>OX453056.1:22701185-23191687 GCA_949699795.1 Spicauda simplicius
GTCACATAATTTTTGCTGTGACAAATTGTATGACTCAAATAGGTACGAAACATTTTAAGCGGTAGATTTTGATTTACATTGATAGAATATTGGGTTCTACGTGTGCAGTACAATTAATAGTATTTTGCAATTAAGTTTTGGATAATGTTAGCGCACGGAGTCAATGATCCGTTACTTACAAAATTGGGAACCGAATGCTTTTATCCGACGTGCAAAAATATAATTTTACGCGTTATGCATCGTTATCTAATTAAGTACGTGGAATCTTACAGCATTTAAGAATTGAAAATTAAAAAAACTGACGTTTCGTACTATAGCACATCTAGTTTTTAATTAGTAAAAATATTTAATGATACTTTGTTCTAACTGAACTTAAACCAAAATACTACAACAATTAAAGGCACGATTAGAGACATGCGAGAAGTTGAAATATAATTTTCTATTATTGGGTTTTTGCGACACTGTGTTTAGTTTCCGACGAGTTTGATTGAAACGGAGCTGTGGTTTTCACTTGTAAATCAAGCAAACAAATACGATAGTCGAATTGTCTGCGGGATACGAAATTGGTATTTTCCAGCTTAAAGGAAAACTGCGTCTAGTAATAACGTTGCACGCCGAAAAAAAGGACATAACACGAATAGCTTCATAAAAGCCATCGTACGATATGAATATACCGACCAGCCCTTTTACCTATTATTGAAAACATTTTTAATAGTTTTTTTTAGTTACTTCATATTAAAATACTGCATATCGTATGTGCCACGTACTAAAGTGTCTTTAACTTAGTACCACGGGTTTATCGAAACGGTTTATATAACACTATTTTTACGACAAGTATATACGCATTGAGAGCACCGTGTTGAATGTTGGAGAAGGTTTAAAATCGCGCAGACCAGGCATGTTAATTGGTTTATTGAGTCCAGTGCTCAAATAGCGAAGACCTTGCTAATTTCAGTCTAATGACGGAAATATTTGCACTTCTATGTCTCGCTTTATGGGATATGGTGAAGCTGACTTGTTTGTATGAGGCTGAGCACATACTGAACTGTGTAGTGTCGGTCTTGAATAGCACTATTACCTCTCTTCCCGTGGTTGTCGCAAGAGGCGACTAAGGGCCAATATATAGAAACAATCAACACTCATTACTATCATCAATACGGTACTAGATGAGGCCATGCTTGATGGCGATTTCAATGCCTTGGGAGGCCTATGTCCAGTAAAACCATAAAGAACCATAAAGGGTTGATGGATGAATCAATTGAAGTACGTTTTATCTCAGAGCTAGCGATGCTTCTGTTAATCGATGTTAGATATCTACATATGATGTAAAAACTTATTCCTACTTATTTATTTATTTTTGATCACTTACATAGTTTACACCAATTATAATATAAAAAGATAAAAAGCTACAATACGGAAAAGCTAAGTGTAACTACATTTATAGGCGAAGACTGCTTTTTTAAAAATTCTTTCCTTTGCCTCGCGCGTAATGTTAAAAAGATACTATGCAGAAATGAATTGTAAAATAATTTTATTATGCACGCTACTTGACGATATCGTAAAGTATTTAAATCAGTCAAAGGTCGAAGAATAAATCGATAAATGTGTTTATTATATTTTTTCTTGTAACCTACTTAAATAACAAGCTTATAGATTTATGATAGGTAATCAATCGTTTATAAAATTGTGTCAATAAATGAGTGATAAAGTGACCCAATCCTTGTCGTAATTAAATAAAATACCTAACACTTGCAATACAATACAATAAAAGAGTCCAGCGTGGTACAGTGCCTTTTGTTATCCACGAAGTTACGGATTCGATTCCGGGTTATGCAGATATCAAAATTATGTATTTAGAAGTTTGTCAGCATTTATATGTTTTCGTACCTATTTCTTTCTGAGTGTTGATGATGCATATATGCACCATGAACACTCAGAAAGAAATTATAGAAAAGGGATCGTAATAATGGTCTAGATTGGGTGGTTGTTGTAACTTTTAATCATTACAAATTATTAAATCTGTTGTAATAAGCCCTTTAATCGTGTTATCCGAAAAAAGAATTGATGAGAGCGTTACGATAGACAATATAATTTGTGGACAAAGTGGACGTTTACTCTTAAGTGCATTGTCAGTTGGTGGAGTTTTGGTGGACACGAAATTGGATTTTAAAATATTGTAGATATAAATTCAAGACTCTAGTTAATAACGCTTTAAAGAATAACCCTTTGTAAATTAAACTTTGATTTGTTTTTTGTCTTGGTTCCAATAATAAATGAAGCATGGGTCTTTTTAACACTGCATACGCAACACACGCTTGTTTTTATGAGACAAAGGAAAGTATGCCTTTTCGCATCATATGTGGATATACTACTACTATCATATGTAGATAGACGACCCGCGTGGCGGAGCGGTTACCATACCGGTTTGACGCGCAAAGGGTCCCGGGTTCGATTCCCGGCCAGACAGGTATCTGAATGATGAGTTTAGATTCATGTTCTGGGTCTGGGTGTTTGTGTATTCGTCTTGTGTGTGTCCATGGTACCCACGATACAGGAGAAAATCCTACTGTGGGGCTATGAGTGTAGAAAACGTGTACTTTAGAAAACGTGTACGTGTGTACTATCTAACAGCAATTAACAGAAACATCGCTACAATGAAGAAAACATTAAGGCCTAGAACAATAATTTAAACTCATAATTCAGATATCTATCTGGACGGGTATTGACGCACACCATCGCATGTCGGACCAGATCATCCTAATTGTCCATAATTTGCTAAGGGATTTTTTTTTTCAATTTATCTGCACTTGCATAACCCAAAAATCGATTATTTTTATAGATTTTTTGTACCTGCTATTGAAAAATGGTCTATTTTTTATTGTAATTTTCATACAAACAGACTGAAATAGTGCATACATACACAGAGCTTTTTACTCTATAAACAGATCTTTAAGGGTTTGACGTAGAACATGATTTATGTGTGTAGATCCTTATAGAACCATTCGTGTACGTGAGTTCAGTAATGTATTTCTATAAAATATTTCTCAAATCACTCTTTGCTTTCCAGTAATGTATTTGGAGTATTATAAAATTTCCTTGCAACATTTATTCCTAACGCGGAATGTTCAAGCAGGCTACGGAATTGAGTATCGGTATATTTCTACTATTGATCCAAAAGAAGTTAAAGGATAATCAATAATGACATGAACCAATAAGCAATTGGTAAGAACCTCTTATTATCTTGCCAATAACAATCGTTTTTTAAAGTTTTTTACACGCATAGCCCTTACTGTTGGATTTACTCCTGTGTCACGGGTGCCATTGACACATACACAGACGAATACACAAAGGAATACACACATAGAAACACTTAGACCTAGAACTAGAATCTTAATATATCATTCAGTTACCAGTCTAGTCGGAAATCTAACTCGGAACCCACTACAAGTAAATATGTAATAATGATAGGTACCTGCGTACGTATTATTTGTCACGTATTATTTATGTTACGTTATATTTAAATAGCCTACATTACCATCCAGTGATGATGAAAGATGGGTTGACTTTTCCAAATCTCCAAACTCTGACATCTTTCAATATATCATATAAGGGAACAATTTTCCACTTCCAATTGGGATGCGTCGACCGGTCTCGTTCTACCATAAGAGCGCCTTCACATGAGGTTGCAAGTACTATGGCAGCAGCGCGTCAGCCACCCAACTGCAGTGGATGTTTTTTATTATTAAACTTATTAATTAGTTATTATTTTTATTATTATTTCTATTATTGATATGAAGCGCGCCACCCTAATCTAAAAATGTCACGCGGTTGAAATAAGAAAGCAGTCGCTGCAGTCCTAATGTGAAGGCGCCCTAAGGGCTTCGTATTTAGTATACGAACAATTTATCGTGACGTTCGCACTTATATCGTTCTCTTGCTGATAAAGAAATGGGAACACTGCCTACTTCAGACGTACCTAGGTGGTCTTAATTAGACAGTTATCTAGAACTGCAAAACCAAGTTTGAACAATGCTCTCGGCGGTTACCGTAAACCGTTACAAATAGGAACAACGTATTATAATATTGAGAAAAACAATTATAGTAGTAGTATACAAATAATATTTTTCACTATTTGTTTATACCAACGATGCAATATAAACATAAAATACACACAATTTTAAGAAATAACAAACATGGCCGGAAATAATTAAAAAAAATACAGATAAAAAAAAATATTTAAATGTGCATATTCCATAATGTCTTTTTTCGGTACCATTTTTATTTATCTTAAAATGTACTTTGTACTTAATTTAATTGTTTTCGCATGACATCTATTATTTAACACTAGCTGTACGGTGCACGTATGGCTACGCCATCACAAAAAAAATACACCAGAATCCTTCGCCAGCTCATGAATAACAACTTTGCTAAAGATCATGACATGATCAAATGAATAGTTTACGATTCTATAGAAGACATACAGACAAACATTCATTTTTATAGGTGTATAAGATTATAAACATGAATTATATAAAATTTAACCACACGATTTAATAGCGAAAAGATAAAACCTGTATCAATAAGATTGTACCTTATTACATTTCTGGGCATATTAAAATATTAATTTATATAATTTCGATAATTTTATATACAGCTATATACATAGTACATAGTTACGTGCAAATGAATAAACGCTGGCGCCTCGTAAGTGAACGTTGCAAGATTGTCTGAGGTTATCCTACGTGTTATCGCTATTCTGTGTCAATCTCCTAATTTTAGTTATATTGCTGGAGATAATTAAACAAAAATACAGAATTTTCTGATTTTTGTGAACAGTTATCAACTTAGTTTATCGTCAGTGACCCTCGTGACGCGTGACTCCTTGCACGTTGTTCCTCGCCGATAACGACTCCAATTTGCTTATTTATAATCAAATGGTCCATTAATTATGAAATATTATTATTTATTTTATTTTTAACCCACTTAATTATCACGGCAGATGAAGTTAAAGGTTACAGAATACTCGAGTCCATCGTCCAGGGCAGATAAAAGCATCTTACACTCTGTGTGTTATTCAAATGTTCAGTTTCCGTAATAAACCTCATATGTGTAACTTTAAAAAATGTAGGTATCTACTCTGAAAGATCCCTATGCTTCCAAGAAACATTAAGGGTTGATTTCCAGATACCGGTTGTAAGATATAATGTATTAATTATGTAGTTAAGTCCATACGTGAATGCTTAGTCTTACTTCGTCTTTTCGTATTACTGCGTGCGCAACTCTTATTCGGACTTGGCGTTTTTCCCTTAAATAGTTACCACTTTTGTTTTTGAAAATGCAGAGCACGGAATCGCAAAAATCAAGGATATTACATCGTTTAAAATGTTTGAAACGTGCGAGGATCGTGTTAATGTGAAAAGTTTAAAACTAAAGAATCGTAAGATGTTAAGGCAGTGTCGGAAAAGATAAAGCAGATAAGCTAAGTGACTCGCACTCATTGTTGCATAACGCCGTAGATGCGGATGTTTGCTTGTGTTTTATCCTGTCTTTACAATCCAGGCATAGACGTGGAACCGACCTTCTGAGAGTGAAGTTGAGCACATTTTTTTTACTGTGGAACCCACATTCAGAGAAGTTAGACAAAATTTTTCACCATGATGAAAATCGCATTTTGCTTAACTCATCTAAATACTATTAGAATTGTTTTTGGTTTTTCAAAAAGATGATTTTCATATGTGAATACTACAGTTTTTTATCTTTTAAATAGTTGGTAGTCATTATTCAAATATTCTGTTTTTTAATGTTTAGTGCCAAACGATATCTAGAACAACTCACTAAGCATATATGGTCAAATATGAAAAATAATACGAGTACATTACGAAATTTGTTACGATAATGAACTCTTTCGCCATCCAACTACTATAATGTGAATAAAAGTAAAAATTGTGTTTTATATGCATTTGGAGTCATTCTGTTTCTAAAATTTGTTTGCGATTCCTAGCGTGTAATTTGTGTTTTTTTCGACTTTGAATCAAGAAATGTATTACTTCACTTATAGGTAATTTTTTCTTAAAAAGGAAACGTATTAAAAAGGTAACATTTATTCTTAAAAAGGAAACGTATTAGAAAATCAACAATCATCCTTATTTAAAACTTCTATTTGCAAAATTATATTACGTTATTATTCACGTTGATAAAATGTGCCTAATTTTAGGAACCCTGCCCATTTTTAACACATTTATTCTTAAAAAGTAATCGTATTAAAAAAATCGACAATCATCTTTATTTAAAATTTCTATTTGCCAGTTATATAGAATTAAACATAAAAATATTCTTATTTATCTAAGCCAAATATTATATCCTGTGTTCACTTCAAGTTGATAAAATGTACCTAAATTTAGGAACCCTACCCATTTTGAACAAGTTTATTATTAAAAAGTAAACGGATTAAAAAAACGACAATCATCTTTATTTAAAACTTCTATTTGCAAGTTATATATAATCAAACATAAAAATATACTTATTTATTCAAGTCAAATATCATATCCTGTGTTCATTTTGATAAAATGTACCTAAATTTAGGAACCCTACCCACTTTTAGGATACTTATGGTCGATCAATAGTTCACATGACTTAACTGTCCTTTAAAGTACACAAATATAAACATGCCATGATGTTAGCACAGATTTGAGTGTAAATAAAAATGTGATATGGTTTTTTGGTACTTTACATATTTATACAGCTTTGCTAATACACGTTAGTACGAATTTATATCATCTTTCGCTATCTTAAAACGATTTGATAATCGTACCAAGTTCAATAGAACAAGCCTTCGGCTATTGCATCAAGGTTACTAAGGTTATTCAAGATAGTTATGCAATGGACTTCTAATAACCAAAAGATTTAAACTTTAAATGCGTCATGCGAAGTACGTACCGTTTTGACTAGGTTTGTGTCCCATTGACTGATAGCAACGAGTGGATTTAGATGGGTAGCATAGTTGTAAACACGCTTTCTACACTCAAAGCCCCACACTAGGATTATCTCCTGTGTTGTGGGTACCATGGACACACACAAGACGACCACACAGAACATGAATCCAAACTCATCATTCAGAAACCTGTCTGGCCGGGAATCGAACCCGAGACCCATTGCGCGTTAGACCGGTAACCGCTCGTCACGTGGGTCGTCAAACACGTAACTGATGTTGTCGTCGTAAACTGTTGTTGGTAGGAGTCTTTGTAGTTTCACTCCAGATGTACGGGTAGCTTACATACTTCTGCCTTATAGCAGAGTTACGCGTTTCTTATTGAAGGGCGACTTGAAGGGTGTGATAATGGAGACTTAGATACTTATCAGAGCGGTTCTAACTTAGTCCTCTGGGGTAGCAACGGATTTTGAATCCAACCTTGGGTAACACATGTGTCTTCGGGTCAGAACCTTACATGGAACATTATAGATGCCCAGGGGCAGCAGAGTTGACACTATCAGGGCGACTGTATGGCCTTTACTACTTTTATATTATAAAAATATCTCATATATTTCGGAGAACACATTAGCTTCAGCTGCTGTTATTGTAATCGGATAGCAGTGGTTTATAACTCATTTTAATCAGTAACCGTTAAACGTTTCTTTTTAGTTTGCACTGTATCTACCTGGAAGATACATCAGGACTTATTTTTTTTCTCGTCAACCCATCATTGTCCCACTACCGGGCACGGGTCTTCTCTCAGTATAAGAGATTTTAGGCCATAGTCCACCGCGCTGGCCAAGTGCGAATTGGTGGACATTGGGTATTTTTATTATTGGGTATTTTTATTATTTATTGGTATGTCTAGCGGGACATAAAACTAAGTATGTAAATAGAGTGTAACGTGAAATTTCTCCAAATCCCTGACAGATTGTCAGCTTCTGATAGATTATATTTCGCTAAAACAGTCTGCAGATCCTTCAAAATAAACATCACTTAATGAGTTGAAGGAGGTCTTTAACCTCCCGTTTGCAAAATTTCAAAGCTACCGTGTAATTGGATTGTTTCGCTTGAAACTAAGCATCCGATTTTAAAACATGATAATCAATGTTTTGCATGGCGGTAGAACTCATCATTCAGACTTCGGCATCACAGCCGCGCATTATTCGTCCTAAAAATAACAGTGCTAACTGCTACTTTTCTGAGGTTTGAAGGGAAGGGAGGCCTATCCGAGGCGTTCCAACTTTTCTTTTCTTTTTAAAGACGCTTTCTTTTTAAAGGCTATGAGTGTACATAGCCCCACACTAGGATTTTCTCCCGTGTTGTGGGTGCCATGGACACACATGGCGAATACGCAAACATCCAGACCCAGAACATTAATCTAAACTCATCATTCAGATACCTGTCTGGCCGGGAATCGAACCCGGAAGTCATTGCGCGTCAGACCGGTAAGGTAGCAACGCATCTGTAGTCGACACCAGGAATTCTTATCTATGGGGGTTCATCACAGATGTTCATGAAGATCAGTGACCACTTCCACGCGGTCAACTGCATTTTTTTATCTGATTGAAGTAGCAAACGATGCAGTCCACCTGTTGGTAAGTGGTCACTGCTGCTCATGGACATCGGTGAGCAACTTCAAATAGAACATGGCATTTATCTGAAGTCAGTCAAAGATGCGTTAATACTGAGGATTTTGATGGTCACCTCATATAAAAGTATGCTGGCAAACACACCCTTCTCTCGAAACGCATGAAATACTTCACGTTGGCAACAGGTGTAGTGGTACTTCCCCGGACTACGCTGGTTGTACCTGTGGCAGTTCCACAGGCGCGTTTGCTACTTCAATTAGTTAAAAATATATTTACTTGTAGTTGCTTATTAGTGCGAAGTGTTAAGTTTTTAGTAGTCAGCACGTCGCACGTGTCTAATTGTTTATAACTTTGACACTTACGTAAGAATTTTTTACATAGCGCGATTAAAATTGATGAAGTCAGTGCTGAGGCCTTCGTGTCGGATAGGTAAATATGGTCAAATGTATGTTATGATTCGTATAAATAACTACAGATAAAAAATCAAATTGAGGAAATCCGCTAGTTTTACAATTTACTCTTTGTCGGAAGACATTACTTATAACAAGATATAATATTTTAAGACTCGGCAATTTACAAGATAAAAACTCTTATGGGTCATGTGGATAGTATTGGATAAGTAGTCATGTCATTTTTAAAAACATCAAGACGAATATAACACACAATTAAATATAAAGATAATACATTCGATATCCAAATAGTTAATAATTTTAATACTGGCGTTAACTCCGTTAACGCCAGTATTATATGATTAGATGAGTATAGATGATTTGGTCATTTTCAAGGTCTTGCAGGAAGTTTTGACGACCCGCGTGGCCGAGCGGTTACCGTACCGGTCTGACACTCAGTGGGTCCCGGGTTCGATTCCCGGCCAGACAAGTGTCTGAATGATGAGTTTAGATTCTTGTTCTGGGTGGGTGTTTGTGTATTCGTCTTGTGTGTGTCCATGGCACCCACGATACAAGAGAAAATCGTACTGTGATACTGGCTATGAGTGTGTGAATTTAGAGACTAGACCGTTTGAAAATATATATGAATTATATTTTAAGCGGACTGTAAAATACGTATTATTTCTCATGTTCCCTTGGAAGCAAGTCAATGGCCGTACTAGATTTGCTTAATAATGGATGATCATTGAGAAATATGTCACAAAATAAATTACTTCACTCAACGTCTTATCGTTAATAATTTGTTTATAGATTAACTATGTATATCGCTCTATTGTCTCATCTAGGAAATGTTAAGTGTTTTATACGTGACAAAGCTTTTAGAGGTTTCGCTTACAAAATATCTAATATATAATAGGTGCTATATGGATACTTGAGTTCATACTTAGTGGAACCGTTAGTACTTTTAGTGAGGCACACACCCTTTTTACTTTAGAACTGCGGATTTTTTTCTCCCCCTATCCTCTAACATGTTCGGAGACAATTTTTTCTGTTTCCTTTTCATCCCAGTTGTCACTTTTATGCTGCTTTCATTCTACATAGTTTTTCTTTATTTTTACTTCCCTTTCATAGTGTGCTATATTTAATTTACCTTCTATGGTATTAAGCGCTGTTGCATTCTTGATCAAAGGACGCGGTAGAATAGGTAGTAGGATGTCAGAGACTCAAAAACAAACTTCCTTCAGTTTGTCAAAGTTGCTGCTGCCCTAAGGTAGAACTTGTATCTTTTTTTTATTTTTTTTTATTTTTTTTTATTTTGTTTTCGAGGGGGAAACCTTCAAAAGGTACCCGACGCCGTGGGAGCGACGCAGGGTTATGTGGGATTTTTACTGCACTAAAACCTCCCCCCGTGGCCGTCCTCGGCGCTGAAAAGGAGGACTCCGGGATCTCGAAACGACTTCAACCGGAATCCTCCGAGCGCATTGCCCCATCGGGCTCCTCCCAGATGGGCGGCTGGGCTCACCGCTCCGTCTAGTCTTTACGACGGTATGCGACCACACATACCGCCGTCCTTCCCGGGATTGCCTGACCGAACGGTTCGAGCTCCCACTCTAGCCGTCTGCAACCCCGGAAGCCCCTTTTAGTCGCCTCTTACGACAGGCAGGGGATGCCGTAGCCCTATTCTGATCCCGGAACTACAGGGCGTAGAACTTGTATCCTATGACTTGATTACGATCCATTGGCTGCAGTCACTATTTATCATCAAGCAGCATGCTTGTTTTTTACTTCAATTTTATGTAAAATGATATCGTATCGAGAACAAAATTATATACAGTACCCCTTAGCCTACATATGACCCATTACGCATAAATTACGTCAATGATGGTTTCTTTTTTAACCCTATCACATTATAAGCACAGTAAAGTGTTAACATGGATTGGCTTGTCGAAATAACGGGCAATGAAATATTATTTCTTTTGCCGGGAACGAGAACACGTGCAGTAACTCTCTTCCTGAAGAATTCTTACCAAAAAGGTGCTCTCCCTATGCACATAATCTAGGGATGCATCTTAGGGACTCTTCTATTATTGTCCATTATAGACATAGACTACTTTTGGAGGTAGCATATCAACCTTATCGATACGCTTAGTTACAAAAATATTTGTAAATTAAAAAAAAAACACTCATTTTCATACTACCCATATATATGCATATATATACGCTATATACATGGATACATGCTGCGATAGCCTCATGAAAATTATTTCAGTTGCGTCAAAGATGTATACAGACGGGCAGAAAAAAATGATTAGTTTCATATTTTAAAAGAGAGACAAAAATGAAGCGTAACACATTGTCTCACGTAGCCCGAAGACATTTCACTTCTGCAACAATTCAAATTGAAATTGTGTTATCTTGTCAACAGAAGTAACCGTCTTAAAATGCACGCTACTTTAACAGCAAATATAGGCTCTTCCATACAGTAATATGGTGGGAAGTGGCTTGAATATTTCGACAAAGCCTTCGCGCCTCGAGTTGCAATATTGTCATCCCACAACACCTTCTTCAAACTTCCACATGTTATATGCATACTTATACTAAGCTGTGGCTGGAACGAGTTTACTTTGCATGTTAAATGCATGTTTGAATTGCAATGCAGATTATGTTAGGACGGGTTTTAGCGCGCTGGTAGAATCGAGGCAATCGACGCGCAACATGTATAATATATAGAGTCGTTATTTTGAGGTACGGGAAAGTTTGAGTCATGGTTGCATTGACCGCAAAACGCTGTATTGTAGATCATCCACTTAAGATCAAGTCTCATAGTAACTGAATCTTATTAATTCGTGGAAGTAATTATAAGTATATGAGGTAAAAACAGAATTGTTGTTTAATTTGTTCCCTAAGTTGGACTTATATGTTTAATACTTGAGGATTTTTTTATTCACTCAGATCTTACTCATAAAAACTCATAATTTAAGCTGTCGATTTTCTAAAGAAGGCTTTTAGACATATGTTTTACTAAGTAAAGAAAAAATATTTCTACGGTTACAAAAACAATAATATATTAGTAAACATCTTTTATAATCAATTCTATGTGTAAAATTTGTAAGAAAAGTGTTTAATTATTATTTATTTGCATTTTTTTATTACGTATGCATTTATTGTTCAACCTCTTTCTTTATAAACTATTAGTTTAAAATAATACATTGTTTTCTCATACAGATATTACATCATTGTCTAAAATTGTCATTCATCTTGCCATCAAAGGTTACTTGGTTTAGTACAATTCGTTTTGTATGAAATAAGCCCTTCACAATATTAAGCTATTTGCGCACGATGCACTCATGTTGCTTTTGCTAGAGACTCGCACAAAAATGCATGACAATCACGCGCAATATTCCAGAACTAAGAGTTTGTCGAATTCGGCAGACTAAACCGTTGTTAAAAATAAATGCTACGGTTTTCGACATTCGAAACTAATTCTCCATTTATAGTTTATCTCAACTGTTAAACTCTGCTAGTTTTATATTTCCAAACTATCTATTGTTTGCATGTAAACAATTAGTGATGAGAAAAGATTTCTCGTACAATAATCACAGATAATTATTTAAAAATAAACGTATAATCTACATACGTGATGTAGATTATACGCTTATTTTAAAATAATTATCTGTATTTTTTATATAAAGTTGAAGTAGCTATCGAGTATGCAGTCCACCTGACGGTAAGTGGTCACTGCCGCCGGACATTATGGACATGTGTAAGTAACGTTACGTAGAATTTGGGCTCTATCTGAAGTCAATCATATGGTCGCCTCATATGTAAGTGTGCCGGCAACCACACCGTTCCATCGAAACGCAAGAATTGCTTCACGCTAGAAATAAGTGCGTGTGTATATGTAACAATAAGATAAAAATATATAACTGATCGGCGACAGTTTGATGAGTTGAGATACTCTATCTACAAGAATTTGTTTTGAATTAATAAATTTAAAGTGTAAAAAAAACATTACCTATAATGTAGGGCTCTTGGGGCTACTAGACTGTTTGGACAACTTTTTACTTTAAAAATAAGTGTGGTTATTGTAACAAAATGCCACCTTTCATGCTAAGAAAAACGCTTTCTACACTCATAGCCCCACACTAGGATTTTCTCCTGTGTCGTGGGTACCAAGGACACACACAAACACCCAGACCCAGAATATGAATCCAAACTCATCATTCAGATATGTCTAGCCGGGAATCGAAACGGAACCCATTGCGCGTCAGACCGTTATGGTAACCGCTCGGCCAGGCGTGTCGTCAAAGAAATCTTATGTACCGTGCGCATCAAGCCTAAGAACGAATACATGCAAATTGTCCCGAAGTTCGGAGGCCGATTTCGTCATCGTCTGCGACGGCGCCGTCGTTTTTATTTGATGACAACGAAGTCTGCAAGCGAACTCCCAAATACTTTGTACTTCTTTTTGCGTCCAATAATTTACACGACATTGGTTGTTTCAAAAATTATGTACCTATTTTTGGCAAATACTGTAAATATAGTAATATAATAAGCAGATATAGTAAATGTAGTATTTTACACAGCTATATTTATACTCTGTTAACCTAAGTAAATAAAAATTTAAAGTAAATTTAATTTGTGCGTCGTATAATTTATAATTTACATGGAATTGGCTGTTTCAAAAATTATGAACCTATTTTTGGCAAATGTAGTAATATAGTAAGTATATATAGTAAATCTAGTATTTTACACAGCTATCTTTATACTCTGTTCATTTAATTTTAAATATTTTTATTATGTAGGTAGTTTATTATGTAGTAGTATATTATTCTTATAAAACAAGTATTTTTTTATAAAAACTCTCGCTAATGAAATGATAATTTTCTATCAAGCCTCGTATCGTTAAATAATCATGACAATTTTGGCCACGGCTCAAAATAGTTTTCTAAATATTTTTATTGTTATGAAACTAATACCTACGACCTGAAATATTGTTACAACTAAGAAACTTCATTATGATATTTTTAATGAAATTAATGCATTAAGATTCATCTGTGTTCATTCGCATCATTGGTTAAAGATACTAAATTACAATATAATTGGTTAATTTAATGGAATAATTGTTCTAAATAGATTTTTATTTGCAACAAAAGTTAAATATAGTTTAAATTACTCTGGGGTTACAACAAAATGTTTTAAATATAGGATAGAAGTTGAATTTTAACACACAATAATAACGCAAATATTTAATGTAAGTAAATCAAGATTTCATTCAGAGAACTTGGATCTGTAATGAAATGAAATGTCTTTATTTTGCATAGGCCTTTTTTTTTTTTGTTTTCGAGGGGGAAACCTTCAAAAGGTACCCGACGCCGTGGGAGCGACGCAGGGTTATGTGGGATTTTTACCGCACTAAAACCCCCCCGGTGGCCGTCCTCGGCGCTGAAAAAGGAGGACTCCGGGATCTCGAAACGACTTCAACCGAAATCCTCCGAGCGCGTTGCCCCATCGGGCTCCTCCCAGATGGGCGGCTGGGCCCACCGCTCCGTCTAGTCTTTACGACGGTATGCGACCACACATACCGCCGTCCTTCCCGGGATTGCCTGACCGAACGGTTCGAGCTCCCACTCTAGCCGTCTGCAACCCCGGAAGCCCCTTTTAGTCGCCTCTTACGACAGGCAGGGGATGCCGTAGCCCTATTCTGATCCCGGAACTACAGGGCGTGATTTTGCATAGGCCTACGGAGGCACTTACAAATTGTCAGTTACATATATATATTTTTTTTTTACACTACCACCGGATCGGAACACGACCTCAACTGAGAAGATCCGGCAAGAAACTCAGTGGATTTTCCTTTTTTCTTTGTATACATTTTTTATTGCCATATTGTTTTTACATTGGTTATAAAAGTTATCTCCAGGATCTTGCCTTATATTGTAGGATTGTTATCAATAGTCTTAAATTAGTTTTGTTACGGCAGTAAGCATCATGAGAGCCCGCGAATCTATGTAAGTGGAACACAGACGAAATAATTTAGTATGTCAATTACAAGATGACCGCGTTATCCTGGGCTTTGAATAGTCCATAAATCGTGACGATGACAGAGTGAACTAAATTGTACATGTCGTTAGTTTGTGTCCAATTGCCCAACAAAGGTTACGTTTGACTACTCCTTGGGAAAACGAATATTCGATATGTTGTACGATGCTACGACTCTGTGTATTTGTATTTACTTTTTAGTAGAAATAAACTATTGAAAAATTATAGTAATTGCAAGTATTATATTGTGACTCCAGCGTATTCAAATATATTTTTTTATAATAACACTAGCTGTACCCGCGGCTTTGCCCGCGTGCAAATCAACGTGTCACAAAGTTTTTCTCGCGCAAATCTCGACACCGTGGGAATTCTATGATGAAAAGTAGTAACATTAATATCGGTTTGGCCGCTCAAGCATTACCTGGTCAAACACAGAGTAAAAAAACGAATTTAAATTGTGTATTTGTGGGTAGGAACGTATTGTTATGTATTTTTTTTAATTAGACGAATTCTAATATTGTAAATCGCTTTTTTGAACCAATTTACATTCTTAGTGGTCTAATTCACAATATCCGGATACTTTTTTCAATCAACTCCTCCACATTTGAACCAAAACGTATCGATTAAGTATAAAGATTGATTTGAACTTTTCCGAATTGGAAAATACTATTTGAAATAATTTTGGCGGATTCAAATTTCTAAGTAAGATTATAGGTAAACCTACTTTTAATATTAATTTGTGTTCAGGAGTTCCGGAAGGCATTAAGGTATTCAAAAATTCTGTTGGATAATGTACTGCTTCCTCTATCTCAATGACTGTGTCTACCGAATAGTAGATCTGTGACGCTGCTTTAAATTTAGAAAAAAAAAATCATTTATTTTATCGACACGTTCTTTGGTGGGTGGGATATAGTCGTCTTTTGGAACCAATTTATAGTGTTATTGGTTGTATTAACAATATCGGGAATTTTTCAACCAACTCCTCCACATTTAAACGAAGACGTATCGATATAAAGATTGATTTTAACTTTTCCGGATAACAAAGCACTATTATCCACTTGAAGTAAATCATTAGAAAATTGGGTTATCACGGAACAGCGACATATATTCTAAGTTCATATTTTGTTTCATGTGGCCAAATATAAGATCTTTTAAGAGGTGCATCGGGCTATTTGTGTGCGTAAATCCCGCATTGTTCTTTGTAAAGCAGAAGACATAATCAAAACACTTTTACAATTCATACGAACAGGGCGCACCCGCTCGCAGGGCGCTGCCGCACCCTGCTCGCTTATTTTTTATGTTTTCTTTTATGTTCCAACCTAACCTAACCCATCCTGTTTAAAAAGCTACAGCTAAATCCAACTCTTAACAATAACATGACAACACTCCTGCATTTTCAGGATTTAGGTATTCAAAGTGACACTTTTCATCATAATGTTCTCTCAACGGGTTGTAATGTATTGTAATCAATAAGTACCAACCTCATACGGCTTAAGTAGGTTGTGTACTTAGATTATCAGGGTTGATGAATGAAGTTTAATTTATTAATCACATTTCAGTTTAATGAGCTGTCATAAAACTTACAATATATACTAAAAAACAACATGTCATTAAACTTATAATATATACTAAACACAACCGTAAGCATTATGTGACTACCTTTTATAATTTAGGCTTGCACTATCCCGCATCATCAGGGAGGAGTTGAAGGTAAAAAAAAATATCCCATGTCTTTGCTAGGTATTCTTATTACTTATACGTAAGCACTTGCGAGCCAACTTCTATAGCTTGGGCTTGCAGTACCCTGCATCATCAGGGCTGAGGAGCTTAAGGTCGAAATTGTCATCTTGTGTCTTTGCTTAGTAATTATATTATATACCCGAAAGCATTAAATGGATAACTCCTATGGCTTAGGTTTGCAGTACCCTGCATCATCAGGCTTGAGGAGTTGAAGATCGAAATTTTCATCTTGTGTCTTTGCTTAGTAATTATATTACATACCCGAAAGCACTAAGTAGCTAACTTCTATGGCTTAGGCTTGAAGTACCCCTGCATCATCAGGGTTGAGGAGTTAAAGGTCAAAATTTTCATCATGTGTCTTTGCTTAGTAATTATATTACATACCTGAAAGCACTAAATAGCTAACTTCTATGGCTTAGGCTTGAAGTACCCCTGCATCATCAGGGTTGAGGAGTTAAAGGTCAAAATTTTCATCGTGTGTCTTTGCTTAGTAATTATATTACATACCTGAAAGCACTAAATTGCTAACTTCTATGGCTTAGGCTTGAAGTACCCCTGCATCATCAGGGTTGAGGAGTTAAAAGTCAAAATTTTCATCATGTGTCTTTGCTTAGTAATTATATTACATACCTGAAAGCACTAAATAGCTAACTTCTATGGCTTAGGCTTGAAGTACCCCTGCATCATCAGGGTTGAGGAGTTAAAGGTCAAAATTTTTATCATGTGTCTTTGCTTAGTAATTATATTAAATACCTGAAAGCACCAAATGCCCATCTCGTATAGTTTAGGCTAGCAGTATCCTGCATCATCAGGGGTGAGGAGTTGAAGGTCGAAATTTTCATCTTGTGTCTTTGCTTAGTAATTATATAACATACCCGAAAGCACTAAATAGCTAACTTCTATGGCTTAGGCTTGAAGTACCCCTGCATCATCAGGGTTGAGGAGTTAAAGGTCAAAATTTTCATCATGTGTCTTTGCTTAGTAATTATATTACATACCTGAAAGCACTAAATAGCTAACTTCCATGGCTTAGGCTTGAAGTACCCCTGCATCATCAGGGTTGAGGAGTTAAAGGTCAAAATTTTTATCATGTGTTTTTGCTTAGTAATTATATTAAATACATGAAAGCACCAAATGCCCATCTCGTATAGTTTAGGCTAGCAGTATCCTGCATCATCAGGGGTGAGGAGTTGAAGGTCAATATTTTTACCGTGTATCTTTGCTTGGTATTTTTATTACATAACCGTAAGTGCCAAATAGCCAACTCTTATGGTTTAGTCTTGAAATACCCTTACATCATCAGGGTTGAGGAGTTGAAGATCAAATTTTTGTCCCATGAATTTGTTTAACAATCTTATTATATATCCATAAAAACAAATTGACTTACTTCTACGGTTCAGGCTAGCAGTACCCCTGCATCATCAGGATTGAAGAGTTGAAGGTCAATTTTTTTAGGAAATATCTGCTTAGTAATCTCATTCTATATTCAACCCAATTGGACTCCCTACAGCTTAGGTTTGGCCGAGTATCGCTAATTTCGTTAATTTGCTTCAAAGAAATGGATTCTATGATCAGAACCGTATCAAACTCATCAGAGTACCCTTGAAGTACATTCTTTCAAATAAAAGAAAAATCATCAAAATCGGTTGGCGGGAAATTGAGTTATTCATCTATTTATCGCGCACATCGTTAATGCAAATATCAGACTTATGCGCTTTTCTTATGGATGCCACTGTCAAAAGTGAACTAAAAATAAATGGGACCCGACGACACGCACTACCTTTCAAATGAAAAAAAAAATCATCCAAATCCGTTCACCCAGTGCGGAGAAATCGAGTAACAAATATAAAAATGTAAATAAAAAATAAAAAAAAAAATACAGACGAATTAATAACCTCCTCCTTTTTGGAAGTCGGTTTAAAACGATGTTTTAACATAAAAATCAAAGCGAAATACTAAATTTTATTGAGGTGGCCTCAAAATTGACTGACTTTCGTAGAAACTTACATCCCCTATTTGGGTTAATTGGGGGGGGGGGGGCAGAAAATTCATTCTTAACTGACGTCTACGTTACAAAAGGAACCCCTAGTAAAAATCATATTCGTATCTTTAGCAGTTTAGGCTCTACGATGTTTATTCAATAGATGAGTGAGAGAACATCCTTTCGTTTTTATATAAGTATATATAGATATAGAGATATAGATTTGTATAGTATCAAATAACATAGGTACACACATAACCAATAAAAAATACATAACAAAGGAATACATTTTACAGACCATAACATGTTTATTTTCTACCAATTCAACTATGCAGTTACTTATCTTATTAACACTTATCGAACACAGAATAAATACTGCGTAGTTTTAAATTGACATAACTTTTTTATTCGTAAACCGATTTACATAAAATAAACACTAAATGTTAAGTGAAGTTTCCCACAACACATCATTAAAAATTATATTCAAATTGGATAAGCCGTTTCTGAGATTAGCGTTTTCAAACACACAGACAAACAGACAAACAGACAAACAGACAAACAGACAAACAGATAAACAGACAAACAGACAAACAGACAAACAGACAAACAGACAAACAGAAAAGATTTCTAAAAAACATTATTTTGGGTTCTATATCGTATTTAAGACCTCTAGAAATGGTTTTCACCTAAATTTATTCCATGTACAGACAGCGACCTCTTACAGATTTATTATAGTATAGATAATGATATTATTTTTCGACGTCGTAGTTTTTTATGAAAGAACATTAATAGCATACATATATGATCATCACACTTAATATATGGGTACATTATCTAATAAAAATGGGATACATTTTTCAAATACATGCAACTTATAAAAATATGCACCTGAAGTAAAGTTATAACTTCAGCCGATGGACATATTATGTAGAATGTGGTTGACATTTACATCCTTCCGCCTGATATAACTTTTACACCCTTCAAATCGAAACACTAATCTATACTTCTATACTAATATATAAATCTGAAGAGTTTGTTTATTTGTTTGAACCCGCTAATCTCAGGAACTACTAATTCGAATTTAAAAATTCTTTTTGTATTGAATAGACCATTTATCGAGGAAGGCTTTAGGCTATATAACATCACGCTGCAACTATTAGAAGCGAAGAAATAATGGAAAATGTGAAAAAAACGGGGAAAATTATTCATCCTTGAGGGCTTGCGTTGCGTGCCACGCGGACGAAGTCGCGGGCACAGCTAGTAACTAATAATCCAAATCACATTATTAACGTATAATTATTGTCAATGAAATTATAAAAGTATTCTAAATAAGTTTTGGTCATCGACGACCCGCGTGGCGGAGCGGTTACAATACCGGTCTGACTGCTATGGGTCCCGGGTTCGATTCCCGGTCAGACAGGTATCTGAATGATGAGTTTAGATTCATGTTGTGGGTCTGGGTGTTTGTGTATTCGTCTTGTGTGTGTCCATGGTACCCACGACACAGGAGAAAATCCTAGTGTGAGTGTAGAAAGCGTGTTTGTATTGGTAGTAAGTTTTTGTTATACATAACTACGTAATAAAACTTGTGACAAAAATCACTGTCTGGAATATGGCGTCAATATTTAAAGAGTTGTACGCATAACTGAATACGTCTTGTTAAATCGCCACCAGTCTAACTAACAGACTAATAGTTCTGTTTGACTAGTCAGGACGGCCCGTGTCAAACTTCTCGTCCGTCGGGATGCCGCGATTGACCTCCCTTTTCACTGGAACGGATGACTAATGTCGTCAAGGCATAAGAGGCGACGGTTATAACTAACATATAACGTTGTTTACCAAATATACCTACTCAAAAAGTTTTTTTTGTTTGTTTGTTATGTTAGATTTTTTTTAATGAAGCAAATTAAATTTGTACTTATATAAAGTGTTAATTTTTACTCTATTAAGCAGTTAGTATTTAATAGTTTTACTATGTCAATTAAGGAAAAAAAACATTCGTGTCTTTGTTTATGTTGTTAAATGATCGTCAACCTATTATTGTCCCACTGCTGAGCACGGGTCTTCTCTTGGAATGAGAGAGTTTTAGGTCATAGTCCACCGCGCTGGCCAAATGCGAATTGTGTTGTTAAATAATTCGCTCTATTAATTAATATTTACAATAATCTGTTCGAAATATTTAATGTATGCCAATTGATACTTGATATTATCATGTACTAATGTTATCTTAACAATTATGCAACTAGTAATTAGTCTTAGATGTTCTATATTAGGTCAAACAATTTGTCCAACATTAAACAACGTCAAGAATTATCGTTAATTAATAAGTTAGTTTTGCTTATCTTTGTAGCAGTTGTATGTAATCCGTAAATCTAATATTGTTTACTTTATTGCTTTTAATAATACAATTGTGTTAATAATTTTGTGTATTCTTAAACAGATTCAGTAAAACGTAACGATACACGCGTCTATTTTAAATCGTCTAATAGCAAAAAATATCCTTAACTAATTAGTTCCTAGGCTGCATTACATTAAAAACCGTATAAGATTTAGATCGAACCTAAAATCGTCAATAAGTAAAAAAGTTCAAATATTTCAACAGAATATTTCCAAGAAAAATATTGGCTTCGTTAATTGCTCGCTCGCTCTATTCACTTACAGGGAACACTCAGCCACGGTGCCAATCGACGACAATTTTGTTCATCACGTATTCACTCGATCCAATGAACTAATTTAAACACATCGCAATGCGTTCACACAGCCAATCATTTCAATCAATTATCCCTGAACTAATTTTTCATGTCTTTAAATATGATTTATGTCTGTTTTCGATGATGTGATACGCGACTTTTTTATTTAATAATTTATGTTGATTGAATAAGGTGTATAAATACCACCCAAGATGGAATATGCTATCACATTGACTTATGCGTATCTATTAGTAGTATTTTTAATTACTACTACTATTTGTATTAGGAGATAACATGTAAGGACAAAATTTGTAGAAAAAAGATGGATTTCTGAATGCTGTCAGTAATAGCTCTCAGTTTTATAGAAGTGAAATTTGCCATATTTTTCGTACTACAAATATTATATTGTGCAGGTTTTTGATCCGATCAAAAGACAACTGCAAAATAATAGCTTATTCACGAGAAGTAGTAGGTTAGAGATTTTTAGCGCTGAACTATCAAAGGTAGACGTATCTAACACAAGGTGGTGACTAAATCTATCTAGGATTATGGAAATCCATTCACATATAACGTTTTAGAGTTATGCTAACCTAACCTTTGAATGCTATCACGTAAAAACGACGTCTGGCTTCGAAAGAGTCGCGCGTAAATTTACACGAAGGCGCACGAAGACCGGATTAAAAGTAAAGCATACATTTTTAGCTATCTGGCTGACGAGGGGTAGGTGGTAGGTCTTTACTTATATTGTGTATCACGAAACATCTCGAGTTAGGTCAGGGTCGCCTTTGTAAGGTCTGGTAAATGTCGTGCTGAGATAGTGAAATCAGATCACTTGTTCTAACTTCTTGACACCTTTTCTTCAATGCTTCGTGGATCCTTTCAACTGAATATTTTGCCCGGAGGTAATTCAACATATGAGCAGTGATGGTTGAAACTTGCCCTCTCAATCGGGAGGTCCGAGGTTCAAACCCAGGCACGCACCACTGATTTATGTGCGTACTATACATTAATTATCACTGCTTTTCGGTGAAGGAAAACATCGTGAGGAAACATACACACCCGAGAGTTCTTTAAAAAAAAAAGTTCTCGGAGGTGTGTGAAGTCCACCAATTCGTACTTGGCCAGCGCGGTGGACTATGGCCTAAACTCTCTCATTCTGAGAGAAGACCCGTGCCCAGCAGTGGGACAATAATGGGTTGACGACAATTCAACATAACTTTGTACATTGTGGCATAATGCTGGATTTTATTTGTTTGACAAATAAATGAGGGTGAAAAATTTAGGGAGCATGTTCACGTCTTCACACTTTATCATTAATATTGATATTAATTTAATTCTTTACAGTGTCTTCTGTGCTCGAGTAGCGTTTATTTTCTTCCACTCGTCTTTTATATTAAGCAGTTCGACATTGTTCAACTTAATAGTCAAAGTGCGTACGTATAGTACCTACGGGTATATTTCTCCATGTTCTACTACTGTACAGAAATATTGTATAGAAATTTTATCAATCTATAGTTCTATATCCATTGCATTTTTTACTCATAAAATAACAAAAGCGTTACAACTTTTGTCAAGGGAATGAACCAAATTTTATTTAAACGAATTGAATCACAATGAAT
This sequence comes from Spicauda simplicius, assembly GCA_949699795.1. Lineage (NCBI taxonomy): Eukaryota > Metazoa > Arthropoda > Insecta > Lepidoptera > Hesperiidae > Spicauda > Spicauda simplicius. The sequence continues at coordinate 22,724,209 of OX453056.1, forward strand.
TTTTACTTAATAATTTGTTGTTTTTCTATGGGAGCAATATGGATATCGACATCGGACTGCGACAGCGTCGTACCACCAAATTTGTGACCAAACCGTTTGTAACTTCAAATTTCTCGAAGTTACAAACGGTTTGGTTGAGTTGGCTACTTTTAGATTACAGATGTCCACGTGCGGTAAAGACTTAATGCCACACCTATTTCTAGCGTGAAGCATTCTTGCGTTTCGATTTAAGGGTGTAGTTGCCGGCAAACTTTCATATGAGGTGACCATCATAGTCCTCGGGAGTAGCAATGCATCTGTGATTGACTTCAGATGGAAACCATGTTCTGTATGTAGTTCATTACAGATGTCCATGGGCGGCAGTGACCACTTATCATCAGGTAGACTGCATGCTCGTTTGCTACTTCAGTCTGATTAAAAAGAATGCAGGTGAACTAAATGTCCCTTGAGTAATTATATAATAAAAAAGCATCTTTAAATCAATTTCAGGCTGATATATTTATATGTACATATTATCAGTCTTTTGGAGTAGGTGGAGTAGGTATATCGGAATGTTTCATTGTAGAGATTTCGTGAACTCTGGGTTTTTTCTCGACGTCTTTGTATCAACATTCCTAATCGGCGCCTTCCAGGAATTATTTATCTTTATTAGATCTTTATGCAAACATTTTTAAGCGCGATATCATTAAGCGTTCTGCCCAATCCTCAATATATTATGGAATTTTAGTTAAAACAATTACGTAACGGAACGAAATAATCATGTATTCTGTCAAAGGGATGATTTAAATGATTGAATTATGATAAAAAGTTTGTTTTTTTATGTAGGTATATTTTAATTTTACACTCTTAGCCTTTTTTTTATTCTTGAGTGGGAAACCTTCAAAAGGTAGGTACCCGACGCCGTGGGAGCGACGCAGGGTTATGAGGGATTTTTACCGCACTAAAACCCCCCGGTGGCTGTCCTCGGCTCTATAAAGAGCACTCCGGGATCTCGGGATCGCCTGACCGAACGGTTCGAGCTCTCACTCTAGCCGCCTGCAACGCCGGGCGCCCCTTATAGACGCCTCTTACGACAGGCAGGGGATGCCGTAGCCCTATTCGGATCCCGGAACTACATGGACGACACGCATAGCCAACAGATGGAAATAAAAATTTTATTATTTGAAAAATGCCCATTAATCATGAATAACGAATTATGCGACTTTACATAAAAAAAAAATTATAAGTACAATTTTTATATTTACATAAATACGGCAAGGTCTCTTGGTGAAAACTTTTTAAATAAAATTAATAAAATGTAATATTAAACATACGGTATTGTTTAGCCAAATCTAGGGTAAAAAAGCCTCAAGCAGTTATCGTCAATTGTGTAAAGTAATTTCAGATAGCAGTTTTCCTATTGTTCAGCCTATGTCGCAGTCGCTAGTTAACGCCTCCTCTAAAAGCTATGCTAATTTCACGCGTTTAACGACCAAGCGTTCTAAACAAAAGTCACCCTTCTTATCACAGACTACATGCCGATAATTATGTTATGTTGGGACTTCAAACATTTTTATACCGTTTGAAGTAGTAAACGAACATGCAATCCATCTGGTGGTACATGGTCGCTCCCGTCCATGGACGTCTTTAAGCAATTTCATATAGAACAAGGTTTCTTCATGAAGTCAATCACAGGTGCGTTGCTATATATAATAGTGCGCTAGCGACCACAAGAATAGCTTCACGCTATAAATAAGCTTGATGTACTTTTTCGGTCAAACTACACTGGTTTTACCATCTGGCAAAATGGATACTAAAAATATATTTTTTGCCTTCAGTTTAGTTTATGCTTTTAACATTTTTCAGTCATAAAATAAATATAGTGTGGAGGTAGGTACGTAGGTAGCGTACTTGACTTATAGCTTTGTATGATTTTATAACATTTATTTGTTTGATACAACCGATAGTTTGTAAATATTTGTAACAAGCGAGAATATGTGCTGGCTTATATTTGCTTTATAGAGCCCTCTGGGATTGGAGCGGCTACTCCAATATAGCCGACCTGTGATTGCGTGAAGAGGGATAAATAAATCTGAACTATAACGGGTTTGATTAAAGAAAAATATTTTGTATAGCTCAAAAATTGTGTTTTACATGAGACCAATTCCCATGAGCGAAAATTCATTTGATTTATACTTTTGTTTGATATGACAGAGGACCTATTGTGCATTTGGGTAAACATTCTGCTTTCTACCAAAGTCATAAATGATGTACGTTACTTTACCTACATTAGTCAGTTATTAACTGTCTATCTTATAATTAAATGGATGCACATGTTGGATAAAACAATACATACATAATTAGTCCTAATTAATTCTTCTTAGGTAGTTAAAAGCCCGAACTATCTGGCGCGAGATCCGTGGGTACAAGTTAGGCGCTCGAAGAGTACTTTGATCACGGGGCTTACATGAAAAATATGGCGTTAATTTGGTATGCGGTGAAGTGTCGGAGGGCGTCATAGTCGGGCTCGAGACAAAACCGGGATCGGGAGCTAATTGAGCGAAGAATGGCTTCTCCCCTCTTAGTATTCCGTCCGGCGAGGAGTCGGGCGCGTTCGTAACATCAATCTCAATATGAACTGGATGACGGCGAACGGAAAAGGCGGCCGCTGACAAGAAACTCCTCTTAGCTGACCGCCGCTCTGTTAACACACGGACACATTGATTGATCCCTGGACGTCTAGATAGCACGCCTTTTAGTTTTAACCGATCACACAGCCGCCATTCCTAAGCTAGCTTTGTACGCAATTATTGTTTTATACATTACCTATACTTCTCCTACTCGAATAACATCCGAAGTGTTGGCAACAAGATAATGTGGACATTCGTTCTGTTAACATTTTTTAAATATATAAAAAAAATGTTTTTTAATAATAAAGTATTTTCCGTACGTTAAACTGCGAACAAAATTATTCTTTAATCATTTTTAGTGTATTTTGTATAATAGTAAATTTTATTCCTACATATAAAAATACAGAGAAAGCTCTTTAAACACGAGACTTGCAAAAAGCCGTTGTCACAGAGGTGACAGAGGGTCAAATTCGTTGACCACTGATCCTAAGACGTCTCAGTTGAATAACAATAGAGACAATCCTGGGTTAGCCGCCGCTTCAGTCGACATGGACATGCCATTAAGTTATGAATTTATGTAACAGAACGGAAATACGTATTCTTATTTTTGCAGTTGTAGTTCGGCTGAAAAAATAAAGCGAAGTAGTGAAATATTGAGCGTGTAGTACTTCTTATGTTGTATGCGTTTGTCACTGTATTTATTGTAAAAAAACGATTTTTACACTATCGTTCTCCATCGATGTCATTAAGTCACACGCACACACGCTTTCTACACTCATAGCCCCACACTAGGATTTTCTCCTGTGTCGTGGGTACCATGGACACACACAAGACGAATACACAAACACCCAGACCCAGAACATGCATCTAAACTCATCATTCTGATACCTGTCTGGCCGGGAATCGAACCCGGGACCCATTGTGCGTCAGACCGGTGTGGTAACCACTCCGCCACGCGGGTCGTCGAACCACGCCTGTGGAAATACTCATATGACACAGTTTAGATTTGTGACATAAGACTATCTAATTCTATTCTCTTTCAAACATTTTAATTCAAACATTCAATGTCTTACAATGAAAACACATAACGTCATAAACGTATCTTTGTCCAAATACTCGCTATTGCTTTTACATGCAGCTTAGTTAATTAAACATCTTGTATCTTTAAGCTATCTTTAATTTTATACAATTTAATTGAATTTGAGAAATATTTGTGCTACTTTGGACAATCAAGTTTAGAACCAGGTTTCTTCATGTTCTTTTGGACTACTTTGGAATCTAGTAGATAATTAGTAGTAATTTGTAATAAATTCGTAATTTTACTTAGTAACCTTGCATCGTATAAATAAGCCAACACGACGCTTAGTTCATACCTGTAAGCTCACAATTTACTTACGCTCAGGGATTCCCTGAGTATTACAATTTCATTTCACTAGTTGCTTGTTGTCAGTTGTTGCTTTCGACGCGTTAATCAATGCGTAAATTAATGTGTTAAGCAATTTCTAACCTGAACTATATAACGTTACATATAATAATGCATTGGATTTTAGGTTTAGGTTTAAGAACTTTATTCTCATAAGAAATAACATTCACTTAAAATGAGAACTTACACATATTAAAATTAAATACAATATTCGGCATACATGTTAATATTCTATCTTTGGTATGAACACAATATTTAAGATTCACAATATGGGTAGTTTAAGTTATTGAATAACCAAACCTTGTGTGAAATGTTAAATACCGAATACTCTCCATATTGTTTATACTTATATATTTTTTCATAAATATCAATGTCGTGTCAGCTATAACAACTTTGAGTGCCCACCATTTAGCTTAATAGGCTAAATAATAATGACTATTTATTAGAGGAAAATGATTTGTAACTATCTTCTCTTAACAAACATCACTTTTCGTATTTTTAATAGGGGTGTGAAATTTAAGACTTGTAATTATTTTCGTTTTTTTTTCAAACGGTGTCTATCAGTTACTTATATGATCTATTGTGACACTGGATTTTGTCCACAACTGGGGATAACTTGTAGCGAACTCTATAACACTGCGTTTATGTATGATCATAGAGGCCATAAGGTAAGGACTGGAATAAGGTTAAAAACATTCCACGCTCCGTCTGTGAAACAAAATAATATTTAAGACAGTATAAGGTAGAGTTTATAAATACTTTCTTAATAACTGGCCAAGTAACCTTCCTGCGTTTTCAATATTAAATTTTACTTTATCATACACAAAAATGGCGTTTAATGACTTAAAAACCCTTTCTCATTAGAACGCAGTGCTTAATGGATATAATAATAGGGCGGCGAAATGCAGCACCTTTGCGTTCCGTGCAGAGTCCATAACTCTACGGATCGGCGACCAGCTGAGCGTGTTTTTCATAACAAAGACCTGAACACAGCTATATTTATACTGGCAAGTCTAAGGGCTCTGTATTGCATAGCGTACGTGATGAAAATATGGCCATTGTCTGTGAAATAGTATTTGAGGGCTTTTTCAAATTATTCTGTAGGTAAGCGAGTCAGCAGCAGATAGAGCGCTTGAGTGCGTTGATTTCATTAACTAAGGCTAGATAAAAATATAAAAGAAGGGTGTGTACTAATCTTACGAATGCGTAGTGCCAACCGATTTTTGTCCCACTGCTGGGCACGTCTTCTCTCAGAATGAGAGAGTTTTAGGCCATAGATAACCTTTTTTTTAAAGAACTCTTGGGTGTGTAGACTTTCCTCACGATGTTTTCCTTCGTGATAATTAATTTCTAATACGCACATAATTTAGATAAATCAGTGGTGCGTGCCTGGGTTTGAACCTCGAACCTCTCGATCGGGGGGCAAGTTTCAACCATTAGGCTATCTCTGCTCTACGAATGCGTATTATTCGTATAAGACTCGCAAGCTGCATGTGCGAATCATGCAATGCACTGCGCTGCAAGCATGCAAGCTTAGCCCCGTGCGACAAGAACGCCTTTCAAACTGTCCTGAAATGTGTGCTCTCGATATGTGAACATGTGATGCGCGTATTTTGTGAACAGTACATGAACTGTAGAAGATGCCTAACAACGCGTTAGTCACATCTATACGCACCCGAACAAAAAAAACATACGAAAATCGCAGCGCTCAAGCCTGAATTCTGTGAGCCGTCCATGAGCGCTAGCTAAAGACGTTCGTGCAAAACATTTGTAGCCCATTCGTCAGATCTATACGCACGCTAACATTAAAAAAATGAAAAGCTTGCACAAAAAAAAATGTAATATGAAATAAAATAAAAAGGAGTATAGGCAAATATTAACCATTTTAATGGAAAACTTAGTGATGACGTGACAATACTTCTTATATGTAAGTTTTTCTTGCAGATGTATGACGGAGTATGAAGGTATATTGACCAACATACCGTCTTTGACCAACATACCAGATTATGTCGACTCAAAACGAACTACCTACACATTGGTTTTCGTGGACATTATGTAACAGCCAGTGGGTCTCCAAAGACTGCTTTAGAGTAACTAAGAAATTGGTAAAATCCTTCGTTGTTGAGCTTCGAATGAGTACCATTATCTTTTTTTTCCTATATATCACTGAAGTAGCAATCGAACATGCAGTCCACCTGATGGTAAGTGGTCACTGCCGCTCATAGACATCTGTAATCAACTTTATACAGAACATGGGTTCTATCTGAAGTCAATCACAGATGCCTTGCTACTCCCGAGGACTATGATGGTCGCCTCATATAAAAGTGTGCCGGCAACCACACCCTTCTATCGAAACGCAGGAACTGCTTCACGCTAGAAATAGCGGTGGTACTTCCCCGGACGAACTACACTGGTTCTACCACCTTTATCTTCCAGTTAGATGTCTTATTTTCACTTATTCATTAAAACAATGATTTTCTTGTCAGTTAAAAATAAAGCGGAATTCTTTAAAACCTCTATACACCGTTTAAGTATTGAAGTGCAAAGCCTGCATGTTTTCCCGTGGATGCCGTACCTCTATAACGGATCGGCGATCGGCTGAGCGGATTACTCGCTTTTACTATGAGCATGTTTTTCATAATAAAGCTCTGAGAAATATGTATACGAGTAATAAGGCCGTTTCGTCGCGTCTGTTTTAATTATCCTCTCACAAACAACTTTGATCCAATGTAAGAATGAGATAATATAATCATTATTGAGAGTGGTAATGGTTGAAACTTGCTCTCTCAATCGGGAGGCCCGAGGTTCAAACCCAGGCACGCATCATTGATTTATGTGCGTATTAGAAGTTAATTATTACTGCTTTTCGGTGAAGGAAAACATCATGAGGAAACCTACACACTCAAGAGTTCTTTAAAAAAAAGTTCTCGGAGGTGTGTGAAGTCCACCACTTCGCACTTGGCCAGCGCGGTGGACTATGGCCTGAAACTCTAATTCCGAGAGAATACCCGTGCCCAGCAGTGGGAATATTATGGGTTGACAATAAATCATTATTAATTCAATTAAATCAGATTAATGGCATCTAAGATGCTTTCTGATAACTATTTCTTAATATATAAAGTAAAATTTCTGCACGCAATCGTCGTTTGCATATAGCGCTCGTTTCTATTTACAAATACAGATTATAAGGCATTTTATGTCGAAGCTTGTGAGACAAAGGCTCTAAGTATCGAGCCTTCTTCCTTTGCAAAAAATGACTTGTATCTGGAACAGTCGAAAAGGGATTACGGGGTGCGTTAACAATGAGTTTCAAAGCCGTAGGTACCTATTTACTTTTTGCCGGTCGCTGGAGTGGAGTCCCGGCTTGCTTACATACATTTCATGAGCTATTACTCCCAACCCCTGCGAACAGATGTAATCAGCGAATGACATAGAGCTGACAACTGTATGTATTTATATGAAGCTGAGAGTTTGTGTTTTTGCTTTGTTTACCAAATGAGTATGACGCAAACGGATGTTATTTCCTGGATGATTTAATACAGTATTTTACTTAATAAATTGGAAACTAACAATGCAATAAACAATGTAATTGTGGCGTAATATTTAACATATATATGAAAGTAATAAAATAGTCCACCAATTCGCAATTGGCCAGCGCGGTGGACTGTGGCCTAAAGCTGTCTCATTCTGAGAGAAGACCCGTGCCCAGCAGTGGGACAATAATGGGTTGACAATATATATAATAAAACATATAGTTAAATTAGGGGAGGCATATGCTGACTTTGAATTTCGAAGGACTGGTAGATGAATGATAGAGGATGGAATAAAATATATTCTGCTCTGTAGCTTAGTAGATTTTGATAACTTTCTAATATTACTTATTTTAATATTTTTCGTTTAGTTTTTTAATTATTTTTTTGTTTACTTTCAGGTACTGTACATGATTCAGGCTGTTATCTACGAATCGATAAGTATATTCAAGAAAGTATTATGCGGTGAGATATATCGCGTGTAAATTGACAATTATTGTTACTAAAATGATGTAATAAGCGTAATATTATAAACACGCTTTCACGCAGTGATTTAATTCTAACCATAATCGTATATTTTACAATTTATACCGATAATGAGAAACTCCTTAAACAATTATTCAAAATACGTGTGAGGAGCAAAACAGAACAATGTACTAAATTGTTTTGTAATTATCTTCTTTTCTACGTATCCAATGTACGAGTAGAATGCAATGTGACGCTTTAAAATAGCATTCGCATTTATTAAAAACATTTTTGAGCTAACACACTAAAATAATCATTTAACACTGTATAACTGCTCTATATAGAGGCGAGTTAAGTCAGAGAGCGACAGGATTTAACTATGAACTTGTGAAATTAGTCGGCTGTCTTTCGCAAAGACAACGTAAATTCAACAGATGCAATTGATTCGTTACGTATGATGTAATTATATTATACTATTCGACCAAAACAATTAGGCGCACGACATTTGAAACGTCATTAGAACTAGGGATTTCCCATCCCGATACGAAGTATATTCTATTACCGAATACTAAAAGTATGTAGGTATAACCATTATTAAAACATACACCATAGTGGTGTATTTTCAATAGTCGAGTATTTATTAAAGCACTTTCATGTGTTTAATATATTCGCAGACATGGAATATGTATTTCCTTTTTTTTATGTGTGTAAGAGACTGATGCCTGTTGCAGCACACATTCGATTTTCGACTTTGGAAACAGGAGTACTGAGCCCAATACTCTTGTTAAAAAAATGCATATTTTGAATGTAAGAGTCCTTTCTCCTCCACGAATAGTCTTTTTCCTACTCGTTTTGAGGTTTATTGACGAATAATCAACTAATTTAATAATAAAATTTAAAAATTCAACAATCACTCATTAAACTAACATTATAACGAAATAACATTAAACACGTGTTGGCCAACGTAAACACCTAGACGATACACGACTGCACGTCACTAGAGGATGCGCGGGGTAAGAAGCGAGATGCGGGGTATTGAACCACTTTTGTTTTATGCCCCTTATTGTTGTGGTCAAGTAATATATACTGATGTTACTTACTAGGTTTTTCAAATACCTATTTTTCAAATGCTAAGATAATAATCATGATTTAATCACATTAAATTTTCATAAATTATTATTTAAAAAAACGCTAATGCTTGTGATTAAACTACTGATCACCAAAGAGTATAAAAAAGTTGCTAACGAACATTTGTGAAATATAATTAAATTTATGTAGATTTTTGGCTCACTAATTAAAAATTTAACATAAAAAATATTTTTTTCAAATTATATTTTTACAAATTGTAAGGATGTTTTATCTGGTAATATTCCGTGGCATGTCATTTGATCTTTCCACGGCGGGGCGTGACGATGTCAAATGATAGTCCTTGAAGTATCTTGGCAGCATTAAGGATTCACTTTCACGGATTTCTCCCTACAGCACACTATAATCTATATTCACATATCGTATAGAATTATATGTGTATGCATCTATAAGGTGTATGAACTAATATGACACTATATGCTAACTCACTTGATCAGATTGTTGAATACTTTGTAGTGTAATATTATCTTTATATGAGAAAATTTAAAACATTTCCTATTATCGTTTCAAGAATTACTTAACAATATCCATTCAGAATATTTCGATGAGAGATATCTTAGTTCGAGGTATCATAGTTCTTCAGATTGATTGAGTTTATGTTAGATAGTTCATACAACTATGTCTGGTTTCCTCACTGTGAAACTCTCTATCTGTATTAGCGCTAATTTCTGTGCAGATTGTTGGTGAAGCACGATAGAACTTGATTTAATGCAGCATAAGAATATGTACATTGCTACATAAATGCTGAATAATCATCGAGGATGTTTGTGCTGTTTGAAAATCGCCAATGAAACTTATTATACCTACTTATAATGTACTAAATTCGTACGTTTTCCTGCCTTCCATCTGGTACAGTAATTTTGTAGAATCCTCGTATAGTTTACCCTTGTAATTGAGTAGCCTTATTGATATTGACTCCCGTGAATATTTCATCGTTCGCTACTGGACTTTACGCTTAACTGAGAGGATGTAGTTAAAGTTAGGAATTTAAGTGCTGACGATATAGATTTTCGCTTTGCTTAAGTCTGGAATCTGGTCGACTCTATATTGTCCCACTTCAGGTGAGATGATGAGAGGGTTGTCATAGTCCACCGCGCTAGCCAAGTGCGTATTGGTAGTCTTTTGAAACTTTACACACATAACTTTAGAAATTTCGTGGTGCATATCTGAGATTCGAATCTCGGACTCTGGAATGAGTTTTAACAATTAGGCTATCAGAGCTATTGTGTCAGGGATAGTGCAAAGATGCAAGATAGGAAGTTATTAGATACCTGTCGTGAGCTATTGTGTCCGTGGTTGTTGAAAATACCACTAATATAAAGAAAAATATTAAATTTCCTGCATAATGTGATGATTGCGCTGATGTCGCTACTGACGGATTATGATGTGGTTTTTCTGACTGAAGTTCTTCAGTTTGCAGACCGTCGAAGTACTGAAATGTTTCACTCGTGCGCTATAAATAGTAAGATAACTTTCCATCAAAACCATACTGGTTCGGCGTTTTGCAAAATTGGGTATATAGTACGGGATAAACGCAAATAAGAAACGAATCACAAGAAATTACGGTAACGTTATATTTTCTACTATATATGAATCCTTATATTGTTTCATAAATATTTACGACGTATTAGTTCTATTCTTGGAATCTATACTTCTTCTCGCCAACCCATTACTGTCCCACTGCTGGGCATAGGTGTTTTCTCAGAATGAGATAAGCAAGTTATAAGATAAGTTTAGGCCATAGTCAACCGAGCTGACCAAGTGCGAATTGGTGGACATCACACACCTCTGCGAATTTTTTTTAAAGCACTCTCGGGTGTGTTTCCTTACGATGTTTTCCTTCACCGAAAATCAGTGATAATTAATTAGTGGTGCTTGCCTGCGCTTGAACCTCGGACCTCCCGATCGAGAGGGCAAGTATCAACCATTAGGCTATCACTGCTACTATACTTATACTTATCTATACTATAATATTATAATGTGGAAGAGTTTGTTTGAACGCGCTAATCCCTGAAAGCATGAACTGTGAATATATTTTTGAATTTAATAGGATATTTATCGAAGATGGCTTTAGGATATATTTTATTTAAATCGAATAAATGGACAAAGAAATACAATAGACCAAAGTTATCTTGAGGTCAAATAAATTGGATTTTTCGTGACAGCTAACATTTAAGCGCTTATTTCGAAAACCACTTAACGGATTTTAATGCGGTTTTTACTTTTAGATAGATATTTTTATTATAAATACTTATGCATATAATTAGCCTATAACTTGTACAAATATTTTACAAAAAACGATAACGGCGGAAACAAATCGTTTTACTTATTTTGACGAATGCTGCGGAAATGGTGACTGTTATGTAGAAATGATGTATGGCAGTATTGTTAACCATAAATAGTTATAAAAAGAAGTCCTCGACAGCATATGTCTATATTTTATGTGTAATCCACAGTAACTCTTTTTACATTTAAAAAGTACAAAACATATGAAGTTGATGTTTCTAAGAGTTAAATTAAAATTAAATCCTTATCAAAATAAAACATTTCCAAAAATTAAGCATGGCATTTGCTCTTTATGACGTGCAATTTGGATAAATAGTTTAAAAGATATTACGAGTATAACATATTGCGTAATCAGTAGAAGGAAGGAAGGAAAAAATGGTTTTAATAATCAATATTAATGGTTTTAATAATAATCAATATCAAAAAATGGTTTTAATAATCAATATTAAAACCATTTTTTCCTTCCTTTCTTCTACTGATTAGATACTAAGCTTAATTCAACTTTTTACATGTTTCATTTGGTTTCTCTAATAATAAATTATACATATTGGTTAAATATATTTTAAAGCAAAGTTTCATTGAACTTGCATCAAAATTGGTGGACAACTTTTATCCGCTATTTTTGAATTTTGGAACTTCCCTTAGCGGTTACCGACGTCGTAAGAGAAATATGTGTGTGAAATTTTAAGATTTTAGCCTTAGGTATGGGTTACGCCCCTGTAACTGCGATTAGGATAGAGCAATGGCATTCCCTGCCTGTCATAAGAGGCGACTAAAAGGGGCTTTCGGGGTTGCAGGCGGTAAGAATGGGAGCTCGAACCGTTCGGTCTGGCGACCCCGCCAAGAACGGCGATATGGACTACCATGCACCATGCACTAGCATACCATTGTAAAGACCACCATGGATACCATGCACTAGCATACCATTGTAAAGACCAGACGGAGCGGTGAACCCAGCCGCTCACCCAGGAGCACCACCTCCCTCATACAGAAACTCTCAAGTCATTAGATCATCTACGTATCAATTTTTTTTAACGCGAGTGAAACTGCGGGAACTGCTAGTCCTTTATATAAACTGCGGGGTAGTTCGAGGGTAATTAGTGTATCTAAGAGAAGTTCCGCCACAGACTCTTGACTTTGTTTCGGAGTCGTGTATAGTACATATTGCATCATATAGTTAGACGCTATAATAGTCTCTCTTTTTATTTTATTCTTATATACCTATGATTTGTTATTGTAATGGATATGACAGATTATTTAATCGAATACGAGGAAATGTTTGTGTACATCAAGTTTGATACTAAAACATTAAATTTCGTAAGTACCTATTAGAGATATTTGGAATTTTAAATTTTATTTAAAAATATATAAGTTGTTTGTCGCAACTTAACTATTGTAAAACAGAGCAGTTCTTACAAACATCTATTTATATAATAGATATTAATTCCATTAATTTTAATCACATGTTGGTGTAAAAACACTAACGTAGCCGTATATTCAAAGACATCAATACACATTCACAAACACAAGAAACACAAATCAATCACTTGTATCAGGGGAAAAAATACCTATAACGCTAATATTTCCATATAGCAAATTATTTAGACTTTTTAACCGATTAAATCTCTTATCAAAACCTCAAATAGTAGGTTCTAAAATGGCGTCTTTTTTTAAACTTTTTCCTGCTCAGAGCATTATAAATAAAAGACTGAGTTTAAATAAATATTACAGGAAATATGCTGTTACATTCTCAGTCATCTATTACAACTTACAAATGATTTGAATTCGTTTGAAAATTTAAGAACGATTTATCACAGCAAATAAGTACATTGGAAGGGTTCTGCGTACTCGATGAAATTTAAGTAGCCTGCATTTCGATTCATCATCGTAAAAGTACTCCAGCGGCGACAGACAGGGAAGATTAGTTACAATGCTTTATTAAAATAAATCCTTTTAGAAATACTATATTTTTATCCGAATGCATTAGGTTAGGTTATGTTTTTCTACAGCAGTGATAGCCTAATGGTTGAAACTTGCCTTCTCGATCGGGAGGTCCGAGGTTCAAACCCACTGATTTATGTGCGTATTAGAAATTAATTATCACTGCTTTTCGGTGAAGGAAAACATCGTGAGGAAACCTACACACCCGAGAGTTCTTAAAAAAAAAAAGTTCTCGGAGGTGTGTGAAGTCCACCAATTCGCACTTGGCCAGCGCGGTGGGCTATGGCCTAAACTCTCTCATTCTGGGAGAAGACCCGTGTCCAGCAGTGGGCCAATAATGGGTTGATGCGAAGCGAAGCGATGTTTTTCTACCGTACGTAGGTACGAGTATATTTGTGTCCACTAGACACCCGACGCAACTTTCAAAATTCGACCTTAATTCAACTCAGAAACTAAACTTGATATTGTCCAAAGTAGCACAAATTTATCTCAAATTCAATTAAATTGTATAAAAATTAAGTAAATTTAAAGATAAAAGACGTTTAATTAGCTAAGCTGCATTTAAAATAGTGGGTAGTTTGACAAAGACATGTGGCATTTTTGACGTTATGTGTTTTTAGTAAGACATTGAATAATTTATTTGTTTATTATCTATGTGTTTGTGTCAAAACGCAAGGTTGTGTGTATAATGCGTTTTTAGTGTATCTTATGTTTTTTTATGCATTAATTGAAAAATAATATTAACGTAATTTTATACTCCTCCGTCAAGCATTTTTAAAACGGATCCCAAGTTTTTGCTTCACATATGGAAACGTACGTATCGATATTAATATGGCCGTGCGATAGGAATCTAAATATTCCATCCCATCCATCCATCAGCCTTTTGATGTCCACTGCTGAACATAGGCCTCCACTAAATGGCGCCACTCCAACCGGTCCTGTGCCCTCTGAATCTAACGGTTTCCCGCTGTCTTCTTCAGGTCATCGGTCCATCTGGTAGGGGGGCAACCTGTACTCCTTTTGCCTAAACGTGGTCGCCACTCGAGGACCTTTCTTCCCCATCGGTTATCGGTCCTACGAGCGATGTGGCCGGCCCACTTAGCATAGAAGATATTCACGTAATAATCTAAATATTATTACGTGAATATCTTCTATGCTAAGACGGCTTGACAGATTTTAGCATAATTATGACGTTATGCGTCGCTAGATTTGTCCCGATTGTCAGAGGGACAGTTACAGTTACATAGCATAAAATATAACTTTTAAAATATAATTTCTGCTGTTAGAAAGAAATTTTAATCAAAGCCGTTAACCAAATTAAATCTATATTAAATGAGATATAAATTAAATAGACTATTAAAAATACGTATAATTATAATTATAATGCTCGTTACTACTTGGACGCGAATTTCTCAAATGCATGCAATCAATTAACTGAATTATTTAAATCCGACTTCTGAAAAATCACTTATTATTAATTATGAATTTCTCTACATATCTTCTCGATTTTGCTCCGTAGCTTAGAACCTTCCGAAGTGCTTGTAGGTATCTACTAAAAGTCCAATAGTATTGTAAGACATCATATGAAGTGAACATTTTAAAGTTAACTTATGTTATTACTCTGTGCATGTTAAAAGCACATTTAATACAGAGTTCAATTTATGCTCTGAACATCATGAAATACCCACAATAAATGCTCCCAGCTGTCATAATAGAGCGAAACGCGATTAACCTCCATTCCATAAGTGATACCAACTGGATCAAATGTCTATCTGTAAAATGTTGCCATTTTCACACGACGTAATAGATTTAACTAGTCGCCCATCGCAACGGTCGAAATTCGACCGTAATTCAACTCAAAAGCGAAACTTGCTATTGTTCAAAGTAGCACGAATATTTCTGAAATTCAATTAAACTGTATGTTTAATTATTTGAAATACACCAGCGAAGGTAAAAAGAGGCTTAATTGTCTAAGCTGCATTTACAAGCGATGACGGGTATTTTGATAAAGGCATCTGTTTTACGTTATGTGTTTTCATAGTAAGACATTAAGTGTGTGTAATGTTTTTAAGTAACTTTATACATTATTAAAAAATATTAGCATTTTGTACTCTGTAGCCGTCCTAAATACCATACTCCTAGGTCCGCAGCAAGTTTTTTAAAAACGTAACCCCAAGTTTATATAGATGCCAGGTTGTATCTTGAAAAAATATCCGCTAGCATTGCTTTGCGCTTACTCTATTTTTTATAAGATTTAAAATGCAAGCGAATATGCGGTGCGCCTTAAACTTATATAGACAAGGGGCTCTGATCTGAAGCCAGTTACTGATGCGTTGCTACTGTCAAGGACTGCGATCTTCACCTTCTGTGAATGTAAGCAAACACACCTTTTCATAGAAATTAAAGACCTGCTATATGTTAGAAATAAGATTAAGGGCGGTACCACCCCGGTAACATACTCATTCGATGGAAATCTAAAAGTTGATGACACATATTGACGGCACATTAAGTTTGACGACCCGCGTGGTGGAGCGGTTACCATACCGGTTTGACACGCAATGGGTCTCGGGTTCGATTCCCGGCCAGACAGGTATCTGAATGATGAGTTTAGATTCGTGTTCTGGGTCTGGGTGTTTGTGTATTCGTCTTTTGTGTGTCCATGGTACCCACGACACAGGAGAAAGTCCTATTGTGGGGCTGTGAGTGTAGAAAGCGTGTTTTTTTTTTAAACATATAATTTTAGTTATTTTAACTAATATTAGTTTATATAGGCACTACATACTGTTTGCAATGTTATATAACTGTGTAACCCAATATTACTTTCCATCTTAATATACACATAGAAATTTTATATATTTTTTAGTTTTCGATATGAACATTTTAAGTGGGATTTTTTCGTGTCTCTCTCGTCAACCCATTATTGTCCCACTGCTAGGCACTGGTCCTCTCTCAGAATGAGAGAGTTATAGGCCATAGTCCACCGCGCTGGCCAAGTGCCAATTGGTGGACGTGTCCTCCTTCCTTCGTTTAAACAGACCTGGACAGAGGAGAAATTTCAGTATGCATTTTGTTGATATGGGAAAAATATACCTTTTGTCAGTTTATGTGGTTTTATGTTATTTAACATCAGTTCATTAATAATTGAGATAATTATATTTTGAAGGTAGGTGTGGCGGTGGTACTTCCCCGGTCGAACTACACTGTAGTTCCTCCGGGGAAGTACCACCGCCACACCTATTTCTAGCGTGAAGTAGTTCTTGTGTTTCGATGGAAGGGTGTGGTTGCCGGCAAACTTTTATATGAGGCTACCATCATAGTCCTCGGGAGTAGCAACGCATCTGCGATTCACTTCAGATAGAACCCATGTTCTGTATGAAGTTGCTCATAGATATCCATGGGCGGCAGTGACCACTTACCAGGTGGACTACATGCTTGCTACTCCAGGCATAAAAAAAAATGTTAATAAACATTCAAAAACCGGAACCACAAATCCTTAACAGTCTATTTTTTATTAAACTCGCAGCGTGGAACGCACGGCAAACAATCGCGGAGAGGAATGACAAAGGACTCTCTGGCGACAGCTGACTTCTGAAGCGGTTACATAAAGCTGTTTCACATGACTATTAGACAAAAAATGTTTTTGAATGGAGTTGGATGTTACAAGTAGTAACTAGTGGAATAATATTGAGTTGTTGGGCTGATGGTGGGGTTTTATATGTTGTAAGAGTAATGATAGAATGGTTGATACTTGTCCTCTCGATCTGAGGTTCCAGTCTCAGGCGTGTACTACTTTTTAAAATAATGTGTGTATTAATTATCACTACTTTACTTGCAAGATGGTAGAACCAGTGTAGTTCGACCGGGGAAGTACCACCGCCATACCTATTTCTAGCGTAAAGCATTTCTTGCGTTTCGATAGAAGGGTGTGGTTGCCGGCACACTTTCACATGAGGCGACCATCATAGTCCTCGGGAGTAGCAACGCATCTGTGATTGACTTCAGATGGAGCCCATGTTCTGTATGAAGTTGATTACAGATGTTCATGGGCGGCAGTGACCACTTACCATCAGGTGGACTGCATGCTCGTTTGCTACTACAGTCAAATAAAAAAAAAAAAGGAAAACATATTCTGTATCCATAAAAAAAATTCAGAGTGTTTGAAATGTACCAATTCGCACGTGGCCAGCGCGATGATCTAAGGCCTAAAACTCTCTCATTCTGAGAGAAGAGTCATGCCCAGCCGTGGGACAATAATAGGTCAATGACAATAGAAGAAATACAAAATAAAAAGTCGAAGGCCACGATATTAATTCAAGTCCTAGGTTAGCTAATATCGACTCACTCAACTCATAAGGGTTTAGGTTTGCAATATGCAATATGGACTAGTAATATATTTGAAAACGTATTCTAAAGAAAATTTCAAGCACATTGTTACTATGTTAAAAGAAAGTTAATGATAAAGGTTAGTTAACGGTGAAAGATAACTTGGTTTTGGTGCACCATAAGCAAGCTTAATAATTATAAAAAATCATAGATACTTGGACAGATATCCCCTCGGTTGAGAGGTAGAGTTATAAACCTTACGCCTATCATTTCTTAATAAGGCAACTCATCAATAAAATAGAGATAACAGAAGTATTAATGTCTAGCTGTATTTACGTTACTATGTCTCATCAACTTCTGACTAAGTCATTCTTAACAATGTTTCATAAACATATCCTATTTCATTGTAGATAAATAAGTGATTCATAAGAGTATCTTATTCGCACTGTCGGGACGTTGATAACGCATACGTGACGGTGGTCCCACGAGAGTAGTCATGTTATAAGCCTAACAGTAAATCTTAATTTTTACCAACTCTTAGCTATGTGAATCCAAAATAATCTCAGATCTTTCTTTGCTTTCTACTTTTACCACTTTTCACCTGGTTAATCTCAGAATTTTACCTCACAGATACTGTGAATGTCTAAATAGATATAGAGACACGTAAACATGCTATAGTCTCGTACCTTTACAACGTATATCATCTACAAACCTTATAAATGCTTAGAATATAGGAAAAGTGTAGACAAAGTGTGTATTAAAAGTTTTGGTTTGTTTGCACCCTAAATATAAACTGTTCTTAGGCATCCCGCCGCTTGTTGTAAGCTTGTGATGTATTTATTTTAGGTTGAGGCTGGTTTGAGGGTCAAAAATTTTAAAGAAAACAATCAAATATTTAATTTGTTAGAATATTTATCAAAATATATAACCATGGACATTAATAATAACTTATAGAAGGCATTTTAATTACTTGTTTCCTAAGAAAATATAAAAACCTAAAACACGAAAGTTAGACAGAAGGGACGTCTGGCGCATAGCAGGTACGATCGCGATGCTTTGTCTTCCTGCATTCACATATACTCAGATTTACTAAACATGTACCGCTCTTTAGCCTTATCCGTGCCTTATGTCGCTTCTGTGTGTCCTTCTCAAATGCGTTCACACAATAAACAATTGGATGACATCATGCTGCACACAAAATTTATCTGGAGCTTGCTTATTCTTAATATTTACTCAGCTTACTTTGTTACTATATTTGCAACGGCTGACCAGCAATACCACATAAATCTATGTACAGTAACAAACAGATTTGGACAAGTGTAACGTTAATTCATCGTCAGCTTACATTAAATTCAGGTGAATAGAAAGTTTGCTTTCAGAAACATTTGGTTTGATTTATTTTTGAGTAGAAATATGAGTTTACGATCATATTATCATATAATCTTACAATTAAAGCTTCTGTTTCTAAATTAATGAATCACGGGAAAGCAAGTATCAAGTTACCACGATTACTTTATACCTATGGATTGTAAAAACATTCCTTACACAGTTCGTGTTTAAACAATATTCTTTTTAAGAGCTTAGAAAGTATCTTTCATTCTGCTCTGAAAGCCAGTAAACTGTGGTCTTAAATTGAGATTGCAAATGAAGAACCAATGGGGTAGAAGAGTCCTCGAATGGAGACCACGTCTGGGCAAAGGAGTATAGGCCGCCCCTCGACCAGGCGGACTGATGACCTGAAGAAGACGGCGGGTAGCCGTTGGATTCAGATAGCTTAGGACCGGTCGAAGTGGCACAGATTAGGCGAGGCCTATGTTCAGCAGTGGACTTTCAAATGATGATGGATGATGATAGGTAGAGGTGTATTCTTAAAGTCAGATAGGTAAAATATGCGGCTTTTTAGTTTACAAATATAACCTTTTTATAGGCGACCTTGTATTGGATTTTGCACCTACTTGAAAATTATCGGCTATTGTCTGCTCATTGCTACTGATTATTATAAGAACAAGTTATGTCAGTTATTATAAATGTTTGTGTTATGTGTATTTATGTGTGGAAGTATGAGTCAAGAATATGTTTATTTTGAGAAATAATAGGCGCTAATACTAATTGTGTTGTTTTGTTCCGAATACGAGAATAGAAGTACGAGTAGGTATGTAGGTATCTACTACAAAATTGAGTCGAGTGGATGTATTGGGCCGGCATTTATCATCGTTTAATTTTTAAGACACTTCAAATCTTACTGCCAATTGTCTTGAATTGATCTTATCAATCAAGTCTTGATTTTAGTTTAAACTTACATTTGCTTTGATATTATTTAATAATTTTATTCTCAGTAACGGTTGCCACTGAAGTCGGTGGTTAAGATAAGGTTTTTTATCTGAGGGCCACGAAATGTTCGCTTGGCAGTGCTTGGCTACAATTTGCCGCGAGATTTCAACAAAATTCGCTCGCTTCGCTCTTATAAGGTCACGAACTTATAAAATCGGACACATATTTGTCTTTAACGCTGACACTTGTAGGGCAGAGCGTCTGAAGCTTGAAGCGAATGTTTCGTGGCCCGGGGTCACAGCATCAAGCGAATGACGCTGGAAGTGGGATGTCTGGTGGCCCTCGTATCAGAGGGTTACCTGCGACGGCTTCCATGTCACAATTATTGCTGTCTTGGACAAGATGATTTGGTGATGAAGGGTGAGGTAATGTAGATAACTTATATGAGGCGTGTCTACATTATCTTTAAGGGTAACAACGAATCCATAGCCGATAATAAGTAGGTAGATAAAAATAATAATCAAATAAAATTGTAATGATTTGTGTTAAAATCCCTTTATTATCAAAATTTTCGGTAAAATTGAAAAATGTAATTTTACCTAACTACTAAAATTATATATAGTATTAGTCCTTAAACTAAAAAAATACGTCCATATGTATTTCTATGTCCATATGTATACGTCTATATATATACATTGTCGGTTTAAAATTATAAGACATTAACTACACTCACGGCTTGCAATAAAATTCACATCATCCGAGATCATATCAAATTCCAGACAAATTCCGAATCGTTTCTGATTTTATTGAAAGAAAGTTGTTTCACCGGTCCCCAGTGTTGTTTAATCCTTTTTTAAGCACGACACACTTAATGCCGTAGGTACTTTATTCGCCATTCCTCAGTTTGAAAGCAGCGTCCCAAATCCTTTATGTTTTACGGTAACAGTGCCGAACGTGGTTAAGTTTATATATCGTTAATTGGTTTATAGATATATGGGAAATTAATATCTGTCAGCTATTTAAGAGTATTTTTTTCAACGAAGCTTATTTTCAATATATTTTATTTTAGTTAATATATTTATTTTTACGGTAATTAGAACGAATATGGTTTGACCAGTGAGGTACCATACACATATCTATATAATATAGCGTGAAAGGGTGTGATTGCCGGTTCAATTTTACATCAGGCCATATTAGTTCTCGGGAGCAACGCATCTGTCAATCAGTTCAGAATCTCTGTTTTGTGTATAGTTACTTATAGATGTCAACTTGGAATTTGTGACTACATTATATCAAGTGGACTGCGTTTGTGACTTTAATAAAAAAAATTAAAAACAAAAAAAATCATTTTGATCAACTTTTGCCGAATGCCACGTTCGACTAGTTAAACCTATTGACGTAGTAATTGGTATCATATTTCTTAGGGTTGAACTTCGGTTTAAAAGTTACATACAGATAGGTGGAAAATAAATAATACACACGCTTTCTACACTCATAGCCCCACTTGGATTTTCTCCTGTGTCGTGGGTACTATGGACACACACAAGACGAATACACGAATACCCAGACCCAGAACATGAATCTAAACTCATCATTCAGATCTCATACTGTCTGGCCGGGAATCGAACCCGGGACTCATTGCGTGTCAGACCGGTAAGATAACCGCTCTGCCCCGCGAGTCGTCAGAAAAATAGATAATAGATAACGGGAAAAAATATTGTACGTGTAAATCTAATTCTGAAAGGTGTCTCCTTTGCGCCATTATTCCTGCCGTTACTACGAGCTTCGAATTCTATGTTTAGATTTTCTCACATCGACTGTACAATGCGTATTGAATTTTCATAAGTTCATTTTCTCCGTGTCTAGGGCAGTGATAAGTCCGGGAAACGCGCTGAAAATATCGGGTAGAGGCGTAGATTTAATTGTTATCGGATATGTACTTACATTATTTGCGAGTCGGGTTAAAAGGCTTTTAAATTCGTATTCAGAAATGTATTCGTGTATCGAGCGAGAATTTCATGATTATTATAAAATTTGATGTTCTGTTAACTACATATATAGGTACTTAACTAGCAAAGTAACATAGTTCTGTTCGCTTTACTTTTTCCTTTTTTAACTGGGTTTTCTATTTGGTAACTTAAATTTTGTTATCAAAGTTTGTGCTTACAATAAAAAAATCCTAAAATTTCAATTATACAATAATTATAGTTGAATTAAGTCAAAAAATCAACAGTTGTTATTTTAAATGTATAGTAGAATGTTTTAAATTCAAAATTACGTTTTACCTAGTTATAAAAACTAAATTACTTTACGTAACGTATAAAATATAGAAGCAAAGTGGTTGAATTCCACAGAATTGTAACATTGACTTACCTATATGTACCTATATACATATGTTTCACTTTAGAATTGGAATTCATGTTCATGGACTTTAGGACCACTTACCATCTGGTGGGTTGTTTATTTGCTACTCCAGCTATATAAAAAAGAAGGGAATGTTAACTAAGACACACTAGCAGTTTTACCTCGGTAATGGGTATATTAGTGTAACTCATTTATCGGCTGAGATCAGCTTTTCAGATTTCGCTTCAGATTCTGTCGCTGTTTATGGGCGTCTCGAGGTCAAATATATTTACAAGACTTGCTTGTCTTTTAAATATTAGTCGCCCATTGAAACGGTCAGAATTAGACCGCAAAACAACTAAACTTGATAATGTCCAAAGTAGTATAAATAGTAGCGTAGTTTTAAAGATCTAGGCATACATAGGGACAAGCAGCGCGAAGCGACTTTGTTTGATACTATGTAGTGATAACACTTTTTATGATAGTCTTTTGAAAACAAAAACTTATTTTTTTTTTTAGAAAATACAAAACTCGACTTACATTTTAGTTTTTGCAGACAGTTTATTTCTTGCGGCCCGTTCACGGCTAGTTTAGCCCATTATATCGTGTTTTGATTATTATGTCAAATGACATCGGTAATGTTCACGTTTCCACAGTAGCGACAACTCCGAAACTTACACTAAGCAAATATTCTAAGTCACACGAATTGTTTTTATCGGGTTTGCATGTTTCATCATATTTATCTTATTGGTTTCATTGAATTACAGTTAATATATTCTCTCTCTCTCCTCAACCCATTATTATCCCACTGCTGGGCACGGGTCTTCTCTCAGAATGAGAGAGTTTAGGCCATAGTCCATCGGGCTGGCCAAGTGCGAATTTCGTACACCTCCGAGAACATTTTTTTTTAAACTCTCGGGTGTGAGGTCTCGGGTGTGGTGTCTCTAGGTTTTCTCACGATGTTTTCCTTCACCGGAAAGCAGTGGTGCGTGCCTGGGTTTGAACCTCGGACCTCCCGATCGAGAGGGCAAGTTTCAACCATTAGGCTATCACTGCTCTTAGTTAATATATTATAAAAGATAAAAATAATAATTAAAATCGGTCCTCTAACGGTGGAGTTACTTGTACATACATGAAAAATATATACCGGCCGAATTGAGAACCTTCGCGTTTTAGAAGTCGGTTAACTACTTCGAAAATTAGAAGCTTGAGACTGGGTCAAACGTATGCCGTATATTTACGAACAAACATTAAATAGGCGCAGATCTGGTAATCTCGTTCTGTGCATCTACCCAACCTCTCCCACACCACCCACATCTGATGCACTTAACTTGTAACTATAAAGGAATGCTATTGAAATATTTATCCCTTCATTACTCTAACTACTTTTCGATTTTGTGTTTTAATTTACATTGTATACAAGTAAACGCCACAAATATTGTCCTTTGTAATTTATTTCAAACATAGTACATAGTAACTAATCGCAAAAGTATGTACTCCGTTAAAGGATATTTTGTTCTACTCTATATTTAGTGCTTAGTAATATTTCTCCTGGTAATGAATGCAACGTCTTTCTTACGAGGTTTTCAACACTCGTCGACTAGATTTATGAGATGTGTCGTAAAATGTTCGGCTTGGACATGCAGACTAATTTAAAGTGACTGATAAACCATACAACTGACACCATAACGTCATGCGCGTCGAATTCTTAGAATAGAATCGCTTGTCGTATCATACTGCCTAATCTGTTTGTTGAGCAAACATTGGCTTAGGCTCCTACTAAGGAATAACGTTTGGTCTAGGAAATTATTACGATCGAAAATTTTGTGAGTTTATTATACTAAGTATCCGAATATGGTGATTTAGTTGTGAGATACTAATTATGGTCATATTAAGTAGTATATCCTTTCATTTACACGCTTCTCAAATTTACATATGTTGATTAGTTGAGTAGGAACAAAACCATTTTGAGGTGTTTAGTTATTGTGATACATTAATATAAAGCATTTTTATTATAGTTAAAAAAATATGATAAAATACGATAGTTATCTTTGTGAAAGTGTCATTAATACACGTAAGAGACCCGCGATTTATAATACAGTGGTAAATTTATAAATGGTAGCTTAATTAGTACAAGTTACGCTTTGAAACTGTGTGCCGAGTTGGAAATTAACTTACTTAGCGAACGAGTGCAAAGATTTCATTTCACGATGCAAGCTCTTTTTGAAATGTTTTTTCAAATAATCATTTAGTTTGCGCTCAGTTCAAATATGTTCGTGATAAAATTTTTCGTTCACATTCTGAAATGTGGCACGTTTTCACGCTTTCCATTTTATTTTAAAACCTTTTTTCACTACATTATTACATACACACATTTGTTAAACACATAGCCTACTCCAGCACCTCTATAGATTGATGGATCTCCTGTGTGTGTTAGTTCTGTTGACATGACCTTGGTGATTTTTGTCGTCCTTATATACCATGTAGAGGCATTGTGCCGTGCCTTGATTTTTTTATCGGATTGAAGCAGCAAAAGAGCATTTAGTCCACTCTCAGGGACATCTGTGAGAAACTTCGTAGAGAGCAGGAGGAGAATCTGGAGCCAATCACAGATAAGATGCCACTTTCGGGGACTAAGACTAAAACTAATATGCTATGTGGTTTCTGCCTTCAATAGCACTTAATCTAGCTAACATGTAGTAACTTGTCTACATGTGTTTCATCAACATCCACTTCGATTATCAACACGCATCCCAGGTATCAACGTTCTCTATTGGCAAACACCCTATCAGGGGAAGTCTATCTTCCGCATGAAAGGGCCGATGAGTGGATGGACGCTGTAATTCGTCCTTGTCTGGGTGCTTTACATCCGAGTACTAACGCTTAATGTATCTGTTCTGTTCTATACTTATGTATAGAAGAAATAGGTATCGGCTCCGTTCCATTTGTGTCACCTTTCCACCGCCTTCAATTATCGAAAGGAGACGAACCAAAGGAATATTTAAAACCCTCTAAAGAGTGTCTTTGTGTTACTAATGATCGTATTGTAAGCAGGCATACTGACGTTATACATTTTATTAATGATATGATATCCTATTAAGTATAATAAATATATATTAAGTATAATAAATATAACACATTTCAATTTTTTGGCGCAAAAATGTGCAATATAAACCAAAATTCGGCTTAATTAACAAACAGGTGTACAAAACAAAAAAAAATATCACTTTTGAGATCGTTTTTATTTTTTCATATGTGAGGTTTGAAATGAAATATATATTCCTATTAATTTCTTAGTAGTGGATGTCATTGAGGCCCCTTGTCAAAGCGGTGTACCTACAGAGCGTCCCCAAATTGTTGCGATCGTTTTGTTATAATAGCTACCTATCTTTTTTTAAAATCGTCTTGTATATTTTATATCATTATAAACTAGCTCTACTTAAAAGTAGTGTGCTGAATTTGGATATTATCAAGTCTTCAAGAAATATATAAGATGTTACAAAGTACATGCAGTTACTAATGCTCTCGACTTATTGTGACTGTTTGTTTTATTGAGTAGCGCTATATTCCATGCGATCGGGCGAGCGGATGCAGAAGGAAGTCAATGGGTCACTCGTAAGGCTTATGTTTATGCTTGTAGGTAGCAAACAACGCTCTACAATAAAACATAAACACGAATTAATGTAAATCAAATATGCAATGAAAAGTAAAAATGTGAAAAAGTGAGCAGATGATTTTGTTTAGTAGGTGATAAAAATATATTACTCCAAAAAAATATATATTACTCCAATATACACAAATAAAAGTTATATCTGTATGTTAAAATTTAATGTTTTATCATATAATTCCCTATTTTCCTTATAACTTATAAGGAAACTAGGAAATTATATGATAAAACATACTAGTAGTGCTCCTCGGTTTATCATGCTTTTAAAAATGTAACATGAGGTTGGAATGACTTTTGTTATTTGAATTTCAGTGAGTTTAAAACTAAATGTTCCCTCAAAACATAATGTATATACAAGAGTATAATCCTTTAAATCCCATTCAGTATTTTTTGGTTTAATAACTTTATTTGAAGGAAAACAGAACTTTCATTTTTATTATACTAAGGATTAGCTTATTTGCTGTTTACAGTAGGCTTATTACGAAACTTTCAAAC
Source organism: Spicauda simplicius (assembly GCA_949699795.1). NCBI lineage: Eukaryota > Metazoa > Arthropoda > Insecta > Lepidoptera > Hesperiidae > Spicauda > Spicauda simplicius. The sequence goes on from OX453056.1 coordinate 22,750,708, forward strand.
GAGCAGTCGCACGATCGACGCGAGCGCTCGGTTAAAAATCTTGTTTCGCATTTTGCGTAGTACAAGTGTCAAATTGAAGAAGCTCTGTTGGGAATTTAGAAATTATAAAGATATTTGTATGATTAAATAGATTGGGAACTTGTAATTTGTCGTAAACATAATTAATTTATTATTAACTGATATATTACCAATACAATATGTGCAATGTGTCTGATACTTGTGCATCTACATGTGTGATGGTAGGTGTCTTAAGTTATATGAAAATTATGCCATTGTTATAAGTTATGGCTATGTGGGTGTTTTACGACGCTCGGGGTCAATGTAAGAACTTCGATACTGAGCAATGTTGTGAAAATAACATTCCTATGCTTAAACGTATCAAAGATAAGAACCGCATGTGCTGTTGTTGATAAAGAATATAAGTAACACGAGTTACATCAAACTTCTGCAAAAGTAAATTGTAATATAAACACATATAAGTAATGTTAATGAATTCTTAGGATATGTTTGCTTATTTTATCAATAAATTTTGCTTGCGACTTCTCCCATATGTTTAATCTGTAGGCATTTAATCTGTATTAGTATGGGCGTTGCTGATGTTATGATTCTTTTTTTTTATTCTGTTACAGAGTCGTCATTATTACATATATGGCAAAGGCGTAAAGCTCTTATTAAGACCAAATCTCTTTTAAATTTTAATATAAGTAAGGTGCCCTTAATTTTATTAAAGTATGGTTTTTTTTTTCCTTTTATGCTCGTACATAGACCAAACGTCAGATTATACGACATGAGGGTAAAAACTCATCCAAAGATTAAAGCTATAATATGTTGTATATGTAATATTCGGTATATTACTTTTTATTATTCTCAGACTTGCCACTTGGTCAAATGAATATAAATGCTGTATTTACAATACATGTATGGTAATTCATGTACTACAAATATTGTTCAGTCAATATTTTGGTTAAATATTAGCATGTATAATACTCGGGACGACTTGTAAAGAAAAAAGTTTTTTTCAATTTGTGACTTATTGTTTGCTAATAAATAAATATTCCTTTTTGAATATTATTTTGTATTTAAGGTTAAAATAAAAATTTAAGCCACCTATTATTTTTGCTGTATTAAAAAAAGTATATTTGAAGTTCAGAAATTGCCAGATACTTGCGCGCAGACAAAATGGTATTTTTTGTACAATATTATTGCCATGCAGACACGTACTCGTGTGACAGGCACATTTGTCTGATATGCTCAGTGTCTCTAGACCTAAATAAACATTGTGAATTATCCAAAACGTTTTTGTAATGTTGTCTAGAACACGATCGATTACCTCCAATCTCCTTTTAGGCTAGACTTGGAGGGTGCACTGCCGTGCCCCCAGATGTATCGGTTGATGTGGGGCCATAAAACTTTGATGCAAAATGTAGCGGAAACAACTGAACTTCGCCCCATTCTGAGGCTTGCCGCTTAGTGGAGTTTTCATTGTGCTTACATTCGGCATTTAACTCTTTTCAAAGCGTTAAATGATTATATTTAAACAATAACATTAATTATATTTAAACAATAAAATTTAGTAAATAAAGTGTAATATTTATTTTAAATAAGATTTTCATGAATGTTTTGTCCTCTTCGTTGTAAATAAATTTCCAACATTATACCAAAAATTGATATAGGTACTTATTTTAATTAACAGACAAACAAGTGACATTCTTAAATTATTAAATAACCGACTGCTAAAAACGAAGTAATGACTGTATTGGTCTTTGTAATAATTTATTTAATTTAATCTGTTATGGATTTTGCGTCAAAATTTAAAATTATTATCACGCATATGTACCTATTTGTAATGGTCTCTTACTAGCTTATATTTGAAACCCATATTGTTATGATAATCCACAAAAATCTCTCCTTCTCCTTTTCCTCTGACGACAGACGCCATATTTAAAAATTATACAGCCTATGTCAATCTCGAAACTGGTCCGTTTCATATAATCATACTAATATTTTAAAGGCGAAAGTTTGTGTGTATGTTTGTTACTTCTTCACGTCTAAACGGCTGGAGCGGTTTTCATAAAATTTGGTAGGGAGTTAGCTGATACTCTGGATTAACATATACGCTACTTTTTACTTTGGGAAAATATTTTATTCCCACGGTACAATCGATTAACGCAGGCGAAGCTGCGGGGTTCAACTAGTATATTATATGTTACAATCCGTCAAGCCATTTGGCATAAATTGACACATCTACAAACAAATAGTTATATTAAATATCTCTATTGCTCGTTTAAAATTAACACCTGCCACAAATTTTCCAGCCACCCAGGTTTGACTGGTAGGGAATGCCATCAGGCATTAAGTTTGCCCTATCGTAACTTTTATAAAGGAGCAATAAATATATAAATAAATATAGAAACAAACATGTGCTCGAACAACATTATCCAATCGCCGCAATCGGGTAAAAACAGCAGGATGTACACTATCCATGATAGCACAAAAAGATTTGCTGTTTCAATCTGCAAAACTCACAGAGAGCATTGGATCCGTTTGAGGCATTAGTGCTGTTATGAATAAACTGCATATAACAGTCGTATGTCATACAATCCGATACAATATCCTTCTGTGCTGACGTACTCAATGAACTCTGATCCCGATTTAACGAGTCAACTGCATCTGCCACTCTAAAAGGGTTAAAAGTTAAACATAGTAAGTATGGGGAAGATTAACTTTGTATGTTCTTTATATGTCATTGATAAGTATACAATTAGGCCCAAAATTTGGATGGTTTAGATTTATTAACGTAAGCGGTCAATGTCGTTTACGGACATTTATAATCAATCTTCGAATAATTTTCTACCTCTGAGGTCTGAGGCTTAAGTAGAAAAGCTTTGAATATGTATCTTACCACACTACTGTTATTAGTCATTTGACGACCCGCGTGGGGTGCGGTTACCCTACCGGTCTGACATGCAGTAGGTATCGGGTTCGATTCCCGGCCTGACAGAAATCATCAGAAAATCATGTAAGAAATTTATTACATAGTTTTAAGTTTAAATTAAAGCAGGTAACTTGCATCAATTTTTTTCATCGTTAAAGGTATTATTATAATTTAGTACTGAAAGGCTCGTACAGAAAAAAAGAAATTTACTTAAACATAAAACTGAAGAAAGTACGAGTTATCTAAAACAATTCAAATTCAATTTGAGTGACTATTTAATACAAAGTCTTAGTCCACTTCAATCTATCGCGGTAATGAGTATTTTGTACGTTAATTTAGATCATATACTATGAGTGTGCCAGATTTAAACGTAATTTGACCGGTTGTTTTTGCGTGAAAGAATACCAAACAGGTATATATATAAACAATCTTTCGCATTTAAAATATTAAGTAGGTTATTCCCGCTTCTTCTTCCGGTCACGTTCACCACTGTAATGAGTATCCTATATCTAGATCAGGGTTTCTCAAACTTTCGGCTCCACGTACCCCTGTTTCCAAGTGACAGCGAACCCCCTTAACTAACTAATTAATCCCCCTCCCTGCCCAAAGCAATAAAATTGACTGTTGGAGAAAATATTATCTTTATTACAATAAAGTTAACGATAAAGTGCCAAAACAAAAAAATATATTTTTACTACTATTAATGTTATGAGTGTGCTTGTTACTTTTCACAAATGGAGTCAATTGTAGGAATTTTTATTTTATTTTTATTACTTGTCGCCAACACCCTGCCATCGAATGGCGAACCCTTGGGGGTTCGCGTACCCCACTTTGAGAAACCCTGATTTAGGTCATAAACGATATAAACGATGTGTGTGAAAAATTTCAGCAATATCCAGTCGATAGTTTAGCGTGAAAGAGTAACAAACATACATCCTCACAAACTTTTGCAATTACAATAATAGTAGGAGAAGATGTTTTAGTTTTATTTTTCAAGGATATTTATTTGTTTTATTTATTGATAATCAACAAATGAAAGAGCAGTAATAGCAGCTTAATTGTTGAAACTTGCTGTGGCGACCTCCCGCTACTCATCAAGAGATGGCGCTACTAGTATTCTGAAACACGCTATCGAAGCATTCTCAGAATCCTGCATATATACAAGTTCCGAACATCAACTGTCGGAGCACGGCCGCTCCCCAGGCATGATCACCTAGCCTGGCGGGAGATCTCCCTTTGCCAAAGTGGTGACCCCAGACTAAGAACACGTCTCTTCTGATGGTGGCAACCTCACTCCCTGGATGGACCGCAGCTTCTCCACATCCCAACAGCAGCTCATCAGGTGCATCGCAGCTCATCCGGATAAAGCTTCCTGTGCCTGGTCAAGCTGCTCTCCGCGACATCACGGACGGCTTGAGCAGCCATTGCTCGCCTCCACGCTTCGCTCCACCCTCACATCCCGACTCACCGTGGATCGAGGGCATCCCAAGACCTGACTTCGCCCTCCCATCTCGACTCACCGCAGATAGAGGGCGATCCAACGGTACTTGCAGTGAAGACTCGCGGAACGTATCGACCTCCGGTCTGAGCAGGGGGTGATGTGGCGACCTCCCGCTACTCATCAAGAGATGGCGCTACTAGTATTCTGAAACACGCTATCGAAGCATTCTCAGAATCCTGCATATATACAAGTTCCGAACATCAACTGTCGGAGCACGGCCGCTCCCCAGGCATGATCACCTAGCCTGGCGGGAGATCTCCCTTTGCCAAACTTGCCCTCTCGATCGGGACGTCCAAAGTTCAAAGCCAGTAATTATCACTGCTTTTTGGCAAAGGAAAACATCGTGATGAAACCTACACACCCGAGAGTTCTTAAAAAAAAGGTTTTAGAGGTGTGTGAAGTCCACCGATTCGGACTAGGCCAGCGTCGTGGACTATGGCGTAAACTCTCTCATTCTAAAAAGACCAGTGCAAAGCAGTGGAACAATAATGGGCTGACGAGAATTAATGAAAGTACAGAGAGTAATTATAAACGCTTTAAACTCAAACGAGATTAAAAATAAAAACGAGTGAACTATGACATTTTAATTTGGGCTAATCTGTTGTTTGTACGGAAAGTTAACAAAGCGATGAACGCAAAGTAGCCTTCACGTTCCCTGTGGTTAAGCGGAAATCATTTGGATAACTACAATGGGACAAGGGAATCCATTTTGTTATGCGTTGTCTCTTTGACTAGTTGGCTACGGACATATATTGTGACCTTGTTGTATGTGGTTTTGTCCTTACATTCACCGGTGCTTTTGAAAAATCATGGGGTTTATAAAAGCAAGACTGTAACATAACGTCTCAATGTTGGGTTTCTATAACGAGCTTACTGCAAGAATCTTGGAGCATACTCTTCCACGCCGTTGTATTTTAATGTTTAAGGGAAACCACTATCCGCGTGGCGGAGCGGTTACCATATCGGTCTGCGCAATGGGTCCCGGGTTCGATTACCGGCCAGACAGATATCTGTATGATGAGTTTAGATTCGTGCTCTGGATCTGGGTGTTTGTGTATTCGTCTTGTGTGTGTCCATGATACCCACGACACAAGAGAAAATCCTACTGTGGTGCTATGATTGTAGAAAGCGTGTTTTTTATGGAAAACAAAGTTCATTCAATAATTCTATTCAAAAGTTCATAAATGCTGTTTCAATTGTAATCGAATAATTTATTATATGAAATTTAGTTTGAACTCTGACTTTTCAACCTTAAGTTCGTTATAGTCAATCGTTAATGATTACAGATAAGGAATTGTTACTTGTTAATGATGTACAGGTATAATAAATAACTTAAACAGATCGTTGAAGAGAAATCGGTGTGTGGGTGTCAGTACAAAGTTTACGATTGAAAGATTTCGATGAAAAGATCACGGCTTTTAGCACATTGTTCAGCGTTTGAGATAGACGTGGGTCATGTACGTGGTATCATATCAATAATTCGTTTTCCAATTCAATGTAAGTGACAATCGATGTTATCTGGAATTGATCATATGTCGTGTTACGGCAAGCCACTTGGATATGGCTGGTAATGAGCCAAATGGTTTTGTAATATTGAATACCTTAGCCCATACTCACGTAAGACTGATTACACTTTCAAAATAAGACTTTTTTAAATGTATACGTACATTATATTCCAAATATTCTAGAGATTTCTGAAGGTAAGGTATGAAGGTAGTAGAACCAGTGTAGCTCGACCGGGGAAATACCACCGCCACACCTATTTCTAGCGTGAAGCATTTCTTGCGTTTCGATGTTCCTCGGGACCGTCATGGGCGACCATCATGTTCCTCGGGAGTAGCAACGCATCTGTGATTGACTGCAGATAGAACCTATGCACTATATGAAGTTGCTTACAGATACACAAGAGTATTTATTATGAAAGTGTATAATTATCTCATTAGATAATTATATCTTGATAACAGATACACGTATCTTATTAGATAATTATACGAAACGTAACACGGGCTTGTTTGTGTTCTTCATTGTTCACAAGTGGTTTAGTAGGACAATCAGTAATTAGCTTTTTATACCCGCCTGTGTCAGAAGAAGGCTAGAGTTTTTCGATCGTAGGTAAGTTTTCATAAGAATATGGATCTTAAATGAAAACTAGTAAGAAGACAATTACAAATAAAAATGAAAAAATAAAAAAAATAAAACATTTCATCAAATAAATTAATACAATATTAAATAGCGATCGATTCATTTTTATTAATTAATTTAATAATGAAACAACGGTAGGTATTTATTTTTTTGTATTAGAGAATCATAAAATCACTCAAGAAAATAATAAACGTCGACGTGTCTATAAAATAACTTGTGAATAAATTTAGGAAGAAAGAAACAAAAAAACGGGGAATAGTCCGTGACTACGCTGAGTGGTCTTATGTAATAAAGTGCTAAAATTGGCCTACGTCACTGAACACATAGTTCAATGTCATTTTGTTCGTAAACACAATATAACTGTGCTCTGAGATTTAAGAATTTTTCCTACAATATGTTGCTAATTTAGCTAAGTATCTTAGTAATCATTAACGGTTCTTATGTTTCTATTTCAATTTATATAGATTTTTATATCTTTACTGATACCGGTTGACCGGTTACCATACCAGACTGCGTGTCAGACCATGCGGTCTGACACGCAGTGCGTCCCGGGTTAGATTCCCGGCCAGACAGGTATCTGAATGATGGGTTTAGATTCTTGTTCTGGGTCTGGTTGTTTGTGTATTCGTCTTTATAAGTGTCCATAGCACACGCGATACAGGAGAAAATCCTAGTGTGGGTATGAATATCGGAAGGGTTTATTTATTTATTTAATTACCTGTGAATGGGTGAAGTAATAATATCAAACATTTGTTTCTTTAAGTCCATTAATTAAAAATATCATAAAATATCATTTTATTTACGTCCAGCGAGTCGGCGTTCACTACGAAACATTAAGGGTAGATTATTATTCACTTACTAATTGAGAAGACAATTAGAAGCCGCTCCTTCATTACAGTAGGTAACTATTAATGAGGTAACACCATCTTCCCGACCACCAATGTTTGGACAGGGCGCGCGTTAAACGAGGGAAGAATTTAGTATGCTCCATATTTTATGAAGTATCTTTACATATTATTTTTATTTATACTTTTTCATACCTTTACGTTATTTTTCATAAGTATGTAGTTCGCCCAATGGTAAGTGATCAATGCCGCTCATAGACATTTGTAAATTATATCATATAGAACAGGGGTAAATATATAAGCTAATTACAAATGTGTTGTTACTCCCGAGGACTATGATAGTCTCCTTATATGAAAGCCGACAACCACACTTTTCCATTATAACGCAAAAACTACCACACGCTAGAAATAAAATGATACAATTATAAAATAACTGGTCACTCATCACAACGGTTGAATTAGACCGTATTTCAACCTGATATAACCCCCGCGGTGGTGGTCCTCAGCGCTACGTGGAGGTCTCCGGGATCTCCAACGGAACACAATCAGAGTCCTACGAGCGCAATGCACCTTTTACGCCCTTCCCCCGTGATTGATTGATGCTCACCGTGCCTCTCGGTGTTTACGACGGCATACGGCCACGCATGCCATCGCCCTTCCCGGGGTCATTTGGCTGGACGGTCCGAGCTCCCACTCTTACCGCCCGCAACCCCAGAAGCCCTTTTAGTCGCCTTCCTATTCTGTACCCGGAATTACAGGGACAGCATATATGTACCTAATATAAATAAATAATCAATCCACTATTGTCAAGTGTAGTCAATTAACGAAATGTGTTAAATTTAATTCATCAATCAGTGCCAAAGTGTAATACAATAAAACTGAAATAGTTTGAAAAATATTCTTCTCGTCAATATCCGAATACAATTTGTTCGATGAATCAATTTGTACAACTTTATATTTTTCAATTAAATGGAAAGTTGGAATAAATACTAATTGGTATATATTGGTTTTATATTTTATAATAAATTGTTTTTAGTTTTATTGAAGCTTCGGGAAACTCTTACCGTAAAACGCATTATTGGATTTGTAGATTTCTTGTTACCAATAGGTACTAGTTGTTTTTTTATTTTGGAGGTGGTAATACCAGGGTAGTTCGACTTGCTATTTTAGTCCTCGGGGCAGCAAGGCATCTGTAATTGACTACAGGTAGACACCATGCTCTATATGAAGTTGCTTACAGATGTCTATGGGCGGCAGTGACCACTTACTATGAGGTGGACTGCACGCTCGTTTACAGAAAAAAGGAATTAATTGCATGAGGAATATGGACGTGATCGTGAATATCTTTTTAAGGTCGATGGCTTTCTTATATCATAGCTTTTTATCCTACCAATAAGCACACAATTCTTATGGTTGTATCGTGAGTCACTTTTTTAAGAAGTACCGACAAAACGAATGTTAAAAATGTTACTTTTTTTCCAATACATCCTTATTTTACTTCCGAATTTATTTACTAGGTTGACCACAATTTATGTCCCTGTAGTTCCGGGACCAGAATAGGGCTACGGTATCAACCGCTTGTCGTAACAGACGACTAAAAGGGGGATCCGAGGGTCGGGGGTCGGTTCGAGCGAACCGACCAGCTAAGCGACCCCGGGAAGCACGGCGGAAGTGTACTCGCATGCCACCGTAAATAATACAAGGTGTGGCGAGCTCACCAGGGAAGAGCCCGAAAGGAGCAACGCGCTTGGTGGACTCCGGTTGTGTTCCGTTGGCGATCCCGGATCCACTCAGCGCTGTGTTAGGCAACGGGGGAGATTTTTGTGCGGTACGGCATAGGGTACCTTTTGAAGGTTTCCCCGTCGAGAACAAAAAAAAGGGTTAACCACAATCTTAGCCATAAAATACGAAAGGAAAATAATTAATATCAAAACGCTGTTGTACTCGCCTCACACTACTTTGCTCTTTGTGTTCAACTCCTTTATGGTCCTTGAGTCACAATCTTTTATGCCTTATAACGATCCCCGTATAATTTCCATTGAATTATTTTCCTTTTTTTTTAAAGAAATATGTGTGTTGATCTAATATAGGAACATATCAATAATAAGTTATTCATACAAGAAGGACCGACGTTGTAGAATAATTGTAGATTGCATTTACCCCCAAAGAAAAATAGAAAGCCTGGGTAAAAAGCAAAACCCATGTAATGGAGAGCATACGTAAACAAATAAGGATATAGGTATTTTTTTATATTTCTTATTTGTAAACCTAGTAATCAGGGAAATGGATCCTGGAGAACATCATTCCTTAGCGCTCTGGGAATTCCTATGTAGTATGGGAGCAATTTCCATCGTTTCACGTTTTGGCAAAAACGATTGTGCAAACCCACCAATGGTAGGCCGCCATCAGTTCTATTTATGTAGATAGCTTCACTACAAATTAAACTATAAACTAATTTATAACTATTACCAATAATTCACACTTTACTTACAATAATAAATAACCTGATTCGTCGAAAGAAGAAACCGTCTACTTTGAAATCGAAATATTATGAAATATTCAACAATTGTTTTGATTAATTTAGCTACATTGCATTAAAATCATCCTGTATCCACAGCTTTCGCTCGGAACACAAGTCGAAGCATTACTTTGAACACATGTGGATATTTATTATATCTAACATCACGTTCTGTTCATGACCTAACTACATTAAGAGTATACCGCAAGTATTTTTAAACCTTAAACATAAACAATTGGTCCATTCCATGCCCTGTTTAAAGTGGAATATTGAATGTGTTACATTTACTTAGTAACGTATTGGAAGAAGATTTAATGTAAAATTTTAAATTTTGATTTATGACGCAGTGTTAAACAATACTTCGTATACACGTTATTTCTTATTCTTATTGAAAATAAAATAATGCCTACGTCAGTGTTTTATATTAAAAACCATTACACATAACCAACGTTAAATTAATTAAAGCTCGTTTTATTGTGCAGTACTCCCGAATCAAGCAGAAGTTTTTTTTATTAAATTGAAGTAGCAAACGAGCATGCAGTCCACCGGTATATGCAAGTGGTCACCGCTGCCCATGGATATCTGTAAGCAACTTCATACAGAACAGAGGTTCTATCGGAGGTCAATCGGAGGGTTACTACTCGCTGCTAAGACGGTCGCGTCAAATGTAAGCCGGCAACCTTACTGTTCCACCAAAACGCAAGAACTGCCTCACGCTAGAAAAAAATGCGTTGAGCTGTTCACAAAATGTTAGGTATGATTTTATTTATGACTATCTTTTTACCTATGGTTGTTACGATGAGCGTAGTCGCCCACGTAATTCTAAAGTTTACGCAATTAGACCGATCGTATTATTAACAGTGTTTTCGTAGACGAAAATCCACTAATTTACTGTTTGTAATACCTCAAACTCAAAAGTATTTCAAGATCGACTAATTGAGTACTCAAACGATTAATAGGTTTTCCGAAGGCACGTGAAGTCTACTAACCCGTAGCGGACCTTGATAGTACTAAGACTATAGTAGTGTTGCTGATCGATATTTGAATATCGATAGTTTAATGGATAGATTATCGATATCTGCCTAAAAGCATGACGATTTTTAATAGTTAGTATAATTTTCTATACTATGTAGCTAACAAAGTATTATACTATGAAAAGGTTCAATGTTATCGATATTATTGCTGCTAGAAAAATTGATGTTCCCAAAGTATGGTAGGTTGGTGCTATGAAATTTTTTAATAAATAATATAATTGATAGATAGGTCTTATTATTACTTTCGATTGTTTTAGCGAATTATTGTGTATTTGTCAATAGTTTGTTTACAAGTTATTTGTTTTGACTAAACAAATGTATTGTAATATTCACAAAATAAATACTAATAAAAGTTGTTAACCCATTACTATCATACTGATAAGTACGGATTTCCTCTCGGGGTAAAAAGGTCACACACCTTTAAAAACCTTTTAATTAAACAACTTTCAGGTATAGGTTTCCTCACGATGCTTCCCTTTACCTTAGGGTAAAGGGAAGCATTTGAAAATTAATCATCACTGCTTTAGAGCAGTGATGATTAATTTTCTAATACACACATCATTATTAAAAAAAATCAGAGGTGCTTGCCTATAAATTGAACCTGGTACCTCCCGGTTAACTACTCTACGTGCAGCTTGCGTTCAGTTTAAACTTTACCAATTATTCATATGATGATTAAGGACCATTTTAAAAATCCATCATTCAATAACAATTATTTTTAAAATCGGAACATCGGTAGTAATGATTATTTTGATTGCGATTTGCTAAACCATCGATTCTTTTGTAATAACATTATAGTTAATAATCGATCGTATCGATTCTATCGATTTTCTCAATGATAATAATGTATTGTTTGAGATTGAATCTATTGACGGTATTTCTATCGATATATATTTATATCGTCTACTTTAAATTTTTCTAAAATTGAAACATTATATTGCTCCCATTTTTTAAATATTGAAACATTATATTGTTATGTGGAATTTTTAACGCACTAAAACCCCCCCGGTGGCCGTGCTTGGCGCTAAAAAGGAGGACTCCGGGATCTCGAAACGACTTCAACCGGAATCCTCCGAGCGCGTAGCCCCGTCGGGCTTCTCCCAGATGGGCGGCTGGGCCCACCGCACCGTCTATTCCTTACGACGGTATGCGACCACACGTACCGTCGTCCTTCCCGGGATTGCGTGGCCGAAAGGTTCGAGCTCCCACTCTAGCCGTCTGCAACCCCGGAAGCCCCTTTTAGTCGCCTCTTACGACAGGCAGGGGATGCCGTAGCCCTATTCTGATCCCGGAACTACAGGGACGACGATATCTCCTAACCGTGTCCCTCCGAATATTATTCCATGAGCGTACTGCATGTGCATTTTCACCTTTAGTACAAAACTGACTCGCGGTATCTTAACAAACGGAAGTTGGCAACCGGCCACAAATAGAACCGTATAATTGTTACTTGGGTTACGGACGCAATCATCGGAATTAACTCGAATTGTTTACCACCTCAAACCGCGGTCGTTACGCGCTGTAAACTGTAAACAGAGTGCCGTTTCCTATGCACACGCGTGTGCTTATACGAAATAATATAAAATACGTTTTTCTTAATTAAAATTTATTAATATATAAATGTATAATTATTTTATATAATTTATTTATTTTTTATTTCTTTATTTAAAAAGTTTACCCAACAAGACAATACGTTACACGTACCTACAACTAAGAACTAGATTAGACTTAAATTAAATGCTGTCTTAATTACAGGCCACCACGGTACGCATCGTAGTCGAGTTTAAGTACTTAAGATTATATTATAACACTTAACTGTATGTTTAAGTATAATTAAGTATAGTATGTATGTAAATCTATCTGAAGAGGATTACGAAAATGTATATAATCAATTTAATGCAATTTATTCGGTAATAAGTATTCTATGGAGTTATTAAATTTACCAATTTTATTATTGAATATGTCTTAGGTTAATTAATAGTTAAGTAATTAGGTTCTTTTGATAGGGCGTTTTATTGACGTTGAATTCTGTTCCATGTGGACTATTTACCCAAATTGCTCCTAGCCAGGCGTGTGACAAATTTATTTAAGTTGTCTACCAATTCGTACTTAGCCAGCGTAGTGGACTATGTCCTTTTTTATCTGACTGTAGTAGCAAACGAACATGCAGTCCACATGATGGTAAGTGGTCACTGCCGCCCATGGACATCTTCATAGTAAGGTACTTTGGAATATTAACCTGATTTTATGCAAAAGACCACCAGTCTAATTCGACCGGGAAGGTACCACCACCATACTTTTCGTGCATTTTGGTGTAATGTAAGGGTGTGCTTAGCCGGCACACTTTTATATGAGGCGACAATCCTTGTCCTCGGGTGTAGCAACGCATCTGTGATAGACTTCAAATATAACCTATGCTTTGTATGAAGTTAGGTGTTTACAGATGTCCATGGGTGGCAGCGACCACTTACCATCAAATGGATTGCACGCTCGTTGCTCCTAAATCTAATCTTGTGGGGTGCTCCAGCACCCCGCGTAGGGTTCCAAGGTTAAGTAGTCGTCACCACCCATTGATATATCTGTGATTAAGCTGAAACTTGAAATATGTACCTTACATCAGTCACCACAGTCATACTCACCACATCTGTATATAGCAGCACCTATACAAAATATAGTTACGTAATTTAGGTGAGTCGAGAAAGATTTTACCAACAAAATATTAACAGAATTTGTTCTGAAATCGCTTTATCATAAAACTTGGAACAGAAATATTATGTAGCTAATGTCCAAAGCTGACCACGCAGTTCGCGACTCGTACGAGCAATAAATCGGGTTGCTCAGAGACGGTCAGCCAAGGCTACTGTCTAATAGTCCGCGAAAAGAGAGTATAGAATTTAAACGTATCTTAAGCATCTGCTAATAGCAAGTGATCACATATTTGCAAGTATCAATTCTGTGAATAACAATATTTATTATACATGATGTTTATTTTTCTGTGCTAAGTAATTGGCGTAAGAAAATTTTTCGCTAATGTATTTTAGTCCCACTAATGAGTACTATGAGATGGAGATCTATACTCATTACAGATTTACGAGAGGAGTCTCGTACCTACTGAAAGGGGCCTCACGTTGCCCCAGAGCCAAATGTTGCTTAAAATAAATTTATTAATAAAATCCCCTTCACGGAAACCCATTACAATAATTTCATAGTTGTATCAAGGATCCGATGAGTTTGTATAATCTTACATATTGTAAATAACAACAAAGTTTATTTTTAAGACTTTCCAGAACAATGGGATTTTCATGACCAATATTAAGTTGTGCAATACGAATCCACACTATTGTATCGAAGTTCGGCCGACGAGGTTACTGAGATGTGCATACAATAGGCGAGTTTGAGGTTTTTGTGGCCAATCGTCGAAATTCGCTCGTCCATAAGTTCGCTTGAAGGCTTAACGGCGAAGTCCGCGCCCCATTATCTTGCGCGACGCGTTTGCCACACTCGTCGACGGATCATGTTGGACTAACTAAAATTGCGAAGAAATCCCTCCTCGTTCCAACACCCCCGCCCTCTAATTGCGGCTTGGCTGCCGATTTATTTCTGGATAGCTAGCGTTTGTACACAAGTAACGAGGCTCTTGTATCTTTGTCGCGGTGAAATTTTCTCGTACTTTTACTTACTACTATTATCTCTACTACCCAGGCTTTACTATGGATATTACGATTTTTAGGTAGTAGTAACATCTTGGGTTTCGGCAGCGGTGATGTTCTGTACCAATCGCACCCTTACTTCTATAACGAGCACATGTTTCTTTATAATTAAAAAATACTATTCGATAAACTGCAAACATTTATTACACTAAATATTGATTGAGCACCAAATCAACATCACTCAACATAGTGGAAGGATATTTTGGACCATTCTGTATGACAACAACAGAATTGTAATACTGCCATATATTTTCAAACTCTGAACACATCAACGTGTCTTCAAAAATAATATTCAAGGTCATACTTAGGCTTAACAATTCAGGAGCTGTATCGAGTTTCATGCCTTGTAGGAGTCACAGTTGCAGGAGGTAGATAAACAGAATATTTGTGTCGTATTTCTTCTGGAAACTGGGGCTTTATTTGGCCCAATTCAAACGGGATTTGTCTTAGTAAAGTGTGCCAACGAGACCGACAAATAGAAATCGTTATTAGGGCGGGGCGGGACGAGCGCCGACCAATCCCCAAACACCAATAAGTACCTCCTCTTGAAGATATCTCAGAATACTCAAACCTTCAGAGATATCTTCTTGTTTCTGCAGTCTTTTAACCGTGTTAGTAGTCCTCCGACCCCTCTTGCATCTGCAGTATTCAACTTACAACAGAGTAGCTTCGAACACAATGAAATATATTTAAAACAAATATAATCATTCAAATATATTTATATTATACATATCGTCTGCCAAGTATTGTCCCACTGCTGGGCACGGGTCTTCTCTCGGAATGAGAGAGTTTTAGGCAATAGTCCACCGCGCTGGTCAAGTGCGAATTAAAGGATCATTCATATACTTACATATAAGTATTATTAAAGCAATTATAACAATTCAAAAAAGCTTAAGTGACACTATAGCCATTTATTTTATTTCATTGACAATTTTTATTATGTTAGTACTTCAAAGTCAATGTGCACTGTTTCTTTATCGCATTTAAATTCATAGCACTAGTTTGTAATACGATATGTTTATGTTACAGACATCCGGAGAAGACTTATATTGGGAAGGCGAGGATGACTCCGCTAATGAGTTTCTGGAGGTCAACGACGACCCTGGCATCCACTATAACCTACGTCGGGCGAAGCGGCAGTTCTTTAGTTTATTTTATGGAGGTATATTCATTTTGTGTTAGTTAATACGTGGCTTTTGATATTTCGATTTTACAAAATTCTAATTGAAAACAGACCTACCTTTTAATAAATGGTCACTACTATTCATGTACGCCTGTAATCAATCTTAAATAGAATAAGACGCCTACTGTCCCACGGAGTATCCGGTGTCAGTCATAAGTACGTTGCTACCCCGAATAAAATATCGGTCACAGATAAATTGTTACCCTTAAGTTCCTAAAGCCAGGCACAGATCGTCATTGTCCGTTACAAATAAGCACGTGATAATGGTTAAAAATATCTACATTTACCTAAAAACTCCTGATATTGGTACTCTTGAGTGATACCTCTAAGCATAGTGCGCTTGTCACAGACAGCCAGGTGGTAAAACCGACTTAGTTTGACCGGGGAGCTACCACCACACCTACTTTTACCGTGAAGTCATGTATTCGACGACCCGCGTGGCGCAGCGGTTACCATACCGGTCAGACGCGCAATGGGTCCCGGGTTCGATTCCCGGCCAAACAGGTATCTGAATGATGAGTTTAGATTCCTGTTCTGGGTCTGGGTGTTTGTGTGTTCGTCTTGTGTGTGTCCATGGTACCCACGACACAGGAGAAAATCCTACTGTGGGGCTACGAGTGTAGACAGCGTGTGTATTTAGCTGGTTGCCGGCTCACTTATATGTGAGGCGACCATTTCATTCCTCTGGAGTAGCATCGCATCTTTGAGCGTTTGATGAAACCCCCTGTTCTATATTGCTAAGAGATGTCCATGGGCGGCAGTAGTACTACTTTTTTTATTAATTTATTTCCTATTGAATTTATCTACTGAAGTAACAAACGGGCATGCAATCCATCTGATGGTCCATAAGTGGTCACTGCCGCCCATGGACGTCTATAATCAACTTCATACACAACATGGGTTCCATCTGAAGTCAATCACAGATGTGTTTCTACGCCCGAGGACTATGATGGTCGCCTCATGTGAAAGTGTGCCGGCAACCACACCCCTTAGAAACGCAAGAAATGCTTTAGTACTCCCCCGGCCGAACTATACTGGTTCAACCACTTACCATCAGGTGGACTATATGCTCGTCTGCAATTAAAATATGATAAAAAAATATATGTTACTAGGTACCTATTCCTGAATATCAAACGTCATAATACATTGTTACTCTTAAGATCCTGACGTCGGCTACAAATGCATTGCTAGCTGTATCTAATGTCAGTCATTGCGTTGTAATTTGCGAATATTCTCATGTTTTTAGACTGACTTGAGCGAATGATTTTGCGAATACTGAATTGCAGTGTTTTGCAAAAACAAAGTTGCCAAATATATCCTATCTACATCACTATTACGTTATGATCACTGAGAAGTTCATATATTACCTGTAAGTTTTCTGCATTACCACACCCTTCGAAGTGTCAGATATGCGTATAGCGGTTGTTATCGCATCCCGAAGGCGATTTAATTACAAGTATTTGGGATTCATGACTATGATTGCCGATTTACTTTCGTCATTTTATATACTTTTTGTCAAATGACTTTTAATCATATTTTATGAATGATTTTACATAATAAGCTTTACATTTATAACCGATAACATGTTTATGTATTACATTACAGGGGGTACTACTACATTGAAGCCGCCTTTAGAGTACAACACAGAATACTCGCCTGTCGACGACACGACGTGAGTATATATTTATTATAATTAAATAGTTGATGAATAGTTGTTGAATGATATTTTTTTGTATCGTTGGCTGTTACTTTTACTGACTTTGTTATAGGGTCTTAAGTAATATAAATAAATGTTTATTGATGTTAATATGCGTTACACTTGTAATATTATGACAAGTAAAAAGTGACATGGCTGACTGACTGAATTTTAAACGATTTGTTTAAAATTTTCAATAGAGTAATATTCAGTTACGCGAGACATCTCTGAAATTAACCTAAGCTTACATACCAATATGGCATTTAACACTTTAACATGGATACTAGTAATATGCTAGATATTCCGATGACAAAAAAATACTTGTATTGTTTGCTTGCTAGTAACACTACTGACATATTTTCGGCTCTTACCTATAGTATTTCATTAACATAAACTTTAAAATTATCAGCATTATGTTAGCAAGGTAGGTTTGATAGGTGGTAGAACCAGTGTAGTTGGCCCGGGGAAGTACCACCGCCACACCTATTTCTAGAGTGAAGCAGTTTTTGTGTTTCAATGGAAGGGTGTGGTTGCCGGCACACTTTTATATGAGGCGATCATCTTAAGTCCTCGAGAGTAGCGACGCATCTGTGATTGACTTCAGATACAGCCCCATGTTCTGTATGAAGTTGCTTACTCCTTGGGCTTTGGTCCTTGGGCAGTAGTGACTACTTACCATCAGGTGGACTGCATGCTCGTTTGCTACTTCAATCTTATAAAAAAAAAACAAATATTATATCTTAGCTTGGCATTTCAATGAAGATTTAAAATTACAGTGTATGTAAAAAGAGGGCAATCACCGTACATGGTTCAACCGAGAAGGTATCCCTCACGTTTTTCTAGTTTGTAGCAGTTCTTCATTTTGCTTGAAGAGTTTTGATTGAAGTCCTTATCACTCTTTATTTTGGTCCTCGAAAGTAGGAATGCATTGGTTATAAATTGCAAGTGAGACTTTTGTTGTCTACCAATTCGCACAATGGACTTACTCTTACAATATATTACTGCCGATGTCTGTCTGACATGGTTTAGCATTACTCAGTCTCTTCCCTGTGGGTATCCTAGAAGAAAATTAGTAGACAAAATCTAAAAAAGGCAACAGCGTCTTCATGTATAACTCCCACTGTCAACACTGACTGCGATCACTACAGCACATGCCAGGTGCGACTGTTGGCCAAAGTCTCACTAGGAGAGGCCTATGCCCTATACCTATGCGAGTACTTATATCGAGGCCTATGCAATACCTAAGTACCTACCTGAAAAGGCAGATTATGACTGGTGTCGTTGACATATAGGTAAATAATATTTGTTTTTGTTCGATAAAAAACATTAAATGCGAAATTTATTTTAGAACTTCTACCCAAATGTAAACACACCAAATTACTTGAATATGCGGCTTATAAAAGTTACTTTGTATGAAAGCGTACAGTTTATAGAAATTTAATAATAATTATGCAAAAATATTATTTATAGTTCATACATGTATATTCTTGTATTTCAGAGGCGACGCGGACGGAGAGGAAATCGGGTCTGCCTCACCAGATAGAAGTGATACGGAGCCCAAAGAAAGTTAGTATAATAGATATAACTTGACAAATATCATTCAGATTGCTTATGGTATTTCATCTTAGACCTTCGGTTTCAGAAGCACCTTACTTCACATATAAAGAAATATTTCCAACAACAATGATCACTCAACATCAAGTGAAGTCCTTACTTTTACTTCTTAAAAATCGAAATTTATATTATTTTCTGCTAATTGAGTACGGGTCCAGACCTATTGCATACAATGGTCAAAGCTATATCTGGGTTTAAATATCACGAGATATAGATATTATTGTGTATTTTACATTTGCACATTGTAATATAATGTGCAAATGTAAAAGATATTTAGCATTCCCACTGTTTAGTGGGTGACACCACCCACCTACTTAGAATTCGTTTAATATCTTATTCGTATATCAGAAGGTCATTGATTTGTAACACTACAATGCTCATGTTTCAGAAACTGTCAGGGTGACGTTCGTGGTGATGGAGCCATACGAACCAAAATACTCCAACAGAGACTCGCCTGAGTTCCAAAACTTCTCCATATCCCTCTCGAATGCCGTCAACGAATTGTTCCGGGACTTCCCCGACACTCACAGCAGTCTTGTGAGAATACAGTAAGTTTGTCATAATATTTTTAATTTAAATGTTATTAAAACAAATAAAAAAGTAAGTCGTAAAGGCCATTGTATTTTGGACGTACTGAATGTATTCGAAAATTGTATGCTTATATGGACTATGACCTGAAGAAGACAGCGGGAAACCGATGGATTCAGAGGTCACAGGACCGGTTGGTGTGGCGCCATTTAGGGAAGGCCTACGTCCAGCTGTGGACTTCAAAGGGCTCATGGAGGGATGGATGGACTATTAGTAAGCTTTCGACTCTATAGAGAAGCGGGTGCTGCTAGAATGCTTTCAGCGATGCTAGATCGACTATGAGCATATCGAGGGGTTGAAGTATGTAGAAAAGGCCGCAACCACATCAGTCGGAATATACCATCAAAGCACGAACCCAATCCATCTGCAGCGTAGAGTCAGCAAGGCGAAGTCTTTTGGATGATATATCATGTTCAACCTGATGGACTGGATAGTTGTCATCTTGACATTAACATCTATGGCCAACATGTGACACTTT
This sequence comes from Spicauda simplicius, assembly GCA_949699795.1. Classification (NCBI taxonomy): domain Eukaryota; kingdom Metazoa; phylum Arthropoda; class Insecta; order Lepidoptera; family Hesperiidae; genus Spicauda; species Spicauda simplicius. The sequence goes on from OX453056.1 coordinate 22,770,952, forward strand.
CAATTTGTCGATTACTTATTGATTTTGCGAGATTTGCTTATTTGCCTTAGCGCAATGCTAGATGACCTCATCAATGCCTTACATCGGATGGGGACAGACAGACATGTCTTTCTAATAACCATGTCCCATTTGTACCGGTATTAGTTGATTGGACTCTTTTCGATGTTGTCGATGATTACCTTTACCTGGATACAATGGATCCGGATGGGATTTACCTATCCTGTTTTAAGAGGGAAGACGCTCGAAGAATTCTACTTAGCTGGAATGCATTCTCGTGCACAATTCCGCAATGCCTCAAGACAAAGTATTTTAGCAATGTCTCCTCTCGTCAAACCATTATTGTCCCACTGCTAGGCACGGGTCTTTTCTGAGAATGAGAGAGTTTTAGGCCATAGACTACCCTGCTGGCCAAGTTATAATTTGGTAGACTTCACACAACTATGAGTTTTTTTTTAAAAGAACTCAGGTGTGTAGGTTTTCTTACGATGTTTTCCTTCACCGAAAAGCAGTGTTAATTTCTAATACACACATATTTAAAAAAAACACAGTCGTGCGTACCTGGGATTTGAACTTCCCGATCGACAAGTTTCGGGCAAGTTTCAACCATTAGGCTAATACTATCACTATCGAGCAATGTATTGTAATGTAATGTAACCTATTCATAACCTATCCCAACCATGATAAATGGTTCTCAGTCGTATTTGGTGCTCATTTTAAAGATCACAAGCGGTAGTGATCGCTTGCCACCAGTTTAACTACTCCTTTGCATTGATTTTGTTAAAATTAACGCCGTACAATTAAAATATTAATAATTCCAATACAAAATAATTTATTGCATGTTTAATACCTGAAAAATAATGGTAATAAGGTAATAAGAGAAGGAAGGGACAGTTATTTCTAATGCTATTTAAGTATAAAATATTTCTTATACATTTTCACTTTACTTTTTTCAGAACGAGACCAACAGATGAGATAACATGCAAGGTGACTCTGGATATATCTTCTAATAGCAACAACGACATGGAGAAACTCACGAAGCTTCTCAGAGACCAGATCAGGAATATGAGGAGACTCGGCAGCATTACTGTTAGCGACGCAGACTTCAGTGCCACCGTCTATGACTCAGGTACGGTTGGAACGGTGTTTTACGGTGTATTGTGACAAGGAGTGTTCAATGGTTCCGATTTAAAATAATATTTCCAAAATTTTTAAGTACGATCGACAATTTACAAGAGCGGAACCATAACCCCCTAAAAATAAAAGATAGGTTTTTTTCTCAAGATACATATTATTGGCAAAAGAAATGCATTAGGGATTTTATTTCAATCGTTTTTGAAATATTAATATACCTATCCAGATAATCACATAAGGTGACCTAATCTAATAGTATCTAGCGGTAAGTAGCCTTTTACTTTGAAATTAAGGGAAGCGTTAAATACATATTTTAACAGGTAAAAGCAAATGCTCCAAACGCACTCTTCAAGTCACGGCGGCGATAATGATATTCCAACCCGTTAATATTTCAATGACCTTGAACTTAATAAAAAAAGGAGGTATTAAATCCTAGATTAATGTTACCCCCTAATAATCTTAGTGCATAGAACAGTAATGTTTTAGGCATTACTGTTGTATGCACTAAAATTAAAGAGTTGCACAGCACTATACCTTCCTATTGTCGGTACATGTATTTATAAGTAAATAATTCATATAATTAGATTTAAGCTTATCTTTATTTTTGCTGTTTGGGTACCTCCTTGTTAACCATAAATCGTTTGGATGAAATTAGATGTAAGGCAATCAATCTGTAAAGAATTAATCTTTTTATGAGTAATGTCAGTAATCACAATATTAAGTTTCGAAATAATACCCATAGCTCTAATACATTGTAATAAAAAGTGTTAAATGAAATTAATTTTGCTAACATCGCACAAAACAGTGAATTAGCATCGGCATTTAGATGTCAAAAAAAATTGAAACTGCATTCATATTTTCGGATACTAAAAAGCTGTTTTTAATTAGGCTTTTATATATTTAGATTCACCATTTAATACTTGCGCCGCCGACGAATTCAATTGTGACGTTTCCACGTGCTTACCGAAATCAGCGTATTGTGATGGTAATCCAGACTGTGTAGATGAAACTGATGAAAAGAACTGTCCGAGAGGTATTTTTATTATTTATTTCTTTTACTTTTTTGTATTCGGTCTTTTAATTTTTATTCGATTATTTAATTGTTTACTTATTTAATTTTTAATGTTTTACTTTTTTAATACGAACGAATGCCTGTGGAATAATGTGAATGACATGAGGGTTTCTTTTTCACAAAGAGAGCGACGACACATACACAGACCAAGAAGTAGAGAAGTCAGGCACCTCGTCATGTATACTGTGGGAGTGTCCTAAAAGCTTTGGCGTAGAGATTTGCGACGAGTTAAGGTGCAACGGTATACCGGATTGTCCAGAAAGTGAAGATGAAGAAAATTGCGCTGGCGGTATGACTTTACGTAATCTCATTCAATCGCCATTTAATTTAATAATACATGAATAAAAACAATAGAGCAGTGATAAAATAATGGTTGAAACTTGCCCTCTCGATCAGAAGGTCCGAGCTTCAAACCCACCCACCACTGATTTTTATAAGATTATGTGCGTATTAGAAATTAATTATCACTGCTTTTCGGTGAAGGAATCATCATGAGAAAACCTACACAGCCGAGAGTTCTTTAAAAAATGTGTGAATTCAATTCACACTTCGCCGCAGCGGTGGATTATGGCCTAAACTCTCATTCTGAGAGAATGACCCGTGACCAGCAGTGGGCCAATAATAGGTTGACGCGAGAGAGAGAGAATAAAAACAAAAAAATAATTTCATATATCTAACGTTACCTAATCCAATACTCAAAGTTAGTAGGTAAATATCATTACAATTATTTTTATTGTTTACTTTTAATATATTTTTATTTTTCATTTTTTTAAATTAAGGGCCCGAACCAGAAGAGGAACCGGCTACTCCTGAACCTTTACCTAGGATCGCAACAACAACAGAAATTAGTGAAAGTAAGAAAAAATAGATACTATTCAGTAATTTTGTAACGCTAGTATAAAAGTTTAAAAAAAATACTACTGAATAACATAATCTATATTTTATAGCAATATATTTAGGACTTGAATAAATTAATTTAGTCCTTGCTTTACACTTTGCCCCCCGGCTTACACGTGGTATAACTCCAAGTGTATTATTTTTTATATGTAGTGTAATAATAAAGTTATCAAAAAAATCTACCCCATACGCATTAACTAGTAAATAAAAGTAATAACCAAAAAGTATTAATAAAACATTTCAATTCATTTTACATATAGTTTTGATATGTTTATAAGTGTTTATACAGTCAAATTATTAACATAGGTTTCATTGTAAGACAATTGATAGTAAAATATTATTTTCTTTTATTTTGTTTTTTGTTTTTTTTTTTCTTATTTTTATTTCTTTTTTTTTCATCAACCAGGCTACGACGACAACGACGATAATCAAATAGACGAGGAAACAACAACCACAGAAGCGACAACCACCGAATTCAGTAAGGAAATAGATATATAGAGACGAGCTTATTCGTACATATTATAAAAATTAAAGAACTCTTTACAATGCATATATTTGTAAAAATATTTAGTAAGTGGAGAATAAGTAATAACAAGAATTTAAATATTTTTTTTTAAACTTTCGCCCGTGTCTATGAAATTTTATCAAATCAAAATATGTATTTAGTTTTAAATGTCCACATAGGTATGTATTTCTACATGCAAAGGCAACATTTAGTCTTTTACTTCACTACTGCATTATATGCATGAGCAGTGATAGCCTTATGGTTGAAACTTGCCCTCTCAATCGGGAGGTCCGAGGTTCAAACCCAGGCACGCACCACTGATTTATGTGCGTATTATATTATTATCACTGCTTTTCGGTGAAGGAAAACATCGTGAGTACACACACACACACCCGAGAGTTCTTTAAAAAAAAAATTCTCGGAGGTGTGTGAAGTCCACCAATTCGCACTTGGCCAGCGCGGTGGACTATGGCCTAAACTCTCTCATTCTGAGAGAAGACCCGTGCCCAGCAGTGGGACAATAATGGGTTGACACGACACACTGCATTATACTGCTGTTTGAAAAGTTATTACAATTCAGACACCGCGGGCACAGCTATACAATTATAAGGAGTATGTTATAGAGCTAAATATATTTTATAATACATATTAACATTATGAGTTTATGAACGTCCTGACATTTGGGAGTTTAAGATGTTGTCAACAATTAGAACACGTAGGTTGTGCCGATATTATTGAACACTTTGATTGTATCTAACAATATGGACAGTTCGAACGCCACTAACTATTTGCTGCTGACTGTACAATACAATTTTGTAATACAAATTACTATTAAGACAATCATACGAAACAAATAGAATAAAACGGTCTTAAATGCTTTAGTAAATTGGATATTTTTAAAAGGTATAAGGTCATATAAAGGTATAATATATAAGGATATGTTTAAGACGAAGCATTCTGTGTTTCATCATCATTAAATGAACAGCCACGTTATAGATTTTGTAAACTAGAGCTTGGTAAAGATTTATTCGCAGTTAAAAAAACATTATTGCTCGTATATCGTATCTAAAATCATATAAATAATATTCCCCAGGCAGTATATAAGAACAGTGCCCGACTTAGAGTTAAGTAAATAATCAAGTAAAACTTTTAAGTGTCAAGTGTAATCACGATACTGATTACAGTATCGTGATCTTCTGCATCCAGCGGTTACTTCACTCACAAATAAAAGTAAAAATTTTTTCATTGTATGGATTGAGTTAAACAAAAATTACCTTATGTTTGTCTTCTGGAGACTTGGGGCGCTCATTATTCTTTTAAACTACATAATGATAACGTCATGCACCAAATATTTTAAGAAAGACTTTATTTAAAATAATATCGATGCATGTATGATCTATGAATGCATGATCGATCCATTTTTTTTATTTTGTACTACCGCGATAGAGAAAATACAAAGTGGATCTTTATTATCCATGCGGTTAAAATCGAGAAAATAGCTGCAGCGCGTATATACGCCCCTTAGCTATTTACTTTCTTTACGTATATATACTTCCGCCACCTGACACCCTGACAGTAAGTGGAAAATCGGTTTGATGTTTTGTTATTAAAGTAGTAAACAAGTAAGCTATCTACCGGTAAGTTGTCTTCGTCCTAGAACATTTATTTGTAACTCTGTACCGAATATGGTTCTTATCTGAATCTTATCCGGATACAAATGCGTTGCTATGTCCGAGGATTAAAATAGTCACCTATCTTTTTTTTATCTGACTTAAAAAGAGCAAACGAGCATGCAGTCCACCTGATGGTAAGTGGTCACTGCCGCCCATGGACATCTGTAATCAACTACATCCAGAACATGGAACATCTGAAGGCAATGCGATGCGATGCTACTCCCAAGGACTAAGATGGTCGCCGCATATGAAAGTGTGACGACCACCACACCACAGCTGGTTCACGCCATAAATACGATGATAACCACATCTTTCTTCTTACCGTAGCAGTTGGACTGAAGTTATATTAAGATTTTTTTACGATCCGACCTTGACACCTTCCTTATCCATACCAATTGGACCGAAGTTATATTTAGTAATTTGTTTACAGCTTGTGAATTTGGCGACTTCAAATGCGACGAGACAAGATGCGTGTATAAGAACAAGCGCTGCGATGGCATACAGGACTGCAACGACAACACCGACGAAGAAGATTGCCCAGGTAAGTTAGCATGTTAAACCATCCTCCTTAAATCAAATCGTACCAAAGGAGATACGTCGGCTAATAGACAAGTATCCTCTTCATCTGCTTCAGATAGTTGATGTAGTTTGAAATAGGATCAGAAAATTATTACACCTCTATTTCAGCAGAAATACGTAAAGAGCTTTTATGCATCAATAGCACATCGTAACAATAGAGGGCTCAGTACCAAAATATAGTGTTTCGTTGGTAGTACGCCGTATAATACCATACGTAGTAAAATAATTTAGGCAAATAATAAAAAAAAACTCAAATAATCTGTATTTATAAAGTTACAAGGCCTCTACTTATTCCTTATCGTTAGATGCAATCTGTCGCCAACGCTATTAACGGTTATACTTGCATGCAGGACAAGATTGTTTAATGTATTTAAGAAGACTTACAAGATTGTTTAATGTATTTAGTTATTTGTTTTAAATACATTAAACAGTCATAAAATGCAGTTTAATTTTTTGAGGAAGTCAACGAATAGACGAATTCAACGAATATAATAGTAATTTGTCGCATATAATTTTATTTCTTTTCATCTCGCGTCTGGTCCTGTGGGAATATAGAAATATAAAGTATATAAAATAGTCTTATATTGATGTGAAACATTATAAAAATGTTGAAGGTCGATTGATCGAGTTTTTAAGTCGGATGGAACAGACACAGACGGAGGCTGATTTTTTTTGTACAATGTTACATATAAAGTGCAAAAAAGTGTGTTTAAGACACTAAATTCAGGGATAGAGCAGAAACTGACCTAATATTGTGACGACATTAGTCCTCATAAATAGCAACTCATCTGTGACTGACTTTAGGTAGAAGTTGTAGAAGTCCATAGTCGGCGCTGACCACTTACGAACAGGTAGACTTCGTGGTTGTAGGACACTTCGATTCTTTAAAATATTAAATGAAGGTACATTCAATCTTTGTAAAATATCTCAACATTTCGTTACACATATTTTTAAAAGGTATACTATTGAGACCAAGCTAATAGTTCTATATTTTTTAAGAGTATAAAATATTTTCTGTAAAATATTTTGTGGCAGGTTCTAAATATTACGAGCATGAATGTAATAGGTAGATACTCAGTGTAACTTAATGGTACTTAGTGACTAATTATTTCTGTAAATGTGTTAAAAAAATTCACTTCCTTGCAAATTTATTCGTCTATTGCAATCGAGGTTAGTCGGCAATAAAAAAAATGTCGTCCGCAAAGTCTTAAATATATTACCTGGTTATTGTATCTTGTCAAGAATATAATTATGAAAAACATTTACTTACGAATTATTAAGGAATATGGAATAAGATATTCTATATACGCAACGAAACCCATTAAGAGATCTTTGTGCCCAGCAGTAGGGGAATGTGAACCAACACGTATCACATACAATAGTTGATAATTTAACTTTACGTACTATGATTGCTCAATCTGCTATATCAATCAGAGAGCAGCATTGAGCAATATGAAGCTTCCCAAGTGTGAAATATTGGTACCACTGTTTCTCTCGCTCGCCACTCGTGCTCGTATGATTTATTTATCAATGTAGGTTGGCTAAGTGGACACGCAATCCAACGTACAAGCATCCTCGGCTAATAATACACAAAGATACACAAAGCGAAGTGGCCATACCAGCTTTTTATGATTGGACCGTTTGTCTGAATTTCGACCAGTTAAAACCTTTGCGGAAAGAGATGTGTGTTATATTTTATTAATTTGAACAATTTTGTTTCATTGAAAGTAATTAAGGGACCTTGGAATCCTTGTAGGTATAATTAGTATTGACATAAGTATACCTTTATGTATAATGGACGGAAACCCGAACAAAAAAAGTAATAACGTTATATATTAGTTCTATCGTAACTAATGGTTGTCCTTATATTTACCATACATTAAAAGAAAATTAAATTAAAAATTATAAACCTACAAAGCTATATAAAGCCCTTCCCTAATAGGTATTTTTATCAATAGTCTCGCGGTTTATGTTAGCAGAAGTTTTATATCAAGTCAAAGAATCGGGGCCGTAAGTGGTAAAATGCTCATTCTAGATTAAATCTTATTAAATTTAACCATTTGCTAGTATCCATTTAAATTATGGTTAAGAGTACCTAAATATGTAGAGCACGTGTGTAGGCGGTTAGATTTTCAAGTGTTGCAATTATATAGTGAGAGTTTGATCCTAACAGTATGAGTTTTCCTTAACAAGAACCAGCCACATATTTTGAGAGATAGTGTTTATATTGATTATTCATAATATTTTTTGTAGTTCATTTGATAATAAATAAACAACATATGCAGATATCCAAATAAATTTTATCTGTATACTAATGTAGTGTAAAATTGTTAAGCATTCGATACCTAGGTAATTGCATTACAATTCTCACTATATTTATATGTGAAACTGTAACCGACTAGAGTATGCATTATTATATAAAAAAAGCTGATCCAGTGAACATCGTTACGCCTAAAAGTCAACAATCTAAAATTATCAATGTTCCTCCAGTACATTATGCGTGTATTATATATAAAAACCTTGCTCTTGAATCTCTCTATTTATTAAAAAAAGAACTGAAAATCAATAGCGTATTTTCAAAGATCTACATAGGGACAGACAGCGGGAAGCGACTTTGTTTTATATGTAGGTACTGTGTAATGTTCAAGCAAAACGTGTTAGTAATATATCATATGGTAGAATTACTATTACAGACCGAGGCTTAAGATTAGTGGTGATGAGTTTTGCACACTGAATGTTCCTGGAAACAATTATTCTCCATCTGTCATTATATGAAGTTGTGATATTTACCTTTGCATATATCTAGTAGATATGTAAGTTATAGGCATTATTACACATTTTTTCATCTGCCAATGCATGCAGCCTTTGCTCCACTCCAATGTCCCAATCTAAATCAGTATTTAGTACTTATACATCACAAAATTATGTATCGTATTTTGCATACCTAATACACAATTAATAATTTAACTATCTTTCTACCTAGCAATCAAACCCAAGATCTTTTGAATAGCAAATCGGGACAGATGTATGACTGATATCGTATTAGAATTTAATAGGTTCATAAAATAATATTTAAAAATATTTTATAAAACATGCTTTTATTTCGATGCACTGAAGAGAAAAAATAAACTTTGTAGTAGTCAAACCCATCATTTAGTAGCATTGTACAATTTATATCATATTAAAACTTGATGCGAGAATAGTGCAGGAAACCACAGACCTAGATCTAAATAAATCTCGCGATAAGCTATACATAAATATTCTACACATTAACTTTTTTATTCGCTGCCAAAATTGGGTGGGGTATACAAAAATACGAGTATGTAAGCTTCCATTGTAGGTGGTGGCCTTCTTGGAATTGAATTTATTTTATAGTATTTTACGAGTTAAGCCTTTTTATTTAATTGCTATATTCCGTGAGTTGTTCTTCGATGTTTTTTGTTGGCGGCCATCTTGGTTTTTATTTTAGTCTTAGCGTATTGTATTCAAAAAATTTAGCCTTGCTATTTGACGCTTATATTGGGCAGGTTGTGCAAATATATCTAATTTTCCGTTATTTGATAACTACAAATTGAGCCCTTCATTTGATACCCATACTGTGGTGGTACAGAAAAAATAATTAGTCCGCCATCTTGGACGATCCGCTATATTGGAATTAGAGAGGCGTTACATCACTAAGCGTGAATTATCATACAAAATAAGTATATAAACCAAATATCAGCTCAATCGGTAAAAAAAATATTCAAATTCAGATGCAAGATTCCACCCTGACAAATATACATACATTGTAAGTTAATAAAAAGCTTGTAATATTTTTGAAGCCTTTAAGTCTTCCGTTTAACCGTTCTTAACCCTAGGTTCTATTTCCCCAATTACTCGAGAAGGCGACTCCAGCAGTAATTTGATGCAATACAATTACAGTTAACGTAAATTCCGCTTACGTTATTGTATGCCCTAAGACTTAACTTCAATTTATTTCCATCAACACTGTCCACCAAGTGTCGGGAAATATTACACTGAGAACAATATACCAGTCATCAATTAAACTAGTTCAGAGAAAAGCCTTGGAGCAATTTAATAGCTTTAGATTTAAACTTGTTTATATCATTCTAAATTCAGTAATTTGATTGGCGCCAAAACGTCATTCTCGACTGTCGGCGACCAAACTTGCCTTTTAATAGTTCCTACTAGTATTTCAGACTAAATTCCACAGGACTTTTATGTTTATATATTTTGTAATAAAGCACATTTTTTAAATACGATTATACGAAGTGGTCTATAAAAAAGAAATGGCGAGTAAGTTCTTTTTATTAATATTTCGTCAACCCATTATTGTCTCACTGTCGGGAACGGGTTTTCTCTCAGAATGAGAGAGTTTTAGGTCATAGTCCACCACGCTGGCTTCGTGCGAATTGGTAGACTTCACACACCTCTGTGATTTTTTTTAAAGAACTCTCGGGTGTATATGTTTCTTTACGATGTTTTCCTTCATCGAAAAGCAGAGAAAGCAGAGATAATTAATTAATAATACGCACATAATTTTAGAAAAATCGGTGGTGACTGGAATTTGGATATCGGACCTCCCGATCGAAAGGGCAAGTTTCAAGCATTAGGCTATCACAGTCTTACATTAGTAGAGCAGTGATAGCTTAGATTAGTACAGATTTAGTAACACTTACTTGTTGTTAGTTTAATATTTTCTATAGAGCATATGTTCTGATATAAAAGGTTATTTAAATAATAAAAAAAATCCTTGATGTATCTAATTTCCATTAATACATATGATACTACTACTGCCCTTTATAAAATAGACCCCAATATGTTAGTTAAGTTTAAGAGCAATACATAATGTGCCATAATATTTTGAAAATATTTTCAGTCCCAAATCAGCAGGTCTATGTTAATTGAAAGATGTGCGTAAAATCGTTAAGCATTGCACTTTACAATGAATTGAAAACCATTTTACAGGCCGTCACTCCCTGCCAGGCTATTGCATTAGCACTAATGTAATATGCAGGTGTCGCCACCCTTTTCACCTTGTAAATCTGCAAGGCCTATTAAATGGCATGTAATCTCAGTATAACAGTTTGGTACATTCAGTTTATTTATTTACTTATTGTACATCTATAATATAAAAGTTATAAGGGCAAAGTTAATGGCATTACTAGTCAACCCTGGGTAAATACATTTGCGGCATGTGTTAATTTTAATATTAAAATTATGTAAATATTTTTGCCTATTCTGTAACTCGTCTGTCTTAAGCTGGGACATTTTTTTTTGTGATGGTTACTTGTATGTATGTATGTATCTCTCAGGAAAGGTGGTGTAAACCCATTCGAGCGATAGACCTCTGTTCTGTATAAAACACCAAATTATCTCCTAAATTTTGTAATAGATGTTGTTAAGAAACAATCAACCATGTGATTCGTCTAACGTTGACGCCCTTGGATATACACTTAAAACCCCAGCTAGGATATAACCCCAGCTTAATAGGACTTATTTGACGTCGATAATAGTCCCTTAACTGTTTCTGAGGACTAAAATAAATGCCTCATATTAATATATTTTATCATACATAGTGGTCATTACAACCTAATAATAAAGCATTATTACATAAGTATTCCGAGTTAATATCGATACCATAGGATATCTATCCGATATGTGTATTGTGTACGCATTAAATGTACAATGTTAAACCGAGATATTATATGATAACATATGTATAAGTGTCATTTTAACTGTACGATTGCTTTTGTATTGCTGTAAAAAGTAGGAAGATACATGTAATATACAAATTCTGTCCCCCAGCTCCGGGATTTGGTGTCTTTATAAAGGTATGCACGTGTTCAAACTAATTATCGATTGCTTTGGTAGTAAAGGAAATCGCGAGAACTAATATACTAACAATCCGGTAATACACTTAACGGTTTTCAAAAGTGTTTAAAGTGAATCAATTTTAGTCCTCTTACCTACTAACAAGTAGGTTCTCATCCTGAGGGGACCTTCCTCAGAAGCAAAACTCGACAAATGATTCCCCGAAATCAAATCGTGTATAGTAAAGGCGCTCTTACAGTGTAAAAGGCCGTATACAAATATGTCGCCGCTGGCCTGTCAACGTCCATCTTCATTGTTTGCTTAATCTCCCAAGTTAATAAACGAATATTTATAGAATAAAAAAATTCTAAAACATTCATGGTGATGATTCACAACGATACGACATATCGTATTATCGTTCCCTGTAGTTGTAAATAAGTCGACTTATAGAAGTTGTGTTTTTTTTTTATTCGACTGAAGTAGCAAACGAGCATGCAGTCCACCTGATGGTAAGTGACCACTGCCGCCCGTGGACATCTGTAATCAACTTCATACAGAACATGGGTTCCATCTGAAGTCAATCACAGATACGTTGCTACTCCCGAGGGCTATGATGGTCGCCTCATGTGAAAGTGTGCCGGCAACCACACCCCACCCCCACACCCACACCACACCCTTCTATCGAAACGCAAGAAATGCTTCACGCTAGAAATAGGTGTGGCGGTGGTACTTCCCCGGTCGACTACACTGGTTCTTTTGCTCTCTCCACTATTTAATTTAGTAATATATTCTCCACTAATTCGCATTTCAGTTGCATGGTGACGTATCCCGGGATTCACCTATTTATAGGGGAGAGAGCCACGTCTAAAAGTGGGTCATAAAAGTGTTATATTGAAATCTATAACACCTTGATAGATCCGGCGAAGTATATCATGTTAAGCATCGGAAAGTTAATGACCCGATAAAAGAGCATCTATGTGCATCATGAATATGCAATGCTGTGGCCGGGAATTAATTTAATGTACATATAACGATGTAAGTAGTTTGGAATTGGACGCTTGTAAAGTTTAAGAGTGTCTTTAAGTTTAGCAGCGGATATTTACGTCGTCATATGTAAAAAAACATAAATATCACTTGGTTCTTGTAACTTATTATTTAAATGGTTTTAAGTCTCTGATAGTTCAAATCACTATGTATCAGTATCATTTGGGGAAATAAATACCTTCATCTTCCCTGCAATCACTTGGCGACCGGTCAGCCTCATGCACCGGTCGCCAAGTGATTGCAGGCACTTAACCAATTTTCCTGAAAGTTCCCGTGACCACAAAATGTACGTAATGTAATCCGTCTGTGTCGTAATTTTAGTTCCATCCGTATGAAAATCATACTTTTTAGTATTAACCTTTTAAAGTAAAATCTTGGGTGAGATTAATTGTACCTATTTTTAAAAGAAATTGTTTGAAATAAGTATGTACAAAGATATTATGTTTGTCCATGTTTTACATATTGCCGAACTGAAAAACAAGTATTTTATTACCTTAAGCTCCTTTAGCGGATTGTTTATCAAAAAAATGTTCTTATTCCTGCTTCTCATTCGCTTCTTGATAAAGGTATTTGCCACATCCATATTGCTGCCTCGCATGAATAACTGCACAATTCAAAATTCAACAATCTAAGGTTTAAGATATATGTAATTTTATCCTTGTTATAATATTCAGGATTGAGCACTTCGTGTTGTAACTGCACTGTGCTAAATGATATTTAAATTTTTATTATCATTATTTTGACTTAAATCAGGTAACAGGTAAACAGGCTTTTCCAGGTGGTAGAACCAGTGTAGTTCGACCGGGGAAGTACCACCGCCAAACCTATTTCTAGCGTGAAGCATTTCTTGCGTTTCGATGGAAGGGTGTGGTTGCCGGCACACTTTTATATGAGGCGACCATCATACTCCTCGGAAGTAGCAACGCATCTGTGCTTGACTTCAGAGAACCCTATGTTCTTTATGGAGTTGCTTGCAGATGGCCATGGGCGGCAGTGACCACTTACCATCAGGTGGACTGCATGCTCGTTTGCTACTTCAATCTTATTAAAAACAGTTATTATTACATTTTTAGTGGTTCCGTCTGTAAAATTTGCGGTTCTGTGTTCTGTAACTATTTATGCGAAGCGATATGTTAAGAGCACATTTGTAATTACAATCCGAATTTAGCCCATACATTACGATCTATTGGCGCCTCACCTCGCTGCAGTAATGATTTAAGAGGTTCTTGACTATCTATTTCGGTACAGGAAGATGTCTGCAATCAGTATCTCGTAACTGAAGTTACAACGCAATGAAACGGATAATTATATATTTTACAGAAAACACTCTTTAGTACCACCTTTTTCAGGTGGTAGAACCAGTGTAGTTGCGTTTCGATGGAAGGGTGTGGTTGCCGGTACACTTTTATATGAGGCGACCTAGGGAGTAGCAATACATCTGTGATTGACTTCAGATAGATCCCATGTTCTGATGAAGTTGATTACAGATGTCGGTGGGCGGCAGTGACCACTTACCATCAGGTGGATTGCATGCTCGTTTGCTACTTCAGTCAAATAAAAAAAAGTACAAAACAGGGAAGGTTTTTTTTAACTCATAAAAATATATACTCTTTCATGACATGTGACATGTAAGAACAATATCTTTGAATAGCATGGTTGTAGTTATGGGCATAGCGATTTCCCTAATTATGTAAAAGTATTGGAATTTTCAAGGTATTAATAGGTATTCAAAAATTACATACAATATTCATAATTCGACCCGATAATGACCCTTTAATCAAAATTTAATATCCGTTATATAAGTTATCATTAGGTACGTTACAAGTCTATTTACTATAATACTTACAAAAAAAACGTACAATTACATATATTGAAAAATAAATGTACAAATTTTACACGCAAAAAATTTTGATACCAATATGGTCCCCATACTTTGCCTTACACTTATATCTTGATTATAGAAACACTTTACACAAAACTATTCTCTGACTTATAACTTTCGATAAATTACAACTTTCATGCAAATGTCTGATTTGTTCTGTTCGAAACAAACTCTTCTTTGAGAAACTATATGTAGACCGCCGTGCGCACACAGAACAAAGATTATTTTCAAACCTTATACTTTTATGCCTATTTTTATTTTCCTCAAGTTTCATTATTTCATGTATGTATCATTATAATTTTTCATGAATTTTGGATATCCTGCAAAAATACGTTCTGCAATACAGTAAAAGCAAAGCACGTATAAATTAGTTTAATATGAAATATAATAAAATTGTTTCTGATTTTTATTTACTACGAATAAGCGTCCGAAGTGTTTATTATTTTCTAATACGTGTATAAAATTTAACTTTCTTTGTATAATATTGTAAAGAAGTATATTGAACTGTACGTCTATATTCATACTGTAAGTGAATATTCAAGAAATTTTGCATAACAATGGTTACAATATAAATAGAGATAATAGATCAGTATCTTTGATAGAACTTTACCGCAGGACAGACAACTGACCCATAGTTTAGTTAAAAGGTCCCCTTCGAGGCTGTTTACGTATAGGCATGAAAAGGAGAACGGCATTCACAGAGAATCGACAGTTACTCTTCGTCTTTTTGGTGATCAATTTTGTGCTTTTCGTGAGCGGGCAACCTCGCTGACATAAAATAAGTTTTTCTATGAAATTGAATACAGGGTGGATCGCGTGCCTCTGTTCATTTTCTGAGTAACCCCCGACCGATGTCTCTCTCAACCGTAATGGGGTATATATTAAATTGGCAATATTGGCCCGATTAAATATCGATAAGAGTATCCGTCGGTCATGTAATGTTTGGATGAACTTAGATAACCTGCGCCAGAGGCCGCATATTGTTGTAAAATATTGTCAAACTATTACAGATAATTCAAACATATGCCTATGGCGTGCTAGTTATCGCGTGCGTAGACTGTTTCGTAATGAATGTACAAATGAGAAGTTTAGTTCGAGAATAAGTTGGGGGAATGAACTAGACACGCGTTGCTAATCAAGCACTAGATCGGATTTCTGAAAGAGTACCTACTACTTACTTACATCAAATAAATTTAAGAGATTTTGTTGGAATCAAAAGGCACATTCAACATTAATCTCTATAATATAGAATTTATAACCAAAATCTCTTCGAATAAACACTAATAAACATACTTATCACACTCATAGTACCTTATTTTAAACACGGTCCTACATAATTACATACGTATAGATATAACATTATAATTATTGTACAAATAATTACTAGTTAAACCTGTTACATCATGTAATTTACATGTTTTATTACAAGCGCCACCTGTGACCTACGAGTACGTATTAATTTTAATTATCTCTTGTTCACTAAATTTTGGACATGAAAGAGAAAGTAATCATATCGATACACTGAGCCTTTTTCATGTCACACGTGTTTACGCTAGCACGCGCGTACCATTCGCATGCGTGCCATTTACGTTCTATTGTTTCATTTGTGCCATGTGTATATGACATGATTCGCAGAGACTGCAGCGAAATAATTTATCCATGCAAGGAATCCACGCATGCTTACTACACGCGTGATAGGAAAATAACCCAAAGTTACTTATGATGTAAAACACTCCAGCTAAGAACGCTATTGAAGAACGTCTCGACCTTACTTGTAAAACTTAAGCTACACCTCTTCTCACGTGTCTTCTTACAATTGAAGGGTTAAATGGGACGCTTGGACCAAAGACGAAACGTGTGAAGAGGCAATAAGATGTCCTCAAGTACCCCTTTACTGACTTGGCTATGTCTAACTATAGATACGGTACAATTTATTGATAGTCGCGCCAACATTAGAGCAATAGAATTATGTATTACTAGCTCTTACCCGCGGCTTCGCCCGCACGGACAAGGGGAATTAACATTAACATTTGATAGCGTGATTCAGAATTTGCAAATGTCATCTATGACTAAATCTGGAACTAGGTACTAAATATGTATCGACTAACAAAACATCGATATTCTCATTGGAATGAGAAAGCGCGGTAAAAAGCCTACGTCACTCTCCGCACTCCTAACTATCTCCCAGCATATAATCCATATCATAATAGCTATGTGGTGACGTGAAAGAGGAACAAACAAACACACTTTCACATTTATAATATTAGTATGGATTATTACGTTCGCATTATGTGTACTTATGTACTTTTTAAATATTGTCGAATAATTATTTTCTCATGTATAAGTGCAGATTTATTTTGTGTTCAAATATGGACTGCAAAGGTTTAAATGTAAATTGCATGAAGGCACTTATTATGCCTTGTTGCAATTTACATTTTCACGTTTACAATCTAAAAGTAACTATTATATGTATGTCTGTGTAATACGTATACTATCAATTAAGTTAACAAGGAAGAAACGTGTGTATGTAAGAGAGATACAGAACGAATTCTTTAAAAATTATTTAGTTTAAGATACAAAATTATATGACATAAACAAATTAGATATTGCTGTGACCAACTGCTAGGCGCAATAGTCAGCAGATCCTTCTGTTTTACAATGTTTCCAATTTTTTTTATGTTTATAGTTCTAAGAGCACATAATTTTCCTAAACACAGTTTTTATTTCTGTCCATTCATGAGTCTTCTGATACGAACTGCAGGACATAGGTCTCAGCAATATATGCTTTGCGGAAAATAACTGCGCCTAGCATGCGTATTGATGGTTGTAGGTATCGTTGATGAAACACACATTATTATATCCGATTATTCTCCTTTAGTCCTATAAAACGACATTTAGCTGAAGAGAAAAAATGGTAGCACCATTTTTTCTCTTCCGCTAAATGTCGTTTATTGTCTTCTTCTCCCCCACCGGTTGAGATTAAGAACCTTAGATTTTCCGTGAGTTTACCTGACAATCTGCGCTTGTTGATATTGAGAATAAACGAATACACAAGAATTACTCGATAATATTCTCGCATTTAAACGCCTGCTATTTAAATCTTTTGAAATAGTATCTCTGAATCTCTAGCACAAGATGGACACGACAACGATCCCTAGCGGTGAAACGACGCACGACAGTTTCCGTCGTAGCAACAGCGCGACATAGCGATCGCGACGTTATCGCGTGCTCCTGATTTATGTCGACAACCGTACGTCCGCGAACTTAGCACATGCTAGACCTACCGTTAAGACAACGCGGTAAGCACGATTCACTGATAGCGATGAAGATAAGTTAGTAACTCTATGTATTGTCAGTTGGACTTATGCTTTATAAGCAGCTGATGTACCTACTCACATTTTACAATTCTTTAGGTATTTTTTGAAAATCTGCGCGACGGAAAGTTTACCATACCGGTCTGACACGCACTGGGTTCCGGGTTCGATCTTGCCCGGACAGGTATCTGAATTATGTAATATGATTTTTGTTCTGGTTCTGGGTGTTTGTGTATACGTTTTTGTTTATGTCCATGGTATCCACCACACCCAGGAAAAAGTTACTGTTCTTTTTTAACCGACTTCCAAAAAGGAGGAGGTTATCAATTCGTCTGTATTTTTTTTTTTTTTTTTTTTTATATTTGTTACCTCATTTCTCCGGACTGGGTGAACCGATTTAGATGATTTTTTTTTTATTTGAAAGGTAGTGCGTGTCATAGGGTCCCATTTTTTTTAGTATTTTTTTGACTAGGGCATCCATAAGAAAAACGCATAAGTCTTAAATTTGCATTTTCAATGTACGCGATAAATGTATGAATAACTCAATATCCCGCCAACCGATTTTGATGATTCTTTTTTTATTAGAAAGGATGTACTCCAGGGGTAGTCTGATAAGAGTTTGATAAGGTTCTAATCATAGGATCTTCAACTTTTTGGAGCAAAATAATAAAATTAGTGATAGTCGGCCGAACCTTAGCTGGAGAAGTCCAATTGAGTAAAATATAGAATAAAATTACTATGTAGGTATTTACTATGAAAAATTTGACCTTCAACTCTTCAATCCTGATGATGCAGGGGTACTGCTAGCCTGAACTATAAAAGTTGGTCGTTTGATGTTTGCGAATATATAATGAAATTGTTAAGCAAATTCATGGGACAAAAATTTGACCTTCAACTCCTCAACCCTGATGATGCAGGGGTACTTAAAGCCAAAACCATAGGAATAAGCCATTTGGTGCTTACGTATATGTTATAAGATTACTGAGCAAAAACATAAGATGAAAAATTTGACCTTCAACTCCTCAACCCTGATGATGGAGGGGTACTTCAATCCTAAACCATAGAAGTTGGCAATTTGGTGCTTACGGTTATGTAAAGAAAATACTAAGCAAAAATATAAAATCAAAAATTTGACCTTCAACTCCTCAACCCTGATGATGAAGGGGTACTTCAATCCTAAACCATAGGAGTTGGCAATTTGGTGCTTACGGTTATGTAAAAATAATACTAAGCAGAGGCACAAAATTAAAATTTTGACCTTCAACTCCTCGACCCTGATGATGAAGGGGTACTTCAATTCTAAACCATAGGAGTTGGCAATTTGGTGCTTACGGGTATGTAAAAATAATACCAAACAGAGGCACAAAATTAAAATTTTGACCTTCAACTCCTAAACCCTGATGATGCAGGGTACTGCAAGCCTGAGCCATAGAAGTTAGCCACCTGGTACTAACGTATATGTTATAAGATTACTAAGCAACAATATAAGATGAAAAATTTGACCTTCAACTCCTCAACCCTGATGATGGAGGGGTACTTCCAGAGGGGGCGCCCTGTTTGTATGAATTGTAAAAGTGTTTTATGTTTAATTTTTGTGAATATGTAGATGCACAAAGCAAACTTAGAGGCTTTATTAAATACAAACATAAAAATATAGTCACTAAAAAGTGTAAAATAAAAACTTTTTAACAAAAAATATCTACCGACTTCCATGTCACAAAAAAGTAAAAAATAATTTAAATATATTTTGGTCTAGAACATACTCAGTACTTAGTACATAGTTCTGAA
The DNA here is from genome assembly GCA_949699795.1 of Spicauda simplicius. Lineage (NCBI taxonomy): Eukaryota > Metazoa > Arthropoda > Insecta > Lepidoptera > Hesperiidae > Spicauda > Spicauda simplicius. The sequence continues at coordinate 22,790,651 of OX453056.1, forward strand.
GTCGGTGCTCATATAGGACGTAGTTACCGTCGTCCAGCGAAATATGTCGAGCACCGACTTCAGGACTATGTACTAAGTACTGAGTATGTTCTAGACCAAAATATATTTAAATTATTTTTTACTTTTTTGTGACATGGAAGTCGGTAGATATTTTTTGTTAAAAAGTTTTTATTGTTATTTTGGAGTCGAGGAAACCGACCTTCCGGTAAAGATTATGTGATCTTTATACTCACTAAAAGCCCCCTTTTGGTCTCAATACGCTTATAAGAAAATCTCCGCGATCTCGAAACGAATATACCGAGGCTTATGTTGTGCTACTATTCACCTACTGAACGAGTTCTTTAAACTCCCACGTTTGTTAGAAGTAAAATAAAACGTCCAATGACATTCCAAGGATCCAGTTAAAGTAATCATATAAAAATCAAAGTCCATTGCGATTCTATATTGTCATACAGACAGACCAATCAAAGATTATTGGGTAAGGGCCTTTTCATTTAAAGATTGCGAGCAAGAAGAGCAAATAAGTTACATTTGTGCAGTGCGGTTGTCTCTTTATGTTTTCGATTTGTATAAAGAAACTCAAAATATACTCGGCATAAAGTTAGAAAACTTGCTCAAAGTATTTTATCCTAACGCGAAAGGGACGTCTAAACCGGTACAGTGATTTCTAATAATAAATCTTATTATATACCAGTAATTAATACTCATACGTGACTCATATGTGACTTCAAAATTTACTATTCACTGTACCTTTGGACAATTTTATATGTTTCGAAGACTTACGTTGCCTATAGAACTATCGTACGGTTTTTGGTCTCAAGTAGTCCGACTTCGAATCTTAGACGAATCGGAACATCGCGAGGGAAGCGGTTCTCGTAAAAATACTCTATAAAACTGTCAGAGGTACGTATAAACTCTTCGATCGATATGGGCGGCGTGGACACGGCCATATCCTTATAGGATTCCGAGCCAAGTGGATCAGTAATGGGAAGCTCATGAAGATATCAGTGTTAATTTCAGGCATCTTACATAGTAATGCTCGCGTGTTATGAATAATGGGCTACTAATCATTAGGTCGGCAACATCCACGCTGATGTCATTGCACTGCACTGACGTAATTGATGTTTCATGCAGGATAATTACTATACAATGAATTCTGTACGTGTTTAGCAATAAAACAGCTTGTTGCACTACAAACGATAAACGAGTGTAGCGAAAATAACCCATAAGGCATTTTACTATCGTGCGAAATTACGCATATTAATATGTGTATGATGATTAATCATGTGATAATACTTTGTTAATATAAGCAAATCAGATTTTAATTTATTTGTTTAAAGATACATCAAATAAAACTCTTATTGAAAAATATTGTAATGTTGCTTTCTACATACACACTTGTGACTTCGAGTACTAAAACATTCATATCCAAACTTAAATCTGAATATATAATTAAATGCCCTGATCAGGACCAAAAATGGCGTACTAGACGCCGTCAGTCAGGTTGGCAAGGTGCGCTTTGCCATAAGGAAATCGTTCTTTTCGTACATTACTTACGCTGTTACTCAGTACATTACTCAGTCTTACACTGTTAGTAAAAATGTTTTCAATTTATCCCATTCTAACTAACCCTAAAATTAAATTAAATTCTAACCCTAAAATTATTAAATTCTAACCCTAAAATTATCAGTGTTCCTCCGCTATACTATGCATGTATTATACATACATACCTTCCTTTAGAATCACTCTATCTATTAAAAAAACGCATTAAAATTCGTAGCGTAGTTTTAAAGATCTAAGCATAAGGACAGACAGCAGGAACCGACTTTGTTTTATGCTATGCAGTGATTGAGAAATTATTTCTCGCTTGTCGCTAAACCGTGCTCGTTCAAACAGTTTTTTAATGTCTTAAACGGGTTACCGCAAATAAACCTGCGACAATAACAACCAATTCTAAATGTAGACTAACTTATTTTTTATTCCGTGTTCTAAACAATTAATTTGATATGATATAGGTGTACATTACTGGTATACGTGTTAACTGTAAACGACTGTGCATTAATGCAGTATCGAGATTTAACCTATTAATCGATTTATAACGTAATGAACTCACAGAACAGTTGACTTGTAAGAGGTCTTTATATGAGTTAATAGGTATACGTGTGTGTAATAAATCTTAAATATGACCTATTTTACTATTATTGCGGTCTAGGTTGTATTAAATACAGCAATAATTATTAGAAATATGAAACCTGACGCAGAATACTTTATGTAGTGTTAAGTTTTACTCCATTAATCCGCTTTGAAGTAACTTCGTGGATTGCGTTTGAGGACTTCCAGTTTAGAGGACAGGCTCACGTCCAACATTGAGACTAAAGACTGCAGCCATACAAATAGAAAATCAAGAACCTTTTATCCAAAGTAGATCTTTAACATTGTTGCGTTGAGGACCCGCGTGGTGCAGCAGTTACCATACCGGTCAAACGTTCAATGGGTTCCGAGTTCGATTCCCGGCCAGACAGGTATCTGAATGATGAGTTTAGATTCATGGTCTGGGTGTTTGTGTATACGTCTTGTGTGTGTCCATGGTACCCACACAGGAGAAAATTCTAGTGTGGGGCTATGAGTGTACAAAGCGTGTTTAAATTGCGAAAAAGCAGCGAAAAGAAATCCATGAAACACATTTAGAAAAAGTTTAGTTTACAAAGTCAAACACTAATGGAGCGTATGGAGCTGAAGCTACTTCAGACCTTTTATCGGTCTAATAATTACTTGTTTTATAGTTAGTCTTTTCATACAGCGTTGGTTTAACTAATCTTTTTAAACTTTAATTTGTTATTTTTGAAATGGCCCGGTATTTCGTAGTAGCGCATGCTGTTTTCCATGAAGGGATTAGCCACCGACGCAATCTATATTTAGACATCGCGTTTTATTTTCACTTCTACTACGAAATAGTTATACCTATAACGTACGGATTGCATAATCATTAGCATATCATCCATCCATCAGCCTTACGAGGTCTACCTGTGGACCTCAAGAGACTGATCTGTATTTTATCCCTTAGTTGGCTCCTACTGGAAGAGTGTTGATGCTCTTTAAGACCGAACCACACATATTTCTAGCGTAAAGCATTTCTTGCCCGTCGATGGAAGGGTGTGGTTGGAATCTTTTATATGAGGCATCCATCATAGTCATCGGGAGTAGTAACGCATCTGTGATTGACTTTAGATAGAACCCATGTGCTGTTTGAAGATTCCTACCGATGTCCATGGCAGCAGTGACCACGTACCATCAGGTGGACTGCATGTTCGTTTGCTATTTCAATCAAATAATTAAAAAAACAACACGGCACAAACGACACAAATCACAAGGACATTACTTAGATAATTAATCAATCCTAATTATGATAAAATCTAATTTAAACCCAAATTATACATATATAAATTTTATTAATGTTCACTAAGGAAAGAATTCGGAATGCCTCTAGTAGCACGCTTGTCCCACACTTGTTTCAACGTAGATCATAACTACATAACAGTCATATGGGAAATATAAAAATAAATTCGAATTAGCTCACTTCTGTGGTTTCATTATCTTCTGCTACAAAGCTAATGAATGACAAGTGTTTCAACACGTTTTATTATTCTATATTTGTTCCAGAAGATAAGTTTTCTCAGAAAATATGTGACTTAACACGTTATATTTATGTTATGTATTACTTATAATACTGAAATAAATACACATAGTCGCTTAAATAATATATTATAACGTAGGTAATAAAATATTTTTGCCGAAAAATTTACTAGATATGCGAGTACATTGCGCATTACTAGTGTGGCGCCATGTTTTTTTTATTATTTTATCATTATTATATAATAAAAAGCAATGCTAAGTATTTTGTAATTACATTAATTAATAAAATTATCCTTTGTTTCATAATTATAAAATTTTAGGATATAAAACAGTAATTTGTATATGAAACGATTCACTGAATAAATCATAATTGTTGTACCCAATATTGTTGTTTGCTTTTAGCTGCGATCGTTAGTGTCTATTAGGATAACATTAGCGGTGTATTACCACTCTTATAGTTGCATTAGCATTAAATTGGTATTTTTCCCTTTATTCCAAATATGTGCTGCTCATCACATCCATTTGGTTCATTTATACTTGAGTACAACCCATTATTGTCCCACTGCTGGGCACTGGTCTTCTCTCAGATTGAAAGAGTTTTAGGCCGTAGACCACCGCGCTGGCCAAGTGCGAATTGGTGGACTATACACACCTCCGAGTTTTTTTAAAGAACTTTCGGGTGTGTAGTTTTCCTTACCACGTTTTCCTTCACCGAAAAGCAGTGATAATTAATTACTAATACGAATGCAATTTTAGAAAAATCTGTGGTGCGTGCCTGGGTTTGAACCTCGGTCCTCCAAGGTCAGGGCAAGTTTAAACCATTACGCCCTTTTCACTGCTCTACTTAGTAGATACTTAGTAGTGGATAAAGATTTAAACCATACGCGACTGGGCTGAACAAATACTAAATTACACACATCTTTGAAAACCTTTTTTACAATTTTTTCTCGAATACGATTTCAATTTTGTTTTGCAAGTACTTTTATTACAGATCTCAGGCAAATATATTTTGTAGTCTTATCTTAGTAACCGCTGCAGTGATTATTATATTTTTAACACATTACTTCGAAAAATAATCATCGATTCCTTACACCGACAGAGACCAATGTCTTTATTTTTTTTTTTTGCATAGGCCTTCGGGGGCGCTTACAAATTGTCAGTTACATATATATATTTACACTACCACCGGATCGGTGTACAATCAAATAACTAACCAACCATCGTGTATCAAGTTTAAATTGTATCCATTGTTTTTGTATACGCTAAAGAATTAAGGTACCCGTTTTTAGATCGAATGTCAGCAGCGTATGCTTGGAACGTTGCGTGCGCCGCTTCCATTTCAAATATTTTATGACGAGCTTCCGTCTCAATATTTCAGTTTTTGTTTAAACCGCCTGTCAAAATGCGCCGATATTGTCCCGTATGCGGGACATCCTTTTCGTGACTGTATTCCTTAAGTCCAAGGAGTGATTTGAACTCATTTATCGGATTAAGTTAACTTCTATTGCGCTGTATTAAGTTAATCTTGAACATTATCTTTAAAATTGTTTCCTTGTTTTTAGTTTTCTGGTATGTTATGTGCAGTAAGTTGTATTGCTCGTAACTTGAGTTACTAGATATAAAACTACAAGTTTTTGAATAATTCCTTTTTTCTGGATATCCGACCTGTGTGGCAGAGCGATCATCGTACCGGTCTGACTGAGTTCGTTTAGAGTTCGGTTCCCGGTCAGACAAATATTTTAATGATGCATTTTTAATTTTGTTACTAGTTTTTGCGTATTCCACTTTGTATGTCTCCATGTCCACAATGCAGGAAAAAAATATAATGAAAGGCTATGAGTAACGAAAGCGTTAGATATTAATATTATCATTTTTCTAATTTACCAACGTAATTTGTAATTTTCAAATTATTTGACGTAACTCAAAATGAATCACCGCGTCCACAATGCACGGTCGTAAATATCGGCGGGCGTCATATTAATAATCTTTTAAATTGGAGCATGGTTTGTTTGAGCGTCGTGGAATGTGCAGTATTATCTCGGGTGACGTCACGTTTTGGTTTTCGTGTGGCCCGCGACAACGGCTCAGTGCAAACATCGTAATTGTCGTAGCACGGGTGTCGGTGATGAATATATTAATTATCTCTGTTTCTGGTGGTAATGCTACCTGAGACGTAATTTTTTTTTATCTGACTGAAGTAGCAAACGAACATGCAGTCCACCTGATGGTAAGTGGCTACTGCCGCCCATGCACATCTGTAATCAACTTCATACAGAACATGGGTTCCATCTGAAGTAAATCACAGATGCGTTGCTACTCCCCAGGACTATGATGGCCGCCTCATGTGAAAGTGTGCCGGCAACCACACCCTTCTATCAAAACGCAAAAATGTAATTTCGTCAAACGGTTACCTTTTGTAAAGTAGTAGCTTATTGTCGGATGTTTAAATGACAGTTTTCAGTACTGATCTCTGTTGATTATTTATTTTAGTACATACATACATTTAAAATGGATTGATGTAAGGATATTAAAAGTAAATAATTTGCCTGAGAGATATTTATTTAATAAATTTTAACTAGACTTAAATTAAGCGATCATTAAGAGTGTTTTGTTTCAATGAAATATTTGATTTTACAACAGAAAATTTCATAAAATGTAATAAAAATATAAAGAATGAGTAGTATTTCGAATAAATTAAATATCTTTAATGTTCACGGGCAAATGAGGAATGAGTCTCCTGGTCTATTCGCAATTTTAACGGATGTAATTCCAGAAACACGTCTATATCAGAGCCGGTCACCGTCATACACTCGTAACACTTGTTCTAACTAATCGTAAACCTCATTTGAATACGACCATTCCTAAGAAAAACTAATTTTCCTATCTATCTCTATCGGTCGGTCAGTTAATTATTAGAAATAATAATTATGAACACCATCAATCTAATAAATGAATTTGATGTTCAGTCTAATAGCTACATAAATTAATTAAAAATATGTACAAAGAAAACTGACAAATTCTAAAAATATCGAAACAAATCTCCATATAGTCGTTTAATATAATCGTTGCTAGTATTACTACTCGTCGCAACTTCATTTAGTTATATCTGTATTGCTTGAAATTATTTCGCAGCTATATATCCATGTCCCACTATTGGGCAGTGCCCACCATTGACAGCAAATGAAGAGTATGGTTAGTACTTTAATGTATTTATATAAAAAACGATTTAGTAACTAAACGCACGACTCCATTAGGTAGGTAGCTTAGTAATAAAAAATCCGACATTTATCCGCCCAAAGACCATTTAATTAACCATTTAATTTTGAAATCGTAACAATAAGATACAAAAAATGCTTATCATTTGACGTTTAAGCCCGTAGTTATAACAAAAGACATGGTATCCCTTACATAACATATGCTATAGGTAGGTTGGTTAGGAGGTTAAGCTGGGTCAAGGTTGATGTTTTAACCATAAACATTTGATTCTTACAGATCTTCATACACAGAACACATTTTTCAGTAGGCTTGAATCTGATGCACCGTTTCGTCAACCCATTATTGTCCCACTGCTGGGCACGGGTTTTCTATCAGAGTGAGAGAGTTATAGGCCATAGTCCACCGCGCTGGCCAAGTGCGAATTGATGGACTTCACACACCTCCGAGAATGTCTTTTTTTTAAAGAACTCCCAGGTGTGTAGATTTCCTCACGATGTTTCCCTTCACCGAAAAGCAGTGATAATTAATTAATATTACGCACATAATTGCAAAAAAATCAGTGTTGCGTGCCTGGGTTTGAACCTCGGACCTCCCGATCGAGAGGGCAAGTTTCAACCATTAGGCTATCACTGCTCTGCATGCACCATTTACCATTGTATATTCTTATGATGAAATAAATCGGGAGCAAAAAAGTTGTTAATGTCAGAAAATCGCTTTAAAGTGCCACATGCTAGATAGAGATTGACAGTTGATGATGAATGATCATTTGAAATTAAATTAAATTAATATTCCTTCTAAAAAAAATTAAAATATAGGATTATTAAGTAAGGATTAAAATACTGAAAATGAATAATATTGAAACAACCTTTTTTGTCTTTTAACTGCCAGCAGATCACTTCAATGTATTCCGCTTTAGTATCGAGATGCTTTAAATCGTTCAGCCGATTATAATGTTACAAGTTCTTCTTACTTCTTTTTATGCCAAACAACTCTTTGAGGCAATATTTGTACAGTAATTTAACTCCTGATAAAATCCAGTTAAGACGAAAGTATATTTGCCGAATTGCAATGCAAGATTCAATGAGACACATTAAAATGGGACCAGTAGATATAACATCTCGATAAGGCTATTGTCGTATTCAATTCGTATTGTATTCGTATTCCTGTCAATAATATAAGTATCGTATAAATACAATGTATTCTAAATTATGATTTAAAACTGTTCAGCCCTCCGACCAAATGATCGATAATGTTTAGTTTGGAACTTAGTTACATTTTGGCCCTTATTATTATTCAGAATAACGATTAGTTTTGAACACACATCGATGATTTCACTTTAATCAACCAAACGACTGTTTGGTGCTCCGCACATACTGGTCTGTCTTACCAAGAGGGTATAAGCGATGGAATTTTATATTAGATACATCAACAAACTGATATTTAATCGTAGCACGCATGTAACAATTTGCAACATTAGTGAATGTCTATTTTTATGTTTATCGTAATGTAATATCATAGATATTTGTAACCACTAATTTCTGATCCCAGATATATAGATAGGTCGTACAGTTTTAGGACAGACACAAAGCGAGAATGAAAGCGGGAAATTAAAAAAAACTCTAAGTTAAGTTAAATACTTCAATCTATTACCAATAATGTAGTTTACAATCTAGAGAAATAAAAAGGCGACTTTAAGCAAAAAAAGGGCATACATAAATGTTACATGCTTTTAATAACTGTTCGCTTTATAACTCCCCAAAATGTGAAAACATTTTTACTATACTAAATACAAATGCGTGTTCGGTCCTTTTTATTCTCATATTTCGACATGTAAAGTTCCGAGCTATACGTAAGTTCTTCGTTGGTCGTCGTCAATGAGACAAAACCCGCATGATGCCTGGCAGCGATTCAATTTTGTTAAGGCGAATCAAGGAGAGAAATATAAAAGGGTATTAAACATTTGGAGATCAAATAAAATGTTTGACAGGTGCTCATACATAGTTGACGTTATTCGGAAATACTGACAGTAACTGGCGGGTTGATACGCAAGTTATATTACAATAAAGTACTTTACGGATATAATATTATTCTTTGGGTATCTTATTCGGGATGCGAGTATTATCTATACCACAAAAATTTCCGTTAGGAATTTATTAAAAAAAAAAGAAAAAATAATTTGACATAAGCAGATCAGTGTATGTTTGTTATTCATACTAGAAACTATTTATTGATTAATAAATTACTTGATCAACATAGTAGGAACCATTTGAATGTTTTGTGTGAAATTTATACAGTACCTTACAAAATTTACAAACCTGAAAAACATTAGTATCGAAACGGTCCCTTCACTATTAACCACGTTTCGTACTACATCATCTTCATACTTAAGATAGATGCTCGTATGAATGTTCTTGGTTGGCAACAATTGACATTTGGTTTGGCGGCCAATTTCCATGTAGTTTTCATCACGTAATGAAAATGATTCTTAATTGACACGAAGAAGAATGAATACTAGCCTGTAGGGTCAAAGCGATTCTCTGAAGAAGTATTTGTGAAAGTATATACCCTTACTGTCCTGTAATAATATTGGTATGCGGACATAATCGACTGCCATGATTTTAATGCAGCTTGATTGTTCATTGACTCCGTAATTGTTTGTGATTTAGGGGTATTGTGTCATGTTGCTCGGTTTGTCGTCTGTTGTTCCTACTTAACATTATATTACTTTGTATACAGTTGACGTGATAAATCGTTATTCCACATATTAAAAGTTTTGTAAAGATTTACTGAAGAGTTTGTCTTAATTATCAAACTTCAGTCACGTTTTCGAAGAAGGGTTTAGGCCGTAGTCTATAACGCTAGCCAATTGCTAGTTGATTAGAGAGAACAATATACAAATTGTTGATACTTTTCCTACTACCGGATATAGGTATGTCTGTCTGTCTATATGTTTGCACTAAATAAGTAAACGAAGTACTTATATATCAATATTTTTTTAAAACAACTTGCGTATACTAAAAGCAAATGACAACATGACCTGGAAAAATTTTAAATAACCTTTCTACTGTAATAGAGATTATAGAAAACAATTTTAACTAACAATAAACATAGGATGAACAACATGACAATCGTAGATTTGTATATCAAGTCCGTGCGCTAGTTTTTTTGTACAAAAAGCGAACAGTTCTTTCTTAATCCCGATTTTAATCTTCCACTTTAAAAGTAAGAAGGTGTTTTAGAGGGTGACACGCGATGCGCTTCAAGTTCGTACGGTCTTAATACTTTTACTGCACCGAGTCATTGGCTTACAGATAATAGATCTTATGGTAGAAATAATACGGGATTTATAAGTCCAAGGGAGTGACTTACGACATTCCGAAGATGGAGGGGTGGACGCGTGAACTCTATGAAACCCGATTAATGTTACTCAAAGAGATCCTTGAGGTTGCTTTGCCCGGATAGCGTACACTTTTTGTTACTTAGACTCGTATATTTCATGCGGAAAAGTGAAGCGATGAAATTTATTATCGTGCTACGCAATATTTCCCTTTTTATGTTTTAATGGACCCGAGATGCTGGCATCCTGCGATTGTTTGAAATTAAACATCGTTTGTTTAAACGTAGCGTTCTGACTTCTATTCTTACTGAAATGTATGCGAAAAGTAAGTCGTAGAATTCATTAAAACTTGTAAAAAGTATTGTATATTGTAAATAATTACTAACTATTAATTTCGATATGTTATTTAAGTAGCAATTCGTAGTGTTTGCTTAGTAGCAAACATTTTGAAATACCGTGCATGTGTCACCTTTGTCGCTACTATACTAAGACCCGATCAGTGGGATTTTAAAAGGTTACATCCAATGCCAATTATTGGTTTTTCACTGAAGTATGTTACTATTTCTGATTTAATGTACCGAAACCATAGGAAGTCCGATTTCTCGCGGTTGGGTTCAACTCTTGTAAGTTCATTGCCAATCCGTTTACTGGAATTGCAGTGTGTTAACGTAACCGGTCAATTGTGACGTAATGGCAATGTTGGCATTGGCATAGGAACAGATTCGGTTTCAGTTTAAAGTAAAACTCATAAGGTTCGTCGTTGTAAAGAGATTTAAGATGTACCTATTTGTTTGTTTATGTATACGATTTTATATTATTATTAACTTTTATTTATTATTTATATTCTTATTTTGGATTTATTAATTATTAATCTATTTACAGTATATACAAAACGAAAATATTAAAAATAAATAAATCATTTTTTTATAAAATATTATCAGAAAATTAGAAATAAAAATAAATTATAAATAAAACAAAGAGTCAAAGAGTTATTATTTATTATTATTTTTAACTTAAGTTAAAGGACGTTGTAAAGTTATAAACGTACAAATTGTTCCATTAATATTAATTAGTTGACCCGGCTAACTTCGTATCGCCTAAAAGTCAAAAATCTAAAATTATCACTGATTCTCTACTATATTATACGTGTATTATACATAAAAATCTTCCTCTTGAATCAATCTATCTATTGAATTAAAATCCGTAGCGTAGTTTTAAAGATCTAAGCATACATAGGGACGGACAGCGGGAAGAGACTTTGTTTTATATGTAGTGAAGAGCATACTTATTTCCTATACCCTATTAATATTATAAGTGTGTAGTTTTGTTAGTATGTTTACTGCAAAAGTTCTTTAAACCGAAAAGCTTCTGGTCGATTTTTTCTGAAATTTGGCACGAATACTTTACGGGATACTTATGTACCTAACTTACTTAGGTACCTAATCGTAAGAAACGTGAACTAAGCGAGCGGAGCTGTGGGTATAAACTAGTCTTTTGTCAAAGCGACTTTGATTTTTTGTTTTCGAATATGGGTCAACATTGAAACCGTATGAAGTCAGATTTCTCAGTAACGTAGTTATATCGAACTTACCCAACAACTTACATTACCAATCCGTTTACTGGGAACGTGCTAAGGTGGTACTTATGTGATATAAGAAGTGCAGCCAAGTGCGTTTAAGAGAAGTGTCACTTCTATTTCATTTCATTAAAATATAAACTAGCTTTAAACTTCAAATAATGTGAACATAAAAAAACATCTAATTTGTCTCACGATTACATGGATACATTAAAAAACGTGTAAGGAAAAAGGCACAATATGCCTATTTAAATGTAAAAGCTATGATTAAATATAATCAGCAATATTTTTAGTATCGAAACACAGATGTCATATAATGCACTGTGTAATTCTGGAAACTACGTGTATGTAGTATTATGTGTATGTGTGTATTATTATTAAATTATTATTATTAGGTATTTATTCATTATGCATATCCGTTATTTTGAGTGCAACTACACTATTATCTATTTACAATGGGCACAGGATCTCGGCTACCGTTACTGGATCGGTGACTAGTCTTCACTTTAGAAATTTAACTATAGATTCAATTGATTATCTGAACTTATACATGATTAATGAAAGTTTAGAATCCATGGTATATATTAGAAATGCTGGAATAAGTCAGTCCATGCATTACAAATGGCACTTGTTTTTATTGTTTTTAATGCCTTATAGTAATAATGAATAATTTGATATTAGTTTGTCTCACAGCTGGGCGCGAATCCGTTCTCAGAAGGAAGGGTGTAAGGCATCGCGCGATGCGTTTTGGTAGCCTTCAAAAACTTCTTCATTTTTCGACCGACGCGCGACGCTAAAATAAGAGGTTTCAAAACAAATAAGGAGGTTCTTGATTCAGCTGTATTTTTTATGTCCGTTACTTGAGTAGGTACTGCGTCATGTATGAATCGATTTGGATATTATTTTTGTTTCAAAGGGTATGGGTTCCGTTTCAATATGTAAAAGTATTCCTCTAAGGGTACAAAACTACATTTTGTAGACTTCTAAATAATACTAAATTCTAATTATTTTATATATTACATAAATGATTAAAAAGTAACAAATTAAAAAGGACTTTATGCAAATTTTCCATTGTGCGGAAATTTAAATAATAATTGATTTCGTGTTTTTGGCAGTTTCTTAACGGCGTGGTTAGAAAAGGGAAAAAATGCGATATGTACCGATTAGTATTTTTACAAAATCGTAATGATCCTAATACGCCTTAAAAATACTCTTAGATAGTAGGCGTCGGAAGTTCGGCGAACAAAAGATATGTCCAAGCTTCACATAGTATTAATGAAGCACCTGCCCGAAGTCCAGTCTCATTACTAGCTCGCACTTGTGAGGACGGTGACCGTAGTAATGTGGCGAAGTGTCGTTTAAAACTCGAAACTGCGACCGCAAGGACTTCCGACTGAGAAACCGAGTAAAACGGAAAACTTCGGCAGCATCGAAAATGTGACGAAACGGTTTAAACTTTCCCATCACTTACTGACAGATCTATATTAGTATGAAATGCTTAAAAAAGAATACGTAAATGACGACCTGCGTGGCGCAGCGGTTACCATACTGGTCTGACGCACAATGGGTCCCGGGTTCGATTCCCGGCCAGACAGGTATCTGAATGATGAGTTTAGGTTCCTGTTCTGGGTAAGGGTGTTTGTGTATTCGTCTTGTGTGTGTACATGGTACCCATGACACACGAGAAAATCCTACTGTGGGGCTATGAGTGTAGAAAGCGTGTTTAAAAAAAAAATTCAACTCTGAAAATGTACGTTGCTTCAGAAATATACCTAATAAGTAAAAATAAAAGTACCTGTTTTTATGAAATCCGTTATATGTTGCAATTACGGGTAGTAGCATTCATTCGACCGAGGAAGTACCACCGCCACACCTATTTCTAACGTGATGCATTTTATGAGTTTCGATGGAAGAGTGTTTACCAATTGAAGTTGCTTACAGATGTCCACGGATAGCAGTGACCACTTACCATTAGGTGGAGTGCATGCTCTATTGCTACTTCATTCAGATATAAAAAAAACGTATAAATATAGCCAATGAATCACCTAAATCAAAATAACTATTAAATAATACATGAAATAGTAGATAATATTTAGTAATTGTTATTTTCCGTATGATCTATTATTGGTATAAAATAATTAGTCATAGAATATTAATTTACAATATAATTCTCTTGTTTTTTATTCATTGTGCCTTATAAGTAAAACAATATTAGTTGTTATTATTAAGTTAAATTGTAATTTATAGTAGCAGATCTCAATTTTATTTTTTACAAATAGCTACACAGGCCAGACATCTGTCTGGTCTGCGTTTTTGTCAAAATCGGTTGGCTTATTTTTTTTTATCTATCTGGATAAATACTTAGAATGTAAATAAGTGTATATAATTTAAAGATATTATTTGCATATATGTCATTATGTAGCTAATTACATTAAAGTGTTAAGTCCCAAGTGGTTCATAATCTTTCGTCACATGTTACGACACTTTGTCACATAAGAGTACGAAAATTTATATTTCTTTATCAAATAATATGTCTGTTCTAAGTTTGTGTGTCCATTACCGGTAGCCATGCCCTGTGGCTAACCGAGAAACGGTAGGGTTTTATGTCACTAAAAGTACGTAGTCTCAATAAAGATCTTCTAACTCGCCAACTTTGCTTCAACACTGTGTTGCTCCATTTATTTCCAGCTTTTTGCTTCTTTAAAACCTTTGCAGTTAATAAAAGTAAGCTCAAATAACTTTGGTCCCGAACATTTTTGTCCATAAAACATACTGTTAAGTTTAACTCTGAATCTTTATTAGAATCGAGGTCCCTCGCGCGGTTTCGTCCACGTGCTCACTTGACATCTTCGATTTTTAACTATTAGCCTTAAATGTATAGCTTGCGTCATTCCACATAGAATCCTTGTCTTAATCAAAGTCTCGTCCAAATCAGTTAATCTCCTTGTGAAGAAAAGATGTATACAAGTCACCACATATAATATGTTTTTTAGAAACAGCCGAATTACCTCTAACTGGTAACAATTGCTTGTTAAGATCAAAATAAATATGAATATTATAACTACATGATATAATTTGAAATACCTATAGCACGGTATTTTGACACAACTGCTCGTTAAATATGATTATGATGTAGCGTTATAAATTGACAGCGAATAAATTATACTAAAAATTAGTTTGCTTCATTTTCTTTCCAACACAAAGTGAAAATACTGAAATGGATGAAACTCAAGGCCTCAAGACCTTTTCTTTAAAGAATTTCTGAACACAAACTTACGGCGCGGTTCTCTATGGAATATGGCCTTAAGGCCATTCATACACTGCAACTGTTTAGCATTTAAATGCCGCTCTTGGAGCAAATGTGTTGATTTAAAACTCTAGGTAGGTACCAGTTTACAAATCTAAGTATAATTCTGACCAAAAATTGTAACGCATGCTTCGTTATGTTATACTGTAAAATCGGTAATTAAGTAACACTTATTAGTTTATATAGTAAAATTAGAAAATGCTCAGTTCACGATATTGTAAAGTCGCAGCCGCGCTTTCGGTAGATATAGGGAAATTTGTGGCCTATATGGAGATTTGGGCCAGAAATGTTACGTGCATTTGATAATAGGTGAGTTACCATTCTTGAAGCAATCTTGTTTTCTTGTTACACATACGAGGCGATCCCCGAAAAAGTCGTTCGCTCTTACTAAACTCTTCAAACCTGAAGCAGCTATCATTGTTATGAAGCAGTATTGCTGTAGCTTAAAAGCTGTCCTAATTTACATAAATTTATAGATATTACAAATATTAGTTTTCTTATGTTTAAAAGTCTTCTATAAATTTGATAAATTACGTATTTTTTGGTTACAATTCAGACAAGCAATTAAAATATAGATTTCAAATATTCTTGTTATTTAATGTCATATAACATAAAATCACTCTGTTGCTATCATAAGCTGTGTTTATGGCTTTAAAATCTATTTAAAAAAATATAGTAGCATTTTCTTTTTTTCTCTAGATATATCGCAAATAATTACCTGTGTTCATAATTCATCACCTACATTGCACCAATTTATAATACGTACAAAGGATTCCCAGTACTTACTGCGACAACTGAAATAGCACGAAATTAAGTTATCTGCATAAAGATTTTATACAAACAGATTTTTTCATGTAAAACAGCACGGCAGCACCGTAAATAGAACGTTAGTCGTTTGCCCTCTTATCAACATCGTTTTTCGACCTAACTGGCTTTATTTTGTGCACTATGTTTTATTGCGTGCCTGTACTATCGCAGATTATTTTCTGTAACAATTTTTTCTTGTTCTAGTAGTAAATGTTAATGACTTAATTTAAGATTGGCTTGGACGTCGCTAAACCTCGGGTAAGTGAAGCTCGATTTTGAAGATTAAATTGGTAACCAGCGTCGTGAGGATAACACGATAGGTATGCATAACTATCGAAGTAAGAGCAGCAATGCACCACCATTTTAAAAGTGCCTTCGAGTCGGGTCTAGGCATCCCGCGGCCGCCAGTCGTACATCGTACGAGCGGCCGATCGCACGCTCCTAATACGCGCGGTATCACTCACCACCCGTAAGTTTTGTGACAGTCTTCCAAGGCGGGAACACGACACCCTAGGTACACGGTTAACCGGCTCCGCAAAAACCACCCGCGGCGTAGACGTCTCGAAATCCGGAAAAGCGAGGGGAAACTTTTTCAGCGCTTTAGTTCACTTAGATCGGTAGTTTAAAACTTAAAATTGACAATATTTGTAACTGATTCGGAGTTGGGTCGATAAATCGTTAAAAAGTTTATTTGTAGACTACAATTGAAGGTTTTACGTGAAGAATATATTCATTTTTTTATTGTAACATCTTGTTTGGCAAAAATTTAAAACTTGTATTCGCATCCGCAAAATTTTTAAATTACGTATCTTTTTGCACAATAGACAGAAACATGTATGTCCCAATTATTTCTATTGTGTCAAACGGACGTGAGTCTCGTCAATTTCACTATTTTTTTATAATTCGTAGCGTTTTGTCAGATGTTTCGCGTACGTAATGTCGTTATCAAAGCAAACAATAGTTAGATCGAAATTGATAGCATCGTCATGCGACAAATATTTTCTCTCTCTCTAGGTAATCTATTTAACTAGTTGATGATTTAACGCTGTCCTCATTTTTACACAGGACAGTAGTTATACATATTCGATTAATGGTCTCTTTTAAATCAAACACTGTTATCTAATTAAATATGAATATTTAAAATGATACGCTATAATTTTCGGCACATTTGGTAAGTATTGACATTATAACTCATGATACGGAATTTCTTTACAGTTCGATTATAAATTCTTACATGTTGTCCTAAGTAATGAATTTATTATGTACTAAGTAATGCTTTTCATATCTGTATACTGTATGTAACGTTGACTCCTATTACTCAGTGGATAACTCTCGCGCGAAAAAGCTATTTGAAGCGCCCGTTCGAACTTTATGCTTAAGTTTTGTAAAAGGCCTTCTTATGGATATCTTATAGATAAGCCAAATATGTATATCCTACATCAAAAACCCTTAATTCTATATGATTCTACTGAAACTAAAAATACGTTTAAATATAACTGTTGAAGAGTTTATTTACAGCGTTGCGTTAACATAATCACAGGTGGTTGCTAGTTTATGCGTTTAGAAAAATTAATATAAACGGAGGGATTTTTTTTTTAATTCTCAAAACAATATAAGCCTTATTTATACATATAATAGATATAAGAAAACGTGTTTTTAACTCTACCTAATTTTTTACTACTTGTGTCATCAAACTTAAAATAAATCATACGACTTGATTGTACCAACACAATCGCCGTATATAAAACTCTACTCAAAATATATGGAGGCTGAAAAAGTAGATACATTCTTTATATAACTATTGCAACATTTAATTACGAGTTTAAAAGGCTGCTTGTGGTTTGGTTGCGGCGGCACCATCTCTATTATTTCAGCGTTAGCAGTGATCGCTTGGCTGTGTGTGTATATATGGGGTGTTCTTTAGTCCTCTACGAGGATAACAAATATATAAACGATTAAATCATATCTTAATTAGTCCAGTTCATCTTTTATTTGAAGATGTATTTAGATGATTCCTAGCGAATTTTATACAATAACAAGAGACAGTTTTTATCAGAAATTAATCGAAAAATGCCACAAGGCCGTAATACGCGGCAATCATCGGAAATATGGTTGTCAAAATTAGCTTTAGTATTGTCCATTCTTTAAACAGCGAAGAAAAGTTGAATAAAAAACATATTGGTATTATATGATGTGCCCAACACTCCCGCGTTTAAAAATATGTCGTCAACCCATTATTGTCCCACTGCTGGGTACGGGTCTTCTCGCCGAATGAGAGAGTTTTAGGCCTTATTTATTGGTGGAATTCACACACCTCCGTGAACTTTTTATTTAAAGAACTCTCGGGTGTGTAGGTTTCCTCACGGTGTTTTCCTGCACCGAAAAGCAGTGGTAATTAATTTCTAATACGCACATAAATCAGTGGTGCGAGCTTGGGTTTGAACCTCGGACATCCCGATTGAGAGGTCAAGTTTCAACCATTAGGCTATCACTGCTCTAAAAATATGTAAAATGATAATAATTTACGTGTAGTTTAAGGAAATTTTAAATATTTATAATTTTTTACACCTACCCTAGATGATACTAAAGAACAAGTAAGACATTGTTAAAAAGTTGCGTTAGACGTTAAATTTTATTATTATTAATAGGTTACATGGATTATAAAACATAAATACCTATTGAATATTACATAATACGGACCATAAATGTGGTTATAACTTCTTAAATTTAGTAGTTTTTTGATGATGCGATTTCAACACCAAGATAAAGAGACGGGCCTAGTTAAAATATAGGTACTTGAAATGAAATTAAATGAAATGTCTTTATTTGTCTTATTGCATAGGCCTACGGGGTCGCTTACAAATTGTCAGTTACATATTTTTTTTTACAATACGACCGAATCGGAAAACGACCTCAGCTGAGAAGAGCCGGCAAAAAACTCAGTGGGTTTGTCTTTTTTCTTTGTATAGCTTTTTTTTGCCATCTTGTTTGGTAAAAGTTAGCTCCAGTATCTTGCTTGAACTTGAACTTTTGTCGTCAACCCATTATCGTCCCACTGCTGGGCACGGGTCTTCTCTCAGAATGAGAGAGTTTAGGCCATAGTCCACCGCGCTGGCCAAGTGCGAATTGGTGGACAACTTGAACTTTTACTTATTCTGAATTCTTCAGGCCGTTTTAATAAATGTAGTAAAGAAACGAGGATTTTTTTATCACATTTATGGATTTTATCAGTACCCGAATAGTAAAGTAGGTATTCTCGTTGCATTTCCATAAAATCTCTACTTTCAATCTTTCAGTCAATCACGAGTCCCGGTCACGTGGGACGCAGTTCTACACAGAATGTAATCGGAATATGTTGCAACGATTATTTGACATTCAATTAATGATAAACTATAAGCAAACTTCTACTTCTTGTTTTTATGTATTTCCGAACATTTGTTATTAAACGGATGAATAAAGATTTTAGTGACATTTTCCTTCCCCTATTAAGTGGAAGGAACTTGTTTTATTTTGAAATAACATCTGTATCTATATATGTAGAGATTAAGTATATAGCCTGGTTTCAAGTAGGTTTAAAGTAGGCATTTTCGTGTCGGTCAAATGTTGAAACTCGCAAGAAGTAGAAAAATAACATTTAATAACAGAATTTTGGACGCCTTGAAAAATATTTAGATGTATATGTTAAATAAGCGAATGCGTTTTGATATTGAATTGCCTGTAGACGGGTATTGCTATTGATTTAATCTATAACGGCTCAACAACTTAAGTAACGAATGTTACAATGTAACAGTATAATGTAAAAGTTGTGAACGTTACAGTAATAAAAAATAATAAGTATAACATAATACCAGTCAATTCGACCGTAATTTAAATTAAAAATCTAAATTTCGTATTGTCCAAAGTAGTAGAATATTTCTCAAATTCAAATTAATTGTAATAATTTTCAAGTTATTTTGAACGCACCCATTAAAGGTAAAAATAGGTTTAATTAGCTGAGCTGCATTTTAAAACAATAGCCGGTATTTTGATGAAGTAATCTGTCGTTTTTGACGTTACACGTATTCATAGTAAGACATTGAATGTTCTATTTCATTTATTATGTATGTGTTTGTGTCAAATGCAAGGTAGTGTGTGTAATGTGTTTTAGTTGATTTTATGTATGTTTTATGCATTATCTAAAAACAATATTAGCATTGCGTAATCCTTCTCTACATCAACCTCAACAGCGCATAATTTCATATTCCTCCGTCTGCGGCAAGTATCTTAAAAACGGATCACAAGGTTTTGCTTCACGTTTTAATATGTAGATACTCGCTATCTGTTATGTTAAAGCGCCCTATACATGTCTTAGTCAATCAATACATAAGTGCATTTGTACGTTTTAAACAAAAACGAATATCCATTCAATCTGTAGGGAGTAAGTTAGCGTATCTACTAGTCAATCTTAACATAATTATTCAGATACGCTTATCAGTAGCTCTTAGCGTAGGAGAGACCGATGCTGAATTTTCCAATAATTTAATTTAACAACTATTTCCGTATGTTACGATCATAAAAGTAACATGCAAGTTTTGAATGTTTCGTTTATACTGAAGTATCAAACTTTTTGTTTCAATTTATTAAACTTTGGAAAATTTCCGTGAAATTGCCTTTTGGGTATTGAGCCAGCAATTTGTTATATTGACTGCATTAGAATAGTTACGTCCATTAAGTAATCATCAGGGCTAATCAGCCTAAAAGTCACAGATTTACGTACAACCTTTATTTTCCAGTGGACGATGTTTCTGAAGCGATTATTTGTAACTGCCAATTAATCTATGAGTTTCAGTATTACTATTTCGGTAAATAGAAACACGAGTAGTAATTGGACGGTTAGTGTCCACAGACTCTCATTCAAATCTTTTGTATATCTCCAATAGAATGGTCTCTAGCTGTGTTGCTTGCATACCCCTGATATAGTTATGCCGATGTAAAGCCTTGTGTACGTGAATCTCCTCTACCACACCTTACTTCAGAGACGTATAAGTCAGATGAGCAGATGTCTTTGGAAACGATTTCGGTTAATTTATTGATGTTATTTTGGGATTCGGAGTAAAAATATCTTGATATTTTGCAAGAATGTGCATAATTTTATATTAAACTGTAAAAACGTTTAGTTTGGATGATAATTCGTTATTAATTTAGTACCATTCTAAATTCAATATGGCGGACGCACCCTAGTGACGGTCCTATTATTTTTATATAGATCCACATAGTATGTCTTCAAATAAAAGGGCTTTTTGGAAAAAAATACGATACACAATCATCTTTTTGATATAATATGTATATGTTATCAGTCAAATGGACGAATTCCGAAATAATAATATCTTAATATAACCATTTATAGTTAAAATCACATTGTTAGAATTGTCATTAATTTTAAAATCAGCAGTACCTACCTTTGTCATTGAGGAGGGGTTATTTATGTTTAAGAAAGTGTTAGAAATTTAATCATTTATTACATGTTTTGAAACATGATTTTTGGTTTTATAATTTTCTGACTAATGATTGATGAAAGGGATGATGTCTATAGCTATATGAATATTATTTCAACAAGAATAAAAATTAGTAGAATCTGATTACTTTCGATATAAGTATATTTTTTCTGACGGTTTTGTAATGACAAATATTCTTCAAACTTCCGTTTAAATTATATAATGTAGACGATAAAGAAAGCCGGACACTTGAAAGCATTGCCTGTCTTCCACAATGTAGGACCTAATTACTAGGACCAAGAGACCAGCATTGAACTTGGTCGGCTTATCAATGATGCTATTGATTTTCTAGCTAAGCTATTTTATTTAACATGAGGACATAAGCTGAATAACACTACTTTCTAAATGTAAGTAATATTTATTATTATAATGTTAGCCAGGACACGTTTACTGTCACTATAAGTGGAATCCTTTCTATAATTCAATGTGTTCTCTGGTACGTGTTTGGGTATTGTTAAGTATCTTTAGATGATTAAAATGATAAAGATCTGAACTCGTTATTGGATCTATATTTGGCTAGTTAGTTTCTTGACCTATATACGGTACGTGTACCTATATAAGGTACGTGTTATACGCTTTAAAAATGCCAATAAACTCCCTTTTCAATACTTTATTTAAAAAAGAATTTGTTTTAATGTTACTGCTTTTTTTTTCAATGCCTTTAGCAAATTCTAGGTGAAAAGTGTGAATCCAAACTAAAGTCAGTAGCGCAAAAACTGTTCCAATAAAAGTTGCCAAAGGCTCTCACATTATAAATGGCTTGAGTGTGGAGTTATTATGAAATATTCCGCAAATAGAAACACATCGTATTAAATCTCAATGAAGCCTTATAAAGTGCAGTGATAAATACATATATCGCCGTTTCTATGCATGTAACTTCAATGCAATGTCCATTGTCTCATAGTTTAAATACCGTTGTTAATATGTTGCTTAAACAATAAAGAAGTGGCTTAAGGTTTTTACAATCTGAATAAACAATTTTGTAAGTGCCATGATAATCGGGTAGTGATTTTTATCTTCTCATGCACTATTTTTAATTTACTAGTCACCCGTCGCCGTCAACAGATTACGGTCGAATTTCGACCGTAATCTGTTGATTTATACTAAAAAAAATTATATTGTCCAAAATAGCACCAATATTTCTCTAATTTAAATAATTTTCAAGTTATTTTGAACGCTCCCGTTGAAGGTAAAAGAGGTTTATTAACTAATAATAAACTGCATTTAAAAGCAATAGCGGGTATTTTGACATTTTTGACGTTATGTGTTTTCACAGTAAGACATTGAATGTTCTATTTCAATAATTATGTATGTGTTTGTGTCAAATGCAAGGTAGTGTGTGTAACATGTTTTTAGTTGATTTTATGGATGTTACATGCGTTATTTGAAAAAAATATTACCATTGCGCAATCCTTCCCTACATCAACTATAACCATGCGTAATAATATATAGAATGTATTAATATACAGAAGATAAAACGAAATAGCTTTGATCACGTGTACTATGTTAATGACTATTCTACGTGTTAATCCTGGTCATACACATTACACACATAGACAATGATATATCACTACTACAAATCGCATTTGAATGTGTTCATACACATCCAAATGACAGCGAAACGAGATCTGTAGTTTTTGAGTAATAAAAACTTATATATTTTAAAAAACTGTTACATTTATAATGTTAATAAGATGTAAAGATTTTTTCTTTTATTACTATTGTTTCTATTAAAATATGTAGTAAATAAGCTTGCAGTCCATTTCATAGCCAGGGGTTATAGCCGCGCATGGACATCACTACATAGTATAAAACAAAGCTTTCCACTGTCTGTCCCTATGTATGCTTAGATCTTTAAAACTATGCTATGGGCTTTAATATAGTGTGTTTTTAATAGATAGAATGATTCAAGAGGAAGGTTTTTATGTATAATACATGCATAATATAGTGGATGAACACTGATAATTTTAGATTTTACATTTAGGTGGGACGAAGTTAGCCGGGTCAACTAGTCTGTAATACTTCTTAAAGAACAGTGAGTGCTAACTGAAATTCTGAAGGACTAAGATGGTCGTAACATAGAAAAGTGAGGCGGTTAAAATGATTGTAGCGGGGGTATCTTTCCGGTTGAACCATACCTATTCTACTTTGCAGGTATTGAATATTTTGAGTAGGAACTTGGTATATTTAAAGTAATAGATAAATGTGTTTATCGATTAAAAGGATAAGGCCAATCGTACTTCCCCGATCATCTATCGGCCTCGTTTAGGCTAATTAGGAGAGCATGATTGAGCTCTTGATTCCGTGGTAGTTGGTGATAGATTTTAATGTAGGTTATATAGCCGTTGGTGTAAATTTAAAATGAAGTCGTCGTCAATAGTAACAGATGGCGTTAAAAAGGTCGGGTAGTGTCTGTAATGTGTTCACCTTGTAGCAAGGACCCAAGGAGAGGTCCGACAAAGTAATCTCACCTATACCTACTAGCAGAGGGGCCAAATTCTTTACTCCCCTCTTCTTTATATATACCCATAGTTAAAATATAACTATATATTGACTGTGATTTATAGTGTACAAGAAGTACGCAAGATTTCGCAAGATTTAAATACCTATTAGGTTGTAAGAGTGTAAGCGTAGCATTTTGCTAACAAATTTGATTACATTTTATTTTTCATACAATCGTCAACAATATATACGTATAATAATTATGTTATCAAATACGAGTAAGACTATTCCTGTATTAACAATAAGTATATTTCTCAATTTCTATTGAACCTAAAAAACGTTTTTTTTTTGTTTAAGATATAATCTATGACGACATTTAATAATGACTGTCTATGTTAAATAGAAACACTTGAGGAAGATAATATCTAAAATTAAGATAATAATAAGCGATATTATACTATTGCTTCTGATATTAGCGGGTTGTTAAACAATATTGAATATGCCTTTAAATCTACTATAATCCTTCTTTATAGTACTATAATTTACTTCGTAAAGGAACAATGCGAAATTTACCTTTTATGCACTTTTGAAGGCAGTGTTAGAAAAACCTGCTCCTGGCATATCTTGGCAACCGCAAACAATCGTCTCGAACAGGGTTGTTAACCCACAGGGTCCCGTTAGAGGTTTCTGTGCGCACGCGCAATCATTATCTCTAGCGGGGATACAATCCTGGGACCGTCACTAATGTATGCCTCTCACATCCTTGTATTAGAACGTAGGTATGCAAAACTTGCCTTGTAGTTTACGAGTACAACCAATATATCGTTAATTCTAAGCTCGTACAATTATGCCCGTTAACTTTATGGATATATCGCACTTTCATTCAAAAAAAGAAATATTTTTAAATTTTTGATTTGCGAGTTTATCACCTAGTTCATTCGCTTTATGATATAAAGTTTTTGAGGATATCTGTATGTCGTTACTCTTTTACGCGAAAGTACGCGGAATTTGTAGAAATTTGGCACACACATAGTTCATAACCTACATTAAAACATAGTATTAAAGATGGAAATAATATATGAAAATATTTATTGGTTAACTGTTAGCTGGTAAATGTTTTTATTGGTTGGAATTAGTTGATATTTTTATTAAAGTACGAGTTTTGCAGAAATTGAATATTTTGTTAATTAATGTAACAGATATTTTATTAGCATACTGTAATACAGATTACAGTATGCTCATAAAAATAAATTCAATGATATTTCTTTCATATTTGAACAGGCTTAGAATTGTCTAGCGGTTATTTCAGTCAAATAAGTAGGTATTTTTTTATGTAAAAAGTGAGGTAGGCATATTCAAAAGATCATTTATTTTATATTCATGATTGTTTTTATATTTTTGTAATGTTAATATTTTCATTGTTTTGTATTTTTTACACACACACAATAAAAATTTAAATCACAAACTAGAGATAAAATTATTGAGTTGATATTTATTTGTATTCAAATTGATAATATTGCTTAACGAATATCATGATTGTTTTAATTATTAGTTAAATTAATTGATGGTTATATTTATCATCTCTACGTAGGATACATAGGATACTCATTACCGTGGTAGACGTAACTGACACGGGCAACGTTACGGAAATAACTTAGTGATCTATAATTTTAATTCTGAAGTAAGCAATATTTTATATTTAACTAGTTGACCCGGCGAACTTCATTCCGCCTAAAAGTCGAAAATCTAAAATTGCTATGCTATGTTATATATGTATATATGTATTGTACATAAAAACCTTTCTTTTGAATCATTTATTTATTATTTATTGATTTATTTATTCATCAAGCAGTCTTTGCCTATAAATGTAGTTGCACTTAGCTTTTCCGTATTGTATAATTGTGTTATTTTTATATTTTTTTGGTGTAAACTATCATAATAAATAAATAAATAAATTTACTAAAAAAACTGCATTAAAATACGTAGCGTATTTTTAAAGATCTAAGCATACATAGGGACAGACAGCGAGAAGCGACTTTGTTTTATACTATGTAGTGATTTCGGGACCAAAGTCTTACAAATATATTATTAAATATATGGTCACGAATTCATTATCTATTAGCAAGCATAATTTGGAAAATGATAGACGTGGGTAATATGTCTCGTAAAAGTTGATTTACGATATTGATATGCGTAGGCGCAACTACAATGGCTTAGTGCCTCATTTTTAACAAAGTTTGTAACGTGTGTTATTCGGAATCGTTTAAAGTGGATTTATTTTAAAATAATATTTAATCGAAATATTGATAAGTTCGTGGTTTTCAGAAGTAAGATATTATACGTATCTAGAATTACATGATATGCTACTCGACCGAATTATTATAAGTATCGACGTTGTATATAATACACAGTTAACAACTATTCTACAAAAAAATAGTTGTTAACTATGTATTTTTTGCAGGTGGTAGAATCAGTGTAGTAGACCGGGGAAATACCACCGCCACACCTATTTCCAGCATGAAGTATTTCTTGCGTTTCAATGGAAGGGTGTGGTTGCCGGCACTCTTTTATATGAGGCGACCACCATAGTCCTCAGGAGAAGTAACGCATCTGTGATTGCCTTCAGATAGAACCCATGTTCTGTATGTAGTTGATTACAGATGTCCATGGGCGGCAGTGACCACTTACCATCAGGTGGACTGCATGCTCGTTTGCTACTTCAGTCAAATAAAAAAAAAAAACTTCAACGCTACTATGAAGTACATTCATGTACTAAATGCAGTTAAGTGTTAGCAAGTAATTTTCTTGAGAAACGCAATTTATAGTGACCTCTGAACTGAAGCCCCACTTCAATCAAATGTTTCATAAAAGCTTAATCGATACATACATACTTACGCATTTTTACCATTCTAAAACTTAAAGTATCGCATACACACTCGTAGATCGGTACTTTGATAATATTCACCTCTTCTAAATCAGCAGCGTCGACAAACATCGTGGGCGATAAGACTCTGACCTGAGAACCAAGTGGAACGAAGGCTTCGGCTAATAGTTCGCGGGTAATAAAGTTTTTTTTGCATTTGCAAGGGTAAAAATGGTCCTATACAAGAACTAGTAATATTACAAAATAGAGTTCTGTAAGAGACGTACAAGCAATTCTATTGCTCTATCTCTTTAACCGTAATAGATAAGTCATCATATATTTTTTAGAGACTATGTGTTACTATGACCACTGTGACAATTCATTGTAAAAATTAAAACATGCCGGTATTTTATTAAAAATAAAAATAATATTTGGAGATACGGACCCTTCTGTGTGCGAATTTAAACATGACCAATTTTATCCAACTGACTAGTCCAAAAGACAAAAATGCTTAGAATTATTTACAACTAACAAAATTGTTATGGTTATTATAATTTTTGGTGCTTTTCTTAAAATACATTCTTTTAAATGTATTATATCTATATTGTGATAATCCTAAATCGTAATAGTAATAAAACATACTCGTTTAAACTGCATGGAAACAAGGTGATTACAAAAAAGTTTACGTTTAAACCTTCTAAAAATCAATCCAAATCCATTGCAACGGTTACAGCGGAGATAAAATACATGTGTAGAGATATAATCCGTTAATCTTGTTAAATCGCTCTCAATTGAATGCAACAACATAACCTACGCTTTGTCGACGCTGGTCAGCGATCTCACTGTGCAGATGTGCACCATAAAGTTTGATACATCCTGTTACTGCACTCCCAATACGATAAACGCCCGTAAACGGTACATTCATTAATGTTTTAGATTTACTAGTCACTCGTCACAACAATCGACATTAGACCGTAATTTAAATCAAATTAAAAAACTAAACTTCATATTGTCCAAAGAAGCATGAATATTTCTAAAATTCAAATAAATTGAAAATCAAATTAATTTGAACACATCCGTTAAAGGTAAAAAGAGGTTTAATTAACTAACCTGCATTTAAAAGCATTATGGGATATTTCGACAAAGACATCTGACATTTTAGACGTTATGTGTTTTCATAGAAAGATAATAAATGTTTTAATACGTTTATTATGTATGTGTTTGTATCAACTGCAAAGTAGTGTGTGTAATGTATTTTAGTTGATATTATGTATGTTTTATGCATTATTTGAAAAAAATATTAGCATTGCGTAATCACTCTCTACATCTACTCCTCCGTCTGCGGCAAGTATCTTAAAAACGGATCACAAGTTTTTCTTCACTTATCAATATATAGATTTATCATCGTTTTTGGTTATTTTTTACTTTCAATATCAAGATGTCGACTCTGTTGACTCTGTAACAACGGATACAAACTTCATTCCCCAAAATATTATTACATTATTGAGAATGTCAAAATTCACGTTTCCTTTCGCCTGTCAAAGTCCTGTCTTCCGGTACGTACTTCATTGCTCCGAATACGTACGAGTATAATCCAAAATTATTACTTTGTGTTTCATATTTGCGGCATGTTGTTATATAAACGTAACGATATAAACATATTGTACTATATCGAATGGATGATAATGCGTTTTAATATTAGTTGAAGGAGCTACTTGTATCCCAATAAAAACGAAATACGAAACTTCTGCTCTTTGAGTCGTTGTGTGCGAACAGATCAAAGAATACCCGTATTCCAAAGAAAAGTACCAACAAATGTTTATATAAAATAGATTTATTGGTACAAGAATTTAGTAAACCTTAAAGTTATATCGATCCTCTAAGCTCGCAATGAAATTTCAGATCCTAAAGCATGCACTTGTAATTTTAACCGAATTTCAAAAAAGAGGAGGTTCTCAATTTGACTGTATTTTTATATTTGTTACGTGATTACTCTTGATCCAACTTAAATACCGTTGAATGTCGTTTGCTTTTTGAAGAAGAGTGTAGGCTACAACATGTAAGTATAAGCCGAGACTGTGAAATCTAGTAATCACTGTTGACCTGCATGATGACTTCGGTCTAAACCTCACCTGCAACCAAATTGACTGCAGATATTAAAATATTATTTATAATACTGTATTGAGTATCTACACTTTAGGTAATTTATTAATTTTCCTATTACACGAACAAAGATTACGGAACACAAGTCATTTAACGATTAACGACTAAGTAATGTACAATCGCATAAATTCCTGTGAAACTTTAGTACGAAATAAACAAATTGATGCAATAATTTAACTTCGCACAATGCGGTAACTTAACAAAGTTTGAAGCCTACTTTAGAAATTACTAGCAATGCCAAGTTTTATTAATAGTCGCATAACATATAATACATAATAATCTTGTAAAGTTTTGTAGAATATGTGAGTAATGAAATAATCATTTCGTATTGTTTCATTAACATCAACTGAGGAATGGAAATTAAGAAAATAAAGGCAATTTAATCGTTATTTTTGCTGTATATGTATATTTTTTTACTGTTAATGTAGTATTTTTAAATTCCAAAGCTGATTCTGGTAAGGAAATAAATAATATCATACATTACATTTATACATTTAATTGGTTCTGTAAATTTCAACTGTCAGTATTGATAACAAGCATTTTGAAAAATACCTTCGTGATAAATGGTGAGGCTCAATCCATGTAGAGAATTTTTGTTCGGCCATTGGCTTTGTTTCAGAGAAATGTTTCTGCTAAAATTGTACGGGTTATAGGAAAAGGACCTAAGCACTGAACATCAAAAAAAAGAATTACGTTCCATGTCATGTAATACCTTTAACATTGCTATTATATAAATAAATAAAATACTACACAGAGTCTAACAGGTACAGTTTAGAAGTTTCCAAGCTACCTTTTTACACACCATTACTTGTACAACAAAAACAGTACATTTTCACTTATAAATTTTTGTCTATATTTTACACATATTCGAACAAATTTCACTCAAATAAAAGAATTTTACATGGATAAACATCAACTACTAAGAAACTGCATTCGTATGGACTTCAGCGTATCTGCGGTTAGATGCTCGTTATTTATAAAATTTTAGAATGTTTCCTAACAACGCACTAAGTTTCGCGCATGCATACAAAAGATGACCGGATTCAACGTGGACTCTACAAACTGCAGCGCTGATTGTCAGTGAAGTCTTCTAGCAAGCGATCGATAATCATTCCTTCTGGTACGAAATAATAAAGAATTGAGTAAGAAGTATAGTAAAATATGATTTAAAAAACAAATGTCATACATCATCATTAACCCATTTTCATCTTTTTCGTCTCACAGTGCGAAGGGTTTAGGGCATAGTCTCCTTCACTGGTCAAGTGCGGATTGATAGACTTCAAACATCTTCAAGATCTCGTTTTACAAAATCCCAGGCATATGTATAGGGCTCCTCACGATGGTATTGTTCACTGTGTTCGATTGAATATTTAACTCCCAATAAGCAATTAATTTGGAGAAATCAGGACTAACTGGGTAGGGTCGAATTAGGCTATGACAATGACGCGTACTATGGTATAAGCTTTCATAAACTTGATTTTTCAAAAAACACACAATTTCGAACAATTTAAATGTTTTTTCTACAGTTTAGATTATCAAAACGTCGAAGCACTCGGCTGCCCGTCGCGCCTGTCATTGGTATTTTTATATGATCGATTTATGGCATACATGTAAGAGTTGAAATTGTGAATTTTGCCACACGTAAACACGATCCACCGTTTCGTACAAAGGAATTAGAGGTTTATTTAGCCGGTAACAACGTCTTGAGAGAACACCGTGCTGTTGTTTTGTTATTGTCAACATTTAAATGTCCTTTGATGTAAGATACAGTTATTTGTAACGCGATATGTACTCATGAATTACAATGTGTTTTGTCAACGCCTCGCTCTATTTTCGAGAAAAAACAAAGCTCCATATGCCCTCACAAATGTCTTTAGTTTGATATTTACGGAATATATTGTTTAATGTTTGAATGCCTTTAAATAAATCTATTTTCCATAAACAAATATAAGAAGTATATACATAAACGAACATTTAAACATGTGTAATTATTAGACTAATATCATTTGCCATAGTAACTGGATAATCAGTTGTTTTTAGAGACCTTACTACGTTATTTTTATGACACATTTAGTCGTTTATCTGCAGAATGTGGCCCTTACAGACCTAAGCGATAAACCTTAGCAGGTCACGAGGCGTAGTATAAATAATTTTATCATTTCATTGATACTGGCGGTGTCTAATGGCTAGCAACTAATCACGGTATAAGTAACAAAAAATGTTTTTAATATTGTAACTGTAGGTACACAATCGTAAGGCGAATTAGGTAATTACCTTTTTTATTTACTAATAGATACAGGATTTATTCTTAAACCTAGCAAAGATAAGAAAATAGTTCCGTTACGTACCGAAGCTCATGTTGCACTTCCTTTACTTCGTGTGTAACTTAAGTCGACAGATCTTATCTCACCCTATTGTCCCATCGCCAGCCTAAACATGGACACCGTAAATATAAACACTGCGTGAACAGTTGCAGGCGATACCTATTAACCGTAACTTGTCGCGAAATAATGAACGGTGATCCGGTGTTCTCTTTTTCTATGTGATTGAACGTTTATATATCTTTATCTATGTCAGCAGCTAATTGTAGTCAATACCTTTTACATCAGAATAAAGCAAGGCATCAAACTGCAGTTATTCATCAGAAAAATGGGTTTCAATGCTTTCGGAGTCGACTCCAAACTCTACACATAGTTCTACCACCTTTATTGTAATGCTTCCACTTATAAGATTTTGTACTTGCTTGCTACTTCAACAACATAAGATCAAACTTAAAAACGAATCTTATGGTTATGGCCATGTATTATAGTTATCGTTTGTATTGTAACGAAATTTCTTGCCGGATTCTTAGCAGCTCTTTCTTAGCAGAAGTTGAGTTCCGATCCGGCGGTAGTGTACTTGCACTACCGCCGCATATTATAACTGCCAATTTGTAAGTGCCAATAGGTCTATACTTGTACAATAAGGACATTCTTTCAAGACATTTCATTAAGTTTTTAGATACTAAAATCGATGACTTGAGAGTTTGTGTATTTAATGAAATAGCGGGTAACCAAACGCCTTTCAAAGAGAGTAAGAAACTAGAAATGCCAATAAAGCAATAAATTGATACTCCTACATGCTTATAAATTCTAGTTACGGTCTTGCGTAAAACTAGTGCAAAAGCACTCGATTAAGGGAGTGGGCGAACAGAAATTACGTCGGTAATTATGAGATTGGTACTGGACATGCGTGGGGTATCCACTGAGGCTAAGGCTAACAATGTTACCTAGCCCGAATTATAGGATTTACCGGTAGACGATACAGATATAGCTCAATGGTGTTCGGACCGTAGAAACGTCCACTCGAATAGTCCGACTTTATCCAATTCTGTTGAATTTAATCAATCTATCAACGGATTTATAAATAAAAGCCTTGACGTCCATCTACGCCCGCGATAATAGCTAGGTTTTATTTTAGACAAAACATAGTTTTGAATTTAAAATGAAGTTATTGCGATGTTTTGATGACTAAACCTTATTCAGATTGCGACTCGAGGATATCTTGCTCATCGACTGTAAGATTGTTAGAGAAGTATAGCCTAATGGTTGAAACTTGCCCTCTCAATCGGGAGGTTCGAGGTTCAAACCCAGGCACGCACTACTGATTTGTGTGCGTATTAGGAATTAATTATCACTGCTTTTCGGTGAAGGAAATCATCGTGAGGAAACCTACACACCCGAGAGTTCTTTAAAAAAAAAGTTCTCGGAGGTGTGTGAAGTCCACCAATTCGCACTTGGCCAGCGTGGTAGACTATGGCCTAA
This sequence comes from Spicauda simplicius, assembly GCA_949699795.1. Lineage (NCBI taxonomy): Eukaryota > Metazoa > Arthropoda > Insecta > Lepidoptera > Hesperiidae > Spicauda > Spicauda simplicius. The sequence goes on from OX453056.1 coordinate 22,823,332, forward strand.
ACGTCTCTCATTCCGGGAGAAGACCTGGGCCCAGCAGTGGGAAAATAATGGACGATGATGTTTGTAAGACTCTATCGCCTTATTTTGCTTGCAATATTAATTTTATTCTTCTGTCTTTTGTAGTACAATTTCTTACTATGTATATACTTAGATAAACACTAAAACAATTAATTAAAGATGGCGTTTTTTGTATTTCTTGGGAAATAATATTGCAATGTTGCAATCAAAATACATTTAAAAAATCGTTGATTAGAGTTGAGGGATCTGTCGTTACACGATAACATTTATTTACTGAAAACAGAACGTTGTCTCGTGACTTCAGGTAGCTGTGGTTTATTTTAATGGACTGAAAGCATATTACCATTAGGGCTCATTCACACTACGATCCGGTGCTTTGAATATATGTATGCTATATATATATTTAAGGTCAAATCTCATAACTCTCACAACTCTACTAACATAAACATTTCGAATAATAATCGTTTTTTGTCTGCTCGTATCATTCTAAAATAGTCATACGGATTACAATAAACGTTAATACTTATAATTTCTTGTAGGAACATACATAGGTACATCATAAAACTGCTCTCAAATTAGGGTATTACATATAAATGTTATGATTATGTATTGTTAACTGATATTTAATACAGCCTACAAGTACTATTTATCATCACATTAATTTAAGATGGATAACTAAATTGTTCTATTGTATCAGATTATTTCAAATACCTACTTATTTATTACTTACCTACCTATACATTATGTACGATTTACTACATATCGCTAATTGTATTGTATCAAAAATGGAGTATAACAGAAACTTATTTATCGTACGCGTTATAACAAATCATTTTATACGTATCATATTTAGAAAACAAGTATTCGTAGTAAGTCGTTCTTGTCTCGTTTAAGCTACGTACACACTTGTTATAAACCTGATGTAAACGTACGCCTGACACACTCGGCACTCGCGTCACCGCAAAACGCAGCAACTGAATCATATTTCTTTTTTCGCTTTTCGCGGCCCGTTTAATTTCCGCTGAGAGTGTCAAACGTGTAGACTGAGTCTATTTTAAAATTTACTTACAACTTTGACTTTAATCTTGTATCATTTATTTGTACTAAAGGAGATACGTTTAAATGCATGACCGAAATATGGATAACCGGAACTTCTCATCAACCCATTATTGGCCCACTGCTGGACACGGGTCTTCTCTCAGAATGAGAGAGTTTAGGCCATAGTCCACCGCGCTGGCCAAGTGCAAATTGGTGGACTTCACACACCTCCGAGAACTTTTTTTTTAAAGAACTCTCGGGTGTGTAGGTTTCCTCACGATGTTTTCCTTCACCAAAAAGCAGTGATAATTAATTTCTAATACGCACATAAATTAGTGGTGCGTGCCTGGGCTTGAACCTCGGACCTCCCGATCGAGAGGGCAAATTTCAGCCATTAGGCTATCACTGCTCTCCATTAGGCTATCACTGCTCTACCATTAGGCTATCACTGCTCCGGAACTTACACGTTCCGATACCGGACGACAGTGTGAAATAGTACTTATTCACTTGATGTCAGTAGGCGAGGCTCGGTCTTTCAGAGCTAAATAGTTAAACTTGTCATTGTTGCGCTTGTTCACACTACTTCCACAATACGATACCTTTGCCGCGCTAAAGGAATAGTTGCAGCTAACTTGGAGTTAAAATGAGGTTTTTCATTCATTGAAAACTTAGACAAGTTTAATGTAACTGTATTTACTGCTTGTGGTAACGGTCTTAATTTAAACTACTAGGTAGAACCGCTGTAGTACGACCGTGGATGTACCACCGCCACACTTATTCCTAGCTTAAAGAAAAGGTTTACAATGTAAAAAGAACATGATTGAAAAAAATAAAAATTAAAAAAAATAATACAACATAACAAAAAAGACAAACCCGCCGAGTTTATTGCCGGATCTTCTCAGTTGGGGTCGTATTCCGATCCGGTGGTAGTTTAAAAAAATGTGTAACTGAAAATTTGTAAGTGCCCGCGTAGGCCTCTACAAAATAGAGACAAAAAAAGTATAAATAAATAAATAAAGCAGTTCTTGTATTTCACTGGAAGGGTGTGGTTGCCGACTCACTTTATATGAAACGACCATCTTAATCCTCGGGAGTAGTAACGCATCTGTAATAAAGGTCAAAAAGAATCAGTTTTTATGAAGTTACACGTGTCCCATGGGCGGCAGTGACCATGTGGACTGCACGCTCGATTGCTACTTCAATCGATCAAAAATAAATACAACTACGTAACAACAACAATAATACAGTGCCTGTACAGCAGAACACAGCTTCGTATAACTAAAAAGGACAGGACATTAACAAATTCAAATTTAAAGTACTGCCAGCTTCTTCAATTACTATTCTTAATTGAAGTTGCAAGTCATATTTTTTTGTTATTTTTATGATCCCATTTTATCATACCATTTACGTCACAAAAGTATTAATGAAAGTAAAGAGCCATTTAAATGATAAGAGAAATTAAATATTCATTTACGAGAGATAAAACAATAGATGAATATAGTCAATTGTGATATTATAAAAATAATCTACACAACTATCTGTCTTTTAGGTCAAAGACTATCTTATTTTGTTGACAATCTTATTTAAACAATTTTTAATAAAGAACAATCCTGTAATGAATGAACTGAAGATATACAATTATGATACAAGAGTAAATTAAACTGACTGATAATGAGTTTATACTATTTTAATTTTATCACTTAGCCTAATAGTGTTATTTTTTGCCAAAATATTTTATTGTAAGGCAATAAAGTACGTGCAATAAGAAGAATAACTTAAAATGTATTCTACGTGTTAAAACAAACATTTTATTTAGTTACAGATATAAAAATGCGATATTTCTATTATAACAAAATGGGTTGGTAATATTAACATCTCATTTTTCATCTTGACCATACAATTGGTATACAGGTATTTTATGATCGATAAGTGCATTATACATATGAGTACTTTATTAGTATTACTATTGAAACTTTCTAATGTGCAGTTGCATCTCGTCAACCCATTATTGTCCCACTGCTGGGCACGGGTCTTCTCTTAGAATGAGAGTGTTTAGGCCATAGTCCACCGCGCTGGTTAAGTGCAGATTGGTGGACTTGACACACCTCCGAGAACTTTTTTTTAAGAACTCTCGGGTGTGTAGGTTTTCTCACGATGTTTTCCTTCACCGAAAAGCAGTGATAATTAATTTCTAATACGCACATAAATTAGGAGTGCGTGCCTGGGTTTGATCCTCGGACCTCCCAATCGAGAGGGCAAGATTCAACCATATCTATCACTGCTCTTTTTGGCAGTTGCATAAGAGAAATAAATCTATCTATCCACCAACAATCAACTCTAAAACAAACAACCAAACGCGAGTTTTCTTAACTTTACAGGACTGTCTCAATTTTCGTGTATAGTTTATATTTAGTCAATTACGTGTTTGTCATCTCGGCTTCATTTGATAAACATCGAGGAACTTGTAGCCAGCGCTGTTTGCAATCAATTAACATACACACGTATTGATATTTCATTCAGTGTGTATGCAGAGAAACTTACTTATTAGAGTAAGGCTTTAGTGTATCTATATGTTAAGAAAACTAAGTAATGAAACATCTAGTAAATGATCATATGTTTTATAAGATTCAATTAGTAAACATGCATTTCACCTGATGGTTAGTGGTCACTGCCGCCCATGGACAATCTGTAAGCAACTTCAGATGGAACCCATGTTCTGTATTTAGTTGATTACACATGTCCATTTACAACAGTGACCACTTACCATCAGGTGGGACCGCAAGTTTGCTACTTCAATCAGATAAAAAAAAGACTTCATTATAGAATATGATCTCTACCTGAAGTCAGTCACAGATGCGTTACTACTCCTGAGGACTAAGACGTGCGCCTCATATTAAAGTGTGCGGCAACCACAACTTTCCGTCGAAACGCAAGAACTCGTACTAAAAATAAGGGTGACGGTGGTACCTCCACGATCAATCAATGTTATTGTATGTAATATGTTTTAAATACGTTATTTTTAATATAAGTAGTACCAAGAATGTGTTCTTTGTGAAGTGCTCACTGCCGTCAATAGCTATCTGCAATCAACCTTAAACTGACAAAGGTTTGACGTGAATTCAGTCAGAAAAATGTAATATAGTTAACTAGTACTAAGTTTATGGGTTACCCAAGTTAGGATAGCTTGTTTAAACGTAGAGGAAAATCTCTTGTCTGTAAACCGGAACCCTTGTTTCGACGATTTTAGGCAAGATACAGAAGCTAGCTTTCACTTTACACGTAAAACTAAGATGGTAAATAAACAAGTAATATAAGTATATATGGATGAACTGATTATAAAGAAGAAGTACAAACTTAGCTTCTTGTCGGGTCTGCTCAGATGAGGTCGTGTTTCGATCCGATGTATAAGAAAATAAATTGTAACTGATAATAATTTGTGTCACCGTGGGAATATACTAAATAAATACAGTTATATTCAATACAGTATGTATACAATAAGACTCCCATATTTCCAAAATCGTAACTGTGGTTTAAAAATCAGCCATACCTTTATCAAACAAGCAATTCGTACAAATCTTGACAATGTTGGAACGAAAGCTCACATACAAAGTCGGATTGAGTTCTTTGTTAATCCAAACTTAAATTATTTCTTTTGCTTTTGTAAGACATTAGGGAAAGGCAAATACGATTCACGAGCTAAAAAGACTAAGCACAAAGTTGTCGTGCCGATGTACAGATTTGCATAAAGAGCAACTATTTGCCGATTACCGTCTTTTACTAAACAATGGATAAGCGGTAGCGAATTATTGCGCTCGCGTATATTTACGGTTTAACTTTTATGCTGTAAAAGTTTTCGGTATCACTTAATGGATAACAATGTATACTCGTAACCATAACTCATAGAAGTAGTTAATAGGGTCTAAAGGAGAATGCCCATTTTGTATGAGCAAATGTACTGACCTCAATATTTTTGTGCCCTGATAAAAATACCTTTATTTGCTTTTGTTATCAAAGTAAATTACACGTACCAACTTGTGTCAAAATTCTTATTAGAAGTATTGAGATATTCCAAATAATAAGTTTGTTTTTAGGTTATAATAGATAACAACACAAGTCCTTTCTTAACTCTACTTTAAGTCCTTTCTTATTTGTAACACTATTTTCACACAATCACGGCACGTAAGTATTTGTAATTATTGATAAGTTTAGTATTTAGTAACGGAGGAACGAAATTAAGCTCAACTCGACGCAACAAAACATACGAACAAATCAATGTGACAGAGACAAACCAGTTAAATGGCCTCTATGGAGGGATGGAAGGTACCATATCGGTAATATAATATAATCGATTTTGAGATTTAAACTGTATTATTTAACCATTCACTGCTTTAAAAATACTGTTAAAAAAGTGATAAAATAACAAATAAATAGATATAAAAACTAAAAATGATTTAAATACTTCGAGTATCATTTTTTTCCTTTTTTATGATTTTTTATTTCTTATGTTTACTACGTAAAGAATTGTTTAACTCGTATTCAAGACTGATAAACTAAACTACTCTTTCAGTCGAACATTCATTAGTTTACAATATTCATTAGTTTTTAAATTAATATTAAGAATAGATGTTAAGAATATAACAGGAGATTCTTGGGTCAATTCAAATAAATCAGTAAATCGATTTTATAACCTTAATTAATCGATTCTTTGATTAGTCGATCTCAGATCTACATCCCTGATCCCACCATAATGGCGAATATATCTGTCACATGTAAAATGGAAGTAAAGTTAAATACTTATTAATTTAAGAAAATTAACTCCAAAGTGATTTTTTCAGGAAATTGGCTAAAATACCTGAAATATTTTAGTTATTTTTTCTATACAAAAATCATTGTGACACAACTCGTTTTTTGAGAGTACTGGCCATGGGCATTCTCCATTGAAACAAGGCATTAAATTTAATGTAATGAAGTATACATAATTATATCTTAAAGTATAACTACAATTATTGTATAAAAAAAGCAGTGTCCTTCTTTCCGTTATTTCTTATCATTTAAACCACAGCATGAGACAAACTATGTACACGCGAACTCAGCTCTTCGTGAAATTAATATCAGTATCTAAATAAGTGTCCCGCAATAAATGGTTTGTCAAAACGAATTTGTTAATGCGGGGTAGCGATTTTCATGACCGCAACCACCGCAGGGTGCAGGTAATCCTTACTAAGTAACAAATTAAAGTATATCGTTAGTGGAAAGGAAATAATGCTAAAGAGTCAAAATAGCATTTGTGGAAAATGAGGTTTGAAGTTTTTTTTTTTTACAGTAAAATGCTGTTTTAGCGCTTACGCATTATTTCCCTTTCACTGACGATATCATTACTAGCTTAGATCACGTTAAAATGACAGTATAATGAAAAATATTATACTTTAAGTGCAATTAATAAAAAGGTTTATCAAAGCCTTTAACAAATTCACTTCAACGTCGCATATGCCTGCCTTCTTTGCACTTTGAAGTTTCAGTTATAATTTTTCATAAATCTTTAACTGAGGAGTTATTTCGTTAAAATTATAAACCTGATATCAATTATTAATTGTTTCTAAACTATTAATTAAAACCATATGTGAGGGTGTTATGTTAAGTTTTAACAATCATCTCATTCTAATACTGGTAATGATACTGATAACAGTAGAAAATATAAAATTGCAATTTGTTACTAAACCGGATATAGGTAACTAAAAACGGGATGAACTTGATATAACATGCCAAAGGCAGTATGTACCTTGAAGTTATAAAAGCTCATTATGATAGGGACTTTGATAATAGTTCAACGTACGTAGTTCTCATTATAAGACCTCATCAGAATTTCAGATTATTTCTGCATTTTATGCATACGGAACCCAATAGTAAAGATAATTAAGGTTGTGAAACATTAAACCATGTTAAATTTATTCAGTGTCTAATTTATAAGATTTTCCTGTAATCTGGAATTCTTTGACGATTAACAAAGAATCAAAAAGTCGCTTCCAAGAAAACTGAACCATGAAAACAAAAACAGTTTTAACCCGTCATTGTTAAAGGTTCGTATTAACGGCTTGTGGTCTATTCATTGATAGATATTGAATGACAAGAAATTTTCGGTGCGCCGAGTACAAAGGTTCCCTGGCTATAGAGCTTGCTTAATTTGAATAACTTGATGTGACATGCGAAGAAGTCGATGTGGGCAATCTATTTGATTATGTTTTTACTTACCACAATTTATTGCGGGGTAATTTTGTGTCGTTCAATTTGTAGAACATTATGCTCTTGCGAACCGATTTGCTCTACGTTCCCTGCGGAACCAACCGTGGATAATTGATTAGACACGGGCAACCCTAAGTTTCTCTTCTGGTCTTGCTTTTAGCTACACCTGTTTGGATGAGTTCTTGAAGTAAAATGCAAAAAATCTAAAATCCTCAAATCCAAAAACGTAATTGCGAATAATGTATGAATTTGTTGTATTATATTAAGTAGTGTTGTTCTCATAATGAAACTTACAACGTAACTACCTAGTGCATTATATTAAAACATTGATTTGACAATAATTAAAGACTAATAACTGAACATGTTAAGATATAATAAATTACTTAATAATTTTATGTTATTATTATTAACCAATTAGTAGGTTGGTTAGTAGCAATCGAGACATAAAATGCTAATTAATGCAGGTAGCAAACGTAACGGTTGTACCAACATGGCACTGATTACGGCAGCCTTCTTGTCTGCCAAAGCCTGTGAAAAGAAATGACATACTTTCTTCAGACGCGCGTGTCTATTTTCATTTTTTCGCCTTCGAGATAAGGGTGGGAGATAGCGTTTTTAGTCCTTGCTACGATGCATTGCGGTGGAAATGTATATTACGTGTGTTAGTTTAATGTAGTTAAATCTTTTAGAATTAAAGTACTCTCGACATATAATTTTAACTATCTATTTGCGGATTGAATGCAGCATTTTGAAAATAAGTAGACTCTTATCACACGCGATATCATTCTAATCGTAGTCGTGGGAGGTCCGGGTTCGTATTCGTGCGAAATAGATATAGATTATTTGTAGGTTTCAACTTGGAGAAATATCGTAAGGAAATCTACATAATTGAGAAATCTCCGTAATATTTTCGAAGTTTCATAAAATTTATCACTATCTCGATGGCCACAGCTCTCCTCCGAGAGAAGGGCTATAGTCGAACTAAGATTGCATGTGGTTGATAATATTAATGATTACTTTATCGTCATTATACCTGTGTTATGTACCCCCAAGCATATATAAGGTTGTTGGTATGCATGTAATGTAGATAGTGCATCGTCGCAATTCTTATATAAATTCACAAAGCTTTAATATTATTTACCTAATCTAGTCAAACCCACAACACCTGTATATTCAGAAATTCTAATTTGAAGGTAATAAATATGGCAAACCTAGGTTTGTCGGCTTTTAAGTGGCAATAAATTAATGCTATTAATTACATATTGAATACCAGAATACCAGATGTTTCTCAATCACAAGAATTTATTAATAAATGTATATTTAAACAAATACTTCGAAATAGTGCGATGACTATCTAACAAGAGATTCTAGTACGAGCTTAGTGAATCAAGATGCTTGATCGTAAACTATTTCAAGTAAGACCTTGACCGATCATCGGAGTTACGCTAAAAATATCGTTCATGTGAAGGGTTGCAGTTGCTAGATAATTTGTTGTCACCCTATTCCGCATGTTGAAACAGTTTAATATGCCATTGTCCCGGTTTAGTTGAGAACACGAGCCCAGATGTGAGATAGGTATTAATATAGGTTACGGCCGTAAATATAATCTGTACCCGCGACATTTATGTCAAACGGGATCATGTTGCACTTGATGTTAATGGGATTTACCGTTCGTGGACAATAAAAGTGACGGGACGAATGTGACGAAACACTATTTTATAGCACACAATTTGCTGTGAAATGTATTAGTTTAGATTTAATTAATGACCTGCGTTGACCTGGTGATAAAAACCGACCGTACCAAATATAATCATGCGTTTCGAATATCAACCTGTTATTCCGATGCCGGGAACGGATCTTTTCTCAGACTTAATAAGTTCGTCCTTTAATTCATGAATTTAAGCATTCGAAGTGCAAAGTAGACTACATATATCTTTAAAAACTGTTTTCGAAAGACTCTCAGGCATAATATTCTCAGATAGCATTTACGTGACGCTTTCTTTCACTGAGCGTGATGACAGGAAACCATACGTACCTATACGTCTCGTTCTGATCAATATGTAGGTACATATTTGTATGTATTTAGCATGTTACTTCCGCTCGCATTCACTAGCCAATTAAATGGTAAGGTGACCGTTTCTGATATCCGCTTGTTGATTAGGGCTTGCATCGCTGAATACTGACTTCACAAAATAATTGATATTAATTCTTTAAGGATGGCACGTTGGGTTTTGCTGTTTGTTTTTTGCAAAAGCAATCATATAAATGAAATATTTTCCGAATTCTTCACAGTTTTATAAGGCCGACTGTCGGATGTTTTATTTGTAAGACATATTTTTTAAGCTTTTTCATAACTTGATGATACTAAGTGCCATCTTAATTTAACATATGTTTACGTATTATTGAAGCATATTTCATGTCTGTCTCTTAAGCTATTATCGCAAAAGGTCGTTGTACGTCACTACATCATGAATCGCAAAAATAATTACCATTTTCTAAACGCAAACTTAAGACATAAACATAAATCAACGGAATCGTTTTGTTTCTCGGTACCGGCTTGGGAACTTCATTCATTTGCTTCTTCGCAACGTGAATACCACATGGCGATATCAAGGTCTCGGTAAAAATACATCTCTCGTGTTCCCATGCTGAAATGCAGGGTATATTTAATGGATCACGTCATAACGCTATGATACATTTGCTTATTATAACTTTAACTCTGAAAAGTAAGCAGTGATAGCCTAATGGTTGGAACTTGCCCTCTCAATCGGGAGGTCCGACGTTGAAACCCAGGCACGCACCATTGATTTGTGTGCGTATTAGAAATTAATTATCACTGTTTTTCGGTGAAGGAAAACATTGTGAGGAAACTGACACACCCGAAAGTTCTTAAAAAAAAAACAATTCGCACTTGGCCAGCGCGGTGGACTATGGCCTAAAACTCTCTCATTCTGAGAGAAGACCCGTGCCCAGCAATGGGACAATAATGGGTTGTACCTCCTGACAAGTAGAGCCTGATTATCAAGAAGACTGCTCTTTTTCTGTGTCCTTTGTTTGTAATAAGTGTTAGTAAGTCTGGTAAATAACAAACTTTTGTAAGAAAATTGTTCGTATAGTACAAACAACTATAAATATTGTAAAAAATAAGTATAAAGTTTTTAGATTTTGACTTTCGTTTAAAATTTTGATGAATAGGATTTTTAGCGGATAACTACAAATAATGATAACGAGTGAGATTAATCTTAAAAAATAGTTTACATAACAAAATTATGTTTCCATTGACTGGAGTTTTTAGACACGCAGTTATTGAAGAAACGTAATATAGGTATATATTTATCCTTTATTAGAATGAAATAGTCACTTCTTCATTCGCTATGCAATAAATTAAGTTATTGGGAATAGTTTAACTATTTAACAAATTTTGTGGAAATATTGAGTTCGGATCCTTTTTTTCTTATAAAATATATTTGAAGAGCGATGTAGAAAGAGCGATATATTTGAAGAAAAACGAGTCCATAAAGAAATGTATGTTTATTCACTATACTATAATTCTCTTACTTTTACGCCAGTACGTATTTAATTATTTTTTTACATATCTCGTGATTACAATGTGGAAGGTACTAAGAAATTATCACAGTGCTGGTATCATAAATATTTCACAATAAAAGGATACAAATAAACAGTGTACTGTTAATGATAACATAGACCAAAAAAGCTTTACATTAATAGCTGACCACTTAGGCAGTAGGGAATATATGCTCGCACTTATATCCGGCGTCGAATATTAAGTGCAAACCATTACCTAGGGTCGGAAATTTTAACTTTTACCAATATGTACCTACGGTGGCAATAATATCAACGCAGACACAAATAACTTTGTATTTACTCCGTAAATTTTATAATTATAATAACGCTTTGATAGCCTAATGGTTGAAACTTGGCCTCTCAATCGGGAGGTCGCAGGTTCAAACCCAGGCACCCACCACTGATTTATGTGAGTATTAGAAATTAACTATCACTGCTTTTCGGTGAAGGAAAACATCGTGAGGACCTACACACCCGAGAGTTCTTAAAAAAAAATCTCGAAGGTGTGTGAAGTCCACAAATTCGCACTAGGCCAGGGCGGTGGACTATGGCTTATGACTCTCTCATTATGAGAGAAGACCCGTGCCCAGCAGTGGGACAATAATGGGTTGTCGAGAATAACGCTTTGAAGCTCTTTCACTAAGCACTTTGTACACAGGACTTTCGTGTTAGAGCTAAACTAAACATTTTCAAAAATAACCTACCTCTGTATATCGGTACGTCAAAATTAAAGACTCAGGACCTCACGTCATATATAATCTTGAAATCTCAATTCAAGAAATCCTCGTAAATTAGTTACAGACACGAAATATTCCTTGCCTAATCCGTTTTAAGTTTAAATCCGTCTCTATCCTATTAGCGGACGTCTTAACATTATTTCCTAGCAGCTTTTCACATGAAAACCGTCCAAAAACATAAGTAGTTCTCACATAAGAAACATCATACCGGTTTTATAAATGTTCTCAGAACGTTAAAAATAATTTTAACCACAAAAACATGACGAAATCGCAGTATACAAGACGTGTGCAAAACATGTGTAAGTCTATCCCATATATATAGAATAAAAATTAAAGTGCGGTGTACGTACATTGCATGAAAATAAAATTAGTTTAAGGACTGAGCACAAGAAAAAATAAATTTATCTATATTTTTGTCTGATTGTCTCTGTGTTTAAAATGGCGTCAAATCATGAATTTCATTTAAAGTTACATATTTATAGTATGTTTTCAGGTGATAATCTATTTATTCTATCAACAGTTATTGGCATTTGTTATGTTACATTTTTAAATAATTATAAATAATAATATAATTTATCCCAGTGTATATATAACTTATGCTCCAATAACCTTACAGACAAACGTATACTTCAAACTAGTGCTAGTAAACAGCCAAATAAAAAAATTGTACACATATATTTTGCCTATTTATTTGTATTTTTCACATTACATCTGATAAATTTCATTATATAATCAAAAAATCTTTTTATATTTAATGTTTTTTTTAGTATAAGTATTATTTATTATAATTATTTGTATAGGTTATACGTATTAGTTTAAGTTAGGTTATATTATATTTAAATATAAAATATTTTATTTTCATTTATTACGATGAAATGCAATAACGACAAAATTCAAACGTACAATATTTAGATATATTCTAGGTGTTGATAATTGGATATTTACCTTCTACTCCTAAGCACGTAGTTACTTAGTTCTTGCTTTCAAATAAGTACGGTTGTTTGCGACATTGTCGTTGCTCCGTGAAAAGCTATTTCGGAAATGAAGGCCTCATCAGCCACACTACCGCTAACAGATGATTTTCTAAGATGAAAAATCTCTACGAATGCGCTAAAATGACAGACAAGCGCATTTTCTTATATTAAAAAACGTGTTAAACCAAAAATCATTAGTTTAACTCATCAAAAATATCAAAATGTCTATATCTGTATCTTTAGACATATGCCACTGTAAATCGACTTATTGATTTCATAATTTTACATTTCCAAGTGAAAATGGATTAGTAAGCAATCCGGCCACAAATGTAATACAAGTAGTAATTTGAACTATAGTTAGTTAGTTTGGTTAGTTTAGTTTAATTTCCTTAAACATGTTAACTTAAGTTAGTCAATATCTCTATATATTAATACGTGAATCAAAAACTTGTGGTGCATTTTTTAAGTAATATACCGCGGACGGATTAGTATGAAATATTGCACGATTATAGTGGACGTAGAGAAAGAGTACAGAATATTAATATTTTTTTCAAATAATGCATATATGTCAATATGATAGGTCGTCGTCCACCCATTACTGGCCCACTCCTGGGCACGGGTCGTCTCTGAGAATGAGAGAGTTATAGGTCGTTGCCTACCGCGCTAGACATCACAGATACCTCTGAAAACCTTTTTTGTTTAAAGAATCTCGGGTGAGTAGGTTTCTCTCGATGTTTTCCTTTACGGTAAAGCAGTGATAGCTAATTTCTAATACGCACATAATTTTAGAAAAATCAGTGGTGCCTGGTGGTGTTTAGGATTTGAAACACGAACCTCCCGATCTAGAGGGCAAGTTTCAACCATTAGTCTATATGATAGGTAGGTTATATGAAATGACGTGTCCAAGGCTCGTTGATTAAAAACTATATGAACGGTGAAAATTATTGTTCCGTATTAACAATTGTTCGTGGAATGCTCTTTCCATGTAGTTATCGTTTAGCGATGGATATCGGTTGACAATTTAGTTGTTTGTTAAAAAAAAGAACATTATAATATGATTTTTGATATTGATACCAATCAATATTAATAATAAATTTTCTGTGTACGACTCGTGTTACGTGTTTAAGAATTAAAATTGTTTTTGCAATATATTTTTCTATAATTCAGTACTTGAAGCTGTAATTATTACGAATAGTAGACATTCATCGAAACAAGCGGAGCCGCCAGGGTTACCGCGATTCTGTTGGCGATAAAGGTTTTTTAATATTTTTTGTATGTCATCTGTATAAATCAAGACACAATATATATTTTATGTAGTTTTCTATTTACTATTCTTTTTGATACCAATATTGTTAAGAAAAAAACGTCCCTTTTTATATTCCTAAGCACTATATTTAAAAATAATTTATATCTCTTAAATAGATGAGATGAATCTAACAAGCCGTTTGGGATATGCTATACCAAATTTAAATTACCCGAGTTACCATAGTCGGGTATAAAACAGTATCCATTTGTAATATCAAAATAACCGTTTTGTAAATTAACTTATTGCACGATACCAAAAATAAAACGCGATTTCTAACGTACTGCTATGCAGGCTAATTTCGGAAACAGTTATTTGAATATTTTGAATGAATGATTGAGTACAACTAAATGATATGAAATCGAAGAACGCTGTCCTATATTCAGCATTTCCAATTTTGTAGTCCGCATAACATAATGCATATTCATATGGCAAAAACAAGCAACTGTTTTCAAAGTAGTATCAAGTTTTCGAGTGCATTTATAGACGGACGACCGTTTGGTTTCCAGTAACCTTATTAAGTTGTTAAGAGAGTTCCATTTTCAGTTATAAGATATAGAAAAGATGGTTTTAATGTAGTGTTTAGTTGAAGTTTAGTTTTTAATATACCATTATTAATTAACAATTTAACATAATATAAATATTACAATATTTAACCTAAATTTACGTTTTTATTTACTAAAATTTGCAATTATAAATAGAATAGCTGAGCCAAATCGCTGCCCCTTGGAAATGTACCCAAGACATCAGCAGCATTGTCATATTATGTAGTGTTTAAATTATATCGATTTGAATGAGAAAATTATTTTCAATGTTAGGTACCTTTTTTTTTTTTTTTTTTTTTTTTTTTTTACGTGGGGAAACCCATCATGGGTTCCTCTCTGCGCGGGGGCAGCTGAGAGGATATGCCGGACTCGTACCGGCTAAAACCCCACGGTGTTCCTCAGTACGCCCTTTGCCGGGACTGCGGGTAAGCTAGAAGCAGTCGTCCGTGGTCCCGGCGGCGTCTGCCCTCGGCAGGGCCCTTCTCTTGTAGGGATGGAGCTGGAGCTTCTCCATCCCTCCGTCTTGAGGTGCGCGCTGGAACACCGCGCGCGCCACCTCGAGGCATGTCAATTTGGCACAGGATACCCCCGTATCCTGCACCAAAGCCTCCGTTATGGGGGTAGGAGAAGGGCGTGAGGAACCCTTCCCCTACGCCCGGTTTTCCGGCTGCGGATAGGGAGGTCTGAGGTTTTCTCTCGCTCCCTCTCCGCAGCCTCCTTCTGCGAGATGACTTCCTCGCAGAAGGATTTTACCGCTTTCCACGACCTCTCGCTCTCCACCATGGCTTTTACTACGGCCGGGAGCGAGAGGTCTGGCCCCACTGCAGCGACGAGGACACGGCGCTGACTATCCCAGGCAGGACATACTTCCAGTGTGTGCTGCGCCGTGTCTTCGTCGCAGCTACAATGGTGGCACTGGGTGGTTGGCTCCCTTCCGGCTGTGCGGCACAGGTACCTCCCGAAACACCCGTGTCCCGAGAGCACCTGCACCAGCCGGAAGGTCAGTGACCCATGCCGCCTGTTCGTCCAGTCTTCGAGCACTGGGCGGACAGCCTCCACAGTCCTGAGGCCAGCCGTAGGTTCGGCCAGCCTCTCCTTCCACTTAGCAGTCATGGACTGTAGAGCGTGGAACTTCCGCGCTTCCTCCTCCTTGGGCGTAGGGTGTTCCTCCCGGAGCCGGAGTTCTCTGCGCCATCGATACATCGCAGCATAGACCTCCGCCTCCAGATCCCAAGGAGGACACCCAGCCAGTAAGCACGCCGCCTCAAAGGAGATGGTGCGGTAACCACGGATGACCCCGACGGCCACCCTCTGCGGTTTTTTGAGGAGGGTGACGTTCTGCCTTGTCAGGGCCCCCGCCCAGACGGGTGACCCGTATAGGGCCATGGACCGCACCACGCCCATGTATAGGCGGCGGCTGCTCGCACTGGGCCCCCCGAGATTAGGCAACAGCCGCTTTAACGCAGCAGCAACGCCCATTAACCGGGGAGCCAAGCGAGTGAAGTGCTCGCGGAAGTTCCAGCGGCTGTCGAGGGTGAGTCCCAGATACTTCATAGACGACTCAACCTCGACGCGGGTTCCACCCACAAGTATGTGGGACCCCCGTGGCGGCGCCCTCCTCGGCCCGTGAAAACACAGGGCCTCGGTTTTGTTGCACGCCAACTGGAGCCCCAACATCTCGATTCTGCCAACCACCAGTGCCACAGCATCCGTGGCAAGACGGGCAGCCTCCTCGTATTTATTCCCCCGGGCCGTGACCAACGTGTCGTCTGCGTAACACGTCACGGAAGCTCTCGGGGGAAGATCACCTCGCAGCACCCAGTCGTATCCGATGTTCCACAGGAGCGGGCCGAGCACCGATCCTTGTGGAACACCGCACATCATTTCCCGACTGAGTGTGTATCCTCCTTGCCCTGGGTACGTAATATACCTGTCGGAAAGGTAGGCTCCGACGATCCGGCTGAGGTAGAGAGGCACCCTGTGAAATTTAAGTGCCTCCCTTATGCTGGCCCACGGCAGGGAGTTGAAGGCGTTGGCTATATCGAGCGAAACGGCCAACATCACCCCACCCTGGGCCACCGCCTCATCCGAGAGGGCCTTCACGTGCAAGATAGCATCAATTGTTGATCGACCCTCTCGGAAACCAAATTGGTTGTCAGATAGGTTCGGGCCCACCTCTCCAAGATGCTCAATAAGGCGGCCCGCTACAATGCGTTCAAACAATTTGTCCGCCTCATTGAGCATCACCAGGGGTCTATACGACGAAGGACACTCCGCGGGGCGCCGATCCTTCTTCACGAGAACCAGACTGCCCGTCTTCCACTGTCTTGGGACCACTCCCGACTCCAGACAGGCGTCGAGTAGCCTGCGGAACCGGTCCCCTAGCTCTTCTAGAGCTAGAACCCAGGCGCGGCCTGGTATACCATCCGGCCCCGGGGCCTTATTTTTGCCCCGAAGCCTCAAGATGGCCGCGCCCAGCTCCTCCCTCGACACTTTCGGCACCTCCGAATCCTCCGATCCTGAGGTGTAATCTGCAGGTGCCATTGTCGGAGGGGAGTGCGCCACTCTGGCTGGAAATAGAGTGGACACAACTTCTTCCCGTAGTTGAGGCTGGAGAGCCTCAGTCAGTGGGGGCGCCCAGGGCCGTATTTTTTCCCTTACGATCTTGTAAGGCCGCCCCCACGGATCGCGACTCAGCGTCTGGAGGAGCTCCCTCTTCGCGTCCTCCTTGGCCCGGCTTATGGACAGCTGTAGGGCCAACCGTCGCTCTCGGTAGGCCTCGTACAGCTGCTGCTCCGCCGCATCATGATCGCTGCTGCGACGACGCAACCTGCGGTGCCTGGTGTACTGGCGTCTCGACACTACGCAGGCCGAGCGAAGCTCCGCAATTTCGTCAGACCACCAGTACACCCGGCGTTTCGGAGGATGCGGCTTGGCCCGGGTCATGCTTGCGTCACAAATCTGCGACAGAGCATCCCGGAACCACTCCGCTTCCCCCTCGACCTCCGCAGGTTCTGGTGGAGTAAGCCAGGC
The DNA here is from genome assembly GCA_949699795.1 of Spicauda simplicius. Classification (NCBI taxonomy): domain Eukaryota; kingdom Metazoa; phylum Arthropoda; class Insecta; order Lepidoptera; family Hesperiidae; genus Spicauda; species Spicauda simplicius. Next base: position 22,840,805 of record OX453056.1, read on the forward strand.
CTGGACGATGGCAGCCTCTACCAGAACAGCCTTATTTAGACTCCCCAGCACCCACCTAGGTGCCGACCTTGCAGGGCGACGACGGTCCGGGTGTTCTGTGGAGGTGGAAATATCAAACCTAATATATAAGTGGTCCGACAGAGTTTCCACCCCCTCCAGAACATTCCAGCCCCGGACCATGTTTGCAACAGCAGGGGATGCGAACGATATGTCCACAATTGAGCCCCCCCGCTGCCGCACGCACGTGTTTACCGACCCCTGATTTAATACCAAGAGGCCGGTCGTCGCCGCCCACTCTTCCAGGACCTCACCGCGGGCATCAGTTTTAGGAGATCCCCAAGCCGTTGATTTGGCATTGAAGTCCCCGAGGACGAGCGTACGGTGAGTCCGGATTTGTCCCATTAAGGTCTCCAACTCGCCCAAATATGCTTCAAACTCAGCTAAATGTTTATTGGGCGAGAAGTAGACCCCTATAAGGACACAATCCCGCCACCACACTGCCACATAACCCTTGCCTCTCCTAATTGTAGTGAGAGGCGGCACTCGAAGTGCCCTGGAGGTAGTGATGGCCACCAAACCATTTTGGTCTCCCACCCAATTGTCCATTGAGGGGACGAAGTAGGGCTCCGCCACCACCGCCACTTCTATCAACCACTCCGCCATACTCTGAACAAGAAGGTCTTGAGCAGCGCGGCAGTGGTTGATATTAGCCTGAAGTAGGCGGTGGGCCATACTTATATGGATTTCGTTGCTATTACCTCCTCGTCCACCCCTTCTGTAGGGAGACAACTTGTGGCTGTCGGGGCAGATGTGGCAGCAAAGGGGACTGTGGTCGCCTTCCTGCCTTTTCTTTTTTTGGGGGGGGAGCACGCTTTGCTCCCTAATCGGTGCTCAGCTGGCCTGTTCGCCGCCGTGCATACCGAGCACTTTGGTGTGTCGGTGCACGCATTGGCTTTGTGGCCGGGCTTACCACAGCGGTAACATTCTTCGCTGCGGTCAGCCTCTGCGGTGCATTGCGACCTAACGTGTCCGCTTTGCAGACACCGGTAGTATCGCAGTGTTCTCGGCTGCAGTACTTCCGCTCTGGCTGAAACCCAGCCAATTAGCAGCCGGCCGAGACTGCCTATCTTTTTCACTGCGGCTACAGGAGCCCGCACCCATACACAGCTAGCTCCCCGAGAGGTGGATCGAATGATGCCTACTTTAACTCCATCGGCAGAGCAGCCCCCATCTCGTGCAACAGCGACAGCGACATCCTCTGTCGTTACCGAGTCATCAAGACCTGTGATGCGCAGTTCCGCGCACTTCACAGGTCTTGAGACTGTTGTGACTCCCTCGCCCAGAGTCTCCCTGATCTTTTGGGCCAGGGCGTCCGCCTTGTCCCCGCTGGACGCACCTGGGACTTCCAAAATGCGGGCACCCGTAGCCGCCGTACGGAATTTTAGGCCGTTGATGTTTAGGCTGGGCAAGTCGATTCCGGCTCTCGCTTTTGCCAAGATGTTGGCAAAAGTAACCCCTTGCTTCTCTGCCTCGGGCTGCAGGGTAATAACTACAGCCGAGGAGCGGGGGGTGCGTAGCTTTCCCGGTGCGGCCCTGCCAGGGTTGCTTTTCCCGGCTCTCACGTGCTCAGCTTTACCGTCACCTTTTCTTCCAGTCCGAGTTGACGCCGTCGGAAGTGGCTGAGAAGCACCATTTTTTTTGCTCCGCTTGGCCACAGTTACCCATTCGTTTTCCTTGACTGCTGCTGGTGCAGGAGGGCGCTGGTCCACTTTTCTGGAGATTGGATGGGATTTTGGTTTTTCCAAACTTTCTCCCGATCCCTTTTTAGCCCTGTTTTCCGCTTCAGGGCCTGCCATGGACACCGTAGCCTCTTGGTCCTTGCGAGGCCTTGAGGCTATCTGCGCAAACGACGATGGTGGGGGCAGTCTACTTTCAAACGCTTCTAATCTTGCGTTAAACATACCCTCCACCTGGCGCATTATGTCTTGCATCAGAACGTCAGCTGTTGCATCTAGATGTAAAGGGGCTTCTGCTGTCACCTGTTTTTGCAGCGGACTGCATTTAACACGAGCTAACTCTTGCCGCAGCTCCGCCACATCCTTGCGGAGTTCCGTTAGCTCTATTTGTAGGCGGACGTTATCTGCCTGCAATAATACCGTTTCATCCGTGACAGTCCTCTTATGTAGAGCCTCAACTGCCACTTTAATGGACTGGGCCGCTTCGTTTAGGGCTTTTTGGAACGTGCCCTTAAGGTGCTTAGATTTGGCCGATACAGTCAAGACGGCACTCACGTCTTTTAAAACCTGTTCCTTGAGTCCCACGGCCGATCGACTATCCTCCTCTCTAACCGGCATAACTTTTTGCGCCCTTTGCTTTTTGGGCGGTGCAGACGTTGAGGCCAATTTTACCGTCTGCACTTCCTCCTGTTCACTCTCTCGGTTGATCAAGAATTCCTTACGTCTGTTCCTGATCTTTGCCGGAACAGGTCTTGCGCTTTGAGCAGACTCCTCATCACTCGACAGCGCTGTTCCAGGGTGGCTCGGACCCTTATTTCCCCTAGTCCACCACATACGGCGCCGGCTTACTGCGGAGGCCGCTGTACCCCAACTCCCGTCCGAATCGGACGACTCCTTCTCCTCGTCATTGTTTTTTGGTTTGTTTTGTTTATTTTTAATAGGCATCTCCATTTTGAATCCCACGAGTATGGGGGAGAGACAGTCCACCCGGGCAGTGCCCCCTGTACCCAAGTAAGCCTAAGCGTCACCCGCCACGGTGTCGGCCGGTACCGTAGCGGGAGTCGCACTAATGACTGGCCCCCCGCCAGCCATGCATCCCCTCACGGTGCGCTGCCGCTTGGGATTGGGGTGATTTTTTATAGAGGTTTTCTTCCTCGCGGTCCGGCCAATTAAGGCAAGACCCTCGGTCCCACTCGAGGTCGCGAGACATGACCACGGCACCTCTCCTGGATGGGATTACGATATCGACGGTGGCTAGGCACATGTTGTACCGTAGCCCGCCCGATGGCAAGGTTAATGCTCACCGAGCCCGTCCCGGATTCTCCCTGCAGGAGAAACTCCTCGTGCTGGCTATTCGCCATGCACATATCCCGCCTGACAGATCCATTCTGGATCCTGCCGGGGGTGAGCTGCTCTTAGTCTGGTCCCTCCCCACCAAGCCTACCCAGCATGGAAATCCCTACCAGTGTAGCCTTGGGGATCTTCGGGACACGCAAGCCCCCCCACCACGACAAGGTGGCAGCCCTTCGGAGGGGAATGTTAGGTACCTACTGCAACTGCAATTCGTATGTATGTCAGGTGAAAATATTATAGATCGACATAAGTGCTATTTTTTAGTTGTCAATAGCTAGCCGAAGTCACTATGTCACGCAAAACAGGGTTTAATATTTATCTCCTTAACATAGGCGTATTCAACATCCGCCACTACACCCGATGGTCCGCTGATCTCATCCAGCTACTAAGTCACCTTTGCGTCTACGCAGCTAGTATAAAACTGTGTGTTACGCATCCAACTAATATACGGTGACTCATAGTCATCTAATGACCCGATTTCATTAGACTGTAATTAAAAGAAAAAATAGAAGTAAAGGCGCATATAGGTATCTCCACGACACACGCCTTCAAAACACCAGTCTTCGTTCTTTAGAGCTCATATAACTAATTTCTATGTATTTGGTTCTGTTTTCGTATTATAGACTTATAGTACTTTATATATTTGTTATGACATATTTAGTACCTGATTGTATCAACATACCTACTTTCAATTCTATCCCATCTGATGACGTGGAGTTTTAGTCAGAATACCACCTACAGGTGAGTTTATAACTGACCGAAGCAAAAATGTTTGCCACTAGCTAAGTGCTAACTGTGCGATTTCATAACAAATATGTATCAATATTTACAAAATTCAATACAAATAAAATGAGCCTGCAATAAAACTAATAGCTATATTTTGCGACTGCAATGTCACATATGAAAATTAAGAATGTTTGGCCAAAAATAGTGAGCAAACTACACTTGAGGTGAGCGCCGCGGACCCAACTATAGAGCGACGTAGAAAATATTGGAAATCGACGGAAAGTTAAGAACAGTGTACACACACCGCTGCCGGTCCATTGCATACGACATGAAATACAATTTCAAGTAAGGAAGTTACGTAGAACTTCGACTTCTATGGTACAACAGTCACACCTTGCTTGGCTCAAAATAGCAGTGTTAAGAGCTTATTTGATCTGGTTTGGTGGTGTATAGACTAATATGGGATTTTCGACTTTCCAAATTAATGCTTAAAGGTGGCAATTATTGCTTTTTTCTTGTCATTATGAGTATCTTTATGGGCTACCGGCCATGTACAATCTCGCGGACTTCATGATACAAGCAGACAGCTTTAAAATAAGCTAAGTAATTATCTAGTAATTATATATTATATATTAAAAAATAACCATATAAGAATACACGTAATAGGAGTTATTACATCGTTTTGCGGTGTCTTATCAACTGTGAGGTACCAAATTATCTTCAACCAACCTTGAGTAAGCAACTCAGATGATTCTTTTTATCTCCCTATGTCTACACACCGATTTCCCTAGTTATGTCATCGTCACGTTTGCACTATATTTTAACGCTACCTGGGTTAAGCTTAACGATGACACGTGAAACTATTTAACTAAAATGTAGATTATTCTAGTTTACCTGATAAATCTTAATTCATATGCTTAATTTAATTTAGATAAAGTCAGTCTTAAAGTATGAGTGTACAAAGCGTTTTCTTTTTTGTGAATGCACAATAATAATAATTAACGCGGAATTTGCATATAAGATGCTCAAAAATAAGTTGTATTAAAACTCGCCCTTCAATTTTGCTAAACTAAATAAAAATTAAAAAATATCTGTAACTAAAACATGATATTACACACAAGCGCAGGTAAGAAGCCCTGTAAAAACTGATGGATGAAATCAGATGAGTTTGTTCAATACCTCTGTGCAACCTTCTTTGTTGTCTAATATCCTGATTCCAGGATGAAGTTTTACAAATGTTTTCAAAGAATAATGACCTTCGAAAAATCAATACATATTAAAATTCAACTTTCAATTAATTATTATCACAATTTATTTCAACCTCGTGAATTTTAAAGAAAATATTTACCGATACCTTCAGCTGCGTATTTTTTCTATTTCATCCATACAACATTCTGGTTTTTGTAGAACCAACATAAAATAAATCGGACCCAACTCACGAGACTGCAAAAACGTCGTAATTTTTTGAACTAAACGTCGCATATGACTATACAGAATCAAAGAACGAATGTATGCAGAATTTAGTAAAACAAAGAAAGCAAAAATATGGCTCTACGCCATATAAAAGGCAGGTTTTCGAAGGAAGTTCTTTTTCGAAATTCCACCATAAAACAGCGTCCATTCCAATCATTTCAAATTGTTTCAAACTTTTTTTGTGGTATGTTACATAGATAATGTAATGTTTTGTTTCAGTTATCTTGCGTAAATATTACTGTAAATAAAAATGTAATTCAAAGATAAAACTCCATCTTTTAAAGTGGAAAATAGAAATATCGAAGCGTAAACGTGTAGTTAAAAGTAAACAAATAATACCGTAATGTAATCACTTAGAGTTGGTAGGATCCTTTGTGGAATAATTGTGACGGCACCACCACTACACCTTTTTTACGAGGAGAAAACCCTCTGAAGGTACCCGACGCCGTGAGAGCGTCGCGGGTTATTTGGGATTCTTACTGCACTAAAACCTCCCCGGTGGCCGCCCTCAACGCTGCGTGGGGGACTTTGTGATCTCCAACGGAACACAACCGGAGTCCTCCGACCGCGATGCCTATTTCAGGCTCTTTCTTGGTGAGCGAATACTCTCACCGCACCTTCTGTTATTTACGGCGGCATGCGACCACACATCCCACCGTCCTTCCCGGGGTCGCTTGGCTGGACGGTTAGAGCTCCAACTCTAGCCGCCCGCAAACCCGAAAGTCCCTTTTAGTCGCCTTTTACGACAAGCAGGGGATACCGTAGCCCTATTGTAGTCCCGGAGCTACAGGGACAAACCACCGATACACCTATTTTCTGGTCTAGATCGTGTGGTAAGAGACTCATACTTAACCGAGGTGTCTCAACTTAGTCCACAGGGGTAGCAATCTATCTATGGCCAATATCAATTAAGACTCTGGTCTCATCTGGGCTTGATTACAAAAGTTCATGGGCGCCAAAGGCCACATACCGTTAATTCGATATTATAAACACTGTCAATTATTACTACTATTATGACTATTATTATTTCATTTATGTAACTTAAATTTGATAATCCTAATAAGTTTTGATAGCCATACGTTTAGGTCACGCGAAAAACTTAAATGACAAAATCCATGGCAAACTTTTTGGAACATCGAAGTTAAATTGTACGACGAGCTGAGTTAAACGACGGGTTAAATTAAACTTGTTCCAGTTGAAACGAAAACGGTTAAAAATCTGTTAGGAATATCTCAAATGCCTGCGGAAAAGCAATTAGCTTTTCGTTCGCTTTAACGGGATAGCTTAGCCTTGATTGAATGAAAATAGACCGTGTGGGATGTCAATAGTTGATAAAGAACAAAAAGCCTGATTGGAAAACTGTTGCAAAACACTTGTTCTCTTAGTTTACGAAAACGAATAAATGCGCACTGTGTGAACAATGACAATGAATAAAGGGACCTTAGCGTCCCTGCTGCTGCTGGCGTCCTTCGTGATCCTCGACGCTCAAAACGTCGTGCTGCGTGAGTATACCATTTTATTCCCATTTAACGACCCGCGTGGCGGCGCGGTGTGTCCATAGCACCCACAATACAGGAGAAAATCCTACTGTGGGGCTATGACTATAGATAGCGTTTTAGGTTTTTTAGACAAGACAATTTATATTATCTAACCCTAGACGGGTTAGATAATATAAATTATATAATCCTAGATGGATAATATAATTTATATAAATTATAAAATCCATCTACCATCGTCGGTTCTAGTTTTGCGTCTTTTTACTTTGATTTACGTTCCGTACACATTGTTATAAAATTCTATATAATACGTTATATTATGTAATTACGCATTTTTATTTTTAGGAAGAATTCAATTAATATTTTTCTACAGGTATAAGAGTAGTAAACCTAAAAGTAACAATTCCATAACTATAAAATGTATTGATTTAATCGATAACTGTCTATTTTTTGATAAAAATGTAATGTCTATGTACATACTTACAGGTTAGATTTTAATTATGTACTTCCTTTAAATTACGAACTTCCATATGATCAAAAATTTAGTTAGCAGTTAGTTGTTGTTAATTTATTTTTACACACAGTGTATGTAACAATTGTTGACAAAGTTTACAATAATCTTAGTAGTTTGTGCGAAGTTTTTAAAGATTTTAAACATGAAAAACTCACAGAGGAATAAACGAAAAGGTATAGTGTATTCAACCACATTAAAACTCCATACGACTGGTATCTAAGCTATTAGGGGACGCGTTCCACGAAACCATGGTAACCTATCGGATGATACAATGTAATCAGGTTACATTCAAGCCAACATCAGCTCGCTTGCCTTTAAAAACACACATACGGGTCACGGCTATTCTTGACGGATGTGATAGGCTATAAACAAAACTATAAACATAGTTATTCAATTTATGTTAATGACTGATAAATCGGCACACTATTATAGCAGGCGATCATCGTAGTCTTCGGGAGTAGCAACGCATCTATGATTGACCTCAGATTGAATTTTTGTTCTGTATGATATTACTCACAGATGTCCATTAGCGGCAGTGATCACCTAACATCAAGTGCATGCTCATTTGCAAGTTATAAAAAAGACGATTTAATAAATGAAAATTATAAGTATTGTTAGTTTGTATTAATACACAAACTAACACATACAGTGTAACGTCTTAGTTATATTTTAATTGGATGCGGTTCTGAAATCGAGAAGCAAGTAATTACGAAGTTTTAGTAAAATATCGGTAAGTTACGTAAAGTGTAGTAAATAGTTTAGGTTCCGCCACTATAATTGCGTTAATGCATAAACTATGTATTATATTTTTGCTCAATAGAGACAGTGCTGCTGATACTTGAGAGGAAGTTTTACAAGCATTAAAACTTAATCCTAAGTCCCAACGCTAATATGACCAGTAGAACTGCAAATATATCTGGAGCTAATTTTAGATATCCATAGGCGGCTGTGTCTACTTATATCATCAACCATTATTGTCCCCCTGCTGGGCACGGGTCTTCTCTCAGAATGAGAGAATTTTAGGCCATAGTCCACCGCGCTGAATTTGTGCTACTTACCGTCAGTTTATTTCACAAAAAAAACATTTTTTGCAACACGAGAAACATTAGCTTTCGAAGATGAAGCCTGACAAAGAGATGGCATGATATTTTGACATCACATCAATGATCAAAGAGCAATATATCGTTGTTTGATTCGTTTATTTAAGTTCTTTGTTCGCCTTACCTACATGCCAACAGAGCATGTAAACAATGTTTAGATTCGCCGCTTAGAGGCGTGTTTAATCACACTGCCCGGTCAATTCTACACCACTGCGCCAGACACTGAAGAAAGTTTAGACAGCCACATTGCAAATAAAGAAAACTTTTCAAAGACCATTGTCCGTAGTTAAGGTTTCTTTTCCTGCTCTCTCCATAAGGTAGGAAAATAGTTTTAAAATGTATGTAGTTAAGATTTACTTGTCTTTGAAGTTAAAAAGAATAAGTCGATTTAAATTAAAATAATGTTATTAATTTAAAGTACGAATTAGTATCACTCAATTTTGCTGTATAAACAACTAAGTCTAAAATTTATATGTATGTATAAATCTTATGTTAAAATTGACGGAATTATTAATAATTAGATTTTTATATGCGATTGTAATAGCAAACAGTGATGCAGTCCAGCTGGCGGTTAGTTGTCACTGCCATACATGAACATGTGTAAGTAACTTCATATTGAACATAGTTACTATCTGAAGTCTCACATCCGCGTTGCTACTTCCGAGGACTAAGATGATGTCCTCATATAAAGTAAGCTGGCAACCAAGTTTCTAGTAAACATTATTTCTATCGGTTGTTATGACTACACCCGGAATCCGAGGGCGGTACACAATCAGAGCGAGGGTCGCGGCAATCTCGCGCAAAACATAATAATTGTTTCTTTACTACCCCCGAATATGGTTCGTTCAGTAAGATCGCTCTTTTCCACTCAGACCGACCGTTTACGACGAAATGTATTGAGCAAAGCTTTCGAAACATTCTCTAAAAGAAAATTAAAACAGTTTGGTGATCGTTTTTGTAATAAAAACTGATTGTGTGCGTATATTGTTCTGATTAAATTTTGATGGGTAAAACTTATGGTTTATTATCACTACTTAGTATAAAACAAAGTCGCTTCCCGCTGTCTGTCCCTATGTATGCTTAGATCTTAAAAACTACGCTACGGATTTTAATACAATTTCTTTAATAGACAATTTGATTCAAGAGGAAAGTTTTTATTTATAATAAATGCATAATATAGGGAATAAACACTGAAAATTTTAGATTTATGACTTTTAGGCGCAATAAAGTTCGCCGGTTCAGCTAGTATTTTATAAATTCTATAAATGATTCTATAATGACATATTTATTGGGGAGTTAGAATAAGACTGTTATAATTATAAAATCATGCACAATGTTACTTAAATAATAATTATTAATTAATATTATTACTTAAGTTCATTATCACTTATGATAATGAAAACTACCGGTCAAGGTAGCCTAGCCTACCTATAAAAAATAAGTCAAAACAATAAAATTGGAATTTTTTTCAAATGCTAATATCAATACGCTGAACATTATGCACATGTATGTATCTAGTAATGTCACAATCGAACCAAAAATCTAAAAACTGATTAAACTAGAAATTCTTTTAAATATTTCTCTATTTAGACTATGGCTTAGGAACTTTTTTGAAGATGTAACCGTAAAATAAAATGTTCACAGCTTTTCTCAAATCAAATGTTTCTTCAATACAATATTTTTTTTTCGTTTTTACCCATATTCAAGAACAAAGCCCAAGAACAAGGTTCAAAAACGGAAACGTAAACGTACAATGTATATGGAAATGTTTGCGCAGCAACGAAAATAATTATTGATATAAAAAAACCTTATAATTTTGTACTAAAGGCAAGTTTAATAAGTTGCCTGAAAACTGGTAAATAGCTGATTAAATACATCTGAATCAATACATATTATTGCAACTCATGCTTTAATTCTTTGTCGCAGGTAGTAAAAATCGACGTGTGCTCCAGCGTTGCACTAACTTTTATTAAATTCGATATTGGAAAATTCGTGTCTGCTTTCGAAATCTGATCAATTCGTAACAATTCAATCAAATCACTCTAAGATAGGACTTACAGATATGGAATATCATACAATCCACGAAACAGTACAGTAAAAGTAGAACACATTTTAAAATTTGTAAATTGAATATTGCTTTAATTGGGATTCCAATGTTCCAATCTTTTGCAATCTTTTTGTCAACATGCTTATTGGATGCTCTTGTAAAATTGTAGATATATTTCAGCATATAGGAAGTTTTAGCAAATTAAAACGGGGCCTCGCATGTAGCAAGCCGGTCACGAGGTAATTGATCTGATGAGCTAAGACTATTTAATATTCATAGACCCTCAATGTTTGCTTCAAAGCTGCGGATTTTTCAATAAGTTTCCTAAGGCGAAGTATTGGACGACGTTGTATTAAAACGCTAAGACTTAGAGTTTAACACCAATTACATAGAAATCAAGGTAGACATTGGCATACATTCTTCTCAATTTCAGAGACCGGCTCTAGTAATGTTTTAGCTTGGGTGTTACGGTCCTATCGTAATACCCAAACACGACTAGAATCGCTTAGTGTGAAGGGCTTTTTGAACATTATGCACATTAAATTTATTAGCAGAGAAAATAAAGTATAGTTTGTATTATATAGCATTATACAAAGACGCTGTATATTAACGTTATATCTGCCGAAAGTTTTATTAGCATTTCGACCTTTAACAAAGAACTTTTGTTTTAGAGATATTTCAATTTGAAAATATAACATCACGATGCTTTACAGTGACGGACACACGAACATACACATAGAGACCAAACATATTGTACTTTATTTACTTTACGTCTGTTTTTATGTATTCTCTGTGTACAAAAACATAAATAAATAAATAAAAATAAATAAAAAAAATATTACTACTCCTTCTTTCGGTTTTCGCCACATTCGTACCAAGAGACGACGCAGTCAGAAATTCATATAATTGAATACTGTGCGGCTTTCTGAAATTAGTAAAAAGTAGCAAATAATACGGAGTATGTATTATGCTCAGGACCAATAGAAGTGGCGCAGATTAGGGGAGGCCTATGTCCAGCAGTAAACATCAAAGGAATGATGGATGGATGATGTATTATTGGTATAAAATAAAATTCGGGAGCACGCAAAATAAACTAACAGTAAAGCACTAACATCACTTACTGCTTAGAACTATCTCCAAACAACGTCGCAAGATTATACTAATTTAAAGCGTAAGCGAGTGCTTATATAATCCAGCTAATGCCGGCATTATGATGGTAATAGATGCATTTTTAGCCATCCTAATTTATATGAAACGACCCGCTGGGGTTCACGAAAGATTAACCACCGAGCACGTTATTACCATGACAGTGAGTTGGAGCGGTACTGAGATGCCAAAGATAAAATCATATTACACACAAAGTATTCTACACATAAATATTCATCATCGGGTAGTGCGTAATGCTACGAATGTATTGTGAGGTATAACTTAATATCTTTTTTTTTGTAAGACTGAAATAGCAAACGACCATGCAGTCCACTTAATCGTAAGTGGCAACTGCCGCCCATGTACAGTTGCTTACAGGCAACTTCAAACTGAAGTCAATCACAGATGCGTTGCTACTCCCAAAGATTGAAATGGTCGCTTTATATAAAAGTATGCCGGTAACCAGTCCAGACGTTTCCACCCAAAGTTAAGAATTGCTTCCTGTTAGAAATAGGTGTGGCGGTGGTATCCACCCGGTCGATATATATATAATTATACATATATGATTATTTACCACCTTGCCTAAGATCTATCTAAGATTCGTTTGCAGAAATGTGCATTCAATGTTTTTTAACCGACTTCCTAAAGGAAAGAGGTAATCTATTCGTCGCGTATTTTTTTTGACATATTTAGGTATATCTGTGTATTGTAAGCTTATTTTTCAAGATGCGAAAAGTATTTGACTTGTATGATTGAAATGAGATATTGATTTCTAATAATAATAAACGACCAACTGAAAGTAAATTTATTACTGCTTATTCAATTTATCATAAAAAAAGAACAGAAAATTACGATGATAACGTTGGTTTTTATTTACTCGATCCACCTATTATTTGGGTTCAGTCTTTATTTAATATCGTCTTCTGTCAGTATTAGTGAAAATATTCAAATATTTTGAAAGAAATGATACCGCTGGTAACGCGTATAAGCGTTACTTAAGTTATTTTTACCCCAGTCGTTATTTATTTTATTTGTAAGTGGAACGCTATATTCCTATGAAATAGTTATCCCTTTTAGTAAAAACATTATTCAATTTCTTTTCTCTTAGGTATAAAATCCGAAAGATAAGCCGTGACATTTTCCCATAGGCACCTAAGATTGGCCACACAGCCTCTTTCAAATCGCTCGGCTAATACTCTCGCGTTTTGCATATTTCATCAATTAACATTGTGTTCGGGCTCCCCACTAACGATGTACAAATAAATACATATGCCCCGACTGGTTTTATTAAGATCCCGACTCGCTTTGGCCGTCTGTCGGGGCATTATATTTTTACATTTACTTTATTCCTAAATTAAGCTCTATAAATACTATTAACTGAGATATTAAATAAAAATGCGGGGGTTACATACATCGTATTTAATCTGTTCTGATTAAAAATGGGTATATGGTGAAGTACATAGATACCTAAAGCCTAGCGTAGCCTACCATACACCAATGATTAACAATCAATTCGTGGATGAATACACCTATTTCTAGCGTGAAGCATTTCTTGCGTTTCGATGGAAGGGTGTGGTTGCCGGCACACTTCTAAATGAGGCGACCATCATAGTCCGAGGACTATGATGGTAGGACTATGATGGAGTAGCGACGCATCTGTGATTGACTTCAGATGGAACCCATGTTCTGTATAAAGTTGATTACAGATGTCCATGGGTGGCAGTGACCACTTACCATCAGGTGGAATACATGCTCGTAGCTACTTCAGTCAGATAAAAAAAAATCCAATTTTTTCAAACCAGTTTCCAACATTAGACAAATTTGCCCTACAAATGTCAAAATCTTGAGATGTGAACTATAAATTTTGATTATTATTAGTAAGTGGTGTTATTCCTGAAGGTTTAATTGTCTGGTGGACCGCCCTGAAAGGCTCTTTTTGGCTTTATTGTGGATCCTCCTGAGCGGCAGTGCTAGGCACTAAAATCTTATTAAATCTTCCAACAAAAATATTTTTTTTGTGTTAATTTAACTTACACGATCAATTGGTACCTTTTTTCGAGAACGACAAATCATACATCCAATCCGGGGAACACGAAACCTGTACGAAAGGCTACGCTATACCTATCACCAGGTCACTTACCTGGATGGTATAAAATCTAGCGAGTTTTTGTTCCAAACGGGACAATAGAACTTCCAGGCGTGACGATAATTCAGTTAAAAGTTCTCTTACAATAAACGTACAATGTCGCTTCGTGCTATTGAAAACGAATACTCGTATAAGATGGTACATATTCCTTACATATTATTATACAAAACAAATTCTAGAAATGGAATCTTCTTCTTTATATATAGAACTGAATGTTTGTCTGTATGTACTCTATAGAATCGTAAACCATTCATTTGATCATGTGATGATCTTTAGCAAAGTTGTTATTCATGAGCTCGCGAAGGTTTCTGGTGTATTTTTTTGTGATGGCGAAGCAACGCGCGCAGGGTACAGCTAGTTAATACATAAATATACTGTTAAACATGTTTTGCTGCCTGATTATTGATTGAATTTATAAAGCGTGAAAGCCGGGCGAATAGTTTCAATATACATGTGTTACGTCCATTAGTTATATTCATATTTCGTCTTCACAATTTACACGAATTGCGGAGACTTGACGTATGAGACATCTGCGTGTGTAAGAAATGCGAGATGTATGCGAAATCGGGCGTAAATCAAAACGGCTTTATACGGATCCCGCGTCTACGTCCACGGTGTCAGGCATTCTGTTCGTGGGCTGAATACAGTCAATATTTCGGATGGAAAGATTTTGTCCATCTAATCATTGTCTTAGAGCTCCTTGAAGTTGAAACCATGTTTCTCGTATGGTAATTCTCATGCTAATTCTCTACCAAGAAAAAAATCTTTTAAATAGTTTATATCGTCTACTATTTTCTATAAATTACAGATCACCCCTTTGGAAATTAAATATAGTACTGTTAAACTAAATTTGATAGCCGTTAATGCTTATTAAAGAACTTTTTATAAATATTACAGTAGACGTACTCTAAATAATAGGGTTTCTTTGCAGAATTGATAGCGACGACTCTACTGAATATGTGCGCAACTGTATAACATAAAAATACAAACTATTAAAGCATTGTTTTACTTGTAATCCGCTCAAGCTTATAAAAGCTTGACAAAACATTTAAATATGTCGACTTAAAATGATTTGTACGTGCAAACATGTCATTACGTTTGTCGAAATACACTGTTTGAAATTTCATTTCATAATCGGCCACAAATTTCAATTCAACAATAATAAATCAGTATGTGCGAGTGCTAAATTAAATAATATGGGGTTGGTTGTCTAACACTAAATTGTGGTCGCATTATTAATGCAATAGTTAACAAAATGTATAAATGAGTATTCGGTATTAGTATTTTTACTTGTTCGTTCACTTAAGTGTAGCAAGGAAGGAATTAGGCACTAATGAATTCGGATATAAGGTATAAAACGTAAAAAGTATGTGTAAAAAAAACTAAAAACGCTTTAATGGTGATTATCTTTGTCACATTATAAGTAGTTTTATTATAATTTACTAGATGATAGAATCAATGTAGTTCGACAGGGGAGGTACCACACTAATTTCTAGCGCGAAGCAGTCCTTGCGTTTCGATGGAAGGGTGTGGCTGCCGGCACACTTTTTTATGGGACGACCAGGGCTCGGGAGTGGCAAAGCGTTATTCCTCGGGAGTGGCAATGCATCTGTAACTGACTTCAAATAAACACCATGTTCTATACGAAGTTGCTTACACGTATGTTTCTGTGTGCGGCAGTGACCACTAACCATCAGGTGGACTGCAAGCTCGTTTGCTACTTCAATCTTATAAAAAAATATGTAAAATCTTTTACTTTCTAAACCCAATCACATAAGTACCATTCTCTGTCATAGGAAAATTAGGTTTCATTACAAAACTTTGAAGGTTAGTGGCATAGACGACGGTCTCCCGTCGCTTATGACAGGCAACGCACTTTGCCTTTTTACGATGTCCTATAAAATAATTTCAAAAACAATTTTCGAATTGTTGCGTGTACGTCGTTTGTCTTTCATGATTCAGTGGCGCAGTGGGTTGAATGTTAGCGTGTTGGTAAATTATAGATATTCAGTTTTTTAGGGTTCCATACCCAAAGAGTAAAAACAGAACCCTGTTACTCCGCTGTCCGTCTGTCAGTCTGTCAGTCACCAGGCTATATGTATGTAAGCTAGATAGTTCAAATTTTCACAAATGATTTATTTTTGATGCCATTACAAAAAACAAACACTAAACGCGAAAATGCGAAAACGCGCGACGGCGCACCGTGTCGTAATGTCTTGAAAAATTATAACTACCATACAATAAATAGTCAATTTTCCACAGCATAACAGTAGCTTTTTCCGGTATTCTTTCACTGTACAGTCGATACTACTCTGGAACGCCTTACCCGAAAACATCAGAAAAGCCACTGTATTATATGTATATTATATATTGTTATAATTTTATGTATCATAAAATTATTTGTTTATATAAGTATATATTAATATTTTGTGTATATATTTAATTTAAGCAATATTTATTATTTCAATTATTGTTAATTTGTTTACTTTTATGTACCTACCACAGATTATCGCTGTCGCCCAGGGTTGACTGGCAGAGAATGCCATTAGGCATTAAGTTCACCCTTGTAACCCTTAGATTAAGGTGTTTCAAAACTTTAAATAAAATAAATAAATAAATAAATGTGCGCAATAAACATTATATTTTGTGGGTGACTCGCACTTTGTAGTTTTTTTAAATCGAAACTTTTTGTTGCTAAGTTAAACTGCATGCCTGTTGGCTGCTTTAGATTTATAAAAATAATTTTCATCCCTAATTTTGTCTTTCAAGAATTATAGCAATGCGTGTTTGAGCTCGGCTTGTTGTACCGGTCCCCAATTTGTTCATGGCTGTGTTCGGTGTTCGATATAAACAAGTTAGTCCGTCCGCCGAATTCCAGGTGAGGGCATGCCCTTCAGCCCTTCCTACCCACACTACGGGACCCAATTCTAAAAAGTTATAAATTTCATATAAAAATAGGATAGATAAGGATTTCTCTCTAATGTCATGTAATGGAAAAAACTAAGAATTTATTATAGATCAAAAAATACATTAGTATAGTACAGTAGTATTGCACATCTATGTATAGAAAGATAGCTAAGCTTATTAAAAAAACATGATAAATTGATATACAAGCACGAATTCTTGTGAGTAGCGACGTATCTGTGATTGAGTCATTGTGGTTTGTTCAAGAGACGAGCCTCTCTGTATTTGGAGTCGATAGGCATTTAACGTTTATGAGTGTGATGGATTGAAAAATCTGTTGCTATTCTATTGCTATACTCTATCGCATAAACTATAAAAATAATATAACTTTCGACTTATATAAATAGTGGTTTAATTTTTTTTACCAAAACATAAATAGCTCTTTCCGTGTTTTCCACGGATTTAAATACCTAATATATAACAATCATTACATATCCTGACTGGGATCTAACCTGGAACCCAGTGATACATTCGTAGCAACTACGCTCCACTCCGGAAAAGGTAAACAAAAGATCTTCGACAATAACGAAACCTCACATTCGTTTAGCTTATCATCACAGTATCATCACCAATTAGTTCCCAACGACAATCAATTCCCAACTTTGTTACTGTCCCAGTTAAGTCAAGGTACTTTCGTGAACTACTAAAGAAGTGGCTCACTACGTAAAACGCCGGGGACAATTTGGCAATAAGGGGCGACCTGTGCCTGGTGCAGGCCCGACTACTTATAACAGTTTAATTTATTTGTCGATTCCGCCTTCTTTGGGACCTATTACGTTGTCACCAAAGCTTAAGTAACTATAGATGCGGCATTATATTAGCAAATGAGACCAATTCTATCTATCCGAGTTTTAAAGTCCGCTAGTGGATACAAGGGTGTGAGTGTGTAAGTATGTGAAAGAGTATGCAGGTTTTTGTGAGTGTGTTGTTGGTATTATTAGTAGGTGTTTAAGTTACACACGAAGACGCTGCGACCTATTTTCGTGTTATGTCTTTTAGTCGCCTCCTACGATATCCACGGGAAGTCAGGGGCGAGCTTACTCAAGATTTCCTCCACGCTCTATTAATTCTTAACAAGCAGAAAATATTAGCTAAAATTACATAGAATACAAGATTTAATTCTTGATTTAATAATGATGATGAATATGATAATGATGATGATGAGAGTATAATATGATAATGATAATGATGATGAATGATTTAATAATTTTATTGATATTTTTTGAGTTATAAAGTTCTTTAAGAGTAAAAAGTATGGTAATATTAAGGCAGATATGACGGAACATAATGGGTCAAATTGAATTAATTAATTATTTATGTAAAACTGATCTTTTTATAAGCCTTCAACCTATAAGTAGATAAATATATTTATCATTAAAAATAATAATTTCTGATATGGTATATTTACGTTTATTCTATTACAACATAAGTATGTCGTGTCCAATTTCGTGATCGCTTTTGTATTTCATGTTCTAACGTGCTTTTCCAAAAGTATACTTAACCTTGATGCTAAATTCTATTTATTATTTCTTACAAATATAATTTTATAGAGTTTCATTTTGCTTATTTTCTGCCGAGCATAATGTTTAATTACTTTGTTATTACAGTAAAAAATCGTAACGCGTCGTTTGATAAAATATTGATAAAAGTTTCATCCTTTTGGATTTTAAACATTCTCTCACATAAATGAAGTATTGCTATACCTATTATAATAAAATACTTATTGAAACATACCTATATTTAAAAACTTTTTATGTAAGATATTTGGTTCATATAGACAGTAAAACACTTACATGTAGATACGTGTAATACGTGTACGTAGGATAGTAAGCGCGCTTTAACATTAGGCCACGAAATCCTCGCCGAGTGCAAGTCTCAGCTATAAGCGAATTTGGGAAATTTTGATGATTCGCAGCGAAATTTCCTGGCCTAATCCGAGCACATATTTTCTCTTACGCTCAACGGATGACGCTTGAAACAAATGCTTCCTGGCCCTCGAGTTACGATTATGATGGCAAGCAGGACCCGCGACCTTGTGCCCACAAACCATAATATGATTCGTCCATTAGACCTTTGAAATCCGCTGCTGGACTTACCTAACTCTTTATATGGGGTACAACCCATTATTGTCCCACTGCTGGGTACTCTCAGAATGAGAGTTTTAGGCCATAGTCCACCGCGCTGGCCAAGTGCGAATTGGTAGACTTCAAACGCCTCCGAGGTTTTTTTATATAACTCTTGAGTATGGAGGTTTCTTTACGATGTTTTCCTTCACCGAAAACCAGTGATAATTAACTTCTAATACGCACATAAATGAGTGGTGCGTGCCGAGTTTTGAACCTCGGACCTCCAGATTGAGAAGGCCAATTTCAACCACTAGGCTATACATTTTTATATATATATTGGTAACGGCCAACTACGAGTACATATCCAAGTTTCGAGGATGACGTGTGGTTACAAAGGGGTGCTTGAATTAATTGTCAAGCTATTAACCAATTCGTCCAGTTATGAAGCAAAACTAAACTAATTGCTAGATTACGTCTTATATTATGTATCAAACTTATAAGTATAATTGAGTAGCAACATAGTAGATAAAATATAAAATAACGTTCATATTTCGCGTCTATTACCTAAATTGGCAATTCGAAAAAATGGTATAATAAGCTTTCACAATCTTATATAGATCATATAGCCACTGAGTTTCTCAGTTGAGGTCGTGTTCCGATACGGGGGTAGTGTAAAAAAAATGTGTAACTGACAATTTGTAAGTGCACCCGTAGGCCTATACGAAATAAAGAGGTTTCATTGCATTTATATGCTTATAAAACTAGATAACCTTTTTTTAAGTTAGACCATTTTATTATACGAAAAATCTTCGAAACGACTGAACAGAATCTAATAGTATATTCGCGGCGTGATTATATCTCTTGATTCGTAAGAAATACACATACATGCATAAATGCTAAAGTCTGTTAAAATATGGGTATAACTTACTATACCCAAACAATAATATAATTGACATGTGGTCATCAATGACAGGTTAGTTTACGGTATAGGTTCTTTTCAAATTGCCAAAAAATATTAATAGTTAAGTAACCCGTACAATGAACATGTCCATAATGTTTCGATTCATGTAAATACCGTATAAACTTTGCTTTCATTGAAAGACCTTTAGAGTAAAAATATGAGGCAAATTGTTACGGATTGTACCCGTTGAAGGAACGCACCCCCAAATTAAATTTCACCGCGTTTCACGTGAGATAACAATATTTATTACAAGCTTTCGAGGGTTCAATGGTTCAGCGTGGAGTTACACAGGAAGCATCCGAGACGGTTAATATTGTGGAATAATCTATGAACATAAATAAGATCGAAGTGGCTGACTGCGATTTTAAATAACTTTCTAAGCTCATATCCGAAGAATCATAAAAGCGGAACCCATGTTGATACAAAGATTCTTTAAGGGTGAAATAAAAGATATGTACTATAGTATGCGAAAGGACCCTTACTTTTGATAACATATAATACAATGGCCACCCGCTTAGTGGAACGGTTTCTGTACCAATGTAACAAGCAGAAGGTTTCGGGTTCAATCCCCGAACAGACATCGAAATAAGCATCTTGTGTCTATGATGGTAGTCACAACATAACATTGTTGATTGGGCATCATGAATGAAAGCACTAATCGTCAATATATAAAAATTATTATTATCCAACTGAGAGCAAGACGAGCAATGATAGCCTAATGGTTGAAACTTGCCCTCTCGATCGGGAGGTCCGAGGTTCAAACCCAAGCACGCACCACCGATTTATGTGCGTATTAGAAATTATTTATCACTGCTTTTCGGTGAAGGAACACATCGTGAAGAAACCTACACACCCGAGAGTGCTTTAAAAAAAGTTCTCGGAGGTGTGTGAAGTCCACCAATCCGCACTTAGCCAGCGCGGTGGACCATGACCTATAACTCTCTCATTCCGAAAGAGAAGACCAGCAGTGGGACAATAATGGGCTGACGAGGATTATTATCCAATTATACCTATAGCGTTGCTAGGCGTAAGTCCGAAATAATGTCTACATTGTATTAACACAAATAAATATCTCTCTTCGTAATTTACTAATTATAATTATCTATTAAAGCTGAAACACAACATCCGTTACTCATTTACTGACAAAATAGTAAAATGAAATCGAAATATTATTGTTGCTGAATTCATGATACTTATTTATCCTTTCCAAATGCTAAGCTTTTATATTTTATTATATATAAAATATTTTAAAAGTTTGCAAGTTAAAAGTGTTCCATAACAATATTGTAGAGTTGATACAATAATGATAGACACAAATCCATCACGGACATGTTAATGATAATCACCTGACTTATATGTACGGTGACTAGCTTAGTCCTCATGAGCAGCTATGCATGAGGAGTATTTCATACATGATCCGTTGAAGGAGTATTCGCATTGTTTAGTTTACAGTATAATTAAATTATAAACTACATCAGTTTTTCGTAGAAAAACGAAAGATTAATTTAATTATTTGCAGATGATTATATGCATTTAATTCCATTCAAATTGTCTAAGATGTTTATTCGTGATTGATAGGTATGTATTTGATTCCCATATCACTTCTAAGTTCAATTTTGCTTTGTATAACGTAAAATACTTAATCTTGGTTGTATTTTGAATACGCAGGTGGATTTACATGAACAAATTCCATGTAGGTGCAATAGCATTTGTTTACAGTAGGTAGGCAATTATGCAATGGTTACAGCCATTTAATACAAATAATTGTCTTACATTAAATCAAGGACATCGTATTCTAAACAAGAAACGAATAGCTATAAACTGATTTAAATGCATTCCTGCCCCGCTGCTACGGCCTAAATCGCTGATTCATTGCGTCATCAGTCCCGATGCTTAATATTAAGCATTATCATCCTTAGGCCTTGGTACCAATGCTCTAGTTGATATATGAATGTTTTGATTGATAGTACATTTACAAAGCGCAGTCAGTCATTTAATCTAGGATCAAGAAGATTGCCTAGTTGTCCTCAATCATAAATGACATGCAATCGAAACGGTAATTGCAGTAAAATGGATGTATTGTTGTCAAAATGTTCGCAACTGGCTTTAGGCATGAACTTTGACTTGTTAAAACAGATTTATGGTTAAAACTGCTACCGCATTCATGCTTGCAATTATAAAATAATTTGTCGGTACTACATTTTACGTATTAGAATCAATATAAACATAATATTTTTGGGCTTCATCCATTTCTCTCGTCAATTATTGTCCCACTATTTATCTCAAATGACATACATTGTATTTAAAAATATGGTAACACTTTACAAAAATGATTGATAATATCAGATGGTAGCACAATCAGATAATCCGTTGCCACGAGGGAGAGCCCTCTTGCCAACGGAATCGTCCTACCAAATATTTGTCGTATTTGATTTTAGTTAGATTTATTACAATCTTGGGATATATACTTTGTAATACGTAAAAAACAAGTAACCAAAAATTAAAATAAATCAATATTTACTTATCGATCCCGATTAACAATTTTAATGACAAGTAAACGGAGTGAACAGTAGATGAAAAAATAGGATAGTATCATACAGAATAGCTCGGATGGCAAATCTTGCTACGCCTGACAGTTTAATTTTGTTATTGTGTAAATTGATCTTAATGAAATTCCGTGTACATTAAAGTACTCCAAGTATATATAAGTGCCAAATTTTATCCAATTCCTTTCAGCCTTTCATGCGCTATATGGTAACATACTATCCTTTTCCGGAATTAATATCTTTATAATATTTACGATACGTTAAGATAAAATATTTAACACCTTAAGAATAAAACACAGGTTCGTTGTGTTAAACTTCCTATTTCTAACGACTCTAATTGAATCAAGGAAAAAATAAAAATAAATCCTAGCTCATCCCGGTTTGAGTCCTTTGAACCGAGATATACTCGTACAGTGGTGTGTACTGCACTTCTACGCTCTAGTAATTTGTTCATACCTTAACCACAATTAAAATCCGGTTTCAACCTTGAATCTGTAGGTCTTTGTACTACTTTTATGCCGCTGGTGCTATCATCTAACTTTATACCGTACATTGTGAAAAACATTTCCATTTATTTTTTGATTCTCCGACTCCACCTCACCAACTTAATTTCAATTACGTTTACCTATTTATATGTACCGTAAAAGAAACTTTGAAACTCTGTTGAATAAATAGCCGATTTTCCATTTTTTGGAGAGCGTATTAGCAAAAAGGTAAGCATTCTTGCTACTGGTTTTAAACTTTACTTTACTTAGTGCCTGGTGATAAGTATATCACGTAGGACAGGCCGCGGCTGCAGAATTTTAACTATGGAAAGGTGTTTCTGAAAATGTTTATTCTCGAGGAAAAAATGTCGGCAGAATCTTTTCGAAACGGCACGTTTTTCTTGCCTTTTATTGTCGAATTATGCAAAACATGTTTGTATGACTGTTACGTGATCGCATCGTTGTTATACCTTGTATATTCCTGTCTAGTAAATTTCAATCGCATTGATTTCTCGATAACTAACATACTTGTTTTCTCCATTCACATGGTTGTTTTGCTGTCTATTATAGAAAACATTTCTGTAATAGGTATATAAGTTTAAATTAAATCGTTACTTGCATCCATGATATTTGAGATGATAGATATATGAGAGATATATGGAGTACCGGAAAGACATTCGGTTTGCTTTATTACTTTGTATCAAGTAATCATGGTGTCATATCCAATTTTACTACTGTATGTTTTATATGGCTTATCATATCATACTAATATTATAAAGGCGAAAATTTGTGAGTGCGTATGTTTGTTACTTCTTCACGTCTAAACGACTGGAGCGATTTTCATCAAATTTAGTAGGGAATTAGCTGACACCCTGTATTAACATATAGGCTACTTTTTACTGTGGAAAAATATCCTATTTCCACGGGACAATCGATATATCGATTTTTATAACGCGGACGAAACTGCGGGGTTTAGCTAGTACTAAATAAACACACAAAAATACATATCTACATTATAGGTTTACGAAAGTATCTAATACTTAGGCAGTAGATGCCGCAAACAAAAACAATACGACTTAAACTCTGTTAACTCCATATCTCGTTTGAATATTTTTTTTACTAATTTGGGATAGTTGGTCACTGTAGGGTACCAAAATATGAGATGTAATAAACCCCAATTATGCTTTAACTCTTGCTAAAGTCATCTCTGATACTTTGTGTACCACTTGAAGATTAGATCCAACTCCTCAAATAGCCTTTGTACTAAACTTATTATCTTTACGACTATATCCTAATAAAATTGTGTATTCGTCTATATGTGTGTCCATAGCACCCATGACACAGGAGCAAATCTTACTGTGGGGCTATGAGTGTAGAAAGCGTTTTTAAAATATATATATATATATATATAATTACTTCTTTGTAATAATTCAATCATTTTTCTTTACAGAATCATGTGGCCAGTACGATTTCTATTGCAATAATGGGAAGTGTATCGAAAATAGCCGACGCTGTGACGAAGTCGTCGATTGCTTAGAAGGAGAAGACGAATATAACTGCGGTAAATATATTTAAAATAGTGTTATGCTTTGTCCTTGGGATTGGGTCCATATTCATAGACTACTTTCAGCATATTCTGGGGCTCGCATGCATTACCATGGCTCTTACCGCAAAAAAGGTAATTTTATCGTAAGTAACGAAATCGAAGGTCACAAAGTATGTAAGCGCATACTTTGTAACCATTCGTACAAGCTTTAGGCTAAATTTGGGCGTTTATAGTAAAATAAGTTCCTGAGGACCTTGTCATGAAAAATTTCCACATGCTATCACGGAATATACAGGTAAAGGATAAGTCGGAGTATTGATCTGGCAATACAAAAATGCAAGATTGCAACTGCATAGCAAACTCCTGTTTCCAGAATGTAGACCCAACGAGTTTCGTTGCATCGGTGACGGTTCTTGCATCGAAAGCAGGAAGCGCTGTGACGGTGTCACCCATTGCTTTGACGGCTCCGATGAGTTAGACTGTGGTATGTTTGCATTCAGAACGGCTTATTGATGTGGATGTGACTTAACATCCCATGCAGACACTTACTAATCGATATTTAACTTGTTGCACATGCTTCTTTTGGATTTAATTCGGTAAGTCTCGCATTTGCACGTCTCTTGGACCGGCAACCATGTCTGCAATGATAGGGGCAAGTTTCGGTGCAGAAGTGGAGAGTGCATTTCTATTCTTCTCCGTTGTGACGGCTACAGAGACTGTCCCCGAGACGGAAGCGACGAAATTGGCTGTCGTAAGTATAAGCGTCACTAACATAACATTGGCGTTAATCATACATTATACAAAACTTTATAAATTAAACGAAATGGAAACATCGATCGTAACTTAATGCCAATGTTGCCTGATTATTTCGTCTTACTAACAAAATGTTAACCTTCCGTAACAACTTTACAAAGGATGCAAATCAGACCAGTGGCAATGTGACCACGGAAAATGCATTCAGCGAAACAAGCGTTGTGACGGCCGCGTGGACTGCCCTACGGATAGGTCTGACGAAAGGAACTGCTTGGCTGGTGAGAGTGCGTTGCAAATAAGTGTAGAACTCGCACGAATTTATAATCCGAATCATTAAAGATTGAATTAATAATGGCGAAAACTGACACTTGTAGTACTGCAAACAGTACATAAATTATTTCGAAGAAACGATAAATAAGGAAATCGCATTTTCTTGTTTTTGCTACAATAGTAGCTTGGGGCCTAAACTGTATAAGCAGGTATACAATTGATGTTCCATTAATAGTAAATTATTATAGATTGAAAATTTATAATAATAATATTTATAAAGATTTCACGCGATACGTTTTTAAGCTGTAAACTTACCGCAAAGTGCATATGAAATTTGATTTTTAAGGGATATTTTAATTATACCGTGACTTTTAATTATTGGCTGTAAATGAAGATATACGTATGATTTTAATCTTTCATGATTCGATTTATAAATAATTTATTTCTTAATTTTCTCAATCACACCCAAACATTACTTGCTGTTTATAAATGAGCCTTTAATCTAAATAGTTCACTCTTGTATATATACATATATCATAGAAACAAATCACCGCTTTGATGCTTGCGTAGTGTAAAATTAGACATTTTTATAGAATTTTATCAGCTTTGCATGTATTTACAGCCGCTGAATACTTTAGATGCAGAAATGGCAAGCTTATTCCCGCATACCAAAGATGTGATCGCCGTTACGATTGTGTCCCTGGAGATTATTCCGATGAACATAATTGTCGTAAGTTTTTATACCAAATGGGTCTCTCTTTCAGTCTTGTCTTTGTCTTTCCATCCTTCGAATCTCGCAAGGTCTTCTTCTTCACTATTTCTACTGTTGTACTGATCGTCTTAGAGACTACTCCATTTTCTGTGCTGCATCAGCTTTCACTACATTTCGCTCTGTTCTTCTCACTCAGCATCGAAAGAAGCATACATGAATTAATCTGTAAATATAGTCAAATATATCTTATTGTTCGAATTGTATGAGAATGAAGCACTTTTCTTTTACCGGTTAGCATGTGGTGACGGCGACTTCAAATGTGACAATGGATACTGCATTCCTGCATCCAAATATTGTGACCAAACGCATGATTGTCAGGATGGTTCTGATGAACGAGATTGCATCTATGGTTTGACACTTTCCACATTCCTTTCCCAATTTTAGGTCTCTGTATAACTTAACCTAGAGTGGTTAAAGTAGTCCAGGAACATGTCTCATAAATATGTCTTGCTAAAAATTTTCAACCCCTTTTAATTCTCACTGCCTGACGAGTCCGTCCTCATAACAGAGGAAGGCAGTGCATATAATTTAAAAATCTAACAGCTTGCTACATACAATATACCTACGCATATATATAACCAAATATACAACAACTGCATATTTTATTAACAGAATTTAATTTACAGTTACAATGTGCATAGGTACATTATCTGCATTATATTAGAGACAAAAAATTAAAAAAAACTGTAGAACACATAACAGTGCAATAAAATATTTTATTCCCTGTATATATAATTAAGGTTACGGTTGTACATTATATCATGGCAGGCACAGTATGCATGGCTTATCAATATAAATGTACGAGTGGGAAGTGCGTTGAAGCCGCTTCCTGGTGTAACGGGACGAAGGAATGCGATGACGGGTCGGATGAAATAAATTGCACTTGTAAAAGAGACGAATTCAGGTGTCAAGACGGGTCTTGTATTAACGTAGCAAAGCGATGCAACGGTGTACTAGATTGTCAGCCGAGCGGTGAAGACGAACAGAACTGTGGTAAGTAAAGCACGATATATATCCAACCTTATCTACTTGTGGATAACAACGGAGACTTCATAGTGCCTTACGCAGAGAGTAAGGATATAGATGCTTTTTAGATTTAAGGTAGTGCATCAAGCACGTTGCACGAGTAAGTAAACAGCATGAACAAAGCCTCTTGATAACATTGTGTATATAGTGTATAATGTATGGAAGTATATCTCAATTTTCCACTGTAACTTTAATATGATTAGACTACATATAGCTATGACATGTATAATTTATTTATTTGGGAAAACATTATTAATTACTAGGACTTATTAGACGTCCTTTGGTGTTAGAACTATGTTTGTTACTTTCCAATAGGTTCTATCCTCTAAGAATATAGCCGCACGGTGACTATTTCAAGTCTTTAAATAGAGACTACGAGGATCCTACCAGTAGCCCACTTCAACATCGACGTACTAATAGTCCCTTCACTGTAATTCAGTCAGCAATTTTTGAATTTATTTTTCAAATACAAATGTAATAATTTTGAATTTCACAAAAGCAAAAACGACTCCCTGTAAACGATTCTAACCTTAATACTATATTTTTTTGGTTATTAATGTTGCCGTAATTACTTTATTAATTGGAATAGAAGAAATTAGTATATTTTTTGTGTCTAACCTTTTGCCTTTAAAGGGTATGTCGGTGGTATGCCCTTATTATAATTCCTTTGTTTTAAAGAATCGAAATAACATATATTTTGAAAGATTCATATTTTATCGATAAATGATAATTTAAGTAAATTGCTTGTGTGAAAAAAAAAACTATTGATTAAATTTTAGGTGTTAAATACTAAATATACATAAAGTATAGTGGGCGTACAGCGCACAATGAATTAGTTTATTTGATCGGAGGTAGAAAATTATCAAATTATCCTATAGCATAGTTCATGAAATGCGCAAACCATGCAAAAATGTAGACAAACTCCTAGCTGTATCATAAATAAGCTTATAATCAATACACTGTACTAATCAGATACATACTGGTACTTTATAGCGATAAAATGCGACGCCAATCAATTCACCTGTCCCGCTGGAAGCTCCGTGAGATGTGCTACTCAGTGTAACGGGAACGTTGAGTGCGACTCCGGGGAAGACGAGGAGAACTGCAACGGTAATCACCATGACCATCGCGTGAAGACTAACTCTAGGACGTCCACTCGTCTCACAGCCCGTCAAAGAAACATATAAACACTAACATTTTGAGAGATCCATTACTATATGTCGTGTGTTTAGTTTGTTAGGCTGCAAGACGGGCTACGTCCGTGTACATTTAGAATGTAAAAAATAAGCAAAAATAACCAGCCCAAGGCAAATTACACAAAATCCCTATATTTAAAATGTGAAGTACTAAAATATAATCAGTAAATTCATCTATAAATACATTTTGTTTGTGCTACGGCTTATTTTTCTATTCTAAGTATCCAAACGCTTTTAGTATACTATGGATTATATTTACTTTTACCCATGATATGCAAAATATGCGGTTGCGTTTTTATCTTAGATTTATGTATGTAAAATATTGGAATATGACATAATTAATGTAAGTTTGACTTATGCTTGCTCTACCTAACATATGCGACTAATATAAATTTGCCATCTGATGCTGCATCCGGCGATTTGCAAAGCGATTATATTCATTACTTGCTGCGTAACTTTTGTTTTTATTTTGTGCCTTCATTTATATTGTGATGTTGAAAATTATAATGTATATTCACAATTTAATTCTATTTCTTTTAAAGAATGCGCATTCAAATGCGACGTGAACAAATGTTTGGCCGAAAGACAACTTTGCGACTCTGTCAGCGATTGTGACGACAAGACCGACGAAATTGGTTGCGATGACTGTGACAGCCTAATCGACTTCAGGTAACTTTACAAGCTAGCAATATTGTATAGAGCGAAACGAGCCTTTTATTATATACACCCTGTATCTGTGCGATGTGATTCTAGCTTTGCGTTTTGAACGGCGGAACAAGGTTAAAATATCGTAAAACTAGAGGGTAACCAATTGTTCTGCTTATTAAAAAAAATACAGCCCTGTACTTGTTCCGATGTTCAATGATCATGACTTCATTCAGTTTAACTTTTTCACGTTACTGCCGAGCTATTTTAATTCAATGCGAAATCTTATCTGCATAAAGTATCCTTACCTGTTAAGCAATTGCGCGTGTTTGGCTATTTTGATTAATTTGTAGAACAACAATAGATATTGTATTCAAAATTAATATCAGCCATTGGTTCTTCTTGTAGATGTCAAAATGGTGAATGTATTAACAAAGCTCTACAGTGCAATAACGTGACCGAATGCTTGGACGGCAGTGATGAAATCAATTGCACTACTATTAAAGGACCTGAGGGAGCAGGTGAGTTACGATTTCAGTTTAATTTGGAACAAAAATTGAACAAATTAATTTGGAACATAATTTGTAGAGATGTACAACCGAATATTCGGTTGTTATTCGGTATTCGGCGTATTCGGCATCATTTCCACTATTAGTGTGTTGAATAAAGCCATTAATATAAAATAATTAAACTTCAAATCAACATTTGTGCAACCCCTACAAAATTCTCATTATTTTTAAACATATTACATTCTTATATGTATCAGCATTTATTTTTAAACCTCAAATCAACAATTAATATTTTTATGAACATGCTATCCAGTACTTTCTTAATAAGAAATGGCAAACCGAATAATTCAGCCGAATATCCAGTTCGATAAAAGCTAAACCGAATAGTATTCGGTTATTCGGTGAAACAACTATTCGACGCATCTTAATAATTTGTAATGTGCATTCCCTTAATATATATTTTTTAATGAATAAAGTAACATCTTATTATTTAATATAATTAATATTGATATAAATTTCTTCATCAAGGCCTCATATATTTTATAATCATCACTATTATAAGATTGTATTAACACGGTCATACTCCGACTTACACTTTGACGATTTTGAAGTGGTCGTAACCACATATTTTTGAGGGCTGGATCCTCATCTTTAGTATATTATATTAATATGGAATGTTGCTTTCAGTTTGCCTCGATAACCAATACCAATGTCGTGACGGAATCTGTATTAATGCTAACTTTATTTGCGATGGAAATTTCGACTGCGTAGACAGATCTGATGAAGAAAATTGCCGTAAGTATCAATTTTGTACCTGGAAATGTAAATTATAAACTAAAATTAACTTGGAATATCACTTCGATTGTTCAGCTTGAACTTTATTTTATTTGTTAATGTTTTAACAATTCAATTACGATAAAAATAAAATTATTACGGCACATTTGTCAACGTCAGCACAAGCACATAATTACATGCTTATAGCAATTACAAATTAAGCACAATTGTATTCACTTGAATGAATTGATATATGCACAGAAAAGATGCCGGCACTTAATACTGCACTCTTCTAGATATGTATTTAGTTATCAGCAAATAGAAAAGAGTAATGAAGCCAATGATTATTTATATTCAAATGAGTAAAATATTACTCAAGAGGCTCGATCGATAAAATTCAGGCTACATTAGTTGTCATTACAAAATTAATTTTGGAAAGACATTGCTAAGTTATGTTTCGTATTTATCGAAGCGTCGATTGTTTGGTTAGTGGTTAGGGGATAGGTAATATGTTTACGAGTAAGCTAAGTTGCGCTGATGTGCAGCATGGTATGTGACGAGGCCCTCCCGATCTCCAGTTGAGATGCCGCCGTGCCACGAATCAGAATTTACCTGTTACAACGGCCGATGCATACCCCACTTGATGCGATGCGACAATGTATATGACTGTTCGGACTTCTCCGATGAACAAAACTGTTACAATTCTGGTACAGAGAAAGTATTATTAATTTAGTCGGTATGGAATGTTGAATGCGTGTTGTACCAGATTGTGTCCCTCTGAAGACCCAAGTAGGCACGATCTTCGCCTTATAGACGGCCCCGTAGAGCCATTTAGATTGTTAGTTCAGTTACTCTAGTACCAACGTGTAATTAATGCACTTTATTTTACTATCGTAGATTGTGAACGTGTAATATATAGTTTTATGGCTTCAATTCTTTGGTTTGCTGACCACATTATTGTTTATTATGTGACCTAGGTATGATTGCGAATGAACTTAGAATGCTTCTATTTTTATGTGCATGTGATCGTTTACTTATTTTTCAATAGGTGTGATATTTATTCAGTATTTGATGTCCGTATCTGCAAGACCGAGAATATTTATTCTTGAATTCTAAATTCCCTA
Source organism: Spicauda simplicius (assembly GCA_949699795.1). Lineage (NCBI taxonomy): Eukaryota > Metazoa > Arthropoda > Insecta > Lepidoptera > Hesperiidae > Spicauda > Spicauda simplicius. The sequence continues at coordinate 22,872,179 of OX453056.1, forward strand.
ATCATTTAGTACGACATGTAGAACAATTTCTCTTTTGTGATCAAAATGATTTCTATGTCGATGATTATTTCATTATTACAGACTTATGGTAAGACCAAATATACATAGAGTGCCGCTTGTAGATGTTTTTTGATATCATAACTAGAACATATTTAACTTGATAGAACGTTAAAATTATAGGTCTGGGAAAAAGGCTTTTAGTATTTTTGGTGTATGAAATTGCAATAAAATCTTTTCACCATAGTTTGATTAGTTTTTTCTATTGAGTTTTTAAATTTTGCTATTGAATTTGTCAGTGAAATCAGTGAAAATTTCAAAAGAATATTATTATATTTTGAAAATTGTCATAAACAATAAAAAGTCCAACGACAACTGCGAAAATATTAACGCCTTTAATGTGTTGAAAATCATAGTAGTTTTGTGAATTCTCACTCTGGAAATTCGGATTAAGTCGACCCGTATTCGATAAAAATATATTGATGCTCGGCATATTAGTAGTTATAATGTTACTAATAAAAAAGTGAAAAGAATATATATTATGTGTGTGGTGGGCAAAATCATTAATTTCTCTACTGTGTAACTGTAAGATTCAGTCCAAGAAGTATGAATTAAGATCTTTCAGCAAAAATGAAGAAATATCGGCTGAAATACACTAAATATATCTGGGCTTTGCATACTCGGAATTTTTCTTGCTTCTGTCTCGTCTGAATCCTTTACGTAAAGTTGATATACACAGGGGATTGTCAAAATACTGCTGTTTGATAAATATTTAGTGAAAAGTCTAATAATTACAAAGCAACGGGATCATGACACTGCCCATGATATGGCTACAAGTTGTAACAAATTGATCCAAATATATTTCAAATAAATAAACTAAACAAAATACTCACAAAATACGAAGAAAAAAGATCATTTTTCCCCGACCTGCTAATTTGTTCGTATTATTAGTACGTCTATGCCAAGAAAAAGATTTGTTTTTAATCCCATATACTTATTTATTTGCAATTTTTTTAACTCAATATAAATTAATCATTTTCCCACAATTAAAACTTTAAAAGTACATTTTAATTTTATTTCCTGTTTACCAGCAAGATTTTTATGACTAAAGGAAAATTTTGCTGGCATAATATTTGACTATACCTATATTTTTAATGTAATATTTCATTAATACGTTATTACTTAAATTCTATTCTATTAAATTAGTAAAGAATTCGTATTTCAAATTGCATACCTTTGTAGCTGTAGTAAAAATTATTAACGGTGTACTTTTTTCCGTGTGCAGTGTGATATAGCCAACCCTTAGATCCAACCGAGGGCTCACAGTACCTAATATTAATAATTGGAAGCCTTTTTGTTACTTTGTTTGTCTGAAATGAGATAATTCAGTTGTAATATAAAGTTAATGATATTAAAGAAAAGATGTGACTTATGAGTTTCTTTATTTACTTTTCTATAAGAAAACACCATGCGAAGCGGTGGTGGTGGTCATTGACAATGACGTTCAAAAATAATACCGAGAGAATCTTTGAGAACAATATGGATTTTTGTTGAAGTGTTATTTAATTCGTGCACCAGGTTGCCAGATAGACGAATGGCAGTGTAGGTCTGGACAGTGTATCTCGGCGTTGGACTACTGCAATGGATATCCGGACTGTACTGACCAGTCGGACGAGTGGGACTGCCCTACCACGATCGCGCCTCAGAGGATTCCGACCATTCGACCACCCATCACCACGATCGCGCCCGTAATAGGTAAGTTCTTTGTTATTGATCATTGAAGTTAGTTAACTACAAATAAGATTAGTAATTATGTATTAAATATTCGTTACTTCGTGTCGTTGTTGTTTTTATGAGCCTATAATATGACTCTAATATTGTGGCTCTAAGAACGATGTATGTTATGAAATTCTATTTTTTAAGTAAATATATTTTTCATAACCATATATCAAAGTAGGTAAATAGAAAAATACATTTATGAGCCAAAAATAAAACATACATTAATCCTGTATATTCATTACCGATCAATTAATTTTAGTATTAATTTAACGATTTATGTTGAAACTAAAGATTTATGAAGATTAATGCAAACGAAAAATGTTTACAATATATTTCTTGTTCTTCATAAAATTGGTGACAGTATTTACAATACACAGATTGCAAATAGATTTTTTTCAATATACACATTAAACGTATAAAGTACCTTATACAATGGAATAAATAAAATACATACCTAATTGTTTAAAATAATTTGATCACTTGGTACACAATAACAGCTGTCTCTCTGTTAAATATGTGTTGATTAAGTTGGTTTTAAAACCAGTATGATAGGAATAAATTCAAAAGACTGATTAAAATGAAGTAAGTTTCTTCCAAGGCATTTATTTGACTAGCTCATCTCATCTCATATAATTTAAGCACATTAAGTTAAATGGAACTAGTTAAAACTAGCTGTATTCGGCCCATATGTATTAACAAATAAGATTTGATAAGTTGTAAAACGTCGCGGTCCGTTAGGCGCTTGTGGCAGGAATCAGTGGAGATGCGAGAACGGCACGTGTATCGACGCTCGGCGCCGATGCGACGGCGTCTTGGACTGTCCTCGCGACAGCAGCGACGAATTCGATTGTCCACCTGGCAGTAAGAACATTAATCCGCACCAGTCACTAAACGGTGTTTCGGGGGTTGAACATAATATAAGCACGTTACCGTTAAGTTTGTGGAGGAAAGAACGCTGTCGAAATGTCTAAGAATACAAATTAGGTGCACTATTCATACATAAAAATTAAGGGTATAAGTACTCAATTTCACGTATTCACTTTGGAGGATTACGAATAAGTATTATAAGACAATTCTATATTTTTTATATTTCTGCCTTTGTTAAAAATCGCTTTAAACAAATAGGTACTACAGAATTTCATTTGAATATGTTCATAGTCTATATTTTCGGGTACCTAGTATTTCATCTTCACTTCGTTAAAATCCATGTACCTATTGCGTTAAAATTTATTGCGATTTGAATTATTTTTATTAAACGCGGCTGAAACTGCGGTTCACGGAATGATTTCGACAGCTGAATTCTGAAGCAACCTTGCAACAGATAATATTAATGTATCCTAATTACCTACTTATTTTCTTCAAGTCTGTACGATTGATGATGTTGTAAACCATATTTTACGAAAGTATCGGTTTTATTAATCTTAATATTTGTATTGATCCTTAATAATTACTAATAAAATATTAATTTATCATTCTGGGGTGAAAGCATTTAGGACTTTATCAAAGATGTCACATATTATTTTATTTATTTATTGTAGTTGGTGATTTTATATGAAACCACGACTTACAATAAATAATAAAAGAATGCTAATGTTTTAAATTTATTTTGCACCAGTGAAAGGTAACATAACGTGATGTAACTAACAGTTTTGTTAAATATAACGCTTTATTGTTTATTTTCAATTTATTGTCATGACGACAATGATTTTGACGTGTGATTTTCCTATGTCCACTAACTAAAATAATCCATGTTTTAAAGCATTTGTAGGTTGCATAGAGTTAAATTGAACAATTAATAATATTATTTAAAAAATAAATGATTACGCTTATTAATATAAGAATGAAGAAAGGAATAATGTATTTCGATGAATATATCCATTGCTGTATATTAACTGTATATTAACTTGGTGTAAGTAATGTTTTTAATATTACAAAATTGGTCACAAAATTTGTAAATCATTCACGTGGTGACTTACTTTCGTCATTTCTTGTAGATATTTATTTATTAAGTATGTACTGAAGGAAATATCTTCATTTGATGGTGAAGAGATGAAAATAACGTATAATAATGCCGAAGACTCTATATATTGTTATATTTACACAATATATTTGGATTACGACCACAAAGCAGTATTCGTGCTTGAAAAATGGGGACAATCGCAGTTTTCAAAATAAGGAAATCTGCACTTAAAGTAACTAGTAAATACCCATAATATGAAAACATACTCAACTAACTAAAGATGTCTTTGACCGGTATTACATATACCTAATGTACCTACTTATGTATTTTTAGTGTATAATTTCATTGAATTAGGTAAGGATTATAAAGCAACGTGTAAATGGTGTATTAATAATTATAATTAATTTATCGTTACTAATTGTGAATAAAGAATGCTCTGATGATTGTGAAATAACTTAAATTTAATAATGACTACTCTAAGGGCGCTTTCAAATCAGACGATCTGCTGCCTCGTAACTCGTTGTTACTCTCATAAATTAACAAAAAGGAAAATGTGAAAACAGTCCATCTCATGCCTGGTAGCAGGACAACAGCATCGCGATTGTCACATCATTTGCTGTGACATCGTAAGGGCACATTTTGTAAATGTACTTTTTCCTTATCTGCTTAACTAATAGGTATAAATATATTGTCAAAAAGTATTTAATTAGTTTCCTCGGTCGAATTATGCATGAGGTTACAAGTAACTCATTTTTATTTTTTACTTATTTAGACATACAGAGAATACAATATTACGTTTTAGTAATATTATACCCTATATACATGTCAATTTTAAGTATGTACTGCATTCTCATCATACGAAGACATGTTATTGCTTATTATAAGAGTTATATAATGGGAAGTAAAGTAATATGTACTATAATTAAGGCCTAAAAGTTTTTTTTAACATCAGACATTTATTTTTAACATATGAATCAGTATGCATCAAAAAAGGCAAAAAATTCTTAAATTATCCTAGGTATATACTTTATTTAAATAGTCCAGTGGATCAAGCTCGTGGCAGCAGTCTTACAAAAATTGTCTGTATTGATAGCCCCTAAGTTTTAATTAACAATGTGTAAATAGGTGATGGTACGTGTATGTAACTGATAACTGTATATATATTTAATGATCATAGTTCTATAAGAATGTTTAATTGTTAATGTATAATTTAATTTATTTTAAATACTCATACATTTCTCTGTATATACTCTTTTTAACACTAATCGGTCTTATAGATGTTCGTTTCAGATCTTTGTTGTACATTACAATAATTTACAACTTCTATTACAGGTCCGGTTTCTCTGAATCTTAAAACATACCCGAACGAACAAACTATACGAAACGGTGAGTTCATTTAAAAAGATTGTTTTTTTCTAAACTCCAAATAAGTCACTGACATATCTTAAATATTTCTGTACTACATTAGGAAAGGAGGTCAGGTAAGAAAGGTGGTGGGTAAAATAATTAATTACATGATATTTCAACATTTATGTAGATGATTGCGAAAGTAGTATTTTTATTAGAAGTTTTTTTAAAGACAATAATTACAACTACTTATATTTAAATAGTTATATCTAGTCTCTACTAAAATATATTACATTTTAAGCATAACTTTGTTAATTCTCGTTTAGTAATGAGTCAGTATGTTACAATTCAAATACAGGTCTTTAGTATGTTTAAATTTTAACGGCATTTACACCAAAGAAATTAATACTTAAGCTTAGGTTTCTTAATCAATGGCTACAGGAGTAGTAAGTATTATTTAATATTGCAATATATATTTATTCTAAAAAGAAAATCAAAAAATAGTTTATACAAATAAATAACCGTTTTATTAAGGTGGTGGTTTTTAGCGGATCTTCTAAGGTACAGTTTGTCTTTAAACGTAACCGAAGGATAATTTGATTAATAGAAGACATTTTACTAAATGTCATCAGAAAAGATTGATAATTTTATCATAATAATAAGTTATTATGATAAAATTACTAAAAACCTTGACTTTAAACATTTATAAATAACGTACGAATTACGTAGGTACTTGCAACATAATATCTAAGAAATAAACCTAATCTTCAAAACAACTTACGGTATGCAGTTACTTAAAACACTTCTTAATTCAATACTAGATATTAATATAAGTTATTTCTTTCATGGTGGTGGTTACAGCTAAGAATGGTGAGTCAGTGTACCTTATTTTGGTGCATCTCGGGTTTTCCATTTAACGTGCATTTGGGTGAAAATTATTCATATTATATTTCATTTAAAACTCACATATAATTATAGAGATTTATTTATATATTCGAAATTCTATGACATATATAATTCGCACTATTATTTCTGTACATTCCTCTAACCAAGATACAGAATAGGTATGTAATATCATCCCTCTCAGACTTCAAACAGACTAAAATAGGTGATCGTGGTCGCCAGCCTTCTAAAAGTTTTGTGCCAAGTAGCCAGAATTTGTTTGCGGGAGAGGTTTTTTCAAAAAAATACATTAGGTGTGGCGGTGGTAACTTATGAGTTAGTTAACATTATTACCATTTCGGTGGGGGGGGGGGGGGGTACACGTGGTTTGCTATAACTACAACAGTTACGGATATGTAGTTTATATTCGTATCTCTAATACTAAGCTCGCGTCCGTAGTCATCCGTACAAAAAAAACACAGTTACGTAAATCCCATTTTCACCAGAGCTACGCTAAGCCAAGTGCTAAAATCATGGACCTATTTTTGGGTTCGTCACACATCTATAGATTAGCCATTTCACACATGGTAGAAAACACCCTTTAGTGTATAAATTGTACGCCTTAGTGTATAAATTGTACGCCTAATTGTACACCTAAAGTGTATAAATTGAATTATAACTTACCCCTTTTGACTATGGCACCATTATTGTCTACTGAAATAGATTGTAAAAATCTATTAGGTACACACAAACTTTTAAAGTGGCATTATGTTGTGTAGATATTTAAAATAATCTTCGAAATTTCAATTCATGAAAATAATTTAAATACACATTAAATATATAAAATTAACTATCGATTTTTATAAGAGATCATAGAATACCTAATTACCTTTTATTGTTATTTAATCACGGGTTGCATGCTATTAGGTCATCATTACAAACGCATTAACGGGTTTTATTTTATTAATCCTATAATTTTATAATTGTCCACTTCCGTAAGGGAAGGTAAAGTATTTTGACTTAATTTAATTGGATTTATTTTTCAATAACTACTAGTTATATGATTTGGTTGAGTTTGATAACTAATATGGGTTTAATTAATCACTAAGGAACTTAAACATTTTAAATGAATATTCTCTGCAACTTGGTAATAAAAATTCGTGCCTGTTTTAACATAATTCATAATAAAATAAGATGTCCGGCCTAGTGGTAAGAACTGTGACTTTCTCTCACCTGTGTTCTGCTTTTGAGAGGTCGGTATTTTATTTATGTGGCATCCCATCGCCTTCTGGGGTACCAATGCGACTGTGATGGATTTCACAAAGGTTGCCTATAATATGTATATAGAATTATTTACAGATGTCCATTGACGACAGTAGTGTTACCATACGAGCAATGTCTATTAAATAAAAAAGTGACTCTTCGATTTTTTTTATTCCTTAATTTTTTTTTCAATCGGTACACAGGTTGTGTAAATCGTGCGTACCTATATCTTTAGCATATACATATAATAAATGAAACATTCTAGAATTACAACTTTTTATATCTTCGTGCAAATAAATTAAAAAAAAACTTTTTGTATTCAAACCTTTGTAGGTATGTCGAATTTCATTATTTAAGTTTTTAATTATATTTAAGCAACCGAAATCATTTCAATTGATTGCCTAAAAGTAATATCATTTTAACACTAATTATCGCATGTTATTGAACAAAATAATGAAATGCATATGGATTTAAATGTCAACTGGATTTAAATTGGGATATAGATTTTTAAGAATTTATACACTGAATGGACCGAAGGAGATCAATTTAGACTTTAAAATTAATCATTCAATATTTCGTTTATGAATGTGACTAAGGATTTAAACGCGTATACGATAACCGCATAAAAGTGTGAAAAAAGTTACATTAATTATCGCTTCGTTTATTTACATTTTGGGAATATTAATCATATAACTTGCTACTTTTCGGCCCATTCATTGCTATATTTTCTTATGAGTTACATACATTTGAATGCAAAAATGATCGTAGGTGGAGACATAGTATTTACATGCCGTGATGAGGGCCCATACCGCGCGGCAGTGAGATGGACACGCGAAGGTAGTTTGCCAATTAAGCCTGGATACGTCGATAGAAGAGGCCGTCTAGAAATAAACCAAGTTACCGTAAGTGATAACGAGTTCTTTGACTTTAAATCCCAGTAAAATGATACATGTACACATGATGTTTAAGGTTTTACAGAGAGTGCCTATAGGTTATGCTACATAAAATTTAAATTGTAATTTTCTTAAGTAATAGTATTTAAGTGAAACTATCTCATTAGATGCAGAACAAAACAGATGCAGGTCATATTACATAAGTAAAAAATGCTGATTGTCTTAAATGGTTATAAAAACAAAAACCTGAATGCTAAAAACATAAAACTTTGCAGCCCACGTAGCCTATAGCCTATGTCACTAAGACAATTCAAATGATATGCATCCAAGCCATTAGGGATGCAGTGCGTTCCAAAAAAATGGACATACATATAAACATACGCTTATATATTTTTCTATACTTAAACCTGGCGATAAGGCAGACGGGCTACCTGATGGAAAGTAGTCACCGTCGCCCATGGACATTTGCAACACCGGAGAAGTCGCCCATGTATCGCCGACTTTGAAGGAGAGCTCTTTAAGTATCTTTTTTGAAAAGCCCCATGTCATGTTATAAAACTACCCTCCTCCTAAGGAAGTCGTGTAACAAAAAATCTACATTTCAGTCTGCTGACAGTGGCGTATACATCTGCCAGGCAATTCAATACCTCGGACAGCCAGGATCTGAAGTGAGAGTGTTCCTTAAAGTTGAAGACCCAAGTGAGTACTTACAAATAACAAAACATGTTTTTTCTGCAGTCCTTAACTGACAAATCAAAAACTTATGCTTGGTAGAGGAGCATATACCTATGTATTTTTCAACAAGATTTTTACATTTTTGGTAAGGATGACATATTAAGAATGATGAGTAATTGTATAAATAGAAGAGTGTAATATTGTAATGTATAATATTATTCTTACTTCAGCTTTATTCAAGCGTCAAGAGATAAGATATATAACTCCTCTATTATTTAAAAAAAAAAAAAATTAACAGTAATTAACTATTTTCTAACAATTTTTATTGCAGTTGCCGTATTCAGGCCTCTGGCTTGTCGTCCCGATGAGGCCACCTGCAGCAATGGCCAGTGTATCGCCAAGAGCGCTGTGTGTGACGGAAGACGCGACTGCAGTGACGGATCCGACGAAGATTCGTGCCGTAAGTTACAAGCAGATGAAACACTATAATTCACCTTTATCGTAAATACAAATTAAGTTTAGTGTTATTTATTTATTGAATTACCAACACAACTCACATTAATAAAATATTGTCGTGTAATAATTCGATTTAACAACTTTATTTCTAACTGTACTTATGATTTCAAGGCGATTACAGCATGCTCAGATAATATCGTAAAATTGAAATAATCGATATATTGATTAACAAAATCAGAATTATTAAAATACAACAAATGAGAAAATTACAATACAAAATGTCATTAAAATCAGTGTTAGTGATGTACCCAATGCGGATGTGTAACAACATGGGAATATTCGCAAATGTAAATTTGAATATTCGTTACGTCACTAGTATATGTATGAGAGAAGAACAATTTTTTAATGTCTGGAATAAATTGTTACTTACCTACTCGGAGTCAGTTAAACATATCCAAAATTGGAAAATCTGTTTTTAGTAGTATTCTTTCTTGTAGGAACTAAGCAATTACAACAAAATCGGTCAAGCATTTTCGAATATTAACGTGTACGATTACAACGATTTAGGTATTCTTTATTATATATATTATATATATTAAATCACGGAAGTAATCATATGTAGGTACAGATATGTCTATTATATTTTTATTTACAGCGGAAAACGGCAAATGCGAGCCCGGTCACTTCCAGTGCGACAACGGCCAGTGCGTGATGAAGACATGGATCTGCGACAACCAAATGGACTGCAACGATGGGTCAGACGAATCCGAAAGCCTCTGCGGAGTACCGGGTGATAGCCCACCAGGCCAGTGCCTGAGTGTTGAGTTCACCTGTGCTAGCGGCAAATGTATCGCCAAAGCTTTCCACTGCGACGGTCAAAGTGACTGTGACGACTCATCTGATGAAATTGGATGCGGTAAGAAAATATAAGACTTATTTTAAATTTATATTCCAAAAAGGGTTTCTTTTGAATATAAGGATCTTCAGGATATAAGTTATAAAATATATATGAACTACGGTGGTAGCAGTAAGTTTATGCAGGCCATACCTGTGAGGCAATAAAATGGTTAACTGCTAGAGATAGGGTTTGTAAACGTACTAAACTTAATATTTTTTTCCTAATTTTTTCGTTGACAAGAGGCCTGACTTGATGTTGGGAGAGACGATGATATGAAGGTATATTTCTGGTATTTTTGCAGCACCCGTTCATGTAACAAGACCACCTCAACCACCATACGTGAAATTAAACCCTGGTGACGTACTAACACTTGTTTGCGAGGCTGTTGGCGTCCCAACACCTCTTATTTCCTGGCGATTGAACTGGGGTCATATACCTGCGAAGTGCACGACTGTCAGTGAAAATGGTATCGGAACACTGACTTGCCCGAACATGCAAGTAAGTATTGTCCATTGTTAAATTACACTTAACTTTATTTTTTTATGAGGCGACCATCTTAGTCGTCGGGAGTAGCAACGCGTCTGTGGTTGAATTCAGATTGAACTCATGTTTATGTGAAGTAGATACAGCTTTGTTAACTTACACTTTACTTTTTATGAGACGACCTTCATAGTCGACGGGAGTAGCAACGCGTGGCTGAATTCAGATTGAAATGTCTATGAGCGGCAGTGGCAAGTTACCATCAGGCGGATTTCATGCTCGTTTGCTACTTTAATCTTACAAAAAAAAATACATATATATTATCTGAAATGGGAAACAACTAGTATAAAACCACTTTCACAATGATTACATGTATTATAGAGATTACATGATTTCCACGCCCTTTAAAACCAATGCAGAGGTTATTATGACATAGTAGGCAAACGCCAAAGAGTTGTATCTATTTTAATTCGCATGTAAATTCTGTTAATTATATACGTGTAAAAAATATGATTTCTCTTAAATTTCAAAGAAATCTTAACCTCCTTAATCTTAACAATAAAAAAGAATGGTACCTATTGGAATTCGTACTTCTCTCTATACTCTGTATAGGTGTCTCCACTCGGCGTATTATATCAAATAAATTTTATATTTAGTCAAAATACCTATATATAAATAGATATAACACGAATTTGAAAATTTCGCAGCCGGAAGACAGCGGTGCTTATTCGTGCGAAGCTATGAACAACAAGGCGACAACATTCGCTACTCCCGATTCCATTGTGTCTGTCAATAAGACTGACCCTTGCCCTATTGGATACTTCAACAGGTAAATTAAGATCCTAATAGAATAACGCCAGACGTCAACTCGTAATCATCCCTTTCTAGTCACTCTCCTCTCAGAATGAATGAGTTTTAGGCATAGTCCACCGTTCTTACCAAAAGCGTAAAGGTAAATTTCACATACTTTTTTCTTGAGAACCAGCAGCACCAGAATCAGCGATAATTATTTTCTAATAATTTTGATCACCACTTACAGCGAGGCTCGCACCCAAAGCGATTGCATCCAATGCTTCTGTTTCGGTGAATCAACTCAGTGCCGCAGTGCTGACTTGTTCATATACAACATGCCCATGCCCCTGGGACAGGGCGGCACCATGCTCTACGGTGTCAGACAGGCATACAATGGGGAAGTTCAGGTCGACAAGCAGTCTATAACTAACGAGTACTACTACCTGCCGCTGAGAAATGGTGCTACGGTAATATAAATCATATTTTTTCCTTTTTTTCGGCCTAGTCGAAAGCAACGAGCTACAAATTAAATGTTTAAAATCGATTGACAAATGAAAGATTTTTTACCCCTTTTCCCCTAGCCTATGTTATTATGTTGATGGTAATGGACTTATTCACCGTCCTTTTTTCCTTTACTAGACTGAATAATTAGGATATGATAAATGTTACCATTATTATAGAGGTAAAATTATTAGCGCTAAGTACACCTTAATCTTAAAATTGTTTGTATTGTAACATATAAGTTTAAAGCCAAATTTCTAACTCTTTATTCAGAGAACTAACTTCACGGAAATATTATAGTATACATATTATAGTTGAGATGTGTTTACTTTACACGCGTCTACCATGTGTTAATTTTTTTAGGTAACATTGGCATCTGATCGCCCTCGTAACACGGGAGCCCACCCGTACCTGTCGCTTCCAGAGACCTATAATGGCAACCAACTTACCTCATACGGAGGTCACATCAGATACAAGCTTTCTCCACACTCACAACGTTACATGCCCGACAACACTGTTCCTGATATCATCATTAAGGTATTTCACTCACAACACACTATAAAATATTGTCATAACCTATTAAATATATCCTTAATGGGTTTCTGATCAAATTATTTCTGATCCAAATCATAACTAGTACGTAAAAATATATAATAAAACTATACCTATATATGAAGAAAATGTATTGAAAAATAAACAAACACATTCATAAATAAAAAGTTAATAACTTTATCTTAACTGCTACAAGTAGATGAAAATAATAAATTAATTCGTAATTTCTAGGGCAAATACGAATCGTTGGTACACTACCACCGCGGTGATAACTCAAGGCAGATCGAAATAAACGCTCGTTTAATACCAGGATATTGGCAGAAGTCAGGACCCAGTGGTCTTTCCCAAGCTTCCAGGGAGGATATTATGATGGCGTAAGTATTTATCCACATTGCAAAAACACATTAAACACGACAACAACAAAGATAAACAACGGTGGAAAGATAAGTAACTTCAAGGTGGTATAACCAGTGTAGTTAGACCGGGGAAGTACCTACCACCGCCACACCTATTTCTAGCGTGAAGCATTTCTTGCGTCTCGATAGAAGGGTGTAGTTGCCGGCACACATTCACATGAGGCGACCATCATAGTCCTCGGGAGTAGCAACGCATCTGTAATTGACTTCAGATGGAACTCGTGTTCTGTATGAAATTGATTACAGATGTCCATGAGCGGCAGTGACCACTTACCATCAGGTGGACTGCATGCTCGTTTGCTACATCAGTCATATGAAAAAATAATGACGATTGATATATTCATGAATCAATTGAAAAATTCAATTACGTTTACAGTTTGGATAACATTGAAATGATATTGCTTCGAGCTGACCACAACATTGGTGGTGTGAATATCACTGACTTTGTAATGGAATCTGCCAGAGACATAAACGTTGGTCTTGGTGCTGCCAGTCTTGTGGAAGAATGTTCTTGCCCACCTGGATATGAAGGTCTATCTTGCCAGGTAATGCTTTATTTACCTATTTCAACTAATTTGTCTATCACCTTATATTACTATTCATCCATCACCTTTTATGAGTCCAACGTTCGATAAAGTCCTACTTTAACGTCATTGGTATATAGCCTCGGTTGGATATGGCCTAGATGGTTTTGGTATGACCACGGCACGAAAACGGCAGCCGATAAATTCTCACATAGGAATTTGGGGTTAGTGGCTTTTAGTGATATGCACGAGAAATAAAAAGGTGATAAAAGGTTCCTGGATGAAAATGAATTAGTTGAATTCAACGTCATTTTATACGACAAGGTAAAATCATGAAAAATATCACGAGTGCTATAGATACATCCGGTTCATTCAGTTTTGGATAACTATGGTCAGTTTTTAAACTAATCATTACGTTATGGATTCAGAAATGCGCAGCTGGGTATGTTCGAGAGAAATCTGGGCCTTGGCTTGGAAACTGCATGAAGAAGAGGGATTGCCCACCAGGAACTTACAGCGACCCTAACAACGAACTGGACTGCCTGCCTTGCCCTTGCCCTCTTACCAACCGTGGTAACCAGTTTGCAAGGACTTGTGCTTTAGGCCCTGCTGGCAATGTCCGTTGCGATTGTTTCCCTGGGTAAGAAGAATTTATATATATTCATGAGTTTCATATTAAATGTCAAATGTTTCAGGTTTAAAAATTAACGCAAATATTCATATCTATACTTGTATTAAAAATAAAAGTTTCTCGTTTCGCTACATTGATTATATTTGCAAAAATGTTTGTGGGGACTGCAAATAAGTAGTAGTAGTAATTTTTATCTGTATTTTCTGTGTGTTTGTAACCGTAGCAAACCAAAACTACTGAATATTTATTTAAACGGTGGAAATAATTAAGACATACTTATTTAAAGTTCATATCTTGAGGTAACATTTAGTTTTTCGTTTATAAAATCTATCTAGGCTTTAAGAAATTAATTATTAAACTTGATGTTACATTTTTAAACGCAGCCGAAAACTCGAGGCACAGCTAGTCAGATTTATAAATATCATGTTATAACAACCCTTGGTTCATTTTTAATTTATCATGATAAAACCACACACCAATCGATTTCAAACACTTTTAAAGAGTATAGCGTTGTATAATGCAGCAGAAAGACGACCCCATCTATGGGCATAATGAGCTTAAAACAGAATATAGGTGTATATTTAACAATAATTTTAAATATTGAGGTCACATGAAACTTATTAGGAGTGAAAATATATGTTATCTACAATGATAAGCCAGGACCTTACTAAGCTAGGAATTTACTAAATCAGTACAAAAGTTAAACAGATATATCATAACTCTAGATACGAGGGAGAAGACTGCAGCCGTTGTGCCCCCACACACATGGGCAATCCGCTGATCCCCGGAGACAGCTGCAAACCCAAGCCTTCGAATAATTGCGACCCTCTTGGCACCAACTACGTGCGCTCCGTCGACGAATGTGTTTGCAAGGACAATGTACAAGGACGCTACTGCGAGCAATGCAAGAATGGATCTTTCTTCCTTTCTAACGACTTCAGGTAACAATATTTATATATGCATTATATAATTACTCGTTACATTGAAGTAGCTATAAAAAGTGTATTATGAAACTAACAATTGTTTTTTTACTGCAGACATGGCTGCGCTCTTTGCTTCTGTACGGGCGTCTCTCAAGAATGTACATCAAGCTCGCTGCGCCGAAAAACCACCACGGTTCCATTCAACGTGCCCAATATTGTCGATCAGTTGAAAGTATATACTAGCACTCCCTTCGGGTCAGCTGGTGCAGTCCGGTACTACACTCCTATCCAGACAGAAGAACGGCCACAGTTCTACAGGGGAGAGGTGGCTTTGACCTCCGTGGAACGCTCGTCCCAACCTTTAATCTATTACTGGAGTCTGCCAATGAAGTAAGTCAAACAAATTTATAGGTAATTTATTCAATTGATCAATACGATCAAAACGGGTAGTTATTATAAACATATGTATGTAACTTTTAGTATCTCCGATTCGTGGTTTTGGTGATTACAATTTTAGCGATTTTTTTTCAAATATTTTTTTTTTCTTTCTATCTTAAATAGAAAGAAAAAAAAATATTTGAAAAAAAATACTACAACATAATGAAACATACTTAACATTATACATTAATTTTAAATTTGACAATTACTGCAGTAAAATTTTACAAAAGGGTCCACACTCAGCCTTTACTGCATCAAACGTTCAAAGAATCTTCGAAGATGTTCGAGAAATAAATATTACATATATTAGATGGCTGACGTCAATCTTCAAAAATAATCTCAATCATTGATTCATATTAAAAATAATTAACAATGCTTTTATAGATATAAGATTAAGTGTCTAAGAAATTCATACATGATCTTTCTTTTCGTAATAGCTTTGCTGGTGACAAGATTACGTCTTATGGAGGTTATCTTCGCTATGCACTTCGTCATATCCCCTCGCCTGGTCTGAGCACCAAGAATACCGCCGCTGATGTCCAACTTATTAGCGTAAGTTATTTAAAAACAAGTTCAGTTATATTATATGTGAGATCAACTCTAACATCAAATTGTGTGTTTTACTATATATGAAATTAGGTTTTCTGTATATTGTACTTATATATTTTTTTACATAGGAGAACCAACTTACATTCCACTACTTCGGCAACTTTGCTCCCAGCAGTGACGGTTATTTGAATGCAAGTGTACAATTTTTGGAAGAAGGTTGGAGAAGGTAAAGTTTTATAAACAACTTTATACGACATAAAATATATTAATAATCTTTAAAGCAAAAATAAAATTATAATGCGTTTTCAGATCCGACGGTAAGGAAGTGACTCGCGAGCACTTCTTACTAGCATTGGCTGACGTAAAGACTATCTTGGTCAAGGCAACGTACACGACTAACACGGAGGTGGCCTCCCTTGTCAGTGCCAGCATTGACACCGCCGAGCCTTACGGAGACGGTCCTCTGGCACTACATGTTGAACAGTGCACATGTCCCGCGGGTTACGTTGGAACTTCCTGTGAAGATTGCGCTCCGGGATACACCAGGTTAGACTTCCATCTAATACCAGATGTAACAACTTAACAATAAGTCACACAATTCGTAGTAAGATATATAGATAGTAGATATAGCTCACCACACAGGATTTCACAAATTTTATGTAGTTTGGTGAAAAGTCGTTAAGCAAACAGGTTACCTTGAAACATTTCATTTCCCTTACACATAATTGGGAAGAGACTGAAATCAGCTACAATGATATTATTTTATGGAACATTAATAATGTATTTATGCGTCTTCCGTATTTTGCAGAATATCATCAGGATTATACTTAGCTCATTGCAAACCATGCATTTGTAATGGCCACTCCAATATGTGCCACCCTGAAACGGGTGTCTGTTACGTAAGTGTTATTTTTGTTAATTACGCTAAATAATCAAAATTATTTACCAACGTCGTCTTTATTGTTTAAAAATCAAGAACACTACATTCTCAAGCTTCTTAGATAGTAGCACTGACGTAAAATAATAACAACATTTTTTTTTGTACGACTGCACAAGAACACGTGCTACAGAGCGAAAAATACGTTGATGCAAAAACCCTATACACCTAAAGATATTTTTCATATATTATGTTTATATATCATTTAGATGCTACACAAATAATTGTCGATTCTATAAATGCTCAAAAAATAAATATTAAACTTTTATTGATACAGGATTGTAAGGACAACACGGCAGGCAACAACTGTGAGGACTGTAAGGAAGGCTATGAACGAGATGAATACAATAACTGCGTACGACGAGATATTACTTCCACACCTTCTTACTGCAAGTATGTAGTGTCGTAAATAAATGTCTTAATCGTAAATTACCTTTAGATACAATTAAAGAACTAGTGTTGTTGGATTTGTATAAGTTTGAGTTTGGAACTAATATGGGCAAAAGATTCCTGAACTAGGTAGTAACAGTCCGTAATACGACTGTCTACGACATCAAACTGGTAGAAATAAGAACTTATAGTTGTTGTAAAGATAAGACAGGCATGCCTTTACAGCTTTACTTACAGTGGCCATAGCGCAGATCCAGGTTAAGTAGCTAAGGGCTTCAAGCTTCCCTGGACACAATTTTTGCCACGACCTTGAGGGTGTTGGATGGACTTAAGTACTTAGGCCATCAAACACCTTCAGGATCGTGGCACAATTCGTATAATAGCAATACTTAAAATTCCCCCACACCCTCTTGGAGTGTGGGGGAATTTTAAGTAAAGTTGGAAATCTTAAAGACGAAAGAAAGACGACGAAAGACGAAGAAAACGACAGTTTTCGATCCGTGGTTGCTACGACTTTCAATACTCATTGTAAAATTAATTTGACGCAGTTGCGACCCCCGTGGTGAAGCTGCACCCTGTGTGAACTACTGCCGCTGCAAGCAAAACGTTGAGGGCGAGAACTGCGATAGATGCCGCGCCGGAACCTTCGGCCTCGAAGCCTCCAACCCACTCGGCTGCACCTCATGTTTCTGCTCCGGAGTCACTAACGCGTGTCATGAAGTAAGACGTTGTTTTACGACTACATTCATAATCATGTGATTACATGAAATACAAGTGTATGAAGTGAAAATCATGATGACATTCATGTATATTTATGTAGCATGAAACGTCTTTTGGACATTTTTCTACCTTTATTGACTGTCAAATTTGAGCATTTTACAGACCCTGTTTAGGTTATGTTTAAACCCTGTTTGCAAAATATATTGTTTTTTTTTTTAAATTACAAATGGTTCTCATTGATAAAACCACATAATCGTTCAATTGTTCGTCCTTGATAGCGAAATCCGTTTAAACATATAAATTTCTATATTCCACTATTAAATCCTGAACAATCTTTACTATATCTACATTCTCATCTCATTTAAGGTTTAAAGAAGGAGCAATGCAAAGGCGCAAAGTCTTATCTTACTTAGACCACAAACATACATAAATATCAATAATCTTTCAGGCTAGTCACTACTCAAGAATTCCCATGGCAGCGCCCATATTTGGCGAGAACCACGGAGGCTACACACTGATGGATTTGGACGTAGAACAAGTTATCAGTGAACAATTCATTCCTGTTCCTAACCACAGCGAGTTGATGTACACGTTCTCGTATCCCCCACAAGACGAACTCTACTGGTCTCTGCCAGTATTCCCTGGTAAGATTTAATCTCCTTTTTTCCATTGGCAGTTTATATATATATATGAAACAACTTTCATATATATATATCTTTTTTTATTGGTTGACCCACAGCTAAAACATCAAATTAATATGTATCTATCGTAGTGCATACAATTCCGTAATAGCATACAATTCCGTTATCGTGATGAAGAAAAAAATATATGTATGTGTAGATTCTGCATTCATCTTCAAAATTGTGTGAAGTACCAATCAATTCATAACGAAACATACCTATATCATACCAAAGTCCAGAATTAATTGCATAACGTGTTAAAAAGTTAAAGCCAACATTTCTGAAATAACACTGTACGAAAAATCTCACATGTATATCGTATTTCAGGTAACCGAGTACTATCTTACGGTGGAACATTGTCTTTGAAGCAAATGTTCCAGTCGCCGGATGAATCTGAATCTGCACCTGGCCAAGACGTCGTACTCGTCGGTGATACTATATCTTTGTTCTGGTCTAACCCTACACCGATCAGGTCTCGCGAACCACTGGTGAGTACATCGTAGTAGGAG
Source organism: Spicauda simplicius (assembly GCA_949699795.1). Taxonomy (NCBI): domain Eukaryota; kingdom Metazoa; phylum Arthropoda; class Insecta; order Lepidoptera; family Hesperiidae; genus Spicauda; species Spicauda simplicius. Next base: position 22,891,371 of record OX453056.1, read on the forward strand.
TGCGTTCCAGTAGACGTTCACAAAGTTCACGATCATGACCGCAGTTTTTCCCGTTCCACTAGTTTGAGAGCGTTACTTACATAATCTCTAGTGGAACGATCACTTCGACCCACCTTATTAGATGGGTCGTCGAGAGCTTCGCGTGGGCGTAAGTCATGACGTCATGAGTGACGTTTTCGCCGCGACCACAACGACCGCGGTCGTCTTGTGGAAAGATGTTTTGGGCGTTTAGGGCTTTGTGAGCGTCTTCTGGAACGCGCCCTAGGTAACGTGTTTGTTGCTATTTCGTTCATTAAATCATTTATCGTTCGAAATTTAATATTGGTATGCACTGTCTATAGATTTGTCAATTCTACATTGTAAACAGATAGGATTTGTATTGAATTACTTAATTGATCCTCACCGTTATACTTCGCTATTGTATGCATGCAGAAAAAAAAATAGCTTATTTTAATATGTTTACGTATAAGTATACTTTGCCATCAATTTAATGTTATTCAATTACATTACATGTTTAATAATTGCTTTAATTCTTCTGTTTTAGAGTTACCAAGTACCGCTCACGGAGAACGGATGGTACATTCTGAACTCGGCTATCCCGGCAAGTCGTCAAGACTTTATGAGTGTGTTGAGGAACTTGAAGAGGGTCCTGGTGCGAGCCACCTTGGTGCCCAATCTCACGCTTACCAGCATTGCGGATGTGGCCATGGATACTGCTACTGAAATCGCTGATAGCACTATGCCTGTCGCAACCGGCGTCGAGGTTTGTTAAAGCTTTGAAATGTTAATGTATTTTTAATTAATGACGACCTGCGTGGTGCAGCGTTTACCATACCGGACACGCAGTGGGTCCCGGGTTCGATTCCTGGCCAGACAGGTATCTGAATGATAAGTTTAGATTCTTGTTCTCGGTCTGGGTCTTTGTGTATTCGTCTTTGTGTGTGTCCATGGCGCCCACGACACTCAATTTAAACATCGTTAAATAGCTTCAGATATAGACATATCCCACTTTACTTAATAAAACCTATGTAAGAGTTCATAAGAAGTGAAGTGAGTGACCAGCCTATCATTTTATCGATAACGCTCAGAAATTTAAATTAGGTTTCTCCAAAAAATGTTGAGGATGCATATTTATTTATATTTAAATAGCAATGGAAATTTTGACCAAATTAAAGTCGAGCACTATATTTATCTTTTCAGATATGCATGTGTCCTGAAGGATATAGTGGAACGAGCTGCGAGATTTGCTCTGCGGGCTACTATGAAGACCAGACCGGCTACTGTCGAAAATGTAACTGCAACGGCCACGATTGCCAGCTAGGTCCCTCTGACGAGGTCATATGCAACTGCCGTCCGCCCTACACTGGACCCGACTGTTCTTCAATCGGTAAGTCTAACACTCATTTCGCTTGTGTTCCGTATATTTTTAAGGTTTTACAATTACAACCCTTTGTAATTTGAATCCGAAGATATCACCGCGACATGCCTAATAACAGCAGTGTGTGCGCTGCTACGTAATCTAAGATCTGAGTGTGGTAAGAAGACTTATCCGAGGCTCCAACTGAGTTCTTAAGGTTAGCAATAAATCAGTAGCTAACCTCAATCAATACTCTAAACTTATCTGGGCTCAATTACAGACGTCCATGAGTGGCAGTACTTAGGTAACATCTGATGAACTGCATGCTCGTTTGCTACCTTGTAAAATATATATAAAAAATAAACGTTTGTTACCCAATATGGTACATTGAGCCATACGTTGAGGCGTATTGTGTATAAGTGTACTTAATAGTCTACTTTGCAAATTGTGAGTGTGACAGTAAAAACGATATTATTTTGTAATATGATCAGGTTTGGTCATGGAACTCCACCCAACCATACACGAGCCTATATATCCCAATTCTACTATTGTTCGAGTGACATTCAAGTGCAAGTACAGGGCGCCAGAACCACTTACGATAAGGTTCTATTACAAGGGAAAGGAAATGCTACCTTCTAAATACTTAAACGAGTCAAGGTATTACGTGGATGGATGGAGAGGCGAGCACACCTGGGATACTTTGTGGAACACAATAATTCAGGGTGACAAATACGAGTGTCATACAATCACAGAACGTGGTTTGACTTTAGGGGTACTGACTACCACCTTGCCAGAGAAAGGTAGTTATCAAACCTACAAGCGTCCGTGTGAAGCATTCGTATTAACAACAACGCTCTGTACGCTTTAGCTTCGGTATATTTATAGATTCGTGTCCATATTATGTCTTGTCCCCAGTGTTGTTACCGTTCAGTATTCAATTACTTATTACCTCTCCCGACGTTTACATCTCATTAGTGTTGTCAGGAATCTAACTTCATTACATTAAATCAAAATAATATTTTGTTTTGTACCGTCCTCCGTTTGCTAAAACATATTTGTCGGCAAGCATTGTCCCTGTAAGATCATCCTGTGATCCGCTCGACGTTTCAAAATATCGTAGTCTAGCGTTCTGTAAGGTCGAAAAGTAAAGTCTTTGTATATGTCTTCGTCGATGTCTGTGATGTTCACGTTATACTGAATCTTTAGAAGAAAAAATGTACTGTGTATAAAATGTAGTATTTACCAAAATATATTTTTGATGAAACTGAATATAATGAGTTAAACAAACCATGTAACAAAATTTAACATAATAATTTTGAATATTAATCGAAAAAATATACTTATAGCAAATTATAAAAACAAAATACTTATTTGTTACACAAATTAAATCTGGTAAATATCCAAATATAAATTTCGTGAATTAACCTTATTTTTTACTTTAGGTAACGAAATAAGCACGACGACACGTCCGCCGCCGCCCAGCAGCACGGTAGACGTCAGGATTATCAACAAAAGTTTCGTGATCCAGGAAGTGGGTAGCTCCGTAAACTTTACTTGCCAAGCTAGCAGCCTCATGAGCCCGACTCGTCTCAACGTCACTTGGTACAAGGAGAACGGACACTTGCCCCAAGACCGAACGCAAATCGATCAGAGGATTGGACTTCTCCTCATAACCAACCTTCAAGTATCAGATAGTGGTGTGTACATCTGCCAGACCACTGACGGAATTTCCACCAAACAGGTCAAAGCAACTCTCAAAGTTCCAGGTTAGTGTTTGACTACTGTATTCATATTATTTTATCCACTTAGTGTTACAATTTGTTGTACCAATACTCATTGTTTGAATTTTTATGCTTTCATTATGGAAAAGTTGTCCCGTTATGGGTGTTATATGCGAAGAGTAAGTTTGAATTGAATTTGTAGAACAATTTGAATATCGTATCAGTGTTCTGTCGCTGAATGTAAAGTAACAAAATTGTTATTACATTCTAGGCAACGAGATGACCCAGCCCACTGTGTCGATAAGACCGGCAGTGAACAACTATTACGAAGGAGACAGGGTAGAGTTGGAATGCATCACGTCTGGAAATCCTGCCCCGTCCATCACGTGGCAGAGAGGCTCCAATCTACCTCTACCACCAACAGCCGACTATCGTGACTCATTGCTCACGATCGACTACGTCCAAGTCGAAGACTCCGGAGAGTACAGGTAAAAAATAGGGATCGAATAAACTCGAAATAAAATGGAATAAAAACGTTCTTTGCGATTTTTTATAGAAAACATTAAAGGAGAATATGGTCACCCTAATTTCAGTGGCAAATTGAAATTGGTAAAAAATGATTCGCCCATTGGTATTACTTTAATATTATTTTGAGAGTGGTGCCCACAGCAGGCATAATTTTCCCTTATCTAACAGTTACGTAGCGTTTTAATAGCAACAAGCATTGAAGACTTCGTAGAATATATTTTAATTCGTTTTTGATTGTCTTCCCTAAGGAAAGAGGTATCAAATATCTCGTGTATATATCCATGTAAGTATGTAGTGAGAAAGAAAAAGAGACCTATCTCCAAATTTTCACAAATTGAGTTAAATGAAATTACTATCCATGACGTAGTCCAATGCTAGCGAACTAAAACCCAACGAATTCGTTCTAGAAAAGACACACATTTAAGGACCGCGTAAAATTTGTAATCTCAAATACTTCAATGTTGTAATTTTAATTAAATACAATTTTCACAATAAATCCCTTTTATTTTTAGTGTACAACATGTATGTATTTAAAAATTGTGTTTTTTTCATAGATGTATCGCAAGCAACACGGCAGGCTACAGTGACGGAACTACAAACGTTGTAGTACGCCCACGACCGTCGCGACCACCGAGCGACAACCTGGTGGTGACCCCGCAGGCTCCCACCGTTTACGAAGGACAGAACATTCGTGTGGTTTGCACGGGCACCGCGAACATTCCGGCTGGCACCATCCAATGGTTCAGGTGACAAATCTTTTGCTATTCGCTATTGAACAAAACATGCCTTCTACACTTATAACCCCACAATAAGATTTTCTCCTGTGTCGTGGGTACCATGAACACACACAATATGAATACACAAACACCCAGACCCAGAACACAAATCTAAACTCATCATTCAGATACGTGTCTGGCCGGGAATCGCACCCAGGACCCATTGCGCGTCAGACCGGTATGGTAACCGCTCCGCCACCCGGGTCATCAAATTGCAAAATAAATGATGAAATAAATGAATATCCCGGATACAACTGATCATGTAATGTAATTGCTTCTTTGTTTTATAAAATATGTTTACGGAAAAATGTATCATGTATTAGGATACAGTATCAATCAAGGAGAAACTTTGTATATTCTGTTGCCTCGGTAGCCATAGCTCAAATATGATTATAGTCTTCACTGTAGGTAATTAATTATTCAGTATTAGCTAAATAACTAACATAGCGGCAATAGTATAACAATGAAAAATCATTTTGTGTATTGAATAAAAAACTTAATACGATATATAAATGCAATAGTGTCTATAAACGGTCACAAGTAATTAAAACTTCTAATGTTAATTGATGTAGTTGAGTATGTAAATGTGATTTCGTTTACAGACAAGACGGATCTGATTTCTTACCGAATGTGCGTGACGACAATGGTGTCTTATACGTCGAGGGAGCTGTGCTCGAAAACCAAGGTGTATACGTCTGCCGCGCCATACTGGACGCGATCACCCCAGCACAGGTTGTCCTAACCGTCCAATCGCTGAACACACCTTCTCCCGATCAAAGACTAGAACTCAAATTGTCCACTGAGGTCTTGAAGATACCTACCGGAGGCAGCGGATCGGTTGACTGCAAGCCAATAGGCTTCCCGCGACCCTTGATTAGATGGACTAGAGTGAGTATATTTTTAGTATAAGCTATACATATGTCGGAGATTATTCCATTCTTATCGACATCTTTAGTAATCAGTGGGTTTTGTGGGCGTCATTGAAGGGTAAATGCGGGCACAAATACAGCATTAATTGTTTTTGACACTTTATATTCAGAGTTGCACAAAATAATGATTTCAAATACACGTAGGTTATGATCTAATACAATTAAGCTATTTGAGCAGCGGGTTCAAGGCAGTGACCGCACTCTTCAACACACAACGAAATTATGATCCTCATCAGTATTTATCAATGTTTCCCCACCGTGCGGCCACATACCTCGACTCCACTAGAGAGTTCTCAAAAGTCTCTGCTCTGATTGTAAATCATACACCATGACAATATAACTCAAACACAATATAAAACAATGGTTACTTAGTCTAATCTATAATCATTTAAATTATTCTATAAACTATGATTGTTAATGTAAGCCTAGCCATCTTCAGTAACTTCTAAGTTTTATTCATCCCTTCCTCCGACACATATAATTCTTAAAAGAAACACTTTTTATATATTATGGAACAATCAAACGATGATAGGATGATAGTGTTATGACTTGATTGCCAAATCTTTACGTCACTTTACCATCGTGATTATATATTTAATTTTTTTATGATTATGGATGCGTTTTCATCCGCTGCAGGTATAAGTTTCGAAACCTATGGATTATTCTGCAAAGCACGTAATATTTTTTATGATCTAATAAATAATATGAATTTGTAATTTTTATAGTACCAAGGCCAATTCGGCCCAGGAACGAGCCAACGCGACGACACATTGATTATAATGAATGCTCAAGAAAGTGACCAGGGCCACTACAGTTGCGAAGCTGTTGTCGATGGTACAACGGTCACCAACCAATACGTTTTGGTAGAGATTGAAAGTAAGTATGCGTTCCAGCCAATCTTCTATGTTTTCTGCTAATTTTGCAAAGTTCTTTATCGTTTTCCCTTAGATATCAGAATAATAATAACTTATTTTGTATCAAATGACACAAAACTAAATTAAATAAACGTAATTGTTGAGGTAAAAATGATATAATTATACTGTTTGCACTACATTAGAAATTACGTTATTGCACCAGTAACTAAAACTTTAATTAAACAATTTTTTAGTAAGTTTACATAATTTTTAGATCGTTATGCAGCATAGTTAGCTATGTATTAATATGTCACTGTTTTGATACGTATTTTTATTTGAAATTTAGAGGGACCCTGATATAAATTTGGATTTAAATAGGTTTCAAACAGATATGGCAAATATTCACCTTTCATAACTGAATTGATCTTCTGTTATGCTCTTAAAATATAACATTTAGAAAATGAACATTTAAAAAATACACACCTATTCCTAGCGTGAAGCATATCTTGCGTTTCGATGGAAGGGTGTGGTTGCCGGCACACTTTTATATGAGGCGACCATCATAGGCCTCGGGTGTCGCAACGCATCTGTTGTTGACTTCAGATAGAACCCATGTTCTTTATGAAGTTGATTAAAGATGTCCATGGGCGGCAGTGACCACTTACCATCAGGTGGACTGCATGCTCGTTTGCTACTTCGGTCAAATAAAAAAAATGAAAAAAATACCAATCCTTTTTATTAATGTAACTCTTATTTTTTTAGGGCGTAAACCACCCCGCGTTTCGATTTGGCCTCAGGACACGTTGCACATCGTCAGCCTAGGCTCGCATTACGACTTACATTGCAGGGTTGAGGGTGGTATCCCCGAACCATATGTTACATGGGATCGCAGCGGAGGAAGAGCGTTGTCTCCACACGTTCAGATGCAAAAACATAACGTTCTAAGGTAATATTATATTTTCAACGACGTAAACGGTTAAGATACATTATCTTTTTTACACTGTATTTTTCATCTCTTACAGATTTGAGAGGATTGAAGTGAATGATGAGGGCGAATATACCTGCACAGCATCGAACCAAGCGGGCACTGTCAGCGCACGGGCTCAGATCAAAGTAGTGTCAATGCCTGAGATCACCATCACACCCAAAGCTTTTATTAAGACCTTCCTGGGAGATTCCGTCACCGTTGAATGTCGTGCCAATGGATATCCTGACCCAGAAGTTTCTATCAGTAAGGAGAGAACTTTATTATTATACTGTACTATTATAACTATATATCAATCATGACTTAAGATTATTTCCAAAATTCCAGGTCGTTCTATTTCGTTCCTATTTAACAAAATATGTAACAAACTTCACAAAATAATTCTGTTTTTGTAAGGTTTGATAAACTAAAAAAAAGAAATCAGTTTATTGTCTTCGTTCAGTCTCTTTAAGACACTGACCGCTTAACCATTCAACATCAAATGGATTGAAATTCCTCGTTAATCAAGTTGTTGTTTTTCACTATAATTGTGTAAAACCATGAAAGAAAATAACACGTGTACTTTGAACAGTGGACCAAAAGAACTACGAAATAGCGGGACCGTCGCCCAGAATGGCCGTGCTGAAGATCCCATACGCCCGCTACGAAGACGATGGCGAATACTTGTGCACAGCTAAGTCCTTGGCTGGTACCGTCGAAGAGCAGTTTGCCATTCGGGTTGAGCGAGGCGATGGTGGCGTTGGCGACTTTGATGGTAAGATTATTCGTATGGAATTTAACTATGTAACTAACATAATTCGATCAAGCAGGTCGCGCCATCAAACCTATTTTTTTTTAATTTTACTGAAGGAGCAAACGAGCATGCAGTCCACCTGATAGTAAGTGGTCACTGCCGCCCATGGACATCTGTAATCAACTTCATACAGAACATGGGTTCCATCTGAAGTCAATCACAGATGCGTTGCTACTCCCGAGGACTATGATGGTCGCCTCATGTGAAAGTGTGCTGGCAACCACACCCTTCTATCGAAACGCAAGAAATGCTTCACGCTAGAAATAGGTGTGGCGGTGGTACTTCCCCGGTCGAACTACACTGGTTCTACCACCTTATTTCTAACGGAAAGCAGCTTACCGCGTTGTTGGACGGTTGTGATGAATACCGACTGACCTTACAAGGTAACCTTAGTCCTTAGGTGAGGTAACGCTTCTGCATTTGACTTGATATATATCCAAAGGTTACTTCACTTACCATTAGGTAGTCGGTATACTCGTTTCCTTCTACAATCACTACATAGTATAAAACAAAGTCGCTTTCCGCTGTCTGTCCCTATGTATGCTTAGGTCTTTAAAACTACGCTACGGATCTTAATGAAGTTTTTTTTTAATAGTTTTAATAGATAGAGTGGTAAAAAAGGAAGGTTTGTATGTATAATACATGCATAATGTAATGGAGGAACATTGATAATTTTAGATTTTTGACTTTTGGGCGGAACGGAGTTCGCCGGGTCTGATAATTTTACATAAAAATGAATAATTTCAATGTTTTGAAAATAACATTGCAGGACACTTTTTAACTTTCCAAATATTTGTTTAGGTTGTAAATCCAATTAACTTCTAGATACTGTAAAATTAAAATTGATAATATATTTAAACGTACAGAGGGTAGCGGTGAGGAAGGCATCAACACGGATGATGAGAACACCAACGATGTCATTCCCGGCAGCAACTTAGCCATCGAGGGGAAGGAGACTCGACTCAAGTAAGTTACGATTTATATCATAAAAAATAATGCGATTCATTTAATTTAACGCTGCCCTTAAATGCTAATAATGATCATAATAATATAATAAACTTAACTACTTGATAAGTATTAAGCAGATCGTCTGCTTTCCTCCTGCGCCCCATATTTGCCCATAATTTGTCGTTTTACTTTTTAAATACTTCAATGCTTACACAAAATTTAAGTCGGTTAAATCTGTAAATAACTAAAACATATTTTTTCACCAGTTGCAACGCATCAAGTGAATACGATGTAGTATGGACCAGAGGTGACAGACAACCCCTACAATATAATGCCAGGCAAATTGGTTCAACTCTAGTTATAACTGGAGTAAGTATAAAAGCTTATTTGACACTATAGTTCACTCTCGATCTTTGAAACAAGATTTAATTACAGCCTCCCACATAAATAATAATATATTGACCTCTGAAACAAATATCATAGCACATTATTCAGCGGCAACAATTATATAAAATGTTTTTAACAGACGACTAAAAGTGACTCCGGACAATATGCCTGCACTCTGACTAACCGATACACCAATGAAGAGAGATATCCGGTGTATACGAGACTGGAAGTAATGGCCCCGCCAAGAATCACCTTGAATCCAGCTAAGCAAGTGGTGCAACCCGGACAGTCCCCCACGGTCGAGTGCATAGTCGAGGGTGACAACGTCAAGTCTTTCTGGGCTCCAGTACCCAACAAAGTACCATCCAGGTAATTATATTTTTATTGTATTGCACAGCCTTGTACGTGCGCTGTTGCATGTTTCCTACTTACTTTTAAAATGAAAGTTTTATAAAATAGTTTTATTTTTTTTCTAGCCGCGTTGAAATCCGTGGTCCCATCTTGAGGTTCCGTCAAATTGAAAACGAAGATGCCGGAGAGTACATCTGTTTTGCCAGCAACAGGATCGCCAACGCGAGTGCTGTCGCTCAAGTCATTGTCAGCGGTATGCTTTTATAATTAGTATATATTTTATAATGCATCACTATTGCAATTTTTCACGAACAAAACGTAGAAATGAATATTATTTTATTTGAGAGCACATAAGTATAATCTTCGTCAATTCGTATCACCTCACCGATGTACAGGATGCACTTAAATAGTTTTTGTAAGGGCACCTGTCGCAAGCGTTTTTGCATATCACACTATATCATTTTAACGAGAACGGTCTGTCTACTCTATATATCTAGCCGACTCGAACACTGTATGATCACATAACAAACGAAACACTGTACGGTTGATTATAATTCACTCGAATGCTTACCATGTTACCATTCCACAGTAACATGTGCTTGTACGTGGGTACATTTGATTGCATGTGACATTAACAATTGATAGAAGACAGCGACCGCACGAGCTGGGAGTCGCACGATAACGAGCAGCACGCGCACGTGGGCGCGGCCGTGCACCTCAGCTGCAACGTGACGCGGCCCGACCTGCGCATCCGCTGGACAAAGGACGGCAACGACCTCCCCCGCTCCGTCTACCTCAAGAGAGACGGCTCCCTCTTCATCCAACTCGCACAGAAAACTGACAGCGGTCGCTATGTCTGTACCATTTCGGACGAATACGGCCGCCAATCTAGCAATTACATCAACCTGCACATTGAGGGTCAGTGAGAGCCGTCGTAGCTAAACGGCGTCTATAAAGTTGTCAGTAGTTGGCGCTTATGTGGTTTCGGTGAACGTAATTGCCCCCTCTTTCATATCTTCGCTTCGACCTCCCACGATAGTAACGTTAGCTCAGCATGCTTACTTACATTTATTACTTACAACATGCCAATATTTCTATTACTCCTTCAATCGCCTCCTTCTTTCTTCGTCCTTCGTTTACTAACTTAGTTGAATATGATAATGCTAGCTAGGTTACGTGTTTTATAATAATATAACATTTTTTCATCTACCCGTAAAGGTATAAAGTGCTTGCAAACGCAGTTTCGTTGTAACGATGGCAGCAGTTGCATAGAGGACGAGTTCCTATGCGACTCATACTACGATTGTCCGGATGGTAGCGATGAAGCGAACTGCATCTCGAGAGATAAGCGCCTCTCGAGTTTCCGCTCGGACTTGTACTCCAACTTCGCTGGTAATTTATTGCGGGTGTTCGGGGGTTGTTATTTGAGGTCCTTGTGCAGTCGCTAAGGTCTTGGGGTGCTATTATTCGTGTTGTGAACTAAGTGGTGAAGATGATGTTTACCTGTAAAATTGGGAAATATATGAGTTGTACATGGTAATGACTATTCGTGCTAAATTTACTTGTTTGTTTAATTTATGTATCTATAGGTAACAATGTTCGTGTTTGGTAGTTGGTTTTCTTTTTTCTGTGTAACATGTTTTTTATGCTTTAACAAAATATTCGTGCTTTGCATGACTAGGAATGTAGTGTTCGTCAGCTTTGTTGAACGTATATATGCATACATATATCATGGTAATGTATTATGTAATAATCATATTTATAGGTACTACAAAAATTATAAGCGGATTATGTAAAACGTTTAATCTTCTGGGTCGTCTACAATTTGTCTTGTAGAATACGACCCATTTTTTATAGTTAATATTTAGATGAAGTTGTTTTTAGGACCCCGGGTAGAGACCACGGCGCTTGTGGCTATCGATCAGCCTCGTAGACCGTTCAGAGTTGGAGAGAAAGTGGAGATCTTGTGCAGAGCCCCCTCTAAAGGCACTACTGTCACATGGGAAAGATACGGCACTAACCAGTTTGTTGACTCAAGAGTGAGTAACTACCCATTTCTCTCCTTTGTACACTATTGTTTTATAACCCTATTCGGTAAATATTCCTAATGATTATGTTTTGACATAAATATTTAAATTTAAAACGAAAATTGGCATATGTATGCCTATTTCGTCTAAAAGAACACCTTATAAGTCTGCATATATTAAATATTTGTATGTACATATGCTGGATAATACGTCTATTATCATTAACAAATACTTAATTGTATAGATATACGGCGGCGGAGCTCTCCTTATGATCCCAGGCGTGGAACAATCAGATACAGGTGTATACAGGTGCACCGGCCAGGACGTATTCGGTCAGACCTCTTACGAAGACTTTAACCTCGAAGTTGTACCAGGTAAGATCTAGTCGCTAATATAATGTAAGATATAAAGAGTAGTGCACAAAATTTTACGACCATTGGTCACCCATCCAATCGCAACTGCGCACGACGATGCTTAACTTTTTAATGAAGTTAAGATTTACGTAACCAGCAGGGTTATGTGCGCTTCAATGTTCTTATATATTAATAAATATATATTACATTACGTTAACAGGTTGTAGATTTGTACGTATGTATATGTATTTCTAGGCTCAGGGGGTCCATCATATCCCGTTAACGACCGAAACCAAGTCTACAAAGCCCGTCTAGGCGATATCGTAGACCTGCCTTGCACACATAACTTAGAAGAACCGGTGTCCTTCGAGTGGAGAAGAGAGTACTCGCAACTGCCTCCTAATGTCAATCCTAATGAGGTAATTTAAAACTTACAAATATATTACTGATTGCACCATAGACATAAAAAAATAATAAGACCCAAGAAGTTTAGGACCCTATTAAATATTATCTAACGATGATAGTTTTGTTTTCAATTGCTCTTGCTCTATTTTAGGTAATTTTCACAATTTACTATTAACACAATTATTGTCCACCAATTTGCAATTGGCCAGCGCGGTGGACTATGGCCTAAAACTCTCTCATTTGGAGAGAAGTACCGTGCCTAGCAGTGGGACAACAATGGGTTGACGACGATTAACACAAATAAATCTATTTAGAAATAATAAAAAACTTGGTATACGAAACAAACTATTGATTTTCTATTCTATTACAGCTCTTATGCTCTACAGTCTAGTGTTTCAGTTTTGTATGAAGTTGCTTACAGATATCCATGGGCCACAGTGCCCGGATAAAAAAAGTAAAACAATTTTTGTGAACATTATGATCAATCAATCAAATTATATTCCATTGTATCTTTGCACTATCCAGCCAGCTCATGCACTATATAGGCAGTAATCACATACCAGCTGATACTGCATGCCCATTTGCTGCAACAAGAAATAAACAAATATGTATATGTTATGCTTGTTCGATAAATTCGTCCAGATCGGCTAATAATAATAATTCGATTCAGATTTTTTTTATAAATCGGAACATGGCTAGAGTGTTCTTTTTGAACACAGGGTGCTTGTAGTGGGAGCTCCTAAATCTTTCGTACATTAAAAATGAACTTATGACATACAAACATAATATCATAACTAAAATAAACTATGTGTACAGTATGAGTGTAGGTGAGCCCTGGTTGCTGAAGTAAAGCCACTAATTTGCCTAAGATGGGACCTGGGAAGCGCTTGCGACGAAAACACCCTGTCGCCTTCCATTCCTGGGCACGTTAGACCACTGATATTGAGTTGTGCTTTATCCGCGTGGGCTATTTTCTTTCACCCCTAGCCTATTTCGTGTTTTGCGGCTCTCAGGCTTTCTCCTAATGTGTGTGCGAGCGTGTGTGTACACTCGTGCTGAATATCTCTCCGTTTCCAGAGCAATCTCCACTTGGAGCCAGTGACCGAAGCCGACGCTGGTACATACGTCTGCAGAGTCAGCAACAGCCGCATCGTGCTGGAGACGCGTGCGATACTCCGCGTGACCGGCGTGATTCCGCAATTCGATGGCAGAGGATGGATCGCGCTACCAACGCTCAAGGACGCCTACGAACAGTTCGATATCGAAGTCTCCTTCAAACCCACTGGTATGGTCTCTTAGAATTTTTACATGTTTTAAACAGTGATTACTTAAGAAAAGAGATAGTTTAACTTAGGTAGTCAAGTACTGGTTAATAATTATAGAATATACATGCCTTTGTAAATTTAGTAGGAAATTTTAGTTACGCAGATTTCTAGGCGGTGTTTTATTTCGTCGTTACATATAGGAGTAATTAATTTTAAGATACGTTACATAATAAGACGTTACGTTACATATAGGAGTATATAGAGGAGTAAACCTAATTGTATCATTCCCGAGATCTCCAGCGAAAGACGTTTAAGTTGTGTTCCTTTTCTATTCGTGTTAAATGATACATGCTTCAAAAAGATTTGTCAAATCGTTCGCTATAAATAAATATAAATAGATTACACTTTCTACATACATAGCTTGATATTTCCAGTACCGTGCGTACCATGCGCATACAACAAAAACGACCACTCAAAGACACTCACAAGGGATACCTAAATTAATCTTTCAGATATTTGTCTGGCTGGAGTTCCAACCTAGATCCCACTACCTGTAAAGACTAGTATCATGACTCTACCACCGCGCGAGTGGTCAATTTTGTAGCCAAATTGATAGCTATACTTATAGAATATTTTTTTGCAGACGACAATGGATTGATACTGTACAACAGCCAGTACAAAGACAATTCTAGGCAGAGCGGCGACTACCTAGCACTACAACTGGTTCAAGGAGTGCCCAGGTTCACGCTAGACGCGGGCAACGGTGCGGTGGTCATCAACGGTGACCGACCACTAACACTCAATATGTGGCACACGATCCGCCTCAGCAGAACCAACGACAAAGGTAAGAGACAATTCCATTATTTCTGTAACTCTATCTTCTATTTTTCTCTTCTCCTTCTCTTCTCCTCTTCATTTACGAATGGTGTAAATTCTTTCAATTTACGGAAATTTATCTTTCTTCTTTTATGAGAAATAGTTTCAGCATGCAATGTCTTTATTAATGTGATTATAATATTGTTATGTGATTTACTTAATGTATTCTATGTTACAAAACATTGACAAATAGTAGCACCAGCTTGGTTCAACCGGCAAGTAATCACTCCACAACTTTTTCAAGCGATAAGCAATTCTTGCATTCGGATATAAGGTTAAGGATGACGACTGACGCATCTCCGGATATCCACCCTATTTTTTCATATGGAGTCGGAAACATATGTACATCTTCGTAAAATGAACTGTATGCTCATTTATTTTCTAAAATCAAATATAAAGAATCTTTAACAAACATTTATATGTACAATAATATATCAACATATTAATATGTTTTTTCATACAGTGACGATGGACGTTGACAATACCGGGCCATTCGTTGACAGCTCGGTTGGAAGCAAAATAATCGAACTACAGGAACCTCTGTTCGTTGGTGGAGTGCCCAGTTACGAAGAATTACCTTTCCAAATCTCTGATGCTACTGGGTAGGTGTTTATTTTATAGTAGTTGACCCGGCGTATTTCGTTCCTCCTAAAACTCAAAATTCTAAAATTGTCACCGTCTCTCCACTATATCATACTGGTATTCTATATAAAAACCTTGATCTTGAATCACTATATCTATTTAAAAAACTGCATTAAATCGTATGCATGCATTAAATCCATAGCGTACTTTAAAAAGAATGTTTACAGCTACGTAACATTATAATTCAAAAATTTTATAAGATAGATAGATAAATATTTAGATTAACGGAAATTTCAATTTATCTGAAATCCTTTGTAGAAGACAAATATATTAATGTATGTTTAACACACATTTAACGTACTTTTGCACTTTTGACAACGTTTGATATTGTAATTGTATTGTAATTAATTTATGTAGACAGACAGAATTAAAAATGTAATATTATTGATTATTCTAATTTCTAATATTATACACTTTTTCACTCCCGCAAGCATTTTTGAATATTCAGACGCGGAGTACTTTCTTTATTATATGTATGCATAACCCTTGATTGTGTCGGAATTGCCCGTCATAGTCGTATTTTATTTATGTGGTTCATTGTCTTTTGCAGATTCATAGGTTGCGTGAGCATGCTGATCTTGGGCAGAGAGGATCAGAACATTATGGTGTCCAACATAAATAAGGAGAATGTGAAAGAGTGCGACACTTGCACGCCCAACCTGTGTCTCAACGACGGCGTGTGCCAGGTTATTATCTCTAAGTACTTTTTTCCCACAATATAGTTAGCAACACAAACGTACGTTAGAAGAATACATGTGCTCATATCGTTTTTATGTATAAGTAAAAATCCTAAAGCCTACCATATCCTAAAACATACCATACCATATACAATTATTTTATCAAAAATTTGCCACCTGTCAATAGTCCCGAACAGATTGTTAATCGATATATTCTCAATTGTCGATCTATGGATGTTAATCGAAACGACGACCCGCGTGGCGGACAGGTTACCATACCGGTCTGATGCGCAATGGATCCCGGGCTCGATTCCCGGCCAGACAGAATCTGAATAATGAGTTTAGATTCATGTTCTGGGTCTGGATGTTTGTGTATTCGTCTTGTGTGTGTCCATGGTACCCACGACACAGGAGAAAATCCTAGTGTGGGGCTATGAGTGTAGAAAGTGTGTGTTAAAACTTGTCTGTTTATCAAAACGCGTACGACGTGTTTTTTGTTTTACTTTTCTTTGATTTTGATATGATTTTCTTTTATTTGATATGTCTGTAAAGTACAAAACTTTTTAAACTAAACTTATATATACGCTAGTTCTAAAATTATAACAACTTAGAACAATCATCTCCTTAACTTTTTAATCGATTTTACCGATATATTACATATAGCATATAATACAATATATGCTATCTATAATATATTAAATCTATCTAACTGTTCGCAATAGTTTAGGTGTTGTCAGGGATATCGTTATAATATGCACCTCTTACAGCTACCACATTCGTAATACATGTATGAACGCAGGAGGCGCGTATCGAGCAAGGCTTCGCGTGCCACTGCGCGCCAGGGTTCGCGGGCCGCATCTGCGACCGCACAGGCGAGGCTTGCCGCCCCGGCCTTTGCGGGCCCGGCAAGTGTGTGGACTCGCTTGAAGGATACAAGTGCCATTGTCCTATTTCGTTAACCGGCAAAAAGTGAGTATCTTTACAAGTTTTACACATACAATTTTCTTTTACAATAATTATATACAGGATGTTTTTACGATGTCGTGACCGGTGTCACGTAATTATTTAACCAACCCATGTATGTTAGTATTTGATTAATGAAATGGCAATGTCATACAAAAGTATTATATAAAAAAAATATGCGTGATTTCGAAATTGAATCCCGATTAAGATTAATGCGAGGTATTTTATTTACATTGTAATATCATTTCTATTCTACAATTGCTGTCTTACCTTAAAATACATTCTCCCTTTTTTATGAGCGGTTTCGATAAAATACCCAGTATATTTTAACATGCTCAAACTATTATACAGATACAATCTCAGAATATATATTTTTTATAACCCACAAAGCAAGGGTTGGTACCTACACTTTCACTAAATTTCTTTTTAAAATAATCAATTCACTGTTTAAAACACGGTATATACCTATGTATGTAATTATATAAAATCAATATTTGTTTATTTTTTCGGTATGCTGCGTTATAAACCCATTGGTCAGGTTTCACTAAAGCTATAGTCCTAGTGTTAGTCATTAATACAACAATTTTAATGTGAAAATAGCAATGTTTTCATTCATCCCAAGGAGTAAATAGAGTAAAGTATTAACTAAATGTTACTTATTGGGCAATGGTTTATCGTACCCACTAATATCTGGTGTTGCCCACCACGCAGCAAAATTTTGATTTACAGAGTCATTTAATAATGCTTAGCTATTAGGGGTATATAATTCTTGAAGTATTATGTTTAATGTTCTTGTTTGAACAGATAGTAAAAAAGCGAAGTATTAAATTTTCCTGTAAATATCGAATCTCAAGTGCATTGTGCAGCAAGAAGCATACACGATAACACGCGATGAAGAATGTTTAGTTTTTTTCACACCTTTGTATTGCACTCATTATTTTCAGCTAGAGATCAAATGTAGCAAAGAATATCACAATGTTTATTACATTGTATCAAAGTATAGGTAATACTCAAAACGAAACAATAACGAAAATAGTATATATACCTACTATAAATTAAGGTTCAATGCTTCATATAAGTCGTAATGTACAGCTTTAACCGAGTTCTTAAAAAGTAAAGACACTGCTGTTAACTGCACTTGGTAGTGCTTATTATTTTTGCACTATTGTTTTATACCAATTTCGTGCAAAATATCCACAATATTATATTTATACGCACTGTTTCAATGCTTGAATGAGACATTCACCATGTCTTTTGTTTATGCTACAGTGGCCAACTGATGATTTTAATGATGTATGTATTCTATTATGTCAGCCACGTTTTGTCTTATTCTAATTAGCTAACATGTCGAGATGACATGCTATTTTAATAGCAGTTTTATAATACTAGAACAAACAGAGTTCCAAAGGGTCAGATAGCCTAACGCTTAGGATGCCTTTGCACTAGAGGTAGGCGAGCAAGCTAAACTATATTTGAAATACATTTGAAATCTTTCATCCTAATTGGTTAGCTTAGCTTAACTCGGGTGGATAAGATATTTTTTTATGAAATACGAGTCAAAAATTGAGTCTATGGATTCCCACGATGGATCGCAACTGGTGTAACTATAGGATATTCGTAGCATCTCATCGTTTAGCTTAGCAGCGTAGTTGGTTGCCTACACATCTCTAGTGGAAACGCACCCGTAAACGAGACGATCCAATAGCCACCAAAAGTTACAATGATCGAGGTCAGGTACAAATTTACTTGTTTCCACATGTTTTCTAATGGCAGTGGCAACTTACTGTTAAATATGCACTATTCATGCGCAACGCCGGTAGGTTATAAGTATGCCTTATTAGAAAAAGACAAAACTTTATAAATTTTATATCTCGATGTTGTAGTTATTTGACACATTAGTTGCTTTGAAAATAAATGACCTAATCAAAAATATTAAGTGATTCATTAAGAAACATTCTTTATAATGATACCTATCTACCTTTTTTACGTATGTAACATTTTTTTTTCATTTTATATGTGTTATCTATATTATGCTTTCATAGTTAATATTTATTATTGACGAAATATTTTCATTTTTTTAATTATTTAATTATTGTTGGAACCGATATGAAATTCAGAATTAAAATCAATTATTGAGTGTTATGAAATATTACCAACATCAAGTGCTTATTTTAAATCGAACTAATTGTTAAAATCAATTATAAATGGAAAAGCAGCTCACGTGTTAAATAAAAAAAATATGCATATATATTTTCTATATTTTGAATTATCTATTGCATGTCATTTACATTTTCGAACCAATTAATATTTGAATGCATTTGGCCGAAACCGTCATCATTTTCACAAAACGAACGCATACCGTAATAGGGACGGCATGTAATAACTTTACAACGTAAGCCCTTGATTTTCAATTTAAATTTAATGTGAATGTATGAGTAGATTCAGGGCCTGATCTAGAATGTGGTAAGGCGGGTTATTGCTCAGAAAGGTAAGATTTAGGGGCGGAATATCGAAAATGTGTTACTGATAAGTATATATATACAAGTAACTTTTATTTTTTACTTTGCCTAACCAAAAAGTAAAAAATAAAAGTTACTTGTATACACTTATCAACAACAATTTTTTTTCCACTTTTTTTTAGAATTAGTTAATAATTGTGTCCAGTTATTGTTATACCTATACCATACACACATATTCTATTAGAACGATTCACAATGTGGATTTTTCTAATTTCAATACACAAGAAATAAATAATAGCATAGAATAGGCAACCCATTAGTATATGCCTTGTTTTTATTAGTTGATTTATTTCTATAAGGGACCACAACTTCACTTTTCAGCTCGGGCGCACAAACTTACTTACGGCACTACTCATAAGTAACTCTAGAGTAGTTACGTAAGGTGAGTTTGTACGATATCATTTCAAAGCGCGTGAAATACAATGTTTGTACGAAACGACTAAATAAATAGACCAGGCCCTATCTACTCGTATATTGACAACGAAGTGGGAAAAATATTCAAAACCTTTTAGCAACCCTAATCCCCCTTTTATTCTCATGCATTGTCCCTGTGTCAATTTACATCCACGTTTTCCGACGTTTTTATTCTGCTTAGTAAAAACTATATCTATATTTTAATATTCTACCCAACATTTTTTTATATATGTACCATTAGGTACACTTTTGGAGCAAGCTCCAAGTATCCGTAATAGATTTTTTTATTTTACGATTACGCTTTTGATGTTTACACGGATGACAAGACATTAAAAGTAATGAGTGTTTGATTTTTTAGCTGCGACGTAAAACAATCGATCGAATACCCCGCCTTCACTGGAAGCGCCTACTTGGCGGTGAAGCCCCCGGAAACATCCAGGTTCATCAGCATGTCTATGAAGATCAAACCGACAGCTCCCATCACCGACGGTATAATCATGTACTGTGCCCAGTCTGCCAGAGGGTACGGAGGATTCATCTCCCTGGTCGTACGCGACGGCAAGCTGGAGTTCCGTTACGACTTTGGCGACGGTAAGCAGCATTTTCATGTAGAAGTTTCTATTCGTCGTCAACCCATTATTGTCCCACTGCTGGGCACGGGTCTTCTCTCAGTATGAGAGAGTTTAGGCCATAGTCCACTGCGCTGGCCAAGTGCGAATTGGTGGACTTCACACACCTCCGAGAACTTTTTTTTTTTTAAGAACTCTCAGGTGTGTAGGTTTCCTCACTCTTCCTTCACCGAAAAGCAGTGATAATTAATTTCTAATACGCACATGAATCAGTGGTGCGTGCCTGGGTTTGAACCTCGGACCTCCCGATCGAGAGGGCAAGTTTCAACCATTAGGCTATCACTGCTCAGAAGTTTCTATTAAAACTGACCAATCTCGGCCATTGTTGATTACTGACGGGTATTTAGATAAGGATCAATGTTTATTATTCGGTATATATTTGAATAAAACTTATTCTAGGTATATATTTCAGGTAATTTGCTTGAATTAAATTACTGCATGGTTCCAAAATTTAATGATTGTAACTTGCTTTAATACAACTAATTGATAGAGTAGATTTATTGACCACGAAAAGTATACAGATAAATATTCTTACAGACAATTCTAAGTTTACGTTATTTCGTTGTAGGAAGCGTGCCAGTTGTCCTCACGAGCAACAAGACCCTGCTAGCCAACGACTGGACGGATGTGAGGATATCTCGAGTAGGCGTCAGAGTCGCTATGAAAATAGATGTAGTCAACGAGCTGAGCGGCATGTTGCAGTCTGGAAAGGTATGTTGATTGTTACTTTTATTCAAATAATGATAGGAAACTTATAGTGAATTGCCAATTCCAAAGTAACTTTCCCTAATGTGCACTGTGGTGTTACACAGGGCACATTAGGTCTTGAATAACCCTCCTCCGTCTTTCTCGAGAATGTCTTAAGAAGCTATTAGGGGACAAAAACGAGAAGATGGGTAGTGACGTCTTCCGTCAACACTCATTGCTTCCTCAGCAGTGGGAACTAGTGGCAATAACCCTCATCGAAAGAAGACTGGTGGATGGATGTATAGATGGACAAACTTATCTACGATGTCGAAATAATTAGAATTAAATTAAATTAAGAATTTAAATGAAAATTCTGTTTGAAATTAGAGAACCTTAAAGGAAATAATTAAGGTAACATTTAATTTAAACAGTATCTAAAATTTCTGAGTATGCTTTGACATAAGTTGAAACACGCAAACGGACCCGCATTAAGAGACCGTATAGCAATTTTCAAAGAGATATACGAATACTGTAATACTCCCCTTACACTACCCCGACTTACGCGAAATTACGCGGTTTTCAAACCTCTACATTTCGCCTACGTCTCTCTATACCTATTACGATTACATAGTCTTACTATCCTACACTATTAGGTAATTGTGTGGGATAGTAAGACTATGTACAATGTATGATAGCCACAATTTATTTTGTGTTCTGTATTTCTTATACCCTGACTTACGCGAATTCTACTTACGCAGTTATCAGTATTTTTTTTATTTGATTGAAGTAGCAAACGAGCAGGCAGTCCACCTGATGTTAAGTGGTCACTGCCGTCCATGGACATTTGTAAGCAACTTCATAAAGTACATAGGTTTTATCTGAAGTCAATCACAGATGCGTTGCTACTCCCGAGGACTGTGATGGTCGCCTCATATAAAGTGTACCGGCAACCACACCATTCCATCGAAACGCAAGGAATGCTTGATGTTAGAAATAAGTGTGGCAGTGGTACTTCCCCGGTCGAACTACAATGGTTCTACCACCTGGCAAACCTATCGCTTAAATTCGGGGTATTACTGTAGTCAAAACACAAAACACACTTTCTACACTCATAGCCCCACAGTAGGATTTTCTCCTGTGTCGTGGGTGCCATGGACACACACAAAGACGAATACACAAACACCCAGACCCAGAACAAGAATCTAAACTCATCATTCAGATACCTGTCTGGCCGGGAATCGAACCCGGGACCCACTGCGTGTCAGACCGGTATGGTAACCGCTGCGCCACGCGGGTCGTCAAAAAAATATATGATATGTTTTTTTCGCAATACCATTTCGACCATCGTAAGCGGCTTTATTATTATTGTTCTTCTTTCAGATCCTGAGCTTCGACACTCCTCTGTTCGTTGGTGGTGTCGATGACTCCATTGCGCTGAACCCCAACACCGGCGTCTCTGCTGGCTTCAGCGGCTGCATTCGGGACGTAAGTATCTAAATAAAAAAAGATAATAATAGCATACAGTTTTTACCATATTATTAATTTGACCACTTCACGTGATTAATCTATTACATTATTTAACATTGAGAATCATATCTTATTAGTCATATTTCTAGATAGAGCGATACACACACATAGGTAGATTACTATATGAATTTTAGAACATAATTAAAATACAGAAGAATTAAGCAATATTCATTCTGAAGTACTTATTTATTAGCAGTTATGTGTTGATTTCCGTTAAATATTTAGATACATTAAAAATAAATATTTAATTGCATAATATCATTTAATAACTTGTAAGAAACAATATTATATTTTACCTACCTAGGTAACTAGGTAAGTTATGTTACACGCTACAAAACTTTCCACGCCTTACTAAAATGGTTATATAATGGGTATCATGGTATTCATAATACCCAATAATAATAACATCTAGATGCAAACCAGAAATCTAAATTCATCATTTACCAATCCCATCAAATCCTGGACCTATTGCGTCTCACACAGACATGCCACCATTACACAATAAAATTTGAACAACTTTATTTTAATACATACATTTATTTACGCAGGTGATGCTGAACAGCAATTCCTTGGACCTGGTAAACTCCACAATACAATCAGCCAATGTGCAGGAGTGTGTTGCCACAGAACGCGGGGACATTCCAGAAGTATTCAATATTATATTTATGCCTTTACTATTCACCTAATATGTTTCTGTTTATATCATCATTTAAATGAATATCATCAATAAGGCATTTAAAATACCAGTAAGTTTTTAGAAGAACTTACGGTGAACGCTCCATTGAAGTTGGTTATAGATTGCGATGGATGGCACTTACCAATACCATTTATATTGGACGTTATCTATATTCTTGTTTCTATCATATAACGTTAAAATTTGCATGAATTATCACCTCTATGGCAACAGACGGCATTAAACCTTAAATCTTCTTCATTAAAATCGCAATAGTCTAAAATTCATTCACTATTATACGTAATATTTAGGATTCTTAACCATACCTAAAAACGTTTTTGTGTATTTATTTATAAATAATATCATTGCAGCGCTCTAAGTTAGGAAAGAGACCAGTAAGTAAAACATAAACACAGTAGATAACATTAGAAATATTATAACTCCATGGTTAATTACATAATAGGTCCGAGAAAATATAAGTATGACTGTCCGCTTATATTCGTCTTTGGAGACCTCCTATATTTTTAAATTCCACATTGATCACTGCTAGAGTTCTATGTAGTATGAATTTATGTTATTTACGTCGGAACCAAGGATTCACACCCAGCATGTTCCTCGCATCCTCCTTTTTGATTTTCTTCACCATAACTATTATATGCTTTGAGACGAAGGACTAGAAAAATATTTACTCCGGAATCAACTTAGGTTCCGAACCGCACTTAGCGGCATGGTACCTGGTCTAAACAAAAAACATCTGTGACCATCACACCCAGCGGTTAGAAAATAATAGGTTGATATTCCAATGCCAAAATTCGCTCACCAGAGTGACAGCGTGTGTACCCAATGCCGCAATAGAGGGTACTGCGCTAGCAGCGACGCTACGGCCTGCACGTGCCCTCCCGGCTTCAGAGGATTGTACTGCGAGATCGACGTTAACGCGAGGGAGAGCTCGCGCACCCCCCGGGAGAACCCCTGCGCCAGCAGACCCTGCCGCAACCAGGGCATCTGCAAGACCGACTACACCAAGAACATGAACTACACCTGCGACTGCTTACTAGGATTTACCGGCCTCAACTGTCATATTCGTAAGTAAATTTACTGACCAAAATATCAGTACGCCAATATTATATTAATCAGAGTTAATATAATATGGGCATACTGATATTTTCGTAATTGATACTCGGCGTCGAATAAAGACAATTTTCTTTTTGAAATATATTAAAAAGTTTGTTAAATTAGCCAATAGTGTTCGCTAATGCTAATCAATAATGATTCGAATAGAATGACGGTATGACTTTGTTTAAAACACACAAGTATTATATTTAATAATACTTAAACACTAAAATGATTAATGAAATAAAGAAACCTTCGAATCACGACTATTACCATAATGTAAAAATGTTTAAATAATGATTTTTTATAGCTGAACGTCTGGGAGAAAGCGTTGGCTTCAACGGCAATGGATACTTAGTACTACCACCCAACCTGCTTACCTACGACAAGCTGGAGTCTATCCCGACTTTGATCGCCCTAGCCTTCGTGGCCCAAGACGACGGTGTGCTACTGTACCAGAGGGAAGCCAATGTCTCCCCTGACCACAACAGTGACTTCATCCTGTTACGAGGTAAATATCAATATTCGTTCAGTCATAAATTTTTTGGGAAGTTCAAGTATAATTTTCAGTTACGAACAGTGCTTAGAAAGGAACTTATTTATATACCTGACTGGATATACTTTTCCCTAACTTAGAATCATCCGAGCTACGGTGAACTATATTATGAAAGCTATACTTACAATTTACAAAATTTGGTTAAAAGAACTATGAACCTAATTATTAGAAATTAATCTCAGTGTCCAGCGGGTTGCTAGAACTCGCTAGACACTGAGATTAATTTAATTATGTTATAATTTAAAAAAAAGTACATAATCAATACATAAAATTCAATTACGAAATAAATATCATTCGTATCATTTGGCTATTAGTTTAGTACAAAACAGATATAAATTATGAAAATTATGATTAGTGTGACTTACATTTTTTATTGCAAGGAATTTTATTGTCATTTCTGCCCCTTTATTAAATTTATTTTATTTCTTCCAGTGGACAGAGGAATCGTAGTGTTGGAATGGAACCTTGGCAGCGGACCAGCCAGCATCGCTTTAGACAGCATCGTGGTTACCGACGGCTACAGACACCAGGTAAATTACTTATTTAAACAGGTTAAAAACAATCTGAAAGATAATTGTGTTAAGAACAAAAGTAAGTTGATAACAATAAATTATAAATAGATAAAATTCGACGATCCGCGTGGCGCAGCGGTTGCCACACCGGTCTAACGCGCAGTGGGTACAGGGTTCGATTCCCAGCCAGACAGGTATCTGAATGATAAGTTTAGATTCATGTTTTGGGTCTGGGAGTTTCTGTGTGTACATGGATCCGACG
This sequence comes from Spicauda simplicius, assembly GCA_949699795.1. NCBI lineage: Eukaryota > Metazoa > Arthropoda > Insecta > Lepidoptera > Hesperiidae > Spicauda > Spicauda simplicius. The sequence goes on from OX453056.1 coordinate 22,917,100, forward strand.
ACACAGGAGAAAATCCTAGTGTTGGGCAATGAGTGTAGAAGGCGTGCGTGTGTTTTTTTTTTGTATAAAATGGCCGATGGTTGTAATGTTGCAGTTTTATAACGTAAAACAGTATTACCATGAGTATACCTATTCAAGTTAAAAATAAATTCCGTTATTTCGCAAAAACTAACAGTGTAAATTACTTGACGGTAAAACGTACTTAAAATCTGGTTTTAATACTATAGTCTATACTCATCCAAGTATTTGTAAAATACTAACAATATGTGCGCCGTGTCACCAAATTGCATTGTCAATGCCAGACCGAGGATTTTAGGATAGACTGAGATTCAATTATGGCGCCCCCTTGCTATTCTATGGATCCAGTTGTGTGCAGTGTGTGTTGTGTGACTTGCAAACATAGAACTCAAAATGTTCGACTATACTTAATAAATAAATAAAAAAATAACATGCGTGCGTACAAAGTACACATGTCAGAAGTGAAACTTCTTTGGCGAACTAATTTATAAATCTTGTTTATATTTATACAAATCTAAAACTTTAAATTTCCAAGATTAAGAGGAAGGGAAAAAGGCGTGATACGACGTTCGCTCTGTCTCACTTTTTCTCTCAATCTTTCTCATTCGCTTGCTCCCTACTCTCACTCCACGGCTAGTTGCTCATGCTACGTTCGCCCTGTCTTACTCTCTCTCAATCGGTCTCGATCTCTCTCTCTCTCTCTTTTCCGACACTTCCGTTGCATACCGGCGTGACGTTTCATCTGTAAAAATTTTACCCTCATGCGCCTAAAGAAGTTTCACTTCAAAAACGTTTATTGCCAGAACAAATTTAATTATACAAAATTTTATACATTTATATTTACAAAATTCACGTGTCAAAAGGAATCGACTCAGCCTTGCTGACTCGGAATCGGTGATTTGAGTAGCGCTGTTTTTTAGCCGCTCCCATAATCCATGAGGTGTTAGACTCGACTGTCGCTGACTTTCCATCTGGGACTTGAGATCCGAGTGTGCGTGTGTGTTTGTGTGCCGGTGTGTGTGTGTGTGCGTGTGTGTGTGCGTGTGTGTGTGCGTGTGTGCGTGTGAGTGTGTGGGTCGGTGTGTGTGTGTGTGTGTGTGTGTCGGTGTGTGTGTGTGTGTGTGTGTGTGTGTGTGTGTGTGTGTGTGTGTGTGGATGTGTGATTGTACGAACATAAAAAGTGTATAAAGCTTAAAGTAACTGAACGTTAAAGAACTCCTTTAATTGTACTTTATGTTGGCGCTTAGAACGCCGTTTAATAGAACCAGCCCTGACGTATCTATGGAAACTTGTTTACAGAAAATATTACAATTATTGTTTATTTTTAGGTCATCGTCAAACTGTACGACGATCTTCACGTGGAATTAGAAGTAGATAGAGTGACGAGGACTGGAATGAGCGTTGGCATTTCCAACAAAATGAATGCGGACTCTGAAATTTACATCGGTAAGCTAATTTCGAATTATAACTTAAGGTGCATCCTTCGTAGTTCGACTATGGAGTCACCATTGCCATCTATTTACCATACTACCATACCATTACCAAACTAAACTTTGCCGTAAAGCGTATTATAAAATTTCTGATTACATAGACGAAAATGCAGCTTAGGACTGAACAATAATATACATTTCTAAAGTACCTATAGGTATTTAATAAGTGTCAAAATGTAGCGTATCTTGCCTAACAGACCTCGTCTTTAGTGACTGTAAGCTAAGATACTGGAACTAACTTTTATCACAATGTAAAAAAATATTGAAAAAAAAATAAAAAAAAATAATACAACATAATGAAAAAGATAAACCCGCTGAGTTTCTTAACGGTTCTTCTTAGTTGAGGGCGTGTTGCGATCCGGTGGTAGTGTAAGAAAAAAAAAATGTGTAACTGACAATTTGTAAGTGCCCCCGTAGGCCTTTACAAAATAAAGACATTTTATTTCTAACTGATATCAGATGTATTAAGCGCTACAGTGTTCTGGTGTGGAGAGCCTCGTTAGTCCTCAGGGAAGGCAATGCACGTGTGGACGACCTCACATGTAACTTTAATTCTAAGTGAGGTTTATTGCAAATCTAGAGGAACCTTTTGATCTGTTTCCTACGTCACCTTTCCTCCACCGCACCACTCATCGAAGGATGAAGTTCCATCCACATCAACTGGACCCGTGGCGGTCCTCCACTGTTTGGTTGCACGCTCGTTTCTGTCACGGACGTGCAAGATGTGGAACAAGCTTCCTCCCAAGGTGTTCCCGGGGCGTTATGACATGGGGCTCTTCAAAAAGATGCGAAAAGAGCTCTCCTTCAAAGCCGGCGATGCATTGGCGACTCCTCTGGTTTTGTGTTCCAATACTTCTGACGAATATTTTGTAACCCCTAGAAATTTTCAACGAAATTTCTCGGAAACTTACATTTAAGATTTTGGTTTCAATGTTTCTCAGGTGGTATACCGGATGGCCTGAACTACATCAACAACTACCCCGGCCTGACCGGCTGCATCCAGCAGATCGAGTTCATGGACTCCAGCCGCGCGCTTCGCCTGGGTGACTACGCCATCGACGGCAGGAACACGCAGCGATGTAATAAGTGAGTATCCTAGGACGAGGAGCCGTCCTATAGAAATTAGGAAACACCACAAACTAACCTTATTATTTAATACTATGTCAGTTCTAGTACACTGTAAAGTTATAATGTATTACATATTTCAAATCATTATATTAATACGTGAAGCAAAAATTTGTGACGGATTTTTAAGTAATATGCCGCGGACGGATTAGTATGAAATTTTGCACGGTTATAGTGGACGTAGAGAAGGAGTGCAGAATGTTAATATTTTTTTCAAATAATGCATTTTTCATTCATAAAATCAACTAAAAACACATTACACACACTGCCTTGCATTTGTCACAAACACATATGTACTTAGTAAATGAAAATGAAAAGACACAACGTCAAGAATGTCAGATGACATTTGATTTTTAATTTAAATTACGGTCGAATTTCGGCCGATGCTACGGGTGACTAGTATTTACAATTTCATGCCGTTTCAAATTTCTACAGAAATAAGTTCATACCAATGGAAGGGTATACTATAAAATTTACACAATAATGATAAAAAGCATAAAGAATATACATTGATCACGTCAACTATTACGAACTACTTAAATATTTTAATCAAAAAACCATTATTATCACTCAGTTTGTTATGTAATTTTTGCATATTTTGATGACTCAATTTACATAATCTACTGATATTTGATCTGTTGCCTGAGTAAAAGTCGCGGCTATTGTAAATCCGCCTCCGTTTTGGAAAAAAATAGGACGTTTTTGAACTTAGACCCGAAATCCATTTGATAGACCAACGAGCCTCCCGTTTGTAAGGAATCTCCGTCTTAATTACTAGTATACTTTATAATGTACCTTTGTAATTAATCACTTACTAACCATGATTAAATTGTAGTATCTGCTCTAACCCACTAACAATATGCCACTTACTTTAATGCGGCCCGGATCCAGTAGCGCCTTGCACCTGGACGTTTACCCATACTTCGATGACCTGGAGGTGTTCGAGTCCCCCCCTCCCCGCTACTTCCTCAACTCCAGCCCAAAACCCCTACTAACGTCAATTTGCCTGGCTCTAGTACCGTCCTTTCTCTTCCTACTCGACACGTAAATGATCTTGGTTCCTGGATTTCCTTGAACCAATTATAAGGTATGTAGTAGGTCTAGCGATAATCTGTTGAATTGAAATTCTTTAAATGTATTTCAGGTGTTCATAGATCACTCACGTACTAGAATAACATATGTCTTAAACCCATAGCAATCCTAGGGATTCTTCAGAGAATATGGAAAATTTTACAGTAAAATCAGAGACACAGAAATGCTCACGATTATCTGGTCAATAGTAAACCAAATAATTATTTTAAATTTCAATTTTAAACACCTTATACATAACCCAAATCGATATCAAAATAAAATAATCAGAAAGAAAATATAATAGCAGCTTTCATTGTATATATAACCTTAAACGATCAAGTAGGTATATTAATAGCTAACAACCCCTCAGACGCCCTTGCCGTTGCCCCGGGAGGTAATCGCTTTCGAACAGAGGCTTAAGACAGATTATATAACACTTCCACTTGTGTGAAGAGGTTCATTTGCTTATATAAGTCAGGAATGACTAGGTACTTGAATAAAGACGATATTTGCATAATCATATTGATTAATTTCCAAGACTAAGATGTCTTATATCAGCTGCAACTCTCTAACAAACTACTACCTTTTAATCTAGCGTCCTTCTACTGGCCACGAACCCGATTTAATTAATGATATTTATTTAGTTTATAGTTCTATATTCAACATGTCTATATTATTATTTCAACATATTATTCTCGTTGTATCGATTATTATATTGAAGTATATTTTTCTAATACTTTGTTGAATTTTTCAGCTAATCACGATGGGCATCAGTGTATTCCACGCAGCCACAACGTCAATTCTTCGATGGAGCGTGATAATAATAATAATTATACGTTAAAATATCAATTATAAAATAAATAAAAAAATGTCAATTGTTCAAACGTAGCATGTATGTAATAACCATTTGTTTTAATGATTACGTGTCTCGTGTGTCGCCTCTCTTCAAATCGAAGTTACAATGTTATGTAGAGATATAAAACGTACCGTCGTGTTTAGTGTAAGGTTCTTCACCATTCTGGACAATACTGCTTAGTACTTAGTAATAAAGTATATTGATACTATGTTATACTCGATGTTCGACGTGTCCTTGTGCCGCATGGAGTGCAAACGCGATTTTGGTGCCATAACATTCGAATAATTCGTAATGTAGATAGGAAACTATTTTACTATTATTTTTATATCTTTTTACACCTCGGTTCCGTTTGCTAGCAGTTTCTCGTGAATACGGAATCACTACGAAGGTTCTCACTCCCTTTCCGACGATCATAACTGCCGTAAGATTGTAGTCATTCTGTTAATGTCATGTGCCAAACGTGGGGAATGCTGTTTATGTTTTACCACTGCCATTTAATTTGCTTTTTATATTTTAGTTATGTAAGTGACGATCCCTTCACTTAAGGCAACGAATGTACTATATTTAAGTGGTTAGATTTATGTCATATTACGCAAATCATAAATCTTTGTACATTGTTTTAGAGAACATCTGCGGTGGCATTTAATTCTAATATATCGCCAGTGATTCTTTTATTCCGTGTTACATTTATTATAGATAGAAAATAAATAAATGAAATGATCATTGAATAATGATTGTAAGCTTAACTAAGGATATCTACTATAAATCTTGTACTCTATGATGCAATATCGAAATATTTAACAATACTGATAATATTATTATCGTACCTATACAATAACTATTTCAAATGAACCTGCCTATATTATATCCGTAGCCCACCTGACGATGAAAACGTATCCACGTATGATTGCAATTAAATTGATTTCCGCACTTTAGTGCAAAGCTTCAAGCGAGTGTGGCGTACCAATGAACATCGAATTATGCCTAATACGTCTTTATCTTCAAGTGGAACGCGGCCTATGAAATTAATATGTCTACAATCTACATATATAATTCAGCTAAGTAAATAAATGCAACTAACCTTAAGAAATAAATATGGTTAAAATATTTGGTCTTTTTTGTACTACACCTGTATACCTAATACCTATTATTACCCACACGGACACTGTCGCAGAAGAAAACATAGTTTTAAACAAAAAAATGTAACCGCGAATTTTAATAAAAATACACAATAAATTTAAACATATATTCAATTCTCAAAAAAGCGTTTCCACTAGTCCTAAAAAAATTAATACTCTCTTATAATCTTACGTTGTAGTAATTACCTGTAGGGCGACTGAATTCTCTGCAGCAATCGCGCCCTTATGCCCTGCACATTGCAGTCATCGAGCCAGTTAACGCAGCGCTTCTCAATATTGTAGTAGATGTCATTGGGCACAACAGTTATAAAGGGATCGCTTGCACTGGGTTTCAAAACCAAGAAGTCGTTTTTGCCTCTATGTTGAACAAATGGCCTCTGTTGGATAGCAGATGTGTTTTTCGCCGCCGTCTCCTGAAGTTCATGTTCCACTAAAGTTGCGTCTTCGTTTCCTACGTCCGCCTCCTTCACTTCTGGTACAGCGTTGTCTTGTCTCAGTAGATTCCTAGTTAAAGCTTTGTATAAAAAGTTAGCCTTTGCCATAGTATCGGCATCAAACGCCCTCCGTCCACGCAGTAATACCAATAGTGCAGGCAAACTCTTATCATATATATTATTAGTTAGTTGACTTTTGCGATGTCTTCGTGTACTTAATGTCCTTGATTGCACAGTAATTGCCACAAATGTGCATAATAAAATAATCTGGAATGACGAGAAAAAAATAAGAATGTATAATAGTAAAAATATTACACAAAACTACAATTAATTTCATTCTGTCATACTTTGAATAAGATTACTTTGTTCCTACATGTCGGCCACATGTTTCACTTTGCTGAAATTTTGCTTGTTTTGCTAATAAAGGCCACATTTCATCGGAATTTTACTTGAAAAACTATTTTGAAATGCAATAACGCGTGAAATTAATTTTGTATTTTCCGATAAAGAAACAATGTGGAGATAATTCATACATATAAATTTGATGTAAGTGCACTTCATTAATTTTTAGTCCTCCTTAGCCACAATTTATTTCGTAGTGATCACTGCTGCCGATAGACTGATTAAATTACTGTACACTTTAATACGAGTCCTGCCGAAACCTAATTGTTCCAAAAACTTCAGCATAAAAGGCGCTTCTTCAAAGTCAGCGATGCTTCGGCGAATCCTTTGAGAATTCGTACCCCGTCTGTACATCGCTAGATTAAAGTATAAAAAATATAATAAAATAAATCCAAAAAGTATCTCTATCACACCTCATCCCAAAACGAACACAGCAGCGCTACATTCAAGCTGTTTTTCTTCGTAAGATTGAAATAGTAAACGAGCATGCAGTCCTTGTGGTGGACACCGTTGTGTTGTGGTGTCACTGCCGCCCTTCGTCATCGGTAAACAACTTCATATACTGGGTTCTATCTAAAGTTAGTCATATGAAAGTGAACTGGCAATCACACCCGACCGGAACGCAAGTTTGTACTGCTTCAAGCTAGAAATAGGTGTGGTACCTCGTACCTTTTCTTTAAACTACTCACTCTACTACCTTACTACTCTATGTAACATTGGTTTCATTGAACCACCACCAAACATCAGTAGGACCTGTATATGTAACACTTTATGCTTTATGTCGATTATGTTATATACATATATAGAGAACTTGGATTAGGAGTATTTACATACTATTTCCACTCCCTTCAATCCAAAAGAGCACGAACTATTTTATAGGCTTATCACTTTCGCGGACGGTACCGCTTGAGTCGGTGTTCTAGAATGATACAGTAAATCTCTATACTACTCGACCACAACAATTAGGCGCATAAAACAAAAGCGGTTCCGAACCCCGCACCTCGCTTCTTTCCCCACGAATCCCCTAGTGACGTGCAGTCGTGTATCATCTAGGTATTTATGTTAGCCAGCACGTGTTTAATGTTATTTCGTTATAATGTTAGTTTAATGAGTGATTGTTGAGTTTTTAAAGTTATTATTACATTAGATGATTATTCGTCAATAAAGCTCAAAATGGGTAGGAAAATGACTATTCGTGGAGGAGAAAGGACTCTTACATTCAAAATATGCATTTTTTTAAACAAGAGAAGAGTATTGGGCTCAGTATTCCTGTCTCCCATGTCGATAATCGAATGTGTGCTGCAACAGGCATCAGTCTCTTACACACATAAAAAAAGAAAGGAAATATTCCATGTCTGCGAATATATTAAACACATGAAAGTGCTTTAATAAATACTCGACTATTGAACATACACCACTATGGTGTACCTACCTATGTATTAATAATGGTATACCTACATACTTTTGGTATTTTGTAATAGAATATACTGCGTATCGAGATGGGAAATCCTTAGTTCTAATGACGTTTCAACTGTCGTGCGCCTAATTGTTTTGGTCGAGTAGTAGGTACATGATGTTTAAATACGTAGTCCAATGATATCTTTCGTTTTAAAGACGTCATGACAGAATCGTGACAGTAAAGTTTCCAGTATTTTAAATGATGTGACATAAGGTACATCCAATCGGATTTTAACTTGAAAGTTCGTCAGGAATAAACTTTCTGTCGTAAATAATCTTTTATATGTGAACGTCATCGTACGTTGTGTCATATCAAAATCTCAAATTATGACATACAATATCGTTCTGTCTGTGAAAGTATTACAATACGTGCACGTCATTGTGATCCGGCAGGCTCTGCCATTAATTGGATGAAGGCACACTTGTTATAGTACCAAAGCGAGGGCCATGTAGAGTTACAAGTTACCTACCTATATAATAGGTGGTGGAACCAGTGTTGCTTGCCTGTGAAAGTACCACCGCCACACCTGTTTCTAGCGTAAGGCAGTTCTTGCCATTCTATGGAAGGGCGGGGTTGCCGGTTTTTTATAAGGTTCTATAAGCAACGCATCTGTAATTGACCTTAGATAGAATCTTCTATATGAAGTTGTTTGTTGTATGAAGGTGTCCATGGGCGGCAGTGACCACTTACCATCAGGTAAACTGCATGCTTGTTTCCTACTTCAATCTTATGTTTAGGCAGTTTGAGCATAGTATTGCGTGATATACCATCTTATCACATTAAAATATCATGACTGAATCATTCTAGTGATCTCTTATTTTAATGTGCATATAGCGTACATCTACAGCATAGCTGGTAAGAATTCAAATTGGGGAGTTGTACATTCTACGTCATAAAACGTAAAGACCGTAAATTCTTTCTACACTCAACACGTGGATTTACACATCTGGATTATTTCAGTTTTTATACGTACATAGTTTGGGCGCTGGTCAAACAGAAGCGACGTTTGGCGCCCATTTGGCGGTACGCTCCTTCATCTACTTTTAATCAGAAAAGAAGAAGAAGTTTAATTATAGTTGAAATTTACTTTTGTGTTACGTCGCTTCTTCTTGCCCAGTGCTTGAAAATGTCGATTTTTCAAACTTTAAATTGCATGTAAGCTAGCCTAGTAATGAAGATTACAATTTATCTTTAAATAACTTCCTGCACTTTTATTTTGGTACATATTAAAGTTTAGTTCATGATTATGAACAAATCATGATCAATTATTCGTAGCAGTGTTCGTTTATGAGATAATGATAACAATATTCATCGTACTTCATTTACTATGTAAATTATGAAAGGTTCTAAGCCAATTGTCTAAATAACTGTAAGATTAGGTACTTACACGAATGACGACATCACTTATGTTCTAAAATCTTCTTAAACAACTTACTTCAATGAACGGAATGGTATTCAAAGAACAGCGACACTGTTATCATTAGACGTATTTTTAGTATGCCGTCGATATAATTACTAATAAATAAATAAATAAATTTTATTTTTTAAATTTATTAAATACTTTGGTAAACTGGTACGTACATGTGCTTATTTATTTTTTTTAAACATGAAGAATTATTCTTAAATTCCCTTCCGCCTGGGGGTCGTCAAAAGTATGTCGAACCCTCACCGAATAAATTACCGTTATCTTTGTTGGACTCTACCGAGTCGAGAAAAGTTTTAACAATATTTTCAAAGCGTGGGAACGTTGGTCGACGCTGGTACTACGTCCGTGAGAGAGGGTGATCCCTCCGGTCAGTGGCGTAGCTAGGCGTGGGCGCAGTAGGTCATCGCTCACGGCCACGCGCCTAAAGGGGCCTCGCGGGGCCTCTTTGGAGGAGGAGATGGAGCTATTTTCAAGGACCCCATCCAATAGAATCATGGCAAAGGGCCTCAATAGTAAGGGTTTGCCCACGTCTACATTGGTCAGCGCTACGCTACTGCCTCCAGTCGTCATCCGTTAAGCCCTCTATCTTGCCAGTAGCTAGAGAGTGGACTTGACGGATGATTAGAGGGATTGCATCCTATACCCCTCTGAGTCATAGGCTAGCGATCCTCATAAAATGATTATTCGAGAATGAATATCGAAAAAGATAAATATGTATGTAGGTACCTATGTATATATGTACTTTCAATTTACAATAATTAGTAATTCTGAAAAGTGTAAATCAGTAGATATTTAGTTTGTTGAGAATACCTACCCAGTATTAAGTAAGTATTCTTCGCCTAAGAAATCCTAGTTACCAGACCACAGGGATTTTCCTACATCGTAGCTACATACCTTTACCGTAAGTACCTATAGAAATTGTAAGATTTTGGCAAATGCAGGTCTTTTTTAAGAGATATTGGAGTATTTCTAGATTCCTTATAGAAGCGTACCTACCTACGTTTAAAAGCAGAGCAAGATAGTACAAGCCCTTACCCCGTTTGAAATCAGCCGCCCACTCATTGCGAATACAATTTTCGAACGGGTAATATTTAACATATCTTTATAAAGTATAGATCATGCCCCAAACCCTTTCTAAGATCATAAAAAAATATTCCGAACTAGTTGACCCGGCGAACTTCGGCCTAAAAGTCAAAAATCTTAAATTATCAGTGTTCCTCCACTATATTATGCATGCATTATGCATAATAAAGCTTCCTCATAAATAACTCTATATATCAAAAAAAACATTAAAATCCGTAGCGTAGTTTTAAAGATCAAAGCTTACATAGGGATTGACAGCGAGAAGCGACTTGGTTTTAAACTGTTTAGTGAAGCAATTAAAAGCTTTAAATTAAAATACTGCCTTCAAGCAGTTTAAGTAGAGCCAACTGAACAAATCTATAGATACATATCTACTTAGTGTCTATCCAGTAGAGGAAACTCAGCCTCTCAATCGACGGGTAGAGATTCGAATTTATTGCTGTTTTTGTAAAAAATGTAATATAGTTAAGACTAACAAAAAGGCAGACGAGCCTTATAAATAATATGCACGGTCGTCTGTAGATATATTCAACAACAAAGAGAATGCAAATGCATTTCTGGTTTTAAAGTAGACTTTATTTTGTACCATTTTTGAAGAGTACCATGTCATAGCACTCAGATTTTAGGCTGTGCGTTGATCCGTCAGTCATTCGGGACAAAGCATTTTATATGTATGGATGTTATAGATCTAGGGACATCATACTCCTTTGATAAACTCGGAGCCGGGATAAATATTAGCTATAGGGCTTGTCAGCATGATATATAACGGACTGTCTAAAACGCATATTGGTTCAATAAGACAAAAAGAGACGCCACTCGTAAAAGTTACATAATATTTTATGTGGATCTTAATTTTTAAATATAAAGCTAGGTATAACATTATAATATTAATTTAATATAAAAAAAAATGTGTGCGTGTACTAGCGTACACTCGTAAGAAGTGAAACTTCTTTATGACGTTATTTTTCAAATAATAATTTACTATATGCAACTTTACAGAAATTGGTTAAATAAAGTTAAATTAGATAAAGTTCAATAAAAGGCTTTTATTAAACTTTATCTAATAATCTAATCTATAATAATCTATATCACGCGTGGTAGGGATAAGAAAAAGATGGCGCGTAACGAAAAAATGTTACACTAAATTTTTTTCCAACCCCGATAAAGAAGTTTCACTTCAACCAACCCCGATAAAGAAGTTTCACTTCAAAAAGTAACTGCAAAATGCATCAGGTTCAGATACGTTGTTACTTTTTTGTTGTCGCGGGGAAAACCTTCAAAAAATCCCGACACCGTGAGAGTAACGCCGAGTTATGTGGGATTTTAACCTCAGTAAAACCCCACCGATGACCGTTTTCAACACTGTGTAGTCCTCTACACAGTGTTGAAAATGATCACCAATGGAACACAACTGAAGTTCTCCGAGCGCGATGCCCCGATGATCCGAGCTCTTCCCAATGAACCACTGAGCCAGTTCCCTTATACCCGAGTATAAACCGCGGCCAACGAATTCCGAGTATCAGACTTTCTCATGTACTTGTACAGGTACTTGAAGGTGTTGATTGAAGTGTTGTATCGAGATATAAATACGTAAATAAAATTGAAGTTAAATTATCAGTCGATAGTATTATATGCAGCCTCACAAACTTGTACCACTCTTAAAATAAAATAATATATAATAGGTAATATTATTATTATTAATCTACTACTTAGGCATGAAAGGTTGTAAATGTTATTAAAATAGACCAAGAGAACTGTTTATACTGCCGACAAACTGGCCAACAGTTTGGCAGAAATTAAATAAGGAACATTTGTAACTGTATTTTATATCAATAAATTTAAAAAAAAAAACAATATAACAATATTACTAATATAAGTAAACAATTAAACAATATATTACTATAATGTAGTATTGTTAATATAATAGTGTTTTTAGACGCCTACAACCTCTATATAGCTTTAAGGTTAGGCGAGGCTCTTCGCGGTCGCTGCATGGTAACGCCCATTGTTCTACATTCGAGCCAGTTGAACCCATATAATGAGAAAATGTAATAGATTTTTTAAGTACAATGTATTTTTACGCGCGTTATTTAAAAAAGTTGTTTGATGGTACGTACTATCCATCGACATATATAAAATTAAGTAATTTAAAAGAAATAATCATTGTTCACACCTGTTGTTGCGACCACGCCTAAGTAGGCTCCGCCCTTTTCTTTCGTGGTGTAAGTTACTTTTGTTTAATCGAAATAACGAATAAAAAAAGACACTAGACATTTTTTGATGATACGCGGCTTCTGCAAAAATGCTTTTATTCGGTGGCTGAGTACTTTCACCCAATCAAATAATGAAATATGTAAAAGGAATTTATTAATTTGCATTGACCAATGAAAATAATAATAATAATAGTAATATTGACATAAAATATATACTGAAATGGACATTGAATTATATAAAATGAGTATATGTATATAGCATTGAATACCCACTAAAATTGTGATGATATATAATCATTTGGGATAAAATATTTAATGCAATGTGTTAATTATTTTTATTAGCTTATTTAGATATTATATCAAATTAATTGACTATGCCATGAATCAATATTTTGCATGCTTTATTAAAGCTAAATGTGACAAAATTGTTACAACATATGCCAACCTAATTGTACCACATTTAAAGCAAATAAATGAATATGAATATAAAAAATTGAAATGGAATGTGAAAATTTTTATACAATAGCGCCAAGAGCTCAAAAAAGATTAATATGACTTTTTTATTTATAAATTGGAAATCCCTTACGAGCATGTAGTCCACCTAAGTAAGTAACGATAAATGGAAACTACCGCCCCATGGCCATCTGTAATGGACTCTAGGTCAGATTGGAGTTCTAGTCGAGACGGGCCTGAGTATCCGTGTTAACCATGAGGCCTAAATAGGAATGCCTCAGATACTTTTTTGAGAGGGAGAGGTTTATTTATGTTTCTTTAACTACACCACAGTCAAGTGAAGTACACAGCGGCATCGAGCACTGCTGCAATAATGTGTACAGTCATAGGAGTGGCGGTGGTATCCCCGGATTGGACCACAAACTATAAAAGGAAAAATAGCCAATATGGTATATTTTTAAAATTTTGATCTTTCTGTCCACAACGATATTATGGCTTATAAATATGCAAGAGAATCTCATTAAGAAGTATTTTGATATTATCTGAATGGTTCGGTAATCTTCCTAAGCAAATAGGTAGTAGGATAGGGTGCCCCAAGTTGGCGCACATAACGTTTGATTGGCTCTGGATCATTAAAAAAACAGCAGAATCATTATAATATAAGCATAGAATAACTAACCAAATTTCAAAAAACTAAAATTATCAGTGCTCCTCTACTATAGGTAATATAATGTATTATACGTAAAGACCTTTCTCTCTAATCACTACATCTGTTAAAAAAACTGTATTAAAATCGGTACCGTAGTTTTAAAGATCTAAGCATACATACTATGTAGTGATATTCTAACCGCCATGTTTGTAGGCGTAAATATGCGAACGAAAATAAAACCAGAAAAATTAAAGTATATTCTAATTTTAAATTATGGTTGTTTTACAAAAAAATACATTAAAATTGATGCCTAAGTTAATTTGCCTAGCAACTCCGTTATTGTACTGTTTTCGTTTTCTTTTGGAAAGTCAGTCTCGTTAAAGAGCCAAAACACGATTGAAATTAGCCTCAGATGTCATTTATTTATGTTCGATATACATGACTAACGCAGACTTATTTGCCGCGCAACTTTAAGGCACCACTGGCGACCACTTTTTATGTCTTAAAAGTAACCCATGACTTCGTACTGTATCTGTACTCTAGGTACTCTCTCTCGTCAACCCATTGCTGGGCACGGGTCTTCTCTCAGAATAAGAGAGTATTAGGCAATAGTCCACCGCACTGGCCGAGTGCGGATCGGTGGACTTCACACACCTGCGAGAACTATTTTTTTTAAATCGGATGAATAGGTTTCCTCACGATTGTCCCTGCGGGCGGGAAGAGTGGGAGCTCGAACCGTCCGGCCAAGCGACCCCGGGAAGGACGGTGGCATGTGTGGTTGCATGCTGCCGTAAAAACCAGTAGGTGCGGTGAGCAGTTCACGCCCACCACGGAAGAGCCCGATGGGGCACACGCTGAGGACACCGGTGGCGGTTAATTGGAGTTCCCGGAGTCCTCTTCGCAGCGTCGAGGTCGGCCACCAGGGGGGTTTTAGTGCGGTAAGAATCCCACATAACCGCGTCGCTCGCACTTTTTGAAAGTTTCCCCCGCGAAAACAAAAAAAAATGGTTTCCTCACGATGTTTTCCTTCACCGAAAAGCAGGTACTAGGTACTCTATCTGCGCGATAGTGTGTGGTTCAATTTAAAGAATATTCAGTGGGGGAACCATTACATTATGTACATTAGATATGTTTGTAACATACGAACGAAAATAGAGACACAATGACGATGGACATCTTTCACAAAAACATTGCTACTATTGTTTTTAAGCTTTGATTACGCTCACCAATCAATTAGATAAAATAAATAAAAAAATAAAATAACGCTTTCTACACTCATACCCCACAGTAGGATTTTCTCCTGTGTCGTGGGTACCATGGAAACACACAAGACGAATACACAAACACCCAGACCCAGAACAGGAATCTAAACTCATCATTCAGATACCTGTCTGGCCGGGAATCGAACCCAGGACCCATTGCGCGTCAAACCGGTATGGTAACCGCTGCGCCACGCGGGTCGTCAGGAGATAAAAGGATACAGTGTATTCTGAAGAGAGGGACTGCCCGACTGACTGCAGCGCATGATTATAACGAAATGTAACATTCAATGTCAATTAAATTACGTATATGGTTCGCACAGTTATAAAGCATGCACCGCAGCCGAGAAAGAAGAAGTAAGTGCAGGACGCACCCAAGGAAGACCAATTGGGGTACAACCCATTATTGTCCCATTATTATTGTCGCACCGCGCTGGCCAAGTGCGAATTGGTGGAGTTCACACATCTCCGAGAACTTTTTTTAAAGAACTCTGGAATGTGTAGATTTCCTCAAGATGTTTTCCTTCACCGAAAAGCAGTGATAATTAATTTCTAATACGAACACGATAATGTAGCATTTTAATGGTGAAAGAATTATTAAAATCGGTTCAGTAGGTAGCCTTTAAGTTAATTCATAACAAAAATACAAAGTATGTTTATGTAGATAAGCATACGGGAGCCCTTACATATTGTCAGTTACAATATTTTTTCTTACACTACCACCGGATCAGAACATGTCCTCAGCTAAAAAGGTCCGGTAAGAATTTAATAATAATACCATACTATACTTACTACAATGATTAAATACAATATAATGTTAATGATAAGATTATTTTTTTAAATAGACAATATATATTTTTGTATCAATTTTACAGGTACTTAAGCAGGAATGTGGGGGGACCCCAGATAATAAGGAAAAGAGTAATAAATCAATAATGATGTTACTTATTTAGAAAATCACTTTCGCACGGGATAAGCAGTTTAACGGGATAAATGGTTAAATTAATGCAACTATACTCGACTATTGAAATAGTCACTATCTGGTTTGACCCACTATCCGATTTCCCCCCACATTCCCCTACCTATACGTTTGAACTGTTGTGTAAATAAAATGCGTAGAAAAAATAAGACCTTTGAATATTGAAAAGTAATACAATAACAAAATGTAATGGGTGTAATTTCCAACAAAGTATTATTATTATTTATTCTATTGTCCCTCATAGGTCTCACCAAAATGAGTCCAACGTCTTCTAAAGTAACTACAAAAATGATTTTTGTCTCTTTACATATACATATATACTTGAGCGATAGGTAGGAATATTTTACGATCACGAAGCTTATGTAAAAAGAAATTAATTAGGTACTGATTCGGGAATTGAACCTAAAAGCGTTTGGACGCCCCATCCTTCCATTGAGCTAAAGGGTGGCACGGTATCGAACATAATATTAGAATACTATATTCGAATACCGTGTCAGGTCCGAAGCCCACGCACTGGCACCCTCGGGCATGCGCCTTGCAGTTATTAAGTGGTGGTGAAAGAGGAAGGCCTGGACTGACACTTCGGTCTGAGCTTCCGCTAGACTAACCCGCGTCCGATCGCAAACCTCCAGGCAGCTCCCGGAATCTAAAATCGTTTGGCGCACTTTGCAACGTCTTTGACCGCGGCGGTACCGCGATTTCACGATTGAGATTTCGCGACTTCAAACTTAAATCTCAATTTATTACATTGGTGGTGTTAAGTTTTAAAAATGTTAATAATTGATATATTGTGCTGCATATTCAGCTTGTATGCAGGATACAGAATCGGGTTGCGGTTGTCCACACGGTTGGTCCGGTTCTTTTGTAGTGAGTATTTAAATCCGTTATTTCTTACACTACTAGTACCTTCAAATAACTTTTTGAGCCTACAGCAGCTATATATGACAGAATCTAGGAAGCGAAAAAAATATACGTGTCTACATACTAAAACATCCACAACGTATTACACATTATATTATTAGTAAATTTGTGTATTATAAAACAAACGTTAATCCCTTCGAAATTGGCTGAATACAAAGCCGTTTGAATCTCACAATCGGTTGAACCATACCGGAACCATACTCATTTTGAAGTCGATAAAAAAATAACTAATGTGACAGTTTTGTCTTCTAAAAGTAATTTAGATAATTGCCCATTTTTTAAAATTAATGTTTATAGTTTACATATTGCCTACTTAACTATTTTGAGTTAGAATACCTCTCAGCCTTCGGAATTACATTAAATATATATAAAGATATTACATGAATAACTTTTACATTTTGTCATGTGTGAGTTAAATCCCGACTTTACTATTATTATTATTATTAAATAAAGGTTTCATTCGATCGAAACGAAAAGTATTTTTAGTTCAAACAGTCCACGTTCCAATTAATGAAGTCAATATCATTGTTATTAAATAAACTACATTATTTACAAACAAGGCTCGCATATTCTCTTGAGCTTTCATCTTTCTTAAGTTCGATATATTAAAGGGTCACACTACTCTAGCGCCGACAGAAAAGGACACAATTGAATATTTGTTAATTTTATAATTGGAAGGCGGGATTTTTCTTTTATTTAGGGTTTATTGAACACATATTGACGTAAGTGAACGTTGATGAAGCTAATCTCCAAAACGTATTTTTTCTACCTCCATAGGCAGAATCTTAACTCCGAAAAAATTAAAGCTAGACCAAAAAATATTTTATTCTTAAAGACAATGTTAAAACAATGGTATCGATGCAACGCATTTTCAGTACTGTGTTTATAAAGACAGAAACATTGCATTCATTCCGAAAGCGGTTATGTATCTCCTTTTTTAAATAAATTATTTTACAGCTACAGTAAATAATTCAGAGCGGTCCATCGATTGTATTTTGAGCAGCGTTTCCGTCCAGTTTGAAAAAGTTTGTTTCAAGAAAAATGCATATAAATTGTATGAAAGACGAACGACAAATGGAAATCAGAGCCTTAAAAAACATTTTACAGAACACACGTGCACACACGTATTATATTATTTATGTTATAAGTATATCCTGATAACAATTAAAGGTGGCCAAATTAACTCTGAAATTTACTCCTTTACTGGCATTTTACTCTGAGCGTTAATTACTTACATATATTTCAACAGGTAGAAACAAATGCTCCAAACGCACTCGTGGAAGTGCGGCGTCAATGTTGAAGTTTCAATCTGTATTTTTTTTTACCTACGGTCAAAAATCAATAATCCAATCGCTGTTTTCTTAATAAGTGGGGTTACCACATAATCAAGAATGTTCTAGTGAACATTAGCAGGCAAACCGATTTCATGACTACCTCGGAATTTAAGGACCTCAAAGGGCTAATGGAGAGATGGATGGAAAAATATGTCCATGTTCTATGTGGTAAATGGGTGAAAATAAAAAGCAAATTTTGGGGACCTGGAAGGCTCACTTTACACCTCCATAAATATTCCGACAGCAAAATTTTCAGTAATTAATATTACATAACAGACACAACAAGTACCTTCATATTATACTTCATTCGTATTCGTATTCGTATACATTCATATTCATATTATACTTCATATTATTATAGTCTATGAGTTCGTATAGTGTAGGCAAATGAAAATATTTTTTTTAATAATAAGAGCCCTTTATTACTTTTTATTTTCTTATAGTTATATCTGTCATTCGTTGGGTATATCCTATTTTTTCTATATACAGGTGATTTACCCTTAATGCCCGGTTTAATGAGTGTGATTGTCTTAACTTTTACGGAAAGCTCCTTTTCATTCATACTATGTTATGATAATTCGAAAAGTTTATCAAACAATGCAAATGCGTTTAATTTTGGATTTTCCTGCATATTCCCATTAAAAATAAACTTAACTCGGCAATCCTTTAATTGAATGCAGAAATCAGAGGGTTACATAAAAGGTCTGCTTATTTGGGACATCCGCCATTTTGGATTTCGAATGATGACACTAAGCCAATTATGCTTTGCCATTCGAATGAAACCGGGGTGCAAAATTCCTGCCTAAACATACATATATACTTATATTATACCTATGCTTGTTTAAACATATGCAAGAATGCTCGATTAAAATTTATTAGACAGTTTGCCTTTAGATTGGGTGAAGCAATTCGCTGTCTAAATATTAGTGTGAAAACGTCAACAAGTGATTATAAGAGTCTAGACTAGATTCATTGCAAAGTGTATATTTACGACTTACTTATTCGTTATAACTTTTTTGTTAAGAATAAAATAATGTTATAGTTAGGTTAATAATAACAATACAATCTTCGCACATAAACGCATTTAAGCTGTAGGTAAGTTCATTATTATATTATTAAAATATAAAAACAAAGGTAAGCGAAGTTCGTTCCCCTCCCCCACGCTCACATATACATTGTAATGTGCAAATATCATTAGACAATGTGCGATTCGCCATATGAGCAAGAAAGTAACTAACTATTGCAAACGATACTTACGGTACGATACGTACGATAATGTATGATAACGTACGATAACGTACGGTAAATTTGATTTAATAGTGGCAATAGAAATACATCATGTCTAAAATTTGTAACTGTCTAGCTATGGTGGATGAGATACAACCTGTTGACAGACAGCCGGACAGCGGCTCTTAGTAATAGAGTCCCGTTTTTACTCTTTGGGTACGGAACCCTTATAAGCAATCAAAAATTTCTCCATCCCCCTATAGTGCTTCTCATCAACCCATTATTGGTCCACTGCTGGACACGGGTCTTCTCTCAGAATGAGAGAGTTTAGGCCATAGTCCACCGCGCTGGCCAAGTGCGACTTGGTGGACATAGTGCTTAATCAGCGAAAAATTGGATCAAAAATTTCCTAAGCGACTCAATGTGTTTAAATGAAAAAATAATATATGCAAGCTAAAGGCCATTTAAAACACTAGCTGAATCCCGCAGCTTCGCCCGCGTTAAAAAATCGATGTATCGATTGTCCCGTGGCGTGGGAGTAAGATATTTTCCCTCGGTAAAAAGTATGTTATGCCTATATGTTAATCCAAAGTGTCAGCTAACTTCCTACCAACAAACTTTAATCTTAGTATGATTATAGAATAGGTCGATTGAGTTGAAAACAGATATTAGAAAAGATACCACAAAACTAAGAAAGCAGGGTGTTGTAACTCCGAGCGAGCAAGTGAGTTCAATTCATGGAAATTCAAGAGTTTAAAAATAACTTGTACAACGTAAACGGATGCTTAACCTTTACGTAACCATAAACATAAAAGTGAACCAAAACGTTAACAAATAGGTACATAATCACTCATGTAAACCTGTAACTATGATCAATCGAAACCTAAATTTAGACGTAAATCTCCACTTTTGCTCTAATAAACCTTTAAGAGCAGTGATAGCCTAATGGTTGAAACTTGCTCTCTCAATCGGGAGGTCCGAGGTTCAAACCCACGCACCACTGATTTATGTGCGTATTTAGAAATTAATTATCACTGCTTTTCGGTGAAGGAAAACATCGCGAGGAAACCTACGCCGAGAGTTCTTTAAAAAAAAAAGTTCTCGGAGGTGTGTGAAGTCCACCAATTCGAACTTGGCCAGCGCGGTGGACCATGGCCTAAAACTCTCTCATTCTGAGAGAAGACCCGTGCCCAGCAGTGGGACAATAATGGGTTGTACCCCAAACCTGTATGTATTAATATTATCTGTTTCGAATTCAAGATACAAGACTATACGCTTACGGTTTATGCATGCATTAAGCATTCATTATTTATAATCACTGGGATTAACCCACGGAGTTAAAAATGTTGAATGCTCAATTCAAGTTTTTTTTTATTTATTTATTTAATAAAGCACTTTGTTGCTTGGCGAGCACATCGTCCCGTTAGACTACAATATAAATAACAGATCGATTACAAAACATAAAATACAATCAATTGTTTTTTAGTTTAATTCAATTCAAGATCAAAATTTTCATGTAACGTCTCTTACCAGCTAGCATTTTGTAAAGAAATAGACACCAAAAAGTCAACATTACTTTAGTCTTGCAGTACCTCAGCATCAACCAGATCGTGGAGTAAGGGTCCATTATTTCATTCTACGTCTCTGCCTAGCAATATTAAAAAAACTATATAGAATTACTACTATCCGTCAGCACTAAATGCTAACAACTCTTTTGGTTTACGCGTGGGGTCGAGACTCATTAGGATGAAGGAGTTGAAGGTCATTTTTTTCTTTATATTCTGGTACTCTAGATATTAAATATTCGTTCTAAGTTACACGAGAACTGAGCGTAAGTTGAGTTGTCCAAAATAGTTAATAAACAGAGAGGTTGATTTGGAATACATTTTTGGGATACAATAAATAATTATAGCGCAAAAATGTCGAGAAACGGAAGTTTCGTAATAAAATACTATGTAATAAAAAAAATAAAGATAAAACGAATTGATATCGGCTTAGAAGAACCCTCGATGTGCAATATTATAAGGTAAGTATTTAATTACATTTACCTAGAAACCTAAGATTCTTATCAATTTCCATAGAATGGGATGTTTGTGAAACTCACCTTTAATCATCTTTAATGACGTTTGACTTATGCCAAACGGTTGTAAATCGCGAATTAATTCCCGAACATACGTAAAAAAATGTGACGAAAAGGTAACCTCTTTTCATTAGGAAGTTGGTTAAAAATACTTCAAAGCTTATGAAATCGTCATGTATATTTGTTAGATCTAGAGTAGCTTCTAGAGTATTTTGGAGTAGAAGCACGGCTCCTCTCACAATGGTTTCGATCACCCAATGTTTAGCATTAGTAAAATTGTTTACACCCAAATTTATAGAACACTCTTTGCCCCAGCGAACTTCATTCCGCCTAAAAGTCAAAAAACTAAAATTATCACTGTTTCTCTACTTTATTATGCAAGTATTATACAGCTCCTTCCTGTTGAATCATATCTATTAAAATAACTGCACTAACTTCCGTAACGTAGTTTTAAAGATCTAAGCTTACATAGGTGCAGACAGCAAGAAGCAACTTTGTTTTATACTGTGTAGTGATTCAAGAAACCTACAAGTTTTAAGTTTTTAAATCCTAAAGCCGTGGCAAAAGAAGGTACTGTCTCTAGAATTCAATTTTACATTCACATTTGGATAATAAACTTTATTGATCCAATTACATGTTTACTGATCATATTACCATGATTTTATAATTTTAATAGTGTTAGATTTTAGCAATAATAACTCTCTTCACTTTGAATTTCTTTTAATAATTCGTACAAATATTTCATAAGTCAACAAAATTTACAATTTTATCCTTTGACTGTTCTCGTCTAGAGTTGAGAAAACGATTGTCACTTATTTCATGCGCCACTTTTAACAACCGACACATCTCCGTGTGTATCATAGCTTCATCAAGTGTTTTCCCGCCTTTTTATACTTTTTTTTTAATCTACTTCGTATTATAGCTACAACTAATAAATTCTTCAGTTTAACAATGTCACCTAGATTTATATTTTTATACTTAAACTAAAATCAATTAAATTTAAAGATATAATAATAAATTTAAAAATAAAATAAGATGGATTTCGCAACGGTTTCCCGCCCTTTTTTCGTAAAAAAAACAATGATTATTTATCAGCTGTATCGGAAGTGGCGCGTGTGATATTAAATACAAAACATTAAGATTTAGAAAAATAAATAAATATCATAATGGATTTGTCACATATTCAGCACATTTCAGCCACCTAAGTTATTTATGTAGATCTTACAGTAGTGACATCTTGTTTTTAATTCTATGTGAATTCATTTTAATGACAGATAATACAACAATATTCATGATTGAAATCTTACAGATAGAGCACACTGATTAATAGACAAATTTGTATCTGTGTAATAAGTTCAAAGAAATAATGAAATGAAATGGAGTAAAATAATGAAGCATACATTGTATGCTTTTTATTTCATTCCAGAAGCTCTTAACATTTGCTACCATAATTGAATTTACAGACAGTGGACAAAGGCTTAGAGGTAGTTCTGCCGCTCGATAGTCGAATATGAATATTTTATCGATAGCAAGTATCAACAATATCGACTTTTAGACGATGTTATCTATACTATATATAAAACACCGTAGGATTACTAGATAAATACTATAATAAAGAGTTCAATAGTTATTATATCATTACTAAAATTACTTTAACTATCAGTATTATTGAAGTTTATCAGTACAATATAATAGCTCATATCGATCACATCGATAGTATCCAATCGATTGTACAATTTTTTATAGTGTTGTTAACCATAACCATTTTTCAACATGCATTTTTATAGTCACAATATAGCGATCAGTATAGAAATATGTTCTGTGCACAGTTTTAAATATTCTAAGCCAAATTTATTCATAAAACCAAAACATATTGTGTAATGTAAGTACATAAATGTGAAATTAATAAAAACTATTGAAGATTTGTAACTATCGGTATTCGAAGAAACTCGATAGTATGGATTCTATTCATAGTATCGAATATATCAATTTTCCAAGCGATAGTAATTAAATGAAAAAAGGTTTCGAATTTAATCCATTGATAGCATTTTATCGATATTATGACAACACTACTCAGAGGATTAAAATGATGATGTACCTACCTCCTGTTATGCTTTCCATGCAATCGCAGATCAAACAGGATATTTTTGCTTTGTGTGTCCTTTATCTGCCCTTTGTCTTTGTTAGAAAAACTAATTTAATTTGAGTACCACTTACTGGTATTAAAAAGGTAAGCTACTTTAGAGCTAAGGTACTTCGGCTAATGAAAATAAAGTAATGTCAAATTAGCTCTATAAAAGTTTTTCTTCATGCAATTGTTATAAGAAACATTCAGTCCACTTGTTGGTAAGAGGTCCTTTCCCGCAAGGACAACCATAGGCTTGTAAATAATACCATATCTTCTTCTTCTATCTATACTATAATAAATCTGTAAGAGGTCGCTGTCTGTACATGGAATAAATTTAGGTGAAAACCATTTCTAGAGGTCTTTAATGCTATATAGAACCCAAAATAATGGTTTTTAAAAATCTTTTCTGTTTGTCTGTTTGTCTGTTTATCTGTTTGTCTGTTTGTCTGTTTGTCTGTGTGTTTGAAAACGCTAATCTCAGAAACGGCTTATCCAATTTGAATATAATTTTCACTGATGTGTTGGGGGAAACTTCACTTAACATTTAGTGTTTATTTTATGTAAATCGATTTACGAATAAAAAAGTTATGTCAATTTAAAACTACGCAGTATTGATTCTGTGTTCGATAAGTGTTAATAAGATAAGTAACTGCATAGTTGAATTGGTAGAAACTAAACATGTTATGGTCTGTAAAATGTATTCCTTTGTTATGTATTTTTTATTGGTTATGTGTGTACCTATGTTATTTGACACTATACAAATCTATATCTCTATATCTATATAAACTTATATAAAAACGAAAGGATGTTCTCTCACTCATCTATTGAATAAACATCGTAGAGCCTAAACTGCTAAAGATACGAATATGGTTTTTACTAGGGGTTCCTTTTATGACGTAGACGTCAGTTAAGAATGAATTTTCTGCCCCCCCCCCCTAATTTAACCCAAATAGGAGATGTAAGTTTGTATGAAAGTCAGTCAATTTTGAGGCCACCTCAATAAAATTTAGTATTTCGCCTTGATTTTTATGTTAAAACATCGTTTCAAACCGACTTCCAAAAAGGAGGAGGTTATCAATTCGTCTGTATTTTTTTTTATTTTTTTTTTTTTATTTTATATTTGTTACTCGATTTCTCCGCACTGGGTGAACGGATTTGGATGATTTTTTTTTTCATTTGAAAGGTAGTGTGTCGGTAAGGTGTCGTGTGCGTGTCGTCGGTAGTGTTGCCCAAATTCAGTCTTGGTCTTGCAGTCTTGGTCTTGTTCTAGCGTTTTTGCAAGACCAAGACCAAGAACAAGACCGCGTATTTTTAGCAAGACCAAGACCAAGACTGACCGTGCAAGACTTGAGCAAGAACAAGACATAGCCTGCAAGAGTCTTGCGTCTTGCAGCTAGGACTTAGCGCTATTTCACTGAGTAGTTAGGTGTAACAGTTCGGTGTATAGGTAGGTACGCTTAGGAATTCTATGAGACGCAAAAAACTGTATCAAAGAATATGAAAAACTGGACCTATGCGCATTACGACTAATACCATAAACATAGCGAATAAAAAAATATCTATTAAAATCAAACTTAGTGCATGCATAGTTAGGTATGTTTTAACCATCGGCACTTTAATAATGCGGCATCAAAGGTTTTGTACTTACTTCTCAAAGAAATTTGCCGCTTTTCGGAAGTACATGGTTATGATACACGCGCCTTCTTTTAAAATCTAAAACAATCGTTGCCGCTACGCCGAAATCATAACATTTTAACACTATTTGATTGCCGCCATAGGGCGTAGGTATACTCATGCAAAATAATTTCGAATTTTAAGAGTACCTACAGGTGTTCCAAAGAATAAATAAGTTTCAGAGTGCTTAGAATGAAAATGAATACATTATACTGATCACGCAAGTAGTATTATGATTGGGATAAAATGGTAAGGATAGGTAGTAGATGTCATATTAATTCATTCTAGTAAGTATATATTATAATATTGATTACTTATATGGTTTTAAACTAATTACTTAGGTACTATTATTGTACATTTAGTCATTATATTTCTTAAGTTTTTACAAGAAAAAATAGCAAAAAAGTGTTCAAATATCACCCCGCACCCGTTTAATAAATATTGTAGCCACTTTTAAATATACTTGAAACGTGTAAAAAAAATCTACAAAACTAATAAAATAATATAAATTTCTTATAAGTTGAGGGTTCAATCTCTTTCTAGACAGATAAGTATTGTTCTTTAAAATACAGTCAAGTTATTGTAATTAATTTGTTTTTTTTACATGTTTTAGCAAATGTAAGCTTATAAATCATAAATGTTTATTAAGAAACAGGTACTTCCATGGAAAACGACATATAGGTCAGTTGATTTTTCGAATTTCTTATCAAATCTTCAGTTATTTATTAATCTGCTTGATCTTTACTATGGCTATGTTAATTCAAGCTCACAATGTTCCAATTCTAATACGTTTTTCTAAGATTTAAAGTAAACTTTAATAAATAGTAATAGACTAATAGGTAATTGCAAGACTTGCAAGACTCTTGCTGCAAGACCAAGACCAAGACCAAGACTGGGAGCGCAAGACCAAGACCAAGACCAAGACCAGGTGTATTGGCGCAAGACCAAGACCAAGACTGGCTAAGTCTCGTCTTGTTCTTGCATTTGGGCAACACTAGTCGTCGGGTCCCATTTATTTTTAGTTCACTTTTGACAGTGGCATCCATAAGAAAAGCGTATAAGTCTGATATTTGCATTAACGATGTGCGCGATAAATAGATGAATAACTCAATTTCCCGCCAACCGATTTTGATGATTTTTCTTTTATTTGAAAGAATGTACTTCAAGGGTACTCTGATGAGTTTGATACGGTTCTGATCATAGGATCCATTTCTTTGAAGCAAATTAACGAAATTAGCGATACTTGGCCAAACCTAAGCTGTAGGAGTCCAATTGGGTTGAATGTAGAATGAGATTACTAAGCAGATATTTCCTAAAAAAATTGACCTTCAAGTCTTCAATCCTGATGATGCAGGGTTACTTCAAGCCTAAGCCATAGAAGATGGCCATTTGGTGCTTTCGGGTTTGATTACTAAGCAAGAATGCAAAATTAAAATTTCGACCTTCAACTCCTCACCCCTGATGATGCAGGATACTGCTAGCCTAAACTATACGAGATGGGCATTGGATGCTTTCAGGTATTTAATATAATTACTAAGCAAAGACACATGATGAAAAATTTGACCTTTAACTCCTCAACCCTGATGATGCAGGGGTACTTCAAGCCTAAGCCATAGAAGTTAGCTATTTAGTGCTTTCAGGTATGTAATATAATTACTAAGCAAAGACACATGATGAAAATTTTGACCTTTAACTCCTCAACCCTGATGATGCAGGGGTACTTCAAGCCTAAGCCATAGAAGTTAGCTATTTAGTGCTTTCGGGTATGTAATATAATTACTAAGCAAAGACACAATATGAAAATTTCGACCTTCAACTCCTCACCCCTGATGATGCAGGATACTGCTAGCCTAAACTATACGAGATGGGCATTTGGTGCTTTCAGGTATTTAATATAATTACTAAGCAAAGACACATGATGACAATTTTGACCTTTAACTCCTCAACCCTGATGATGCAGGGGTACTTCAAGCCTAAGCCATAGAAGTTAGCTATTTAGTGCTTCCAGGTATGTAGTTATTACTAAGCAAAGACACATGTTGAAAATTTTGACCTTTAACTCCTCAACCCTGATGATGCAAGGGTACTTCAAGCCTAAGCCATAGAAGTTAGCTATTTAGTGCTTTCAGGTATGTAATGTAATTACTAAGCAAAGGCACATGATGAAAATTTTGTCCTTTAACTCCTCAACCCTGATGATGCAGGGTACTGAAAGCCTAAGCCATAGGAGTTGGCCATTTAATGCTTTCGGGTATGTAATATAATTACTAAGCAAAGACACAAGATGAAAATTTTGACCATCATCTCCTCAACCCTGATGATGCAGGGGTGCTTCAAGCCTAAGCCATAGAAGTTAGTTATTTAGTGCTTTCGGGTATGTAATATAATTACTAAGCAAAGACACAAGATGAAAATTTCGATCTTCAACTCCTCTAGCCTGATGATGCAGGGTACTGCAAGCCTAAGCCATAGGAGTCGGCCATTTAATGCTTTCGGGTATGTAATATAATTACTAAGCAAAGACACATGATGACAATTTCGACCTTAAGCTCCTCAGCCCTGATGATGCAGGGTACTGCAAGCCCAAGCTATAGAAGTTGGCTCTCAAGTTCTTACTTATAAGTAATAAGAATACTAAGCAAAGACATGGGATATTTTTTTTCACCTTCAACTCCTCCTTGATGATGCGGGATAGTGCAAGCCTAAATTATAAAAGGTAGTCACATAATGCTTACGGTTATGTTTAGTATATATTATAAGTTCAATGACAGCTCATTAAACTGAAATGTGATTAATAAATTAAACTTCAATTCATCAACCCTGATAATCTAAGTACACAACCTACTTAAGCCGTATGAGTTTGGTACTTATTGATTACAATACGTTACAACCCGTTGAGAGAACATTGTGATGAAAAGTGTCACTTTGAATACCTAAATCCTTAAAATGCAGGAGTATTGTCATGTTATTGTTATGAGTTGGATTTAGCTGTAGCTTTTTAAACAGGATGGGTTAGGTTAGGTTGGAACATAAAAGAAAAAATAAAAAATAAGCGAGCAGGGTGCGGCAGCGCCCTGCGAGCGGGTGCGCCCTGTTCGTATGAATTGTAAAAGTGTTTTGATTATGTCTTCTGCTTTAAAAAGAACAATGCGGGATTTACGCACACAAATAGCCCGATGCACCTCTTAAAAGATCTTATATTTGGCCACATGAAACAAAATATGAACTTAGAATATAATTATGTCGCTGTTCAGTGATATTCCAATTTTCTAATGATTTACTTCAAGTAGATAATAGTGCTTTGTTCTCCGGAAAAGTTAAAATCAATCTTTATATCGATACGTCTTCGTTTAAATGTGGAGGAGTTGGTTGAAAAAGTATATCCCGATATTGTTAATACAACTAATAACACTATAAATTGGTTCCAAAAGACGGCAATATACCCACCCACCAATGAACGTGTCGATAAAATAAATGATTTATTTTTTTTCTAAATTTAAAGCAGCGTCACAGATCTACTATTCGGTAGACACAGTCATTGAGATAGAGGAAGCAGTACATTATTCAACAGAATTTTTGAATTCCTTAATGCCTTCCGGAACTCCTGAACACAAATTAATATTAAAAGTAGATTTACCTATAATCTTACTTAGAAATTTGAATCCGCCAAAATTACTTCAAATAGTATTTTCCAATTCGGAAAACTTCAAATCAATCATTATAATCGATACGTTTTGGTTCAAATGTGGAGGAGTTGATTGAAAAAAGTATCCCGATATTGTGAATTAGACCACTAAGAATGTAAATTGGTTCAAAAAAGCGATTTACAATATTAGAATTCGTCTAATTAAAAAAAATACATAACAATACGTTCCTACCCACAAATACACACTTTAAATTCGTTTTTTCACTCTGTGTTTGACCAGGTAATCCTTGAGCGGCCAAACCGATATTAATGTTACTATTTTTTATCATAGAATTCCCACGGTGTCGAGATTTGCGCGAGAAAATCTTTGTGACACGTTGATTTGCACGCGGGCAAAGCCGCGGGTACAGCTAGTATCAAATATATACCAGAAATCAATCTTAGATGCGCCACTACATCTTGGGCCTGAGAAGGTCGCCTCATGAAGAAGAGCTAGAAATTGGTGTGGCTGTGGGAATTATAAGGGTGTGAGCTTAAAGGACAGTGCGAATTGGTGGACAGGTGTCCACCAATTCGCACTTGGCCAGCGCGGTGGACTATGGCCTAAACTCTCTCATTCTGAGAGAAGACCCGTGCCCAGCAGTGGGCCAATAATGGGTTGATGAGTGAGAGTGAGAGTGAGTGAGCTTAAAGGGTGTACTAAAAATGAGAAGTGTATATGAGCCGATACAGCTTACTTATGAGTAACAACTTACCTGAGTTTGACCTCAGGTAGTACCACAATCTTCGTCTGTGACTTGTTACTTCATATAAAGAGAAGGTACTCGTTTTTAAGACTATTCAAGATAAAAAAAGACGAGGCTGAAAGAATAAATTCACTTAAATGTATTCTATATAACTTTATGAATTCTATATCATATAACAAAGATAAACGCGGTGCCGATAGCGGCGTTCTAATCAGAAACGAAAGAACACACTTACCTACACATAAATGTTTTCCTAAACCGAGTTTATTTTTGAACCGCACCTCTACGTTCGTTCAAAGAGCCGGTGATAATTTGTTTTTGTATATTTATTTGAGCTTACGTCATAAAGTGTTAAAAAGCGTTAGGCCGTTTACAGGTCGCTATTAGCCTGAGAATGTTGCGATTAGGTTAATGCACATTATCGTGTGCATGTTAAAGCGCTTTGCATAGGTAGTTTTAAAACTATTTTCTTTAGGATTAATTAGTTTAACAAAGAACGCAGTCCAATTGATCTGTATCCAACTGCTATAGGTAGAACGAATTGCAAATGTCATGCCAGTCTTGAGGACTACCTTGGTTTCCCTATATGTCAGCCAGCAATGCACTGTTTTACTACAAAGCTAATACCTACTGTGTCTCACTAAAATTAAGTGTGGCAGTGAACCTCCGTCACAACCATTGGAAGAAATCATTGAAATTGTCACAAATATTACATAAAGTCAAATATTTTGAAAAATGTTAACAGTAATGTTTTTTAATATTTATTACTTTGAAATTTAATCTTATATGAGGGAAATATCGGAAGGCTAAGTTGTAGGTACCTCTATCTAAAAGTAATTTTAAATATCACTTTAAGGTGCCGCAGATCTCAACAATGGGCTGCAGCGAAAGGAGCTGACCCCGGCCCCATCTATGGCTTCATAGAATAACGCCTAACAAATTACATTTTTACCCTTTGGGGTCAACTACCCCCCTAGAAATGCAAAGTTATATTCCGCAAGGAATATTTCCGCACATAGAAATAATATTCGGTTTATATGTAGATGTAGGCTTTATATTGTACTAGGCTTGAGCAGTGATAGCCTAATGGTTGAAACTTGCCCTCTCGATCGGGAGGTCCGAGGTTCAAACCCAGGCACGCACCACTGATTTATGTGCGTATTATACATTAATTATCACTGCTTTTCGGTGAAGGAAAACACCGTGAGGAAACCTACACACCCGAGAGTTCTTTAAAAAAAAACAGTTCTTGGAGGTGTGTGAAGTCCACCAATTCGCACTTGGCCAGCGCGGTGGACTATGGCCTAAACTCTCTCATTCCGAGAGAAGACCCGTGCCCAGCAGTGGGACAGTAATGGGTTGACGACGAGGCTTTATATACGAGATCAAGATGATTTGTGTTAGTAGACAAGAATTGATACAACGTTCGACAAGTCCGAACATTACTGTATCAATTCTTGTCTACTGTCGATCTCTGTCATCGTCGGATTACATGAAGACAAGTCGTTACGTTGATAGCGGAACCCAAGCAGGATAGCTATACGCTTTCTACACTCATAGCCCCACAGTAGGATTTCCTATATGGATCTCCGACGAATACACAAACACCCAGACCCAGAACATGAATCTAAACTCACCATTCAGATACCTGTCTGGCCGGGACTCGAACCCGGGACCCATTGCGCGTCAGACCGGTATGGTAACCGCCACGCGGGTCGTCAAAGCTATATCTATCATCGGTGTCAAACATACTCATTGACCTTTAAAGATATTCCAACAGAAATCCAAATATAAAATTCATCTTCCTTGTACACCTGGGGAAATGTTGGCAGTTATCATAACGTAATAACACGCAGTATCAAACGGAAATGCAGTCTATAATGAAGTATTCAAACCTGTGTATGATATTTCCACGTCGGTACTATTTGTTGACGCAAATAGAAATACCTATTGATGTAAATTCTTTGATGTATTTTTAGTACGCACAGAAAAATGTAGTAAAGATTTATTTTTAAGTTAGCAAAGAAATATCCACAATAGTCTTCTTTTTATAATTATGAAGTAGCAAACGAGCATGCAGTCCACCTGATGGTAAGTGGCCACTGCCGCCCATGGACATCTGTAATCAACTACATACAGAACATGGGTTTCATCTGAAGTCAATCACAGATGTGTTGCTACTCCCGAGGACTATGATGGTCGCCTCATGTGAAAGTGTGCCGGCAACCACACCCTTCTATCGAAACGCAAGGAATGCTTCACGTTAGAAATAGGTGTGGCGGTGGTACTTCCCCGGTCGAATTACATTGGTTCTACCACCTGGAAAAAAAAAGTCATGTTATGAGTCACTCGCACTCAAGTACTAAGTCAAGTACTAAGTTTGGACACAGAGTTATCCATCTAATTTTATCTTGTCTCTGATGGGTATTACCATCTCGTCGGATAATCTTTAGGTCATACTGCACCACGCTGGTCAAACTCTTATAGATTTGATATATATTTGGCTTGGGAGTTTTACAGAAAATTAGATTCAAAAAAATATATTTAGATGTGACCAGAGATTAGCGCGTTCAAACAAACAATCTCTTCCGTTTTATAATATTAGCATAGATTTTATTTATTACTTGAAGACATTCTTGACTACTAAACTAGTGATAAATCAATTTGAATATTGAAAAATAAAATAAATATATCTGCAAATCGAATCTTGGATTTTCAGCGTAAAAAATCATACTATTACCTTCTGTACCTAGATACCTTAAAGCAATAGTTGCTTGATATAAAACGAACATAGTTGCTGTAATAATACCAAAATAGCGAACCAGTCCCTCAGGTTAAATACAATTTTACGGCACCAATGTGTATATTCATCTTTATTCTCTATTACAAAAAATTTAATAGGTAACGGTCGATGCCCCCACCATGTGAAAAAGTTACAGTAATTACAGTAAGATTTGCAGCGACAGGAAACAGATAGCGTAACTATTTGTTCTATACTAGTCTGCTACTTTCGAGACTGAGTCACATTTCACACAAATACCAGCGTGGTATTGCCGCAATCAAAACACGAGTACTAACTGATAATTTAATAGCACGCAACACATACATACCTTGAAATACACACATGCATACATAATTAGATATACCTGCACCGCTTGCGCGCAAGCGAAGAAAATTGGCTCCACAGAATACCAGCGCTGCAGGTGACCTTGACTATCTGCAGCAATAAGCTGATTGGGGACCCTTTCGGTCAATGTAATGTAACTTACATCAATAAGTATTAGTTAGTAATAATAACACATGTTTGCTATTGGATGTATCTGTTTTTGTATAACCTTATGTACTGTACCGAATAAAGTATTTTCTTTCTTTCTTTCTTTCTTTCTATCTGTTCAATTTGTTGCATTACCTTTTTTAATAATTAATTAGTTGACTGAGTAAGCTGACCAGTGAGCAGGTCACCTAATGGTAAATAGCCACTGGCAAACCAAACAGCTAACTCGGGGTTCAATCCATCACAGTTGCGTTGCCTCTTTTGATATTGTATTATATGAGTTTATATTTAGTAAGTTTTCAATACTCTTTCACCAAAACGCAAGAAGTGCTTTACGCTACACATTGATGTGACGATGATATCTCACCGGTCACAGTAACGAGCAGTTACATAAATTGAAACTTAATTAAACAAATTTAATTACATGAAGCAGATAGAAGCATAGAGCAGTGATAGCCTAATGGTTGAAACTTGCCCTCCCGTTCGGGAAGTCCAAGGTTCAAACTGAGGCACGCACCACAGATTTTTCTAAAATTATGTGCGTATTAGAAATTAATTATCACTGCTTTTCGGCGAAGGAAAACATCACGAGGATTCCTACACACCCGAGAGTTCTTTAAAAAAAACTCGGAGGTGTATTAAGTCCACCAATTCGCACTTGGCCAGCGCAGTGGACTGTGGCCTATAATTCTCTCATTCTGAGAGAAGGCCCGTGCCCAGCAGTGGGGCAATATTGGGTTAACGACACAATTACATGAATATTCGAAATGGCTTCCGGGTATTTGTGACAATGAGCGAGTAAATATATATCTAGATTTAGCTGGCAATTGCGAATAGGTAGTATATTGAAACAGATTAAACAAGCCTTTTAATTGATGCAAATTATAGCGAAATTCGCTGAAATTCGGCGAACACTGTCACTTGTTCAGAGGCCTCGGGTTTCAGCGGTAACATGAAACTCGCATTGCTGGTAGGACCAATATAAGTGTACAGTTTTCTACAGCATTGCTACAGTCGGGCGACTACAGAGCTGTAAACAGCGCAACGACAACAACCCGTTACTGTCCCATTGCGGGACTTCTCTCAGAAAGAAAGAGTTTTAGGCCATAGTTTACCACGCTGACCAAGTGCGAATTGTTTGACGTCACATATTTTTGAGAACTTTTAAAGAACTCTCAGGAATGTATATTTCTTCATGGTGTTTTCTTTCACCGTAAAGCAGTGATAATCAATTTCTAATATGCACACAATTTTAAGAAAAATCAGTGGTGCCTGGATTTGAACCTCGGACATCCCGATCGAGAGGGCAAGTTTCAACCATAAGGCTGCTCGCCGCGCAACATATAGCGGCTTTATTTAGTTTAATTTATCCGTAGAGTTTCAACTGTTGGTAGTAATCCTCAAGCTATCTAAGTATATATTAATACGTGAAGTAAAAACTTGTGAAGCATTTTTAAGTAATATGCCGAGGACAGATTAGTATGAAACTTTGCACGGTTATAGTGGACATAGAGAAGGGGTGCAGAATGTTAATATTTTTTTCAAATAATCATGCATATTATATCATTCATATAACAAACCAAATAGAACATTCATTATCTTACTATGAAAATACATAACGTCAGAAATGTCAGTGTCTTTGTCAAAATACCCGTTATTGCTTTTAAATGCGGTTTAGCTAATTAAACCTCTTTTACATTTTATTTGAATTTGAGAAATATTCGTACTACTTTGGAAAATATGAAGTTTAGTTTTTTAATTTAAGTTACGGTCGAATTTCGACCAATGCGACATTTGACTAGTATATATAAAAGAAAGTCGTGTTAGTTACTTTACTCTATTTAAAACACATGAACGGTTGAACCGATTTGGCTGAAAATTGGTGGGAAGCAACTTGGGACCAGGAAACGGACATAGGATACTTTTTATCCTATTCGACCGTGTTCCCGTGAAGTTCTCCTGTGTTTTCAGATAATTTAGAAGTCTGTTTATGACAGTTTGGCATCTGCCGATTCTCATGAGACTTACAATACACGTTGGGCATCTGAGATGACATTATATTATGTAAAATTTGATGTTCAACTCCTCGATTCTTATAATGCAGGGGTACTGCTAGCATAAACCTTATACCTTAGCCATTTAGCGTTTATGGATATATGATAAAATTGATGAGCAAATACTTATGATGAAAATTTTTACCTCCAACTTCTCAACCCTGATGATGTAGGGGTACTTCAAGCCTAAACCATAGAAGTTGGCCATTTGGTGCTTACGGGTATATAATAAAATTACTAAGTAGATACATATAATGAAAAATTTGACCTCTAACTGTTCAACCCTAATGATGCAGGGGTACTCTAAGCCTAAAGTATAGAAGTTGGCCCTTTGATGCTTACGGGTACCTATGTAATAAATTGCTAAGCAAAGACACAAAAAAAATGACATCCAACTCCTCGATTCTGATGATGCAGGGGTACTTCAAACGTTAGGCATACAAGTTGGACATTTCGTGGTGGTGTGCTGGTCTTTTTTATGTAATATATTAATTTTAAAATCCTAAGTCTGCTCAATCTTTGGCGGAACGATGTTCGCCGGGTCAGCAA
This sequence comes from Spicauda simplicius, assembly GCA_949699795.1. NCBI lineage: Eukaryota > Metazoa > Arthropoda > Insecta > Lepidoptera > Hesperiidae > Spicauda > Spicauda simplicius. The sequence continues at coordinate 22,952,789 of OX453056.1, forward strand.
GTTATTTATATTTATCTATCTTAATACAAAATTGACCCTGATAATTTAGTATTACATTTTATAATCCTAAGCCGGCTCGTTCTTTGGCGGAATGAAGTTCGCTGGGCGAGCTAATTCTCATACGAAATTAATGAATAGTACCTTTGATCTTTTGAGTACCTTTGTACAAGAAAAAAAAACACCTAGATCAATTTAGTCTTCCCTGTAGTTTCGCGATTAGAATAGGGCTACGGCATCCCCCGCCGATCGTAAGAGGCTACTAAAAGCGGCTTCCGGGGTTGCGGGCGGCTAGAGTGGGAACTCGAACCGTTCGGTCAGGCGATTCTGGAAAAGACGGCGGTATGTGTGGTCGCATACCATCTTAAAGACTAGAGGGAGTGGTGGGCCCAGTCGCCCATCTGGCAGGAGCCCGATGGGGCAACGCGCTCAGAGGATTCCGGTTGCGTTCCTTTGGAGATCCCGGAGTCCTGTTTGTAGCATCGAGGACGGCCACCGGGGGGTTTTAATGCGGTAAAAGCCCACATAACCCTGCGTCGCTCCCACGGCTTCAGGTACCTGGTATCTGGCCTACCTACCTTTTGAAGGTTTCCCTCTCGAGAACAAAAAAAAAAGATCAACTCAGTAGATTTTACGTGATACTCGTTGGATCAGATGTTTGTTACTCAATCACGCTAGAACCATTGGCCAGATATGTAACAATTTTCAAAAATGCCTGTTTGCTTGCCATATTTAGAATGTACTGATACGGGATGACCCCGATGCATATGAAATATGTGCCATAAATAGACATGAATTGTTGCGTGGGAAGCGCTTCATAGAATTCTATTCTAGGGACAATCAGCCTGTGTATTGATTGCGTTTCGACGAATTCAATCAAAGCTAGTTCTGGCTTTTCAACAATTAGTATAATAACCGTGATTTTAGTAGGTAGAACTAATGTAGTTCGACCGGGGAGGTACCACCGCCACACCTTTTTATTTTTATCTGATCGAAGTAGCAAACGAACATGCAGTCCGCCTGATGGTAAGTGGTCACTGCCGCTCATGGGCATCTGTAGTCAACTACATACAGAACATGGGTTTCATCTGAAGTCAATCACAGATGCGTTGCTACTCCCGAGGACTATGATGGTCGTCTTATGTGATTGTGTGCCGGCAACCACACCCTTCTATCGAAACGCAAGAAATGCTTCATGCATGACACTTTTACATATTTTACCCGACTGCGCCAGGAGGGTAATGTTTTTCGAGCGTGTGTACATATCGTCGGTGGAAAAGAAATAAGTAATGCTAAAGTTGCTGAAATGCGCCAAAATAGCATTTGTGGTTAGTGAGGTTTGACGTCTTTTTTTACAGTACAAAAATAATGTCACCTTCATTTTTGGTGGGATCTTGTTGTTGGGTTCATACTACTCGACATGATCCCACCGAAATACAAAAAACAACTGGTTAAACCAGTTATGTATTATGTAGGTACTCCTAATAACAATAATTGTATTTAATATCGTATAAAATTTGCTAAGTTTCTGATTGACAAATAAATAAATTTTAATAACTTTTAGGTACGTACTATAATGTACGAATAATCGTTTGTTACTCGTATATATAATAGAAATAAAATAAAATATTTACCTTTTTGGTCTCATTTTCATTCGTATCTAAATCTATATTCCTACAGATAACAATTTATCTATAACCGCTTATTTATTTATTCAATGCTTCATTAACATTACATTACATGCAACAATCTTATAAGTAGATAACTAAGGCCAAAAAAGAATAACATGGAATTTCAATTAGAAGTGAAGACAGCTAACATTTAAGAGTAAACACACATAGATAAACACAAATACCAGGTTAATATAATAATATTTTAAGTTATATATCATAATAATTTAGTAATATAATAAATAATAATAAAGTTAATATAATAAACCACTTGTCAGCAATATTCATTTTATTTACCTTTTTTGTTTCAGAAAATGGATATTTTCAAACAATCATCTTCATGCTGTTGCTTAGCAGTGTTGCTAGCGGTATTGATAGACGTAAGTATTCAACATTGTATCGTCGTCAACCCATTATTGTCCACTGCTAAGTACGGGTCACCTCTCAGAATAAGGGGGTTTTAGGCCATAGTCCACCACGCTAGACTAGTGCGAATTGGTAGGCTTCACACCTTTGAGAACTATTTTTATACAACGGTGTGTAAGTTTCCACACGATATTTTCTTTCACCGTAAAGAGGCGCATCACTTATTCACCTAGTATATGTCAATATTAAAATAAAAAATGGCTATATATTTTTTTAGATTGAAGTTATTCAAATTAATATGTTCAAAAGACATTTGAGTTGTGCAATTTTTAACAAGATATTTTTTTAATTAAAAATGCAAATAAGGGTGCGTCCATTAATTGCCCCCCTACCCCATCCCCCACCACATCTCAGACAGACACCTCCCGATAATAACACAACAATTTTGGACCACATCTGATATTAGAGTTAAGAGGCGGACAGGGCGACGCGTCAGTATCTGGAATCGATAATCTCGAATTTTTAATCCCCTGGATTTTGAATAAACCATTATTGAAAATGCAAAATAAAAATAAAAAGTAGATAATATTATTTCATACTATGATTACAAAATCATGTAATATTTGGCAACGAAACCGTATTGCATTAGAAAAAGTACTTAATAGTCGCAACTCTGTTGTCCACATGCAGTATACGTATAGTTCTATGATTAATGTTAATAAATAGTATATGTAAGTAGATATATACATCCCTGAAAATAAGTCAGGTGGCGCACATGGCGCCATACGCTTTAAGCCTCATATGACATATACAAGGTGGTAGAACCAGTGTAGTTCGACCGGGGAAGTACCACCGCCACACCTATTTCTAGCGTGAAGCATTTCTTGCGTTTCGATGGGAGGGTGTGGTTGCCGGCACACTTTCACATGAGGCGACCATCATAGTCCTCGGGAGTAGCAACGCATCTGTGATTCACTTCAGATGGAACCCATTTTCTGTATGAAGTTGATTACAGATGTCCATGGGCGGCAGTGGCCACTTACTATCAGGTGGACTGCATGCTCGTTTGCGACTTCAGTGAGATAAAAAAAAAGGTATAAGAACATAAAACACTTTGAAATAAATAAATTCAAAAATGAAAGTATAAAGGAGTTACAAATTACCAACAAAATGAAAAAAAAGTTTCAAATTGTCAACAGACGTTTAGATATAAATAAGATTTTGGAGATAAATAAGAATAATAATAAATTTAATGACTCGCTCTTTAAATCAGAATCCAACATAACGAACACTTATACATTTTTAATATTAATGTTATATGTAACAGAACCGCTGTACGCTGAAGAAACTTTTGAAGGGAGTGAAATGGACCCCTCGAGATTGATAATAAATCCAGACGAATACTTGGTTCAAGCGAAAGCGTGTCAAATGCAATATGCTTCATATGTGAGAGAAACAAGTAAGTAAATCGTTTACATAACATATACTTATCATTTACATATCATAGTCTAACTAATGTTATATTATATAAAGGCGGTAGTTTGTGATGAATAGACATCGGACTATATTTGCTTATGCAAATATGCAAATGCATATGACAGTATTTAAGCGTTATCGCAGATTTGGTTACAAATATTTTGAATTTCGTTTCTTTAGTTCGCAAATTTTTGTCTTAGTTCAAGCTTGACGACCAAAAAGAAAAAAGGTCGTCAAAATCTATTTATATCTACTGATTTAAGCTTGACGACCAAAAATCAAATCTACACCGACTTCAGTTTGACCAAAAATACAATAAATGGTTCTTCGAAAGTGTACATTTTGTGTATATTTAACCATTTTAGTGCATAACACCTATGCACTAAAATGGTTAAATAAACACATATTTCACGTTTTATAGTGCATAATTGCATGCATAATTTGGCATTTTGATAGTGCATATAATCCGATGTCTAGTGATGAAAGTACATTTGTTACTCTTGCACACTGCTCGGATTTCATTAAGTTTGACACACAAATACTTTAGAACCTAAATGTACACACAATATATTCAATACCGTTCAATACAAACGTAACTGATTTAATTAAAAATAAAAACCAGTTGTACAAGTAATATTTTGTTTGGTATTACCAATTAAAGTAGACTGTACTAAAATCTGAATATACTAAATACTGTTCCTAATAATTTGGCCAACCACACTAGTAGACTAGTTGACCCGGCGAGACAAAAATCTAAAATTATCAGTGTTTCTCTACTATATTATACCTACATAAAAACCTTCCTCTTGAATCACTCTATCTATTAAAAAGACTGCCTTACAATACGTACCGTAGGTTCTTTTAAAGAACTAAGCTTACATAGCCGCAAACAGTGAAAGGCTACTTTGGTTTTATAATTGTAGTGATAACAGTACAGAACCCTTTATGCGCAACTTCAGTTCGATATTGGCCGGATTTAAAATCAACGATAAAAATGACGATTATTAGAGTTGCTAATTGGATTATTCTATAAACGCTAATTATTCATTATCGTTACGATTTTTTTCTACATTTAACAAAGATTCGTTCGAGAATCCCAACGTTCATTATAAATAAAGCGTCAGTAAGTATATATAAATAACATTTATAACAATTTGAATGTTCGTTCTACTTCCTACTTCCTTAATGATAATCTTTTGCGCCCGTTTTTCCAAGGTGGCGGCTCCACAACCTTGAAGTTAAGCTTATAATAAGCTCCTCTACACGTTAAAAAAATTTTTTTTTCAAAAACGTTAGCCCAAATGTGACTTTTCAATGGACTATAACTGATTATGTATATTTTTATAAAGAACATCTTATAAAAATATACATAAAAAACATAAAATGTTTTTGAATTTATGTTTTTTTATGTTCTTTTTTATTTTTCTTTTTCACATACACATTCACGGAATGTTTATGTGCGCATAAACATTCCGTGTTTCTGCGCACAATCTATGCGCAACTTTGGTTTCCAACAGCAACTAAAAAATATAAGTACGTGACATTCTTAAAAATATAATCCAGCATCTTGTATAAAGCTTGATCTGTGTTATTGTAATTAAATTAACAAAAATGGGAGAAGAAGAGCCAGCTACTCTTGAAGGCCAGTTTTTTGAATACGCGAAACTGATGGACAACAAGAGAGATGGCACCACAATCACCTTGTATCGTTCAGATTTCTGGATGCGACAAGCTAAACTCCTTGATGACAGAAAATTAACCATGACCGACACCGGAATCTTATTCAACAAGTTCAGGTATATCTATCGGTATACCTACCCACTTAGACGTTCTGTCAATACTTAGTAATAATTGGCGATATGCTGAGGTTTGGTTTCGAAAGCGGATGATCTATTTGTTATATATCGTCAACCCATTATTGTCCTCCTGCTGGGCACGACTCTTCTTTCTGAATGAGAGAGTTTTAGGTCATAGTCCACCGCGCTGGCCAAGTGCGAATTGGTGGACTTCACACACCTCCGAGAGCATTTTTTTTAAAGAACTCTCGGGTGTGTAGGTGTCCTCACGATGTTTTCCTTTACCGAAAAGCAGTGATAATTAATTTCTAATATGCACAGAAATCAGTGGTGCGTTCCTGGGTTTGAACCTCGGACCTCCCGATTGCGGGGCCAAGTTTCAACCATTAAGCTATCACAGTTCTATTTGTTTTAGCTACATAGAATATGTGTATCTCCTTGTTGTATTTATGGTTATGTGCCAGGTGGTGTAGTACCAGTGTAGTTCGCGACCGGAGAGGTACTATTTCTAGCGTGAAGGTTTTCTTGCGTTTATTAGCCGACTCTCATTTTCTTAGTCTTCCTGAGAAAAAAACGCATCTGTGTTTCATTTCAAATAGAACCTATGTTCTATATAAACTTGCTTACTGGTGTCCATACGCGGCAGTGATCACTTACCATCAGGTGGACTGCATGCTCGTTTGCTACTTCAATCGGATCAACGTGTCTCACATATGCAGTTGTTGGATAAAATAAATATCCACACGGAATAAATTATATCGAATAGTAAAAGTGAACGTGATAGATAATATAAATAATAAAAGGATAATTAAAAATGAAAGAACGATTTACATTGAGTTAACATAATATATCTAACACGCACTCAAGGTCTCATGTTATTTAATAGTATGAGACTAGGCTCAGGGGCTGTCGGAGAGGGTCACAAGATAAACCAAGTAATCATATAGGAAGATAACTCAATAAAGAGTTTTAACACTGTTGCATTTTTGAAAAAATAGTTGTCGCGCTATAGTTGATCGCTATATTGTCGCGATAGTTCAGTGGCCAACGCAGTAAATGGTTGTCACCGCTTACTATCGGAGGAAATGCATACCATCAGTATGCCGTTTAGTGTCGATCTTTAAAAACTACATCTACTTATCATCAAACTACTACCTCTTGTCATGGATGGCGTAGGAAGCAAACATGAAATAAAATCCAAAAGATTTCATTTCATATTCGCTTCCTGCAGCAGATTTTTCACGTGTAACAACAACACCCACTGCGTTCACAAAAACAAATGCTAGGAGCGTTGAGTATTAGCAAATATGTACCCCCATTTGGAGTGATCTATATTCAGCAGTAACCTTCAATAGGTTGATGGTTGGATACGTGAAACTGCACGCACGTACTTCAATATAAATATATATGTATGTCGCAGAATCCAAAGGATTGTTATCTGAATGGTCACCATTGTCGTCCAACATATCGATATATCGATATTTGTTTAATTCCAAATCAGTGAACGAATTTATTGACAAAACCATCACTAGCGCTATTGACCGATTCTCTGACATTGACAACTGACGTGGTAATATTCATAAAATATGAATAACGTCGTATCCCATAGTAAATTGATTGTCTCTAACATATATTATACGCTAAGTGAAATTTATTTAATAAATGTTAGTAAATACTAATGTTATAGTACATTACAGGTCGCCCCCTACCAGATGGACCGTTGATCTGAAGAAGACAGCGGGAAACCGTTGGATTCAGAGGGCACAGGACCTGTTGGAGTGGCTTTTAGGAGAGGCCTATTCAGCAGTAGACATCAAAAGGCTGATGGATGGATGAATGAATGGACATTCTAGTGCCGTAACGAATGTTATTATTTGAATATACGCGAATGCGAATGCGAATACGAATATTGTTTATTTTTTTAGTTTATGGTGCAGGGGGCTGAAAGATGTAGATTTGGCATTCTTTTTTTGATCGACAAACCTCGTCTTTAATTTATATAGAATTGGCGACCTTTATTGCAAAGATATGCGAATGTTGAAGTGTCAAATCAATAATCGTAATCGGCACCATTCTTGCAAATGCGAATATATAAAAACATGCGACGACATCGACGTTACATCACTAGTACATACACATTCAATAATAGATACACCAATCAAATAAATCACAAGAGAGTAGTATGATTGGTATCATTATAATCAGAGCTCATTTCTTTGATAGTAACTATACGAAGATACGTAAGCCAGGCTAATTTAGAGCAGATACCTATTAAATTGAAGATTTGAATTAGCAATCACATGCACTTGCCGCCCACGTACATATTTATCTAAACCACGTCTGGACTGTAATATAGTTGAATTTGATTAAACATATTTGTTATCTCTAAGCATTATGTTGGGACTGCTCCTGATCCGCGTATTTCTTCTTTCGTCAACCCACTATTGTACCACTGCTGGGCACGTTTCTTCTCTCAGAATGAGAGAGTTTTAGGTCATATTCCACCGCGCTGGCCAAATGCGAAGGGTTGGATTTCGCACACTTAGAACTTTTTCTATTAAAAAAACTCTCGGGTGTGTAGGTTTCCTCACGATTAGTGTTGCCCAAATTCAGTCTTGGTCTTGCAGTCTTGGTCTTGTTCTTGCGTTTTTGCAAGACCAAGACCAAGAACAAGACCGCGTATTTTTAGCAAGACCAAGACCAAGACTGACCGTGCAAGACTTGAGCAAGAACAAGACATAGCCTGCAAGACTCTTGCGTCTTGCAGCTAGGACTTAGCGCTATTTCACTGAGTAGTTAGGTGTAACAGTTCGGTGTATAGGTAGGTACGCTTAGGAATTCTATGAGACGCAAAAAACTGTATCAAAGAATATGAAAAACTGGACCTATGCGCATTACGACTAATACCATAAACATAGCGAATAAAAAAATATCTATTAAAATCAAACTGAGTGCATGCATAGTTATGTTTTAACCATCGGCACTTTGATAATGCGGCATCAAAGGTTTTGTACTTACTTCTCAAAGAAATTTGCCGCTTTTCGGAAGTACATAGTTATGATACACGCGCCGGCGGCTTCTTTTGAAATCTAAAACAATCGTTGCCGCCACGCCGAAATCATAACATTTGACACTATTTGATTGCCGCCATAGGGCGTAGGTATACTCATGCAAAATAATTTCGAATTTTAAGAGTACCTACAGGTGTTCCAAAGAATAAATAAATTTCAGAGTGCTTAGAATGAAAATGAATACATTATACAGATCACGCAAGTAGTATTATGATTGGGATAAAATGGTAAGGATAGGTAGTAGATGTCATATAAATTCATTCTAGTAAGTATATATTATAATATTGATTACTTATTATGGTTTTAAACTAATTACTTAGGTACTATTATTGTACATTTAGTCATTATATTTCTTAAGTTTTTACAAGAAAAAATAGCAAAACAGTGTTCAAATATCACCCCGCACCCGTTTAATAAATATTGTAGCCACTTTTAAATATACTTGAAACGTGTAAAAAAACTCGACAAAACTAATAAAATAATATAAATTTCTTATAAGTTGAGGGTTCAATCTCTTTCTAGACAGATAAGTATTGTTCTTTAAAATACAGTCAAGTTATTGTAATTAATTTGTTTTTTTACATGTTTTAGCAAATGTAAGCTTATAAATCATAAATGTTTATTAAGAAACAGTTACTTCCATGGAAAACGACATATAGGTCAGTTGATTTTTCGAATTTCTTATCAAATCTTCAGTTATTTATTAATCTGCTTGATCTTTACTATGGCTATGTTAATTGAAGCTCACAATGTTCCAATTCTAATACATTTTTCTAAGATTTAAAGTAAACTTTAATAAATAGTAATAGACTAATAGGTAATTGCAAGACTTGCAAGACTCTTGCTGCAAGACCAAGACCAAGACCAAGACTGGGAGCGCAAGACCAAGACCAAGACCAAGATCAGGTGTATTGGCGCAAGACCAAGACCAAGACTGGCTAAGTCTCGTCTTGTTCTTGCATTTGGGCAACACTACTCACGATGTCTTCTTTTACCGAAAAACAGTGATAACTAATATGCACATAATTTTAGAAAAATCAGTGGTGCGTACCTGGTTTTAAACCTCGGACCTCCTGATCGAGAGGGCAAGTTTCAACCATTAGGCTATTGCTCTACCAATCTTTAATGACTTTCTAGCTGGCCACACTCATATTGCTACTGTTTTCAATTGTGCGGATTAATAAATGTATTTCTGGTGTATTACAGTAAATCGGAGTTGGATTGGGATGAATGGCTAGAATTTTTAACGGATATATGCGAACTTAAAGGTTACGACGAGGAGAAAATAAAAGAAACATTGACAAATTGTGGGCTTCCTGGACAGACTCCAGTAGTTGTACCACAATATAGAGACTTCTTCCTGACGTACAAACCTAAGGAAAAGGCGCTGTTTTAACATAATTAATGATTAATATTATATGTTATATTAAACATATCATTAAAAGTTTCGTAAACCAAAAAATCCAGGTCTTTTTATCAAAAGCCATATTTCTTTCTATGTTAAGTAAATAATTAGGTAGGAGGAGTCTGGAAGGATCTCAAAGAAGTTAGAGAAAAATACTAATTTGAAGCAAATAACATCTAAGGGTGTGATAAAATATGGTGTACAAGAATAGAACGTACTACACAAGAATGTTCTAAAGTTGTTAAAAGCGAGAAATCATGTGCGTCAAGTACTACAACTTACTACAACCGAACGTATCAGACTTGTAACCGTTTAAGAAGTACAATATATGTGATACCAGTTAATTCCTTATATACATAACAAATATGTTTAAAGTTTTTCCTCGTGTTGTCTTTACTGGTATACTATATGCTATATTTTTATTATCATTAAATTCCTTTAAAGAATTACAATTTACGATTATTTTGCTTATTTTTAAACCCGGGTAAAGGCTCCCTACTAAGGGGGTCGAGTCCCCCACCCACGCGAGAGCTTTAAATATAATTTATAGAAAATACCAGTTTGAAAGTATAGAAAGATTTATAAGCATTTTAGCTGATGGCGGGTGTACTCCGCCGTCCTCCCCAGGATGTACAATATACCTACTTACATATTTATTTGTATAATTGCCCCCAAAAGGAAATAGGGGAACTATTGGGGATGGTAGCACAGGAAGATTTTTTTGTAAGCATTTGTATATATGAAATGGACATTTATACCTAATAAATAGTCCCAATTCTTCCGTACGCTCTACAGCCCAGAGCTAAAACGGATTCTTTATTTGTGACTTAAAATGGTAGTATGAAGGGAAATTATTTTTTCCCGTGCTGCTACTAACAACTGCAGTCTGTGTTAGTAGCAGGCCCACTTCGCCCACGCCTCTATACGACACAGACTGCAGTACTATAACGCTAATGAAATTGTCGGTTAATTTACTGGTAGTATCTAAGATTGATAGTAACACAACGAGCTAAGAGACTCATCGGTAACCCTGCTCTAGTAGACGCCAAGCTGCAGAGTCTTGATCATCGACGCAGGGTAGCTCGTCTATTGGTATTCTACAGAATACATTTCGGTGAGTGCGCGCAGGAGTTGCATGATTTAATTCCACCATCCACTTTCCGTCACCGTGGGTCGAGGTGATCGTTTCATCCCTATGTTGTTGACATGCCACCTTGTCGCAAGTCCCGTTTTGCTTCAACGTTTTTAGTGCGTACCGCTAGGGAATGGAATGCGCTGCCCGCGAGCGTATTTCCTGAAAGGTACAATTTGGACCGCTTCAAGGCCAGAATGAATAGGCTGTTTCTAGGCAGGCATGCTACATTTTCGACCGCGTCATCACTCACCATCAGGTGAGATTGCGATCAAATGTCTGCCTATAAAATATATAAAAAAAAACACGGGCAATAAACCGAATTTTACATATGAGGTGTCATAGAAATTGTCACAATTGTAGATATCGTGGCTACAATTTTATAAAATGACGACTGCAATTAGAAAAAAAGATGCAAGGAGAAAAATATCTTTTATCAGCGACACTTAGTAAATTCTACATTAGCACAAAAATGTTGTAAGTACATTTCATGAAAAAACGAGCAATTCGACTGCTCAATACCAATTTACTCAAAAGGACAAAATTAAACTCGTACCTACATACTAGGGGCTGCAGGCGTGGACATACAAGCATTACACAAAAGATCGTCAAAACTAAGTAACTGGGTTTTTTATTCTAGTACCTAGGTATTGTTACATTTTTGACTAACAAGGTGCATTAAAATCTTATCGTATTAAATATAAAATAAAATATTTTGTTCGCAGGCACTGTGTATTGCGATGCGATCTTCGACCAAATTCTTTGCTGGCCCCCAACTAAAGCGGGGTCAAATGTTACTCAGAACTGCCCCAAAGACGTGGACCTCGTTGACCCTAATGGTATTTTTTATTTATTTATTTTATGATTCTATAGCTTCTGTTTATAACTACAAATCCAACGCCATGTGGACTTCGGCACATTAGCTATATAAGTGGCATATGACATATTATGATAGCTGATGAAAACGGGAATGCCAAGTCTCATGGCGATCGGTAAACAGGAGTTATTACATTAAATAATATTTAAGTATAATATTTGCATGTTGTGTTTAATCTTCCAATTTTAATGGAAGTATGTATTTTTATGGTAGTACCTAAGGAAACCATGTGTACACATGGACGCCTGTAAATGAACGCCAGATAGCATTCGAGTCTATCTAAGGTGATAGGTACACCAAATTAGGGAAAGAATTTAATTTTAATGGTTGTATATCCATTTTCCTTCTGTTACAAACTGTATCTAATACATATGTTACAAACTATCGCATCTATACAACTTATCGCAATTGTCTATACAAGATGCTTCTAGATATTGTGTATTGGCAGGACAAGATTTTAATATTTAATTTTTCAGTGAAATCTTCGTTGGGCTTGAGAGTATGGAGGAATCTATCATAATATTTTCTTGCTCTTTATGTGTCTCCTATATTTTCTAAGTTACAATTATTCTCGTGTCGATGTCGCTTAGGCACTTTATTAATTGCATTAAAATAAAAATGGGTGTAATACAATTTTCTAAACTAGTAGTTGTATTCGTTTAATTATGACAATATTTAAATGTTTAAGACTTTTAAAATAAGGAACGCAAAGAGTTTACTTGTGTTGTTTTTACAGGTAAAGCCACCCGATACTGTGGCCCAAAAGGTCGCTGGTTTGACAAGAACTTCCAAACTTATGGTCCTGGATGGACGAACTATCTTAAGTGCTTCTCGGAAAGTGTACAAATTTTGCTGAATGAAGCACCCGACACAACTGTAAGTAATAAGTAATAATAATACTGTAAGTAACAAGTAATAACCAATTACAGTATATTGTAGCCACTTACAAATATTAGGTGTAATATGTCAGTTACCGATGTATTTGTGCTAATTTAAAGTGACTGGTATTTGTCTGTTTTAAGAAGATGTTACAATACTTTTGGCATTTATAAAGGCTTTAATAATTGTCGGAAGTCTAATCGAAGCTCTTGCCGTGATCGTCAGGAATCAAAATCGCGCCTTTTATTTCGTTATTATTTTACAGAGAGAAAGATAGTAGGTGTAGGTTACGATTTCTTTTTAAATACTTAAATATAACTTAAATAATAAATAAATATTACCTATTCTTGCTCAGTAAAGGGGTTGCGCTGCATTTTTAAGCTTAATTTTGTGCCTAATTAATAAATCGGCTTCTAAAGGCTTCCCAAGTGAACTATGAAGGTTTCTAACAGTTTATAACACATTTTTAGTGATCAGGTTAATTTCTTTTCAGACCAAAATTACTGTAGCTGTATGGATCAGAGTAATTGAGTTAATAGGCTTAAGTTGCAGTTCCCTATCACTTGGAGTCGGTATAGGAATCTTTGTCTCATTTACGTAAGTTATTATTATTATAATTATTCAATGTACTTCAATCGCAGGTTTTTTCTGATTTGACAAGCGGTAATATTTTAAAATTAATGACTTCATATGACTTAATGATTAGACTTAGTGACCATTATGACTTAGTGTAGACCGTTCTGCGAGTAACAATCTGTAATTGACTTCAGATAAATTCCATAAATTAAAATAAAGTTATTATGAAGAGCGACTACTCATCCACTGTCCATTGTCTTAGCACCAAAAGAGTATATTATTCATATGTTGTGATGCGCACATCTTTTTAAATATTGCCGCTTAATCGTTAACCTGGTAGAAACACTTAACCAGATAAAAATAATACAGCTAATATTTTGTTTCAGATCGTTATTGAATAAAAGAACTAGGATACATCTGCATCTGTTTGTAATCTTACTCTGCCAATGTTTATTAACCCTAACTATTTATATTGACCAAGAAACCTTGAATTTAATGGGAGATATGGTGAGTAATAGTAGTAGTAAGGTTTAATGGTAACGTAAGCAGAAATATCATTGTGGTAGCCGAAAAAATATACAGTCCAAGATATTCATAGCGAGTGTGCGACACCTTGAGAAGATTGCTAATTGCGAAGTGTCCATAATAATTTTGTGCGAAGCGCTTATATTTGCCTCCGAGAAACATTGATGCTCCTGGTGTTGTTCATTTTTTATCTGTACCTAATAACTATTTCGACCAGCCCCTAGAACAAAATCGTATATGAAAAATTACTAATTTACAGTATGAAGTTCTGTTGATTGCAATAGATATTACAATGATTTTCTATAGATCGTCTTTCTTGGCGTAAGTAATCAATGTTTGGATGTCCACAAAACTTCTAAGCTTCATACTATAAATTGGTATTTTTTCATATACCCACGATTTTGTTCTAGGGCCCCGTCGATTTAAAACTAAAAACTATGTTGTAATCAACAACTGCTTATGGCAATAGTTCTACTAGAAATTCGTACGCTCTTCGTTTTGTATTCTAATCCCAAATGCTAAGTGATAACGAAGTACATAATGAGGTACTGAACTTTACATACAATATACCTAATACATTTGAAAATATGACAAATTTGCAATGCAAAAAGGATACATTTACATATTTTTTATATTAGATTTAGTTTTATATTATATGTAAATACCTAGTTTATTTTATTGTAATCGCAATGCAAATAATACTTATACTGTGATAACCGCCGTCAGGAACATTCCTACATACATGTCTACTTCAATGTATAGTTGTTGATTTTCAATGTTTCCAAACGTAATTATCAAGATAAGTCAAGTTTTGGAAATTCAGCCTCAAAGGAGAGCAACTATGATCACGATTATCTTGTCAGACCATCGTATAGCTATAGATAATCCCTTTTAATCATGACCTTTCACAAGATACTCACCATGAGAGGTACCTACCTACCTACCTACTTCTACAGTAAGACTAAATGGAGGAGATGAAGAAGGATGAGGTTGCCGGTTTTATTATATTAGGCGAGCCTCTCAGTCCTCGGCACTCTCGGCAGTAACAACGCATTTGTGATGGGCTTCAGATGGAACCCTTGTTTTATATCAAGTTGATTAAAGTTTCACCGACCACTTACCAGGTTGACAGTATGCTTGTTGGCTACTTCAATATTATAATCAAAAAACTTAATTGAAAAAGATTATTTGATTTGATCATTACTTGTTGTGGAAATAAAATGCTTAAACCTTTTACGACTATTTATACGACTATTTTAAAATCGAGAATTAACCCAGATATTAAAGCTAACGTAGCGTAGGCTTGTCTTAATGTCGTATAAAATAAGTTTCCGACATAATCATAAAGCATCTATTGACTTTTGGCACAGGACCTACATGATCCTCTGGGACTAGCTGAATGAAATTTGCAAGGTTAATTGGGTACTCGTTTATGTACAACGCATAAGTTTTTACTGATAAATTACGGAATAATTTTATTTTTTCTAATCTTTGTTACAGGACCATGGTTGTAAAGTTTTTTACATTGTTCTTGAGTACTTGCAATCGAATAGTTTCTTTTTTATGCTCCTAGAAGGCTTTACACTGTATAGGACGGTGAGTGACAACGTCACTCTTTTGCAAGTATCTTATCGAAGTATGATCATATTTGGATATATAAGTCCACTTATAAACACCATTATATGGGTCATCGTTTGTATAATATATTACGAACCAAACAAAACCGGACGGTAAGTTTTAAAATACTTTTTTACGCTGTACCTATACTGTAATGTCATCTAGATTAGGTATTAAGTTATAGATCTTATCTGAGGTTGTAGTAGTGATGGAAGAAATTAGCATTTCTCACACAAAAATAACAAAACTAGAATGATAAGAATAATCACTATAATACGGATTAACTGCTCGCTCCACAAACATTAGCTTGTTACTGCAACCGTTAGCGTTAACAGAATTTATCTCCATTTCACTACAATTTGATACGCATAAATTCGTTTTGAACGCTCTATACCGACGCTTGCAGCGCGGAGCGATTGGCGCTTAGACCACATGTTTGGTGGCCGTACGGTAGGATTACATGATGTGCATATTTAACCGACTTTCAAAAAAGAGGAGGTTCTCAATTCGTCTGTATTTTTTTTTTTGGTTTTACACACTCTTTAAAATATATTCAAGAACATGCGTTCACTACTGGTAGGTACGCCACGGGGAACATTTTTTATGAGAGAAATACAATTATAAATTAATTAGGGTAATTACCAGACAATCATCATCCTAATTTTTTTGCATTGCATTTGCATGCCATGCTGGTACTGACGCTCAGGGCAACTTGCTTTATTTTTTGGCCAACTTATTTCTAAATGCAGAAAATCTTCTGTTATAAAAATATTTCTGGGGAAGGAACAGTTCCATCGCCACGAAATTTTTCAACCATGCATCTGTAATCGACGAGCTAGAACCACTGTTCACTAATGCAAGTTTTCGACAAATGTATTTACAACGTAGTACTTATTATCACTACATAGTATAAAACAAAGTCGTTTCTCATTGTCTGTCCCTATGGATGCTTAGATCTTTAAAACTACGCTACGGATTTTAATGCAATTATTTTAATAGATAGATTGATTCAAAAGGAAGGTTTTTATATATAATACATGTATAATATAATAAAGAAAAAAAGTTCGCCGGGTAACTAGTAGTATTATAACATAAGATATTTATTATGCAAAATTTACCTCCCAGGGTGGACAGCCATTTCTACCCCACCCCCTACAATTATCTAATATATAATACGGTACATGCACTATATATATTAAAATGCGGGTGGCTACCCTAACCTCATGCCATATTATTTGACATGACAGATCAAAGTTAATCGAATACATTATATATTTTTAGATGTTGGTTCGCGTATAACCTGGATAAAATTTACTGGATTCTGCAAGGACCAAGGCTGGCTGTCATTGTCGTAAGTTTTAAATATATATACATATGTGTATATTTTATAACACCTACCCACTTATTTCCGTGTCACATGAATTTAAGTTACACGGACATCTAGGTAGTACCTAGGTTAATTTTTAGTTACGTATAGCTACCCACATATATACCTATAGGTATATTTTATTAAGATATGTCTTATAGTTACGTAAATTCTTATTTATATTTTCTGTTTTGTTCTAGACAAATATATTCTTCTTGATGGGCGTTGTTCACATTTTAATCACGAAACTTAGACACAACAACAAATCCGATATTGAACGTGCAAGGTGAGTAAAAAACGTGTTTATATAAGTATTTGTATATGCACATTAGCGTCGCCAATCGTTCCGATTTTGGCTTTTTTAAACAAAATTAAATATCCTGATCGGGACATGCTCAGTCCCGCTTTTCGAGAAGCACCGGATGTTTGCAAAAAAAGGTTGCCAAATCTATAAATCTATACAAATTTAGGTCAATCGGCAGAACTCCTTCTTGGGTCAGATACTTTTGCTAATCTGTTCGTAGTCACATCTTATTGCTCGTGACTGTACATATATCTGTTACACAATATTATCATTTTTATAGGAAAGCCTGCCGCGCTACGATTCTGTTGATGCCTCTTCTGGGTATTACGAATTTCCTGAGTATGACCGCAGCTCCCGTCAGGGGTCCGACAATTAGTTTCGCGACATGGGCCTTTTTCGCATATGTCTTCAAGTCTTTCCAAGGGTTCATTATCGTTTACATCTATTGCTTTACAAATGCCGAGGTAAGAAACACGTACCAACTTTCTAATAAATATAAAACATTTAATTACTTTAAGTAGGTACCCATTTATGATATTATTCTTTTATTTGACTGAAGTAGCAAACGAGCATGCAGTCCACCTGATGGTAAATGGTCACTGCCGCTCATAGACATCTGTAATCAGCTTCATACAGAACATGGGTTCTATCGGAAGTCAATCACAGATGCGTTGCCGCTCCCGAGGACTATGATGGTCGCCTCATATAAAACTGTACCGGCAACTACACCCTTCCAACAAAACGCAAAAAATGCTTCACGCTAGAAATAGGTGTGGCGGTGGTAACTACACTGGTTTTACCACCTTGCAACAATTATACAGCAATATTATAACAAAATAACGTTGAGTCAAACAGGTAAGTGAAGTTTGAACATAGGTTTTACATAAAATCGCTTATGCTGATACCCTGAGACTTAAGGGCTCCTCATACGTCATCAGAAACCAAATATTCCTAACGCAGTACAGTAAAGTAAACTCTACCAACTTAAAATTTCATATTACCTAACTACTTCAAAAGGTTAAAATATGTCCTAGATAGTAGTAAATACTGGATGATAACCTATTGGAAAAGAAAGAAATTTATTAGGTTTAATTTAATAGAAATTTATTTATTAAAATAGGAAATTGCATTAAAAGTGTCTAAAACGATTTTGCCGGAGTCTAGCCCGGCAATATCGATGCCTAGAATAAAAAATATAACGATATACGTTATATTTTTTATATATATTTTTTATATTTTTTATAAAAATAAAACAGTAAATATTTCATTTCAGGTACAGGAAGTAATAAAGAATTACTTTGAAGCTAAGAGGAGGAACAAAACAAAATACGCTGTCCGATTTCGCGCGTAAGTCCTATCTTAAAAATGGATTAACAACGATATAATTCTAATTTATACCTACTCATGTAAAGACTCCAGCAGTGCACACGTAATGGTTATTACAATAAACTAACCATAGTTTACGCGTCGATGACCGTGCCTGCGCAAAGATAGGGGTGAGGCTGGCGTCAAAATAATGGATTTGTGTAAATGCAAGTTTGTGAGGATGTGAGTGCGCTTAATACTCTTTGAGGCAAAAAGTACCGATCAGAGCTGCTACAGATAAGTTTACAAAACCATTGCATTATTTACTTATTCCTTATTTTTCGCCCACACGTGTATTGGCCCAATTTACACTTAAAGGTGGGCATTCACGTTACAACGGTCGCACGAACTACGGTCGTATGCAACAAGTTCGATTGTAAATGGCTTCGTCCTAAGGCGCACTGTACATACGACCAAGGTCATGTCGCAGGTCCGTTGAACGACATCGACCGTAGTTCGTGCGACAGTCCGTGGGACCGTTGTAACGTGAATGCCCACCTTTACAATTTCAAAAAGTAGATACTAATACAAAGAAACCGTTGAATGGTATATTTTTTCTTTGTGGTTTTTATACAGCCAAAGTTCCGTTCTTATAAGGGCGTAAAATTTCACTGAAATATGTAGTGGAATTCGCTTATATTTCCTCAACGCGAAGCATTTGAAGCGTCATGCGAATATTGAATGGCCGAGCAGTAAGCCTTTCAAAGAGCTTTATCATAATAATATTGGAGATAAATGTAAAAGTTTGTAAGGATGATGTGTTTGTTACTCTTTCACGCAAAATATACAGTACGTATTTCACTGAAATTTGTCACACAGGTAGGTACATAGAATATCATATGTATATGAGATGTATTAACACATGGGATACTAATTATCATGCTAAACGCGGCCAAAGCGGGCGTAGCCGTGCCAATAAGCTAGTAATGCTTATGACGGAAGCTTGAGCGAATTCATTCGGCATCTCTTCCGGCTAAATGAACGATTTAGGTATTTTCCTAGCGTCCTGTTCAACTTTTATAAAATCAATAGGCTTATTAGCGCCCAGCAATATTTTATTTATTTGCCATTATATTAGTAGATACCTATTTAAAGCATTCTTTCGCAAAGCAGCTCCGCATTCCCATCATTTGCACAGATATAAACTGACACATAATTATCACGCAGGTACCTAATACCGAATAACAACTGATTATTCCTGTTTTAGTTGGTTATAGGTACATACTAATTAATGACAAACCTGAATTGAAAAAAGTACCACAACATTCTCACCTATCATTGACTTTTATTTTTCAAATGCTTAAGTATGATTCTCAATATTTACAGCCGTACTTCTGAACCCGAAGTCGAAGTGTTAAGCCGGGAGGTAGAACAAACAAGGTAATGAAAACCAACGTTTATGCATGTAACCAAAACATGTAGGTACCTACTAACTCGTGTTTATTCTAATTTGTTATCCAATGTTACATCCATATTTAGCCCAAATTTTTAGTATACCTCCAAAATATGTTATGTAGGAGAAGAGAGGTTTATCATGCTAATGCGAACTATACATGCGAAATTGTATAGTTATTAGCTAGATTTTAATAATTATTTGCAATGCGATTTAAACCCCAATATTGCGACTTGAATAGCAAACAGCGACTTCACTTTTGTGCAATAGAATTATGTAATTGTAACGTTATAAAGAAATATATTAAATTTTCCCTTCAAGTTTTACTTTATTGGGGGAATCTGATCCCTCCTTTAGCATCAGCGAAACACTTTTTTTCACCACTAGCATTAAAGACTAGCGAAAGGTGACAACTGAAAAAAATATTAACAAAATAATTCTAGCTTTTAATTCTTTTTATGCGGATCGCCGCATTAGAATATTTCTAACAAAGCTTATTAATGAACACACGTAATTAGGGATTGCAATCCAGCCGTTTTTTTATCAATCCGTATTATCGGATCCGGTATTCCGGATTGCAATCCCTACGCATAATGTAGAAGATACTTTTTTAATAAATAAAACTAAAAATATCTACTAAAAGCATTGTAAAACGCAATAAATTTTAATTTCAATGAATTTAAATTACCTATATAATAAATTGGTGGAATATATGTGCAGACTTTATTATCACATTTTTCATTTCCAGGTGGTTCACCCAAAACAGCGAAAATCCCACATCGTACAAGCAGTCACCTGGCTCACAGTAAGATTCTTTGTAGTTATTACTGATGTAACAAATTTAATTATTTGACATTCGCGAATGCGAATATTCCTTAACAACATTCACGAATTCGAATGCGAATTTTTTTCAAGGTGGTAAAACCAGTGTAGTTCGACTGGGGAAGTACCACCGCCACATCTATTTCTAGCGTGAAGCATTTGTTGCGTTTCGATGGAAGGGTGGGGTTGCCGGCACACTTTCACTTGAAGCGACAATCATAATCCTCGGGAGTAGCAACATATCTGTGATTAACTCCAGGTGGAATCCATTTCTGTATGAAGTTGATTAGAGATGTCCATTGTCGGCAGTGACCACTTACCATCAGGTGGACTGCATGCTCGTTTGCTACTTCAGTTGGATAAAAAAAATAGAGTTCGAAT
The DNA here is from genome assembly GCA_949699795.1 of Spicauda simplicius. Classification (NCBI taxonomy): domain Eukaryota; kingdom Metazoa; phylum Arthropoda; class Insecta; order Lepidoptera; family Hesperiidae; genus Spicauda; species Spicauda simplicius. The sequence continues at coordinate 22,973,807 of OX453056.1, forward strand.
GTCAGTATAGGGTGCCGGAGTATATAAATTTAGCGACGTTTTTTAGGTCGACAAACTGCAATTCGAAATCAAATATCGATTTAGTGACCTTTTTTACGAAGCAATGCAATTCAATATTCGAAAAACATTTGCGAATGCGAATATCTAATATCTAAGAACATGCGAATATTCGCGAATAGTCGTTACACCACTAGTAGTTATACTTAGTAGTACCTATGTAGTTCGACCGGGGTAGTGCCACAACCACGACTATTTCTAGCGTGAAGCATTTCTTGCGTTTCGATGGCATGAATGGTGTAGTTGCCGACACACGTTTGTATAAGAATATTCCTACCAAGATTGGTTTCAAAATAAAAGCTTAGAAAAAAAATGATCGATTTAGTAGGTACCTACTTTAATTACTTAGAGTACCTAATGCGTACGTTTGTTTTTATCTACACACACATTTGCTGATATGCGAAATAAAATATGTAATACTATATCACCTATTTACAGTGTTGTGGAAATTCACACGGAGGATCGAATGGCGGATAACGGTAATTTGAAAACGCTGACTCGAGATGACTCCGAAAAAACAGAGAGCCGAACTTTAAAATCGCCATCTCAACATGTATTTGAATCATGCGACGACGATGTGGTTATAACCATTCATGAAGAGGATGACAAGATTGCTGGTAGCAATGGTTTGAAATCACCTAGTCCAAAAGATCCGGAAAAAATTGAGTAATTTAATGACCAAGCGAAAAGTACCTAATACCCAGGAACAGAGGCTTGTTTCGACCGTTGATGAAAGGTTCAAAATTCCAGTATTCGGCTGCTTATTCTAGTCTATTAATTGTACACGTATTTATTCTATATTTAAGACAAAGTAGGTATTAGAATTGTACCGTATCGTATTTATTCTATGTTTAAAACAAAGTAGGTAGATTTTAAAGTAATGAAGTTAATGGTAGGTTAAGGTTAAGTCTAGTCAGTCGATTTAACACTACTTCAGGCACCATGCTTGATTACAATTTTAAACTACCGAACATTGGTTCGGTAAGCAATAGTCCGAAATATCTTATTACTGTCTAAATAATAATAGCTTTCTACTCAGTCACCCATTGGGTGTCACTAGATATATTAAGCCGGTGTCGGTCAGAAAGTATTAAAATAATTACGATCGCATTGTACTTTTATTGTGATCATTGTGATTATTATGATTTCTTGATTGTAGTGACCGTAATATAAAAAAATAATGTAGTGGATTAAACTCATTCCAGAACAGCGCTTGTTAGACTGTAGGTATATCTGAAAACTAAAAAAAAATAAGCAAGTATAAACTCTCAGAAAGTAAAATAAATACTCATAATTATAAAAATAATTTAGTAAATAAGTACATAATTGCATTAGAGCGCAGGTATAAGCTATATTTAAGGTGAATTTCATAAGTAGTGTGTAGACAAAATGCTCAATATTATTTTTCCTGATTAATTAGATTACTTTTAGTTACAAGAATATACATAAATGGAACAATTGAATAATACCTATTTCTGTTTAAGTGTTTAATATTATTTAGAATGTTTGCGAATAAATAAACTATCGATTACAATATGAATATATAATATAGAACAATATTTAGTATATTTAGTAAAATATATTCCAATCTATGCTCAAAAGATGGCAGAGGCAACCTCGAATAAAGGACGTCAAAATTAATATAAGTTTACTGTATGCGCGCAAATTCGTTTGTTAAACATTTTATCCTTTTAACCTTTGATGCACATAAAAATGTATTTTAACTAGATATTCAATCAGAAAATTTGTAGATTCCATACTCATAAATTATTAAGAATTGTATGTCTAACTTATTATGTAATAAGAATATTAAATGACAATATATATGTAATCGATATAAGTATAAGGCTTTACATTACATGGCTGTTTCGATGAATAAACATGCATTGATTGAAGGTTTTTTCATTTTTTTCGTGCTCCAATCTTTGTTAGAGTATCTATTTATATGCTGTATATTATGATGTTGTAAAATATGTATAAATACTAATGGAACGTAATGTTGTCGTATTATAATATAACAGAATAATTAATGAAAAAGAGCAATATGACAATAGTATTAAATATGATTATATCGTAGTGTTAACAGTAACTGTTACTATGTATATAGTAGAACTGTTCTACTATGTATTGGCTTCATACTAGATGACACTTCTGAAAAAAATGAGTTACTCACTAATTACTTTCACAAACGGAAGATTGGTCTTAATGTCAGCGAATATCGAAATTATAAAAATAAATTAGTAACACAAATTACAGTTTTAGGCGTTTGATTTCTAGTAGTAAGAAGTTATTACTAAGAATGGGGAAAGCAATATTCAATCTTCCGTATGGAATGATATTATTGATTATGATAGATTTCAATAAGAAAAAAAAGCCAGATAAAGTAAATTTTTAATTAATCAGCAATATCTAAGTTTTTTTTTAATATCGTGTCTATTTCGTTGTTTTGAAAGCCCTTCACTTCTGCTCTCACATAAGGCGCGCCCAGCGATTTCTACACTGGATCAAGTTTGAAACATTATGACCTAAGAACTTCTTAATCTAAAACAACATTTGAGGACAACCGGAAAAAATATACTAGACATCTATTACAAAATTTTATTACATTTGAAAAAATGATTTCAAAATTATTATAGAAATGATAACTGGACATAGGTACAAAAATAAAAGAACTAATAATATACACGGTATGGTATTATATAATGGTAACAATATTATGAGCTTAGTACATTTGTATGTTATAATAAACGCCAACTGAATTCAAAATTGTAATCCATTAAATTGCACAACTTAATAATAAAGGATTGAACGACAACTAAATTTCCGGTCCATATGTATAATATACGTTAAAATTGTTAACACATCTTAATCGTGTATTATTAATTTTAATTTATTATATAACATATGTAGACTAATTATTCTTGTCATCAGATGGGCTGTATACCAGGCCCGAACAATAAGGTATGAAAATTGTGGGGGGGCGTAAAACTAATCAGAATAATATTAGCTAACTAATACAAGACATAAGTATACAAAATTTTCTATTTAAAACTAAAGTAGGAGCGGAATAACGAGCAAGAAATCTCGCTCTAGAAATCTTTACAATAATCCAGTCGGTTTGATGCAGATATCAAATATATTTTATAAAATGATAATTTTTAAGTTTTAAAATGTATTGTTGTCATGGATTTATAACGATTCCAATTTAAATCTTGGGTGTCATGAACATACAAAGACGAGTAAACAAACGCCTAGTGACAGAACGAACATCGTTTAGAAATCGGATTTACCAAAAATCGAATTTTGCGGAATAGACTATAGACTACTATAAACTATAATAGAAAATAACCAAATAGTATTTTTTCGAAAAATAAAAACCATTGAGCAAGGTTATTAAAACGGGTGATTTTAAAAGAAAATAATGGTGTCATTCAAATACACAGTTTTTGCCAATGGAATTTTTAATATCTCTAATTTAAGATGTTTGGTAAATAAACATTTTTCTTACTTGTAAATATATTTTTTATCAAAGAGTTTAAAAATAATGTTATAGTATAAAAAGTGAGTGTTAAATTTTACTTATCACTTTATTAAATATAAAAGATAAAAGATTATCTATTATACATATAAAAGATACAATAGATATTAACACTAAGCACGGTGTTCAGATATTCATTTTCCCCTTATGATATTTTTACGAAATTCTCAATACATTTAGTATTAATCAGGAAAGTCACTTATTAGCAAGCTCTTATCATAATTGGTTGGGTCTAAACATATTTGATACGAATATTGTAAAATCACAATCAGACAATTTTTATATAAGGACAAGCCCAAACAAACAGAATCATACAGTAAAATGGATTTGTGAATTACTTTAACTTTTGTACATCTCTTTGGTAGATTAAATACAGTTTTTAATGTTTTAACAACAATGATTGCATGAAAGTAAAATGTTGTACATATTGAAATGCTCGTATTATGCTATACTATCTCATATTTTGCCTACGGTTGATTCAAATACATATTTGAATATGACTTTCTTATAGATTGTTTATATTTGCTCATTTACTTTCGCTTATTACCTTGGGAAGACATTAATTACATAAATTATTTTTATAATTTTATTAACAGTAATATTGTTATTTAACCAATTTCATGCTATTTTTATGCGAGTTACGCTTTTACCAAGGAAAGTCATCATTGTCAAATTCAGATAGATTTCCAAGGGACGCGATGGATTTGCTAATGGCTTGGCGTTATACCCAAACTGTTTGTAAATGTATTGGGCTATAATGTTAAATGGCTATTTATATAACCCGTACGCGATAACTTGAGACCTTCGTAAATACGACACTTCCCTTGTAGCTCACTTTATAGTTGAATCAAAGTGTAAGTGTACAAATTAGGTATTTTTTTAATTTTGATACACATATAATACAGTTATCAAGCTTTGAAACATTATTACACATCATAGAAGTTTTTATTTTTACATATTAAAAAAACAGTTTCGACATCATCGAGCTCGGGTATCACGTTATCTCGCAGGGATAATAGACAGAATGTGGCTCGAATTAATAGTATCCATCGCGATGAGCAATTCTAATTTAAAACAAATACGGATAATAGCCATCCAAATCGTAGACAACCCTAGACAAATTAGAGTAAAAATGGAATTATCTGTTTGGAAGGAATAAATGCTGCATAAAACATGCACGCAAAAACTTAGTGGACTTAATTCGCTACAGTTGACATCACACTTCATCATTTATTCGATGTTCTTTTCGGCGGTTGGCTTTTCCCTTTACTGTAGAACATGTCCATAAACAATCCTGAAAAATAAATACAAATAACACGATGAATACTTGAATATAAACAGTCGGACTATATATTTAATGTATTGTGGCGACCTCCCGCAAGTCGTCAAGAGAGGACGCTAATATTATTCTGAAACACGCTATCGAAGTATTCTCAATACCCCGCATATATACAAGTTCCGAATAAAGATTGTCAGTAATCAGTAATCAGTAATAATTTATTGTCAAAAACAGGTACATTAATGGTGTAAACAAATTAGTATTATTGTCTCTCTGTTTTTGCCTACAGAGGCATACAATAATTTAATAGGAAGATACATGTCAATATTGAATAATAATAATAATAAAAAAAACATAATTAATATTTAGATCTACAAATTGATTACTTATTATATTCTATGTCAAATACTTTTAAATTTACGATTGCTTATATGTCGGAGCACGGCCGCTCCCCAGGTATGATCACCTAGCCTGGCGGGAGATCTACCGCCGCCAAACTATAATAATCTCTTTTGGTATACATCAGTTAAATATTGTTCACATCTACCATTACGCATACGTCTAATTCGAGCGCTGATTTTATCTGTCACCACTTTCGAGTTTATCTTACCAATAAAGTAGAGTTGGAAAAAAAGAGATAAATTATTTTGAATTTTGAAAATTATAATACTTTAAATTTATATCGTAATAACGGTTCTTTATGCTTCTTAATATTTTACTAAGTTTAAAGGTAATTTTTACTGACCACTAAAGACCAATATAGCGCCCACCCACTGGCGTCCTATTAGCACATTGCCGAAGATGACCACCGATGCGAGAACAGTAAAGAACTTGCGAGTCGTGGTCACCACTGAGCAAGGCAGCGGTCCAAATTCCGACACCTGGAAACAATAATTTACAATTTGTTTAAGTAATAAAGAGATCATTAGGTATCCATTAGAAACGAAAACGGTCATATTTGTTAAATAAGTATATCTTTTACTAACGAAAAGAATAAAATACTTAAGAGTTACATAGTGTAATATTTGAAAAATATTGATACAATAACTAGAATTTAACAAAATCTAAAACAAATAAACACAATAAAAATATAAGCGCAAGGAAATAAAATCGATTACGTAATCTCTACATAGTATAAAACAAAGTCGCTTCTCGTCGTCTGTCTTCTGCCTGTCTGTTTAAAAGTGATATAGGGATTTTAATGCAGTTTTTTTCAATAGTTAGCGTGATTCAAGGGAAAGGTTTTTGTGTACTTATAATAGATTTATAATATAGTGGAGAAACATTCATAATTTTAGATTTTTGACTTCTAGACGGAACGAAGTTCGCCGAGTCAACTAGTTATTGTATAATTAAAGGTTAGCGTCACCGCACACGGGCCATCGGCCACAACCACAAAACGCTGCCACTGGCATATTTCCTGTAATTCCATACATTTTATATGGACTCGCCGCCGTCGGACACGGTGTGCTCCTAGCTTCTAATGGCGGCGTTTGTGACCGCCGCGAGTGGCCTGTGTGCGGCGACACTTACGTACAATTAACGTGCGTAAAACTAAAAACTATCAAATAATATTTTTTAATTTTAAATACATAAATTCAGACTATATTTTAAACCAGGCTTTAAAATGAATGTTCAGACATTACCATGAAGAAGATGAAAAGTTGTCCGAGAGCGCCCATCAAGGCAAACGCAGTCAGATACACGAGAACTTCTGGATAGTTAGATACGAAGGTCGCGAATTTGAATACTTCTCCGCTCACAATCACGCCTATTGAAAGCATAATTGATGACCTAAAAATATAGAAATAAACGTAATTGGCATAACATACTTTCTTACATGTATTAGGTCTTAGAATCAGCATAGTTCGACTGGGGATACACAGAAACACTTATTCCTAGGATGAAACAGTTTTAATTCGTTTTGCGTCCTCGGAAGTGGCTTTTTTTTCGAGGGGGAAAGGTACCCGACGCCGTGGGAGCGACGCAGGGTTATGTGGGATTTTCACCGCACGAAAACCCCCCCGGTGGCCTTCCTCGGCGCCATGAAGAGGACTCCGGAAACTCCAAAGGACTGCAGCCGGAATCCTCTGAGCACGTTGTCCCATCGGGCTCTTCTCAGATGGGCGGCTGGGCCCACCGCTCCGTCTAGTCTTTACGACGATATGCGACCACACATACCGACGTCTTTCACGGGATCACCTGGCTGGACGGTTCAAGCTCCCACTCTAGCCGCCCGCAATCCCGGAAGCCCCTTTTAGTCACCTCTTACGACAGGCAGGGGATGCCGTAGCCCTATTCTGATCCCGGAATTACTGGGACGCCTGGGTAGTAGCTACGCTGCTATGATTGATTTCAGATTTAATTAATATTCTATACAAAATCGTTTACAGTCGTAAATGCGCTGCAGTGACCGGATATAAAGCAAAACATTTTTTATGAACATTATATGATCAATCAACCAAAGTATATTCCATCGTATCTATGCACTATCGACATTTTATAGTTAAATAAGCATTGTATAAGCATATTCCTTGGATGAACAATTGTGAGAGCGACAATCAATAAGACATGCATGAAAATTTTGGCAAAACAAAATATAGTAAAGAATAAACTATAGCAAGATATTAAAGAGGTCGCAATGCAAAATCAAAAAGACAAAAATGCCAGCAATAAACAATTAATAAAAACAGTAAGTACATAATTATGTAAACCACTGTACGCATGCTTAAATTCAAAATCTTACTTAGCATATACAAATTGTATTATTAATAACCAAAAAATCAACATAAATGTAAAAAACAAGTGTCGATAGCAATAAAATAAGTCAACATCTAAAGTTAAACAATCTACACAAATGATAAAAAAAGCATTCAATTAATTAATTCCCAGTAGCACAGCCTTACTTACCATCTATTTGTGTTGAGCATCATAGAATAAGCGGTTGGTGAAGATTCACTTTTTATGCGTTCCTGAAATCATATAAAAACCTTAATTACTATATTAAGTATCCCAAGTAAAATCAATATTTTAAAGTTATTACCACTTCATTGTACAAAAACGGCATGTTAATAGTTATATGCTACTTCATACAATATTCCGATTTTAAAATTATAGCAAGTCGGCTTCAGTAAAATAAGACATAGCTATATGGAGTCAAAACCTATCTGCGTTTGACTGCAGGTAAGAAAGGTTGACAATCCTTTTGAGTTTTAATGACTACTTAACATGTAAAACATAAATTAACACAGTTTACAGCAGGCAAGCAAGCCGCAGGAGTGTGGTGCCTCTTGCCTTCACATCATTTTCTACCTCACTGTTTTCTGCATTATATCTATAGCGTTGGAAATTATTATGTTAAAGTGTAAATTGCATAGTGAGGGAACATACTTATCCCAAGCATTGCAACTTAGTCCTCAGTGGTAATATGCAGAGTCGCCAGTTTGATAGATCGAGTCGACTCGAGTCAGTTTATATTCGAATAGAGACTCGATGCTTCCTGACTTGAGTACCGGAATAAATTAGTATGTCCTCAGTGACAGCAAGGCATCTGTCGCCGGCCACATATATCACTAGGATTGTATCTGATGTACATTACAGACATCCACACATGGCAGTGACTACAAAAAACTAAGTAGTCATGCTAATTCACTTCAGTATTAAAAAAGGAGGTGTTAACACTCTGTAAAATTAACACATACTGTTCTCTCATGTTGGGTATGTTTACTACTTTATGTTGAAAGACACATGATAACATTTAAGGGATGTTTTTCAATCTGTCTTATTCTGCTTTACTTCATATGTGTCGAGTAATGAAACACACTACTATATGAGGCGACAATCTTAGTCCTCAGGAGGAGCAACGCATCTGTGATTGACTTCAGATGGAACCCCTATTTTGTATGAAGTTGATTGCAGATGTCAATGGACAGCAGTGAGCACTTACCATCAGGTGGACTGCATGCTCGTTTGTTACTTCAATTGGATAAAAAAAAAATTACCTGCACGGCTCCCGTTAGACCGTCCATTGACAGAGAAAGCAGAAGTAACAATTCTCCAATACCAAATCCTTGAGAATCAGCAGTAGCTTTTGCGCCTTGATCCTTATACATGAAGAGTACTACACCAAAGACAATAAGAAATACAAACAAATATTTCTTGAGTGGATATGTTTTTCGCCCAATGAGCACTCCAAGAATTAACACAGGAATTGGCTTTGCAGCTTTGCCCACGACCTGAAAAAGAATTGTGTTATTCGTTATAGATCTTAATATCTTAAGTAATATAACCTAATTAATTCAGTCACTTTTATAAATGTATATGGAACATTATACCTAATGTATTAATGGCAAAAGATATTATTAAAAATGCAACAATTATTACAAATCAGATAAGTAAGTAAAATACAAAGTAATCGACATAAGAACCACTTAAATACTTCATCCACACTATGATACTGATTTATGTAGTCCACCTATTTCTAGAGCAAAATGATGCCTGTGTTTCAGTGACAGGGTGTGGTGGTCAGCTTATTTCCATATAAGGAGACCTTAGTCCTCAGAAGTAGCAAAGCATCTGTGATGGACACCTTATGCAGTATGAAGTTACTTATAGATGTTCATGGACGGCAATTACAAATTACCAAAAGGTGGACTTTAGTCTTATAAAAAAAATATATGTACATAAGTTCTGAGTACAGTAATACCTCGACTTACTCTACCCCGACTTATGGTGCGACCCACCTGCGTCACACAATCTCTATACTATAAATTAGATAGTCTTACTATCCCACACTATTGAATAATACCATGGGATAGTAAGACTATGTGCAATGTATGTATTATGTATGACAGTTACAATTTTTTTTATGTATTTCTTTATATCTCGACTTACGCAAATTTGACTTAAGCGGTTACCAGTCAGTCCCACCTATTGCGTAAGTTCGGGGTATTACTGTATAACATTGCATTCATATTCATATGATTAATAAAAATATTTCGAACCTGAGTAGGATAATTTATCCATTGCAATGCCATATTTGATGAAACCATCCCCAAAAGGTATGTGAGAGCGGAAGAGAAGTAGTAGATGTTACGTGTAGTATCTTTCTCATGTTTCCAGGATAGCTGAAAAAAAAGAGTATGATCACAGTCGCTAAATAAATTATGAGAAAGTAAATTTACGATTAACTAGTACAAATAGGTTTTATAAAAGTAGTAGCAAATAAGAATGTGGCAATTTATTATCTGGTCATCAAGGTGTCATTACATACTTAGTATAAAAATCAAAGTCGCATCTGGCTATCTGTCCCTGTGTATGCTTAAATCTTTAACACAATGCTACGGATTTTAATGCAGTTGTATTTAGTAGATAGAGTGATTAACAGGAAGGTTGTCATGTATTTACATGTGTAATATAGTAAAGAAAATCTGATTATTTTAGATTTTTGACTTTTAAAGCAGAACGAAGTTAGCCGGGTCAAATAGTATCAAATAACACAAAGTAGAATCGATAAATCCAGGTGGTAGAAAACCACTGTAGATCGGTATCACCGCCACACTGATTCCTGGCTCAAAGCATTTATTACGTTTTTACCCAAACTGTGTAATAAGACTTTTTTCAAATGTTTCAATTGCCCATTTACAAACAGAAATACATATAAAATACAGACTGCACAGCCCATATCTTCATATTCAGTTAAGAGTCTTTCATAAAAAGTGACTAAAAAAGATTTTTACCAAAATGCTGTAAGTAAAAATAAGTAACCATAACTTACCATCAATATTTGGGCAAATATGTAGTTAACCACACATTGTACTAAAACTAACGAAAGAGTGCAGGTAAACTTCTCATTTTCCCCATATTTACCCCTTGTTATTTTCTCTTGCAGCATACCATAAACGAAGTAACACATAAATATGCCAATAGCATAAAAAGTAAACCTAATTTCACTGCTAGTTTTAATCATATTTTAAAATTACAGAACACTTGTAAAATATTTTCTGACACCAAATTGTGACTGAGATACGTGTTTTCGAGCCACACTTAAACTTATTATAACATATAACTTGAAACGACACGTAATATAATCTGATTCCTTACATGTGATAAATTATTTCAATTCAAAAATTGAAAGTAAAGCCAATTATCAAATACGAAAACAACACGTATTCAAACGTATTGCAAATTGCAATCACCTGCCGCACTTAATAATGTTGCCATATTAAAATTAAAAATTGACAATTAGTTTATAAAATTACAGTGAATTTTTGAAAAATCAAGCAACCCAAAATAATTGATAATGTGTAATTTCTATAAATTTTTCAATTCTAAGATACATGAATTTATATAGCTGCAATTAAAAAGAGTTTTACTTAAGCTTCCAGCTACACATTAGACTGTGATCCTCTTGAATAACATAAAAAAGCAGGCAAGCGTTGCGTTGTAGGCGAAAGTTGTAAGTGGAAGAAACATGCTATTTATATTTTGTCGCCGTTAATGCGGTGTGAATTGGTAAATGTGCACTTTGGCCACTTAAAACTATTATAATTTTATGGCCGAAGTAGACGCGATATGTTGGCAAACAATGACTCCACTCGCAATGTTCACGAGACTTGATAAAAATATACTTAATGTAATAATTTAAAGTGGACTATAGAAGTTTTCTATGTTACACCTGGCACCTGGTGAAAACATAAACAGTAACGACAAAGTCTATATCGTCGTCCATTAATAACTTTGTAAAATGGTAAAGTTTTAGAGGAATTCCTTTGGAATCACTATTTATTGCATATAAAGTCATCAAAAGTTTAGGATAACATATTACTACCTACCTAATTTTTTGTTGAAAACTTCCGCGTTACAACCAAAGCTAATTCGTTATTTTTGTAGCACATTGATTTTAATTGCCACGATTAATCAAATCTCTATAAAGTGATTAATCGTTCATAAGCATTTTCCCAAATAAACATCAATATACAATATGTTAGCAACACTGGCTCGCACAAATGTCAAATGTACAACGTTCCATTTGATGCAATGGGTTTGGTTTTGATATAATTTTATAACTTAAGCCTTATATTAAAATTAGAAGAAATATACCAAACATAACGACCAAAGCTAGCATTAACAAATTGCATTTACTAAGTGTCACATTACTTATTTATCAAGTTGATTTTACTTAGATATAAATAAATCTAATCGATGATTCATGTAGAACAATCTTAACAAATATTAGTATTATTATTTTGAACTCTTTTCTTCTGAATGATAGCCTCTAAAAATGTCCCTCAATAATTTTTTTAAGTTTATTGTTGTAACTTACATTTAAATGGAAGCTAAACGGAACGATAAAATATTTACGTGTTAAATGCGACTCTATTATGTTCAGCTAAGGCTCTCCATACTTGAGATAAGACTGCCGGGCCTGGCCTTCAAACTTTAAAAATGTTAGAGCTATGATGCAGATATGCACGTAAAAGGTTATTTTATGTTGTTAGGTATAACTTTACCCTGTTTGACGGACCATTTCCGGCCCAAGTTAGATTTCGCAGGGACATTGTGAATTTAAATTACAACGTCTTCTATACGTAAATCTTACCATGTAATGAATTATTCTGACTTTAGTTGAAATAACTTTGTATCGGGATAGGTTGTGTGAAAACAAAGTTTATACACTTCGAAAAGTTTTATTTACGGTGTTTAAAAACTTTTTACATGTTTATGTAACGTTTTGTTTTGTTTCAATTTTGTTAGTGACGTCTATCCCAAATAAAGTTACGTGAAAGTGCGAAATGTGTTATTTTGTACAATAACAAGGAAGACATAAGTTACGAAGGTTATTCTGTCAAATGATGACATAATGGGATAAATGCGGCAAATTCAAGGAAAGAAAGCTTGTTATTGTTGTCATGAGTAATGTGAGTTTCGTCATTGTTCCCATTTTTATGTACTTTTATTTACCTACATAAGTATAGAGTTGAAGTTGATGAGGGGCCGAATTAGGTAGCTAGGTATGACTCAATTAAAATTTACTCTTAAAAGTTTGTTCAGGTGACTCAAATTGGCGCACATAGTTCGGAATTCGTTTTCTCTAACAGCAATGGACAATAACTATCTACTCACAATATTTATGTGTTGTCGTCAATTTCACAAAAACAACATTAACGTAAAATTGGGTGGGCCTAGGTGTTTTTTCAAACTATAAACGAAAGTGGGCCGCTCGTGCCAAGAATAAACGGGACGCTTACCAGATTATGCAAATGAACCGGTAGGAGCTGACATCGTTTCAATTAGGTATGAGTTTCTAGTAATGTATCTATTATTCTATATTATTTTACTGAATTTCCTTTCCTTAACCTTAGTCGAATGATATCGTCTTTCTTTTCCACGGAAGTAACAAAGAAAAAAAAACGTTTTCTACAAATATTAACTGCATAAATTATAACGACTCTAAATTATGTTATAAACTTATAAGAATCTATTTAAACATACTGATTAATTCACATTTTTTGTTTTCATGAATAACACAATAGGGTAATATTATCTTTTCGTAGGTAAAGTTCTTAAAGTTCGGTCTTTTATTTTATTAATGTTATTTTATTAAATAGATTTAAAATTTGTTCTTTTTTTGTAAATTTAATATTTAAGTGACAAATTGATACAATAATAATAAAAATGAAATTGGCAATGCTGAAAAATGTGATAATAAACATACGCGACGCGTTTTTTGTGGAAACGAATTCTCTTGTTTTTAAAAAACAGGGAATCCGTTTGTTGAAACCGATTCGATTTATACCCTTTAAATCAATCTATACCCGTATATGGCACTCGTATTGAATTTTCTTCAAGTTAAATGTTACCTTCAAGGGCCTTTAATTTTTTTTATATTTCTATTTAACACTAGAATTGCGGGCGTTCCAAATTTAACCAATTCGATGTTCTTCGTCTTCCTACTCTAGTTAATATTTTATTATGCGATTAATCGTTAGTTTTATGACTTTTCATGAAATATGATTTTAGTATGTGCACAGATCTTCAACCACTTAAATGCAATATACATTTTTTTTACATAAAACGTCAGCGCTTTTGGGGGTGTCAAAATTGTCCGCGCTCCTAGTGAAAAAATCTGAATATAATCGCAAAAAATCAATAATATGTTTGCAAGAAATACTGTCGAATTTTAAGTCTTTTCTAACTGTAACTACCTATATAACTATAAATATAATCACGCAGTAATGTAAAAATATAATATAGGTAATATACCTAACCTATAACATTCAAGGTTATATAATTTTGTGTTTCAAAGACACAAGTGGATATTTTATGGGCGATGTCTAACGCTTTACGACGTTCACCTAGCAAGATTCAGATTTACGTAACTGTTTGACATATTGTTTTGTTATATTTGCCCGCGAAATTGGCATCAAATTACTTCTGTGGCGAACAGAACTAATTCTGACGCGTGTTGTGGTTACGCGTAAGGTAGATTAGACACAAGATCTCGATAAGCAGGTGTTTTGACACAACTGAAAGACCCTTTAACAGATAGGTGGAGTATAGATAGTACCTCGAAACGGAAGCGATTTCATATATTCTCAAAATAGTTGTTTATCTTGTTTACGTTTGTCGTTTCTTTATTAAGGACTGCGAAACTAAATTGGAAATGTCATTCATCATGTCTTCATTATCAAAATAATTATTCCTTTAGGGTTCCGTATCCAAAGGCAAAATGGAACCCTATTAATAAGAAACCGCTGTCCGTCACCAGGCTGTATCTCATGAACCGTGGTGGCGAGACCCTTGGAAATTTTCACAGATGATTTATTTCTGTTGCTGCTATATCAATAAATACTAAAAACAGAAAAGAATAAATCAGAATAAATTTAAGCATACAACAAATATACTTAGGTCAAAATACGCGACAGTGTGTTGCCAAGCTGTCTTTAAAAGGATCCAACATGATTTTTTATACCGATTTTTATAGATAATGGTACGGAACCTTTCGTGCGTGAGTCCAACTCGTACTTGACTGGTTTTAATCTAAGCAAGGGTACAATACACTTTTACTGTATGCCTACTAATGTAAAAAGTATTTAATATGTGAACTTCCAAAAGTTATAATGAAATCCTACCGTATATTAGTTCTAGATCATAGTTTAAATACCTGTTTTATTTTCACTGCTTCAGAGTATGAACTTGAAGTTGCTAAAAGAAATAAATTGTTAATATCTTATAAATAGGTAACTTATCTTATTTTATACTTATAATATAGGTTATTATGTTTAAAGCGTACATCGATAACCCTGTTCTGTATGTCCATGGTGAATTCTTTATCAGCCACGCCCGTTGCCTTACGATAAGCCCATTCGGTTATCGCGAATTTTATCTGTATGAAACAGGCATATACTGATAGCACTTCCAGCTTTCAAAAGTTATAAAGAAAAGTACTTAATTTAAATAAAATATAAATAACGACTTCTTTCATCATCTTTTAAAGTTTAGTTGAATAGTTAATACAGTAAATACTGATATATTTTGGTTGTTTTAGAACTATTATTACTATTGCAGTTACTCGAAACATTACCTCAAAGGAATACAATGTTGGGCTAGATTATAAGTTATTCAGTACTTGAACAATTAAATGACTATTAAAATTAGTATTTATCTTTGAAGTACTTTGTTATCTTGGAAATGAAATAGTAAAGAAGTATTCACACTAAAAATTGCGTTTCTTTTTAGTAGGCTATTAGCAAAATATGTTTAATATTACAGAGGATTGCTTCCAATGTTGAGTATCCAGATCAAACACCGGCATTCGACTTATTGTAGATTAGAATCTAAATTTGTATTTCATTTGTCGCATCCCATTTGAACATTGTATCTAAATCATTGCGGTCATCATTGTATATAACAAGCATAATAGTTAAATATTTGAATAATCAGCTAATTCCTATTACAAAATTAAGTTTCTTTGCTTTCTGATAATAATATCTCTTAAGTTACGTAATGCGACAGGTATAATTTAACGCGTTTTGTAGTGGGTACAATAATTGAAGTGAGGTAAGTAATTAGAGATGTATCGAAACCTCGTGCCCTGGCCTTGTAACTTGTAATCAGACCCGTACAAACGTAATACTACGTTTGTAAGCCTCAGTTAACATAACGCCAAGGTACTGGCTACGAGATGCTTGAACCATATCTTATATTCAAGAAATGAAAACGTTGAAATGTGAAATGGGAAAGGGTCTAGGAAATTCAAAGGCCTTGAGAAATATGGATAGAATAAAAGCACATAAATACGTAGCTTAGAGAAAGCGCAAAGCTCTATACAAGTGGACAACTAAATACCCTCACAGTCCAGAGCTTTTGAACGCCTTCTGAACTTTGCGGTAGTAAACTGAACTGAATATAGAAGACATAATATAATAAATTGTAAAAGAAAATTTGCTCAAGGGTTCTTAGGATACTTTGTTTCAAATATTTCGTGAAGGAGAATCTCCGTTTCAACAAAATAATGCTACACATTTTTGGAGCACAGTGTTTAAATAAGTAAAAACATAAAGTTAGAAATGTTCATTTAAGCTAATTGTCGCTATGTTCCGTACTTAGATTAATTTCATTGATCATGAATAGTAACTCAGTTATATTTTAATTTGTTACAGAGAACATTCACCTTTTGGATCAACAATCAGTTATAACGTAAAAATGTCAGACAACAACAAAAAACGTACAAATAGCTTCCGTAAAATATTTCCCAGTATATTTTTTTCCCACAAATCAAAAGAGAAAAATGCGAGTAAGAAACATAACACTGAAACACATTCTAGCAAAACAAATACTTATCAAAATCCTCGCAGCATTATTGTAAAGCCTGGACAGTATGTTCCGAACGCAGATGATAACGATGATCGAATATATGAAAACCTATCAATTGCAAATCATTTACAAATTGATAACGATACGCAACATATGGAAATGCAAAGCAATCGTTCGTCGAGTAGTACTTTAGTATCAGAAAATATAAAAGGCATAAATCAAGAGGAGATAACAAAAAATATACATGAAAAAAACATTACAATTTATTCAGCTAGACCGCAAGTACCGCCGAAACCAATCAACGAAATTGTACATTTAACGCCCGATGGAAGTAATAGTAGAAATAATAACGCAATGTATCCCGATGTATACTATCATTCTATGGAAAAATTAAGTAACAAGATCTCCCCGATTGATGAGATTGAAATATATAGAGCGTCGCAAGCGCAAGCTCATCCGACATCAGTTGGTGCAGAAATAAAGAAAGTGAGTACCAAAATTCTCATATCTCCTAAAAAAGAAGCCGAAGTGAGAACTATTCAACCAATCAGAGCTAGAAGTTTATCATTTGAAAGGGGAAAAATTCAAGATATCAAACGACCGAATGAAATTGACAAAAAAACGGATGGTGTCAAGAAACCATATAATTATTCAGCTCCAACTTCTCCAATTGCAGTAAATCATAAGATACCAAATATGCCTACTACGGTTTCTCCTTATGAACACGTCAGAAAAACTATGATGGAAGCAGAAGAAAGAAGAAATTCACTAAGCAGATCCAGTATACATAATAAATCAACGCCTTCACCAAGCCCACAGTACATGGAACCACACAGAATTTGTTCGCCGATTGGTCATAAACCGACCAACAGTATTGATGATTCAATTGAAAGGGAAAAAACTCGTCAAAAAGTAGAAGCATTTTATTGGCAAAAGATTAAAGAGCAGAAGCAAAGAGAAGACGAATATTTCGTACGACAATCCTTAAACAGTTCTTTAAGAACTCCTGTGAAATATAATACTAGTTACTCAAATTCAAATCGCAGCACACCAAATTCCTTTGCATTAGAACCTAAAAGCTGTAGCTTACCGCGAGGGAAAGATTTAAACTTTATGATTAATCAACCCCTGTACGGGGCTGCACCATTTATTAGAGGAGCTCAAGAACGACGAACAGATTCATACATTGTTAATCACACTCCTAACCCAGAACAGGACATTGTTTACAGAAATCCAGACAAATTAAATTTCCAAACTTCTCCTTTGATTACTCGCCACCAGATACCCATAATCCAACGTGGCTCTTTGACACAAGAAAGTAAACACGTAAACCAACAGACCAAACGAGTAAGTTTCGAGGAACAATACTCGAACAATGCGATTTCGAGTGGTGAAATGTTACGTTCTGACCTAATCGATATGAAATCTTTAAATCAATATAAACAACCTCGGCAAATTGATGATCAAAACAGTGGTGTGAAATTACGTGAGAGCATACAGGGAACTTTGAGAAGCCCGCCATTGCCGCCGGTTCGAACAACAAGTGTCGGGAGTGCAGGGAAAAGTTACAGAATCGTCGACAATAAAAGAATTATGCATTTAACCGCCGGAGGTTATTCAGTGTGCTCGGAGTCTGAAAGTGGATCAGAAGCTGGTGAAATACAAAAGATATTGCGGAGCAACTTAATTAAAGGTAAGAATATTTTTTAAACGTATTATACCATTTATTTATAAGTAATGGTATAGGGATTCTAGTATTATTCTATTCCATTACTATTTGTTATTATTATTTTGTGTAGACGATTATTTAAAATTCGCACGCAAAGCACAGCTTGTTGGAAAAGCTTAACATATTGTATAACTTATGATATTTAGCCTTTACATTTTACAAATTCGTATAATGCACCAGGTACCGCTCCCCAGTGCAATTCGACAGATTCCAGGCTGGCTGGGAATTAAAGGATTAAAACACAAAGGCGCGCAGCTCTAATGTTTTATCGCTATATAGCTGTATTTATCTTGTGTAATGTCTGACTTGTGTCTGCTAGAACCAAAACAGTTGAATTATTTTTAAACATATATATATATTTAAGTTATGGATTTATAATAGTAAAATTAGCATCATATGTGCATTTATCATGATAACTTAATATGTGGTATGTTGTAAAGATTACAACTTAATAATAAAAAATGGCCTCTTAAGGCTCATGATTTAAGTTCAGTGTCACATAGAACTTCTATTCTTTTTGGAGTTGACAGGAACGCATGGACTGTAGTCTCATACATCATTAGCCTTTAAGTATGTCATAATCATAAGTGTGTTCAATAATTTTCTTTTATAAAAGTGTAAACATGCATTCAAAGTCGCTCTGCTCACTCTATGCAACAAAGGCGACAGATTTCAGTCTATCTGGGTATATAGCATGATTAAACCACGAAGGCGTGGGAGCTAGGCAACAAAGTTTTATGGCTACTAACGGCATCGCATACATTTTGAAGTATATCACTTTATGCACTTCTCTTTTTAGTGCACTAGCTATGCATACTAAGTCCTTTGTATGCCAAACTCACCTACGTATATTAGGATATTGGCGCAGTTTTTATAGAGTTAAACGAAGAATCAATCAATGAGATATCTACACGTAATGTACGATAAACAAAATGATAATTCATCACAAACTTTACGTGGATTTGTTGTCAAAATGAGAACGCTTTTGGCCATAATCCATAGTGTAAATTTCTTCCGATGTTTTCCTTCGTTGCTAAAGTCAGTTATAAGTAATTTATAAACATTTTTGATTCCAATATAAATTCAAAAAGTCACAGTTGCTTTGAATACAGTTTTAGGCCTTGAAGGTCAGGGGAAATCCGATACTTTTATATTTCAGATACCTAAGGAGCAATCTCCTGAAATTCTAAAATAGTGGATGCCGGTTTTGTAAGGAATTAAGGGCTTTTAGATTCGGAACTCCTGACCCTATATTATATCATATACTATATGATTTCACATAAATTTACATTAACTGAACAAAAAGACGTTAACTGAAGGGAATTGTACGATAACAGTTTCGTGTTTTACATAAGCATCTATTGTTAAACATTCTGAAAACAAAACGGACAAGTGTTCGTAAATTACCATCTTAATTAGTACCACATATCGGCATAAATAAATTAACGGACGTCGGTTGGTACAATCCATGATAGTTATCCCGTATTCCCTTGCTACTGCAATCTACTTAGGTACTGGTCCTCAGGGACCGAAGGGTTAGGATAGAAATACAGGGGCGTGAAAGTTAAGCATAACTATTTTGTTTCATTACTGCAGACACAGTTAACAAAGCAGTTAACATTTTTTGTGATTTGTACGATTGCTGTCATTCATTAAACAAAAAGCGAGAAAAATAGCGATGTGATTTTGTTTGCAAAAGGTCTTCGTTATTGGTTGTTTGCTCGAAGGATGTATTTAATTTTGTAGCGACTACCTTTACCCCTCATTTTATTTTTATGTACCCTGTACAGTACTTTTTGCATTACATTATTTTCATTCTCATCAATTCAAGACAAGTGTCAAAAATAATTATGGACATTCGAAATATTCGTAATTGAATATTTGTAATATGATTTCGGCTCTGAATTTACAATTGTGAGAATTTATTTCTGACGATTTATATAATACTAACACAAATATTGTAAACATCGTTATCATGGAGTGTTTGTACCCTATAACTGTCTGAGTTTAAACATACCTATACCTAAGTGAGTCATATGTATACAACGGGTAGATTAGTCTGTTATGAACTCAGAATATGAATTACCAATGAGAGGTGTTGCGAAGGCGCCTACTTAGAAAATCAAGGTTCTATTCAGCCGAACATCTCGAGTAGAACGTGTGTTTACTTATTAAGTTGAACTCTGAAGATATGAAATCAAATAAAATATGTTTTAGGTCTTACCTGTCCTTTCACTCATTTCCACTGATACGTGTCATCTTGAAAGATATAACTTTATCTTTCACAAGAAGATAATGATGGTAAATTTATTCATGCCTATAAAATCCGTTTTATCTGACAAGAATCGATTGCATACAGTTTGCTCAAATTTCTTTAATCTTTCCAGACGTCACGGTCATCATCAGTTGGCGCGTCACGGTCGCTTCTATTTTATCACGAAAGTAATAATTTCTATTTACGGGAAGGGCAGCTCACCCGCTTCCCTCCTTTTGCTCTATGTTTGATGCCACCATGAGTCAATGGCTGTCGGTGGCCTTGACTCATATATTTTACTTTGGATATACAGAAGGGACGATAACGTTTAAAAAAAAAACTTAATACATGGACATTAGTTTATTCAAATTAAATCTTAAAATAGTAGAATGACTATTATCATCTCTAAATACATCACTAGTAGGTATTGCCTAACACTTGTCATATCTAGTAAATATCTTTGATCGAAGAACGTACCGGATGTAATCCTTTTAGCTGACCGGTTCTTATATCAAACATAGTATTTAGCCTTATAGCTAGTGTAGTTTGTATATAAATAGCAATAGTTTAGCAATTAGTAAGTCACGTACACGCCGTCTCTTACGCTAAGATGAGCAACAGAAGCAGAAATTGTCGCCTGGCTTTGGTTAAACACAATTGCACTTTATACTTCTCGGTGCTATTCGAAATTTACAGGGTCTATCTACTAAACGGATAATTTATTAAGGAGCCAATTTGTCTCATAATACCAATATTTATGTGACATTAAATGGTACAATTATGCTGTTTTATTTTTTTATTTTATGATTATTTATAGAACCGGTGTGCGTTATAGACCTTTTATTGCCAATTTGCCAATTCTTAATAAATGATACAATTCGCTTTTGATTCTGTAAAGGTAAATGATACATTTTTTTTGATGCGATCCTTAAATATTCACTTAATATTTCCCAGAAGCTTACTTCAATGTAGATTTTAATTTCCATTCTGCACTGACGCGAGATGAAATCAAATAGCTTTATGAATTTTATTATAAGCCGTTGGAAGGCTGCGATCTCATCGGATACAAAATATAGATCAGCTGCGTATGAAATCAGCCAGAACTCAAAACTATATTTCATTTTATATCTGAATTGGAATAGAAATATTGTACATTGCAGTGGTAGAACAAACCGTATTCGTTATTTAGTAGCTACACGTTACATAATATTATAAACTTTAGTACGCTTCTAAAGCACATTTTCTTCTTAAATCCATTTATGTTTTAAGTACCTACGCAGATGTAATTCCAATATTGTAATAGTTTTCACGTAGTAGATAAACTAGTTCTTGTTAGATAAACTTTGCTAAAGGTCATCTAGTGCACCTGGTGTTGAATAGGTACCGTTGTATCTACATAGGGACATTTGTAATCGAATTCCTAATGCGCTAATGCAACTGCCGTGCCACAGTCTTCAGAGAATAGACAGAAATAGTAAGAAGTTGATTTGTAGTCGGCAGCAGGTCCACAGTAAATATAGTAGGGGAGCCCAAGAGGGGATTTTGGGACGTACTCGAGTGGGGCTGATTAATATGAAGTAAGATACTTTTTATATTTATAGGTACCTCCAGCCATTATGCGGCCTTAGCATAGGTACGCCCAGGGGAACTTAGTAACCCTCCCAGTCCCTTAGATGTAGCTCAAATCGTCAGATTAGCAAATTTGACACCTATCAGGTTCTAATTCACCTCCGCTGATCCTAATCTGGCGCGCTTGAGTGATTCAAGACTTTGTTCTTATTATGCAACTTGGTTAACGTCCTACTCCCCAAGGATATACTTAAATTGTCAGATTAACAAATTTGACACATTTTAGGGTGTAATTAACCTCCTTTTGCCCTAATATGATGCATTCGAATAATTCCATATCATAACTTCTTTAAAAAATAATTGAAACTCTGTAGACGCTTATCCCACCACTTAACGAGAAAACATTATAGGACCACTTATTCTTCTTATCATTTAATCTACCCCCCCCCCCCCCCCCCCCCCCCCCCCCCCCCCCCCCCCCCCCCCATTTAATCTACCAAACCTAATAAGTTTCCGCGACGCTCGAAAATTTTTAAATCTTTGCAAAATCATTTTCTCATTTTTACATGGAAGTCATGCAAGATACTGGTGACGAACGATACAAGAAAAGAAGATATTGTTTAGATATTTTCTAGGTGATACAGGCTTCGTCCCTGTAGTTTCGGGATCAGAATAGGGCTACGGCATCCCCTGCCTGTCGTAAGAGGCGACTAAAAGGGGCTTCCGGGGTTGCAGGCGGCTAGAGTGGGAGCTCGAACCGTTCGGTCAGGCGATCCCGGGAAGGACGGCGGTATATGTGGTCGCATACTGTCGTAAAGACTAGACGGAGCGGTGGGCTCAGCCGCCCATCTGGGAGGAGCCAGATGGGGCAACGCGCTCAGAGGATTCCGGCTGCGGTCGGACCGAGTTCCCGGAGTCCTCTTTTTAGCGCCGAGGACAGCCACCGGGGGGGTTTTAGTCCGGTAAAAATCCCACACAACCCTGCGTAGCTCCCACGGCGTCGGGTAGCTTTTGAAGGTTTCCCCCTCGAAAAAATAAAAAAATAAAAAAAAGGTGATAAAGGCTTTCGGAAATTAGAAACAAAGATGGGATTGTTTCTCCCTATTATAACTGGTAATATATTCGGTCTTCTTAAATATATATTTTATTATTTTTCCTATCATTTTATGCATACAATAAAAATACATCAAACTACCGAGCCAGCTTTAAATTACGCAAGGGCAAAGTCTATTGAGGAAGTTTCCAAATTTGCTTATGAATTCGTGATAGATTACAATAGATACATTTTCTCTCCTTTAATTTTCTTATTTTCTCTCTCTTAATTACATTACAATTCACATGTATATGACGATTGCTTGATATTTTTTGTTTTAAGTAGCAAACGAGCATGCAGTCCACCTGATGGTAAGTGGTCACTGTCGCTCATGGGCATTTGTAAGTAACTATATAGAACATTCTACCTGAAGTCAATGACAGATGCGTTGCTACTCCCGAGGACTAAGATGGTTTACGCCCCATTTAAAAGTGAGTCGGTAACGACACCGAACTACACTGGTTGTACCACCTGGAAAATAAACATTATTCATTTTTTTTGGAGCAAAACGATATATTTTAACTTTAGGTAGCTGTTTCGTAAGTAATGGAGTTAAAAAAAGGGAATACACATAGAATTTAAAGCGAATGGAAGTTATAGGGGAACGTACAAATAGTAACGTATAGGAACGAACGAAGTATCCTCGTTTTGGTCGGAGGCCAAGACACAATGAGTTCTTTTTGTACGTTTTAACGTTGCCAGTAAAGCGAGCTCCGGAATTTCAGTGTCTGCACTACGTGATCTCAGGTTTAGAGGTTCGCGTAATATTCCGCCTAGATATAAGGGTATCGTTGTATATTAAGTAACATAGAATTTATTCACGGGTCTGAGTACCTCTTTTTTGTTCTCGAGGGGGAAACCTTCAAAAGGTACCCCACACCGTGGGACCGAAGACCGAAGATGTGGGATTTTTACCGCACTAAAACCCTCCCGGTGGCCGTCCTCAGCGCCTCAGCAAAGAGGACTCCGGGTTCTCCAAAGGAACGCAACCAGAATCCTAGTCTAGTCTTTACGACGGTATGCGACCACACATACTGCCGTCCTTCCCGGGGTCGCCTGACCGAACGCTTAGAGCTCTCACGCCAGCAACCCGCCCGCAACTCTGGAAGCCCCTTTTAGTCGCCTCTTACGAAAGGCAGAGGATGCCGTAATCCTATTCTAATCCCGGAGCTACAGGGACGGGGTCTGGAGTACCTACTGACTAAATGTATGTTTATCTACGGTTGCTTGTTAGTAAATTGTAATAATTTCCAAAACACTATTTAATTTGATTAAAGCTATGTTCGCAACGAATCAAACGGGACGTGTTCAATTAACGTACAAAGAGCAGTTTACGTGCGGTTCAATGAGTGTTCTTATTTCGACACGAACCGATCCGAAATTGCGACTGATGGCCAATATTCATCACGTTACCATCAAAATGAGGTTGCGTAGCACCATCTATAATTGTATAACAGGGATAACAACCTCGACGGGGAGAGTGCGATAATGAATGGCGTATGTAAAAATATACGTACCGTGCGTGAAATTTTTAACGAAATTTGACGGAAAGAGTTCATGCCGAAATAAGGATGGGGAAACAGGAGGGAAACATTAAACTTGTTTTTAATATTTTTCTCGGCACTATTTATGATCCTTGTAAGTCTCAAAAATATTTTACGCGATTAAAATAGTCTACGTATGTCATAGTATTAATCTGTGACTCTATATGGTATGATTATGACATTAGTCTCACATAATTAGGACAGGCGACTGATGTAAGGAGATGTCAATAGTAAATGAAGCTTGTCTATGTGTCGGAGGCTGTCATGGTGATGAATAGTGCAGTTCAATGACACTTAATGTCCAGTACATCGCAAGTGCATATTTGGCTTATATCATTACTCAAGATCCTTCACATCATTTTGGCTTTAATACAGTACTTTAAAGACGAATAATTTGTTAAAGAAAGAGAAATTAAATGATAGCTAAAATAAATTGCTGACTGGAGCACGTAACTCCGTGTGCTATTATATGTTTGAAAGTTAAAATTCAGTCTCTCACTATCAATTTCCCGAAATGGATTGGTGTTCAGATGTTCTATGAACGATCGAATGCGAGAGCAATTACTTTTGACTGTTATTATTAGAAGTTGTACAATGTATCTTCTCACGTATTTCTGCTTTTTAGCATTTGCCTTGGCATCGTAGGATGTACGGGAGAGATGTAAGCTTAAGGTTTTATAACAATTAGCAACGAAGTTCGTTAATATTCGTTGCAAAACCTCAACTACCAACAATCTACCTTCAGCAAACTACCTAATGAGAAAACATAATCTAAATAAATAAAAATATTTTAATAAACAATAAGGTTTTTATTGCAATCATTGTATTAAATTATTATTATTGAAAGCTAATTCTTAAAGCTCTTTTTGACAACTTTAATGGACCTTCTTTATAAATCTCATTACGTTCTTCAGGTCAGATTAAAGGTCATGCTGGTTCCACGTTATATAATGTATAAAAAATCCCAAAGATTTTTGAAATGTAATGATCTAGTTCCAAATGTAATTATTTTGTACAGAAGTTTCATTCACGGTGTAACTGAGCACTAAGGAAGGTTTTTAAGAATGCGCCCCCAAAGGTGTTAAAAAACCGACGGAAAGTTTGTTTGGCACAGCGTGATTTTTTTGGTTAAATTTACTCTAAACCCCTGGTTTTATTTAACAGATTTGGTGGAATACGTGTTGCGTACTCCATCAAAACACACACGCCTATCGGGGTAGGAATTTATTTTAGGATTTTAGGCATTGACATTGATAACGATACTCCTTTTTTTTTTTTTTTTTGTTTTCGAGGGGGAAACCTTCCAAAGGTACCCGACGCCGTGGGAGCGACGCTGGGTTATGTGGGATTTTTACCGCACTAAAACCCCCCCGGTGGCCGTCCTCGGCGCTGAAAAGGGAGGACTCCGGGATCTCAAAACGACTTCAACCGGAATCCTCCGAGCGCGCTGCCCCATCGGGCTCCTCCCAGATGGGCGGCTGGGCCCACCGCTCCGTCTAGTCTTTACGACGGTATGCGACCACACATACCGCCGTCCTTCCCGGGATTGCCTGACCGAACGGTTCGAGCTCCCACTCTAGCCGTCTGCAACCCCGGAAGCCCCTTTTAGTCGCCTCTTACGACAGGCAGGGGATACCGTAGCCCTATTCTGACCCCGAGGCTACAGGGACGTGATAACGATACTCCTAGTGCTTTTGAGTTAAATTACATTTACTTACTTTTTTGTCACATGTTTAAAAAAAAAAAAATAAGTCCGGCTGATGTAATGACTTACATACCAAACGCACAACCATTTTACTAAGAAAAAATGGGGTGGCAGGTTTGTATGAAAGACCGCCAATTTTGCTAACTTAATGTAACTTAATACTTGGCTTTCGGGTTTAATTTAGTGGAAAACCTTTTTCCTATCTTCGGAAATATAACCTTTAAGAGGTAAAATAGGGATAGAAAGTATTTTCGGAATTCCGCACAAAATTGGTGCAAGCTCTTTTAAACTTATTATTTGGCTTTGGGCTTCAGTATATTGGTGTCTGTTGACATAACGGAGAGGGGGATGTCCAGCAATAGATCTTAAAAGAGTAGTGCACGTATTATGATTCGTGCGAACAAAGTCTCGGGTTCTGAAAGTGTGAGATAATAAAAATCTTTGACCTTATTTTGTTACCAAGGGGGAAACCTTCAAAAAGGTACCCGACGCTGTGAGAGCAACGCCGGGTTTTGCGGACGTCCTCATCGCTGCGTGGAGGACTCCGGGATCTCCAATGGAACACAACCGGAGTCCTCCGAGCGCGATGCTCCCTTTGGGCTCTTCCCAGTGAGTATTTAGTTCTCAATACGCCTCCACCAGGAGGCGTATTGAGAACTAAATACTACGGCATAAATTTACGACGGCATGTGGCCACACATGCCGTAATCTTCCACGGGGTCGCTTATCTGGTTCGAGCTCCCACTTTTACTACCCGCAACCCCGGAAGCCGCGGATACCATAGCCCTATTCTGATCCCGGGACTACAAGGATATAAATCTTAAAACTGACACATGTAATTCCGACGTCATTGAACAAGTTGACGTGAACAAAGGATACAAGGAGTCAATACAAAGTTGTCTCGTTCCAAATCCTATCTTCATTTTGGACAAAACCGCAATAATTTTGATTGTATACAACTGTGTTTCAAATACACATTTAACTAATTAACATTCGGGCGTACAATAGACGAATCTCCGTTTCGCTACCAATGTTTAAACAGGGTTGCCCATCTCGATTTGCTTTTTTTATGCAAATTGAATAAGCAAGTGAGCACACAATCTATCTGATTGTATGTGGTAGGTACTGATATTTGTAGTAAGTAAAGTGAAATTTATCGAATTTGTAGTCATTTGAGGAATATGCTGATGTAATATATTTTTTTGTAATAACATTCATTTTTTGTGTTATTTGTTACTAGTCATCTTTCATGACTTTCATGTATACTTTATGTCGCTGATTAACATATAAACAATGTTTTTATTTAAATAATATAATCATGAGTATATAGAGTATAATATAATGAATTTGGAATTGTACGCGTATTCATACAAAACAGTGAATACATGCCTGATTTTTTCATGGGTAGAAATATTCTTCACTACTACATCAACCAGCGTTGCCACACTTCCTGATTGGACTTATGCAAAAAGAAGTTCTCCAAATCTATACAAATGTAAGTCGATCGGCAGTTTGTCGACCAAAAAGATTGCCAAAAGTAGTTCCTCCAGCCCCCCGTCTACCGTGTCCCACGTTTGACTATGATTCTCGCTTCTTTTAATGAAAAAGTTTTTAAATCCCGACTTGATAAAAATCTGGTAACGCTGACGTGAACCCTAGTCGGTGATAATTCAACTTCCTGCAATCGCCTCTATCGTCAAAAGCTGTTGTTAAACTCAAGTCCAGACATGTCGACAAAAACCGCCATTTCATAAATACAACTTATTGCCCGAAACTTTTTCAATACTCGAAATAATGCAATATATTCACATTGACGTCCTTTAATTTGAAAAAAAGTAAATGATATAATGGCGAGTTAAGACAAATTAACCAAAACAGATTTTTGACCTACTGAACGAATTTTTTAGATTTCTGTACAACATTTTTTTTTGTAAAACAAGCTTTTGCTTTAGAATTTTGGATTTATAGAATGATAATCGTACTGTCGTTTTTATCCTTATAAGTAAATCCCCATTACATGGTTTAAATTTCAATGCTCTTCCAAAATTAAAACAAATTATACAGAAACATCACGCCGTAGCCATGAAATCATTAAAAAGTGAATGAAGCTTGAATCGTTAAGCCCAATATTGTAAGTGTACGCACGCTTCTGGCAGAACAAAATGGTGTTAAAGATGTAAAAAGGTTTTACGGGTTCGCCACTTAAAATTACTTAATTGCAAATAATAATAATTTTAACAGATGACTGTATTACTCGTTTTATTTTGTGTTGCCGTGTCAACATTCAAAACCATATAGTACCTACTGAATATACCGTAGCTTTTAGTGCATTAATGGGTTATTAAAATCGAAGCAATTACACGTGTATTACTAACGTACAGTTTTTCTACGCAGAATATTAGCCCAACATTAAGATTCTGCGTAGAAAAACTAATCGTTAGCAGACGTACTTGGTATTACTCGTATTACTAGGCGTAGTCTGGATTTTATAATTATGAAACATTTATCTCCTGACTCTCGAAACGTCTCTATCCGGCTCTCTATCCAATTCAAAGTATCTGATTGATCAACATCAACCCATTAAGTTGTATCCCTTGTTAAGTAATATAGCTTAATAATAACAATTACAAAAAGATACAACAACTATTTCTAGCGTGAAGCAGTTCTTGCGTATGGTAGGGTGTGGTTGCACACTTTTATATGGGGTGACCATCTTAGCCCTCGGGAGTAGCTACGCATCTGTGATTATCTTCAGATAGAACCCATGTTCTGTATGAAGTTGATTTCAGATGTCCATGTGCAGCAGTAACGACTTACCATTAGGTGGACTGCATGCTCGTTTGCTACTTCAGTCCGATAAAAAAAAAAACAACAACACATATAATCTTAGATTCAGCTATCAATTATTATCTTTATTAAATGACAAAAACGGTAAACGCTACGTTTGTTATTTTGTTATGTTAAAATATAACAACGTACACAGAAAACAATCTTCAATGCAATAGTACTCTAAAAGACTAAAGAAGCCGATCACTCACAGATATTAACATTTTTTTAGGACTACTTAATAACAAAAAACGTTTGTACCTACACAGGTTTGAAGATGCACTTATTTCGCGTAGTTGTAAAATATTTGTATACAAATTAGATAGTAAAAATGTTTAAACATTGCTGTAGGTACTGCCGTCAGTTGATATTGCTGCATGTGTATATTTCATTTTAAACAAGATGACACTGTTTACAATCAAAGGGAATTAAATTATGTAATACATAGACGCGACGAAGTTTTATCTGTGGCTCTTTTTCCGAAAACGGCAAAATAAGCATTTCACTTACAATCTGTTGAATGAAGCACTCGCTTCAAGAAATATAATCACGCTTAATCAAATTTAATTAATTGTTTTGCTTTAACTCTATTCCGATTTATATTCAGTTGTATTTGCACAAGTGCTACCACGGTACGTAGCTAGTATCATAGACAATTATCTTAACGACGTGACGAAAATTATTGAGCCCAGAGGTAGTGGCTGAAGATCTGCAGCGGAATTTAAAAGCATCGTTGGCGCTGGTGCAAATTTATAGTTCCACAAAGTAGGGGATTTAAGTGCAACGCAATTTAAAGAAACTGCATTTTCTGATAATTCTTTCTGGAACGAACCTTTTGTCTTTTTTTATTTTACCAAGTGAATAATGAAATTTCATTTAACTTTTAACCTTGTTTTTAACTAAATTTTCGCCCGATATTTCGTCTCCGTTGATTTGATGACAAAAAGTTTTTAAGTTACCTATTAATGTTCAACAAACTTTCGGTCCTGTAGTGTATCTAAACGGTATCTCTCTCTCAACGTAAAGTTGTTTGTTGTCGTTGAAAATTGGAACCGCTCTTTAATGCATTTACTTACTGAAGTATTCATTGGATATTAATTTTTAAATGATAGATATTTGTATGGCATTTTACTTACATTTCGACTTTAATTAAATGTTATTACGATGGATCAAAAAGTACACTGGATCCTAAAAAGTTAGACACACAAACATATAGGGAGAATAGATTTCGCAGCAGAAATACGTGACTCTATTGGTCTCATTTATGTAAAAAATCGTAAGCGTATTTAAATAAAATTGTTTACATAATTTCTATTCATGAATATGTTTATGGACGGTTCATTGATTATTAATTTATAATACTACGTGTACATAAGGATTGATTTCTCGATTCGTTAAATGGAAAGAGAGATGAATAATTTATGATGCATCAAGTGCCAACACTCACCAAAATAAACGCTTTAATTATTTTAAGGGTTTTGTGTGTATCTTAATTCTTATACATATGAACACAAACACCCAGACCCAGAATAAATATCTGTTGTATGGCTGGAGCATCGTGACCATAACTTACACTTACGTGACACACTCTGTTGGATATATGAGATTGTCAAATTTGTATGAGATTAGCTGCAACGGAAGAGTCTGAATTTAAAGTTTATTTATATTTTAAATAAAGGGACGTAAGGCGGTTACGGCGGTTGCGGAAGTACCAAACATTAAATAAAAAACAGTAATAATGCCTGAGCTTGATCACTGCATAGTATAAAACAAAGTCGCTTCCCGCGGTCTGTCTCTATGTATGCATAGAGACAGACAGATAGAGTTTTAAACCTACGTTACGGATTTTAATGCAGTTTTTTTTAACAGATAGAGTGACTCAAGAGGAAGGTACATGCATAATTTAGTGGAGGAACACTGACAATTTTAGATTTTTGAGGCGGAACGAAGTTCACTGGGTCAGCTAGTGTTAAATAAAGAACACGACTGTGATCGACTTCAGGATAAACCCTATTTATGATGTTGGTTGTCAATGTTCCTGGGCAGCAATGGCCATTTACTATCAAACGGAGTGATTGCCACTTCAACGTTATTAAAATAAGGAACTAACATTACTATCTAAACGTATATACTCGTACAAATATGCAAGGAACTTTAGATGGAAACGTTTCAATTTAAAATTTATTTATTCAGTACATTTCTCCTTGAAGATAATGTATCCAGATGAGGAGATTCCATGCAAATCTGTGAAAGGCTAAAGTGAAGCAACTTCGTATTCAAAGGAGGAAAGCTATATACTGGGGTGTAGCTAATGTATGTACGAATATCTGTACGTATATTCAATCCTCTACTTACTTCCCCTGACATCCAGCGCGTACATACCGAAATGACTTTCGTACAGTTTTGTACGTGCCTACTCTTTAGAGGCAACGAAGTAGACGTAATATACGCAAATTAAATTTATTTATGGAATCTGACCTCATTAACATGAATGGATATCATCATACAAATATTATAAGGCGAAAGTTTGTGAGTGTGTTTGTTACTTCTTCACGTGTTAACGACAAAAATCATAAAATTTGGTAGGGAGTTAGCTGATACTCTGGATTAACAGATAGGTTACTTTTTATTCAACTAGTTTAAAATATTTATGAGGAATAATTTTTGGTAAAACCGGAAAAAGTAGCAGACTTACTCAATGATATACAACGATATATTGTAGGTACTAGATACCGTGCTTACATCAGTAGGTGTTTCCTGCAAATGTTTCAGTTTCGATAAAAACTAGTACAGAACCTGTAGGTTCCGTTTGCATTTCGATTGTAATAGCAGTATTTGCCATTAATTTGGCAATGTTTGGTTTTAGTCATTAATTTAAATGTAAAGAGGTCACAAAAAGCGATTTTCGTAACCCCACTCCATAATGTCTGCGTCTATAAACTTTCCTGAAATTGAGTCCATAAATAGCACGCGGTAACGTAGTTGTACATACTATGCACTCGGTGTTGGCGATGTGACGTCGGCGTCGCGACGTCGACGTTGTGACCTCGGCCGTACTACGAAGGACGCCGTTGCGGTCGAGGACAGTTCATTTTTTAAAGCATTTGATCAAATATTGAGTGTTCACGCTACAGGCTAAATTTCGCATGTGGATGAAATATTCGGGAATTCAACGCGAACCCAAAAGTTAGCTCTCTAGATTTGTTTTAACTTTAATCTGTTTTATCACTTGACTTCATGAAACAAGTTTTGAGATATTATTACGAGTTTTCCTGCATACCAGAAAACTTTGACCATAAGGAATTTTGAGCAGTCCAGGCTTTATTATGCTATCTTCAACTTGTTGCTTTTGCTTTTAAGAACTTTCTAAAGGTAAAATAAAGACAAACGTTTTATGGCTCGTAGGTGTCGTGTCGCCTAAAATTTACGGTAAGAGCCTCACTTTTAAGTGGAACAAAATTCTGTTACACCGTTTTTAGTGTAGTCAATATAGGCAATGGCCGAGGGAATTCATTCTTAAATTTTCCCAAATTTGTGTCTTTCTATTGGGTTGTAGAGGAGAAAACGTTTAAGCTATACTAAGTATTCAGTAGAGCAGTGATAGCCTAGTGGTTGAAACTTGTCCTGTCGATCGCGAAGACCGAGGTTCAAGCCCAGGCACGCACCACTGATATTTTTAAAATTATGTGCATATTAGAAATTAATTATCGCTGCTTTTCGGCGAAGGAAAACATCGCTAGGAAGCCTACACACCCGAGAGTTCTTAAAAAAATAAGAAAGTTCTCGGAGGTGTGTGAGGTCCACCAATTCGCACTTGGCCAGCGCAGTGCACTAAGGCCTAAAACTCTCATACTGAGAGAAGACCCGTGCCCAGAAGTGGGACAATAACGGGTTGACGAGAAGTATTCTCTATCTTTTGTTTATTGGAATCTTTGTTTACCTACAAAGAGTGAAGCGAGAGCATCGTCTTACTACTTGAAAGCTTGATTAAAAATGGTACATCTACTTTAAACTTTTTTCTATTTATTCACGAAGGAACTAAGAACGGGACGAGTTTTTCTTATTATTAGATATTCCTGAAAATTGGAGTAAGTTGCAAATTTTCACAATTATCACTGTAAATGCCTTTGATGTATTAAAATCTATACGAGGATGTTCCATGAGTAATAAATTTGAATTTACCTACTCCAACAATTTACTGCAAGTAACGTTACTTGTAGCAGTAATAAATATCCATAGAAATTTAATTTTCATAGTATACCAAAACAAAATATACATGAAAGTCAGCCGAATGGATAGTCAACATCTATAAATTGAAACTACAACGCCAAGATAGGTAGCAAGAATAAAAAGTCGGGCACATAAATAATAACAAGATTACGGTAGTGTTATGATATAGAAACGTGTATAGTAAGGTTCACGAGAGTAGCAGTTTTCCAGCAGGGCAGTATAAAGTTTGAATGAAATATCTCCGCGGGGGCCGCGACGGGAGATGGGTGGCCCGGTGGTATGGGGCGCACTGGAATCAAACTACAAGCGCTTACCGCTCCGCGCATGTCGTATCAGTATCGTCGTAACCTCGTACCGACCTTACACCGTTAAAGGACTATGACTCCCTCTTACCACTGAAACTCGAACATCAGTTGTTTCCAAATCGGTCACGAGACTCAACGCATTGACATACTTTATAGAAGTCTTACTTGTGACTGTTTTCCTTTTGAAGGATGTCAAAACTCAGAATTTGGTGCTTTCTTTGGTAATTTACGAACAGTTGACCTGCCTGCTACTTTTTATTAATGTAACAAATATTTTAAAACTTGTTCTTTTAATAATAATACATGGAAATATCGGAATCAAATGAATATATCGGAATATTTATTTTATGGAGACGTATTTAATCTAGCCGTGGTAAGATTAACAGCTTCAGCAGACAGATGCAGTACGCCAGACGATGGCTAAAACTGGGTATTCGCAGAAAGCGTGACAAGCTTTTAATGAACTATGTTATTGCACTCGTAATCTCACTTCCTGTAACCTTGCATTAAAGTTATTAAAATTTTCTGACACATTGTTTATAGGCACTCATCTGTATAAACAAAACAATGTTAAAAACAAAAATAATACTTTTTAAATTTTTTACCTATAATAATTAACCACGCAAAGGTTTTCCGGCTGTGGATATGGAGGACTGAGGCTCATCACTGTTTTAAGCCAACTGTTGGCTCTGTATACGGTACATGTACTTCCCGAAACATCCATTCCTCGAGGAAACAAAGCCGGTAGGTCAACGACTCATTCCGCTAGAAGACTGAACGGGCGTCCAGTCTTCTAGCACCGGACGAACAGCCTCTTTAGCGCGGAGGCCAGCCGTAGGTTCGGCAGGATAGTGGCGACCACCCGTTGACGTATGCTACGTGGCTCCTCGAGTTGTTTACGCTATCATCTTAGAACGCTCCTCCGAAGCGCCTTGATCGTCCCTAAGTCTAAGGAATTAGTTCCCTGACGGAGGACGAGTAACGTAAAGAAGACCCGTGCATTGATATCCACCAAGGTCGATACCACTGGCCTGTCGCCGCCTCTTAAAATATTCTGCGATAGCCGCAGGCGATTCGAATAGCGATCGTGCGGTGCGCGGAATTCGACTTCCGTGTGCAGCGGCGGCTGTCAGACAACTTGTCCGACCACACTAGCGCCCCGCAGCGCAATCTAGCGCACCACACCCGCGTAGAGGCGGCAAACTTCTTCCCTTGGTCTCCCGAGATTCGGTATCAGATCAGGTATTGAACTAGCCACCTTGAGAACCTGGGGGGTGTGAGACGATTGAAGTACTCATCGAAGCACCAGCGGCCGTCCAGTATTAGGCCGATGTACTTCATGTACCTGTCTGTCTGGACGTTCGCTTCACTGACGCACACTGGGGTCTCAGCTGGGTAGCTGAAAAGGCATCAAAAAATGGTAGTTAAACAAAAGAAACTTCATTATGGAAATCACTAATTAATGATTAGCATAAGAACAAAACTGATTTGAAATCGATCATCTTGACGCACATCGTTGTTGAGATACAAGATTAAATATAAATTGTAAGGATAACTAAATAATTAGCATTTATTGGTGTCGTCAGGTTCAGTGCCAAGTGAACTATTTAATACAGCTGTATTGTTTATGTTCAACCACCTGGTTGAACATATCATCCACTAAGAAGTCGTGTCGAAGGCCGCAAAGCTTTTATTCCAAAAAAATGTTTGCCTCTTACAGTTGATTATTAGTAATTACTAACCTTTTGGCTTTGCCAAAACTGTTCCATGTATTTATATGTATCTGTTTGAATTATTTTTGGTTAGTTATTTACTGTAGTCATTTTTTCTATTTATGATTCCACCTTCGCCTCCCTCTCCATTAACCTCCGCATCCACAGAGGTGAACTCCTTCACGCCTTCGCTAAGAGGCCTCCGTTACAACTCTACTTATTACAGTTAGTATTCTTAAAAAATATATTTACTGCTTCTAGAAAGACACCAGACACAATTCACAGACACAAGACGCAATATCTCGTAGTATATAAGGCCGTATCGAACAGGAAGTAATCTGTGGAGCATTTGCGGTATCTAGAGCTTAAACTGTATTGTGTAATGGAGCGAAGGGCGCTATTTGCACTCGGTTGAATCTAAAAGCAGATTATGCTCATATTATTAATTCAAATACCTGTTGTAGGTGTAAATATAATTAGGTATGATAATATGTTTTTTGTTGTTATTAGAGTGTTTTCCATCATGTATATAGTAGACTATATACATGATGGAAAGCAGTGATAGCCTAATGGTTGAAACTTGCCCTCTCGATCGGGAGGTCCGAGGTTCAAACCCAGGCACGCACCACTGATTTATGTGCGTATTAGAAATTAATTATCACTGCTTTTCGGTGAAGGAAAACATCGTGAGGAAACCTACACACCCGAGAGTTCTTAAAAAAAAGTTCTCGGAGGTGTGTGAAGTCCACCAACTCGCACTTGGCCAGCGCGGTGGACTATGGCCTAAACTCTCTCATTCTGAGAGAAGACCCGTGCCCAGCAGTGGATCAATTATGAGTTGATGACATATAGTCTATGTTTACTAAAACGGATTTAAAGAATGGCGGACAGAAAAAGACAATGTATGTAGAATACACAACTGTAACATTTTTGTCATATTGATATTTTTGCAGAGACAATCCAATAGTCGCGCACTTCGTACACGGGAACGTTCAGTGCGAATAAATGAATATAAAACTTGATATCCTTCTGTTATGTAAACTGTAGACAGTTGAGCTGTAATACACAATTTAGTAAACGAGACGTTGCTAAGTGCTCGTACTGCGGGGCTAAGTGAAGTGTGGACGTCCCTTTCCGCACCTGCGCCGTAAAACAGATATATCTTAACTGATGTTAATTATTTCATTTAATTGGAATTTTGCGTTCTCATCTTTTAGTATACTTAATAATCTATATTTATACGTATATCTATATGTATTAATAATCTATATTATATCTATACGTGAAGTAAAAACTTGTGATCCGTTTTTAAGATACTTGTAGCAGACGGAGGAGTATGAAATTACGCACGGTTGTAGTTGATGTAGAGAAGGATTACGCAATAATATTTTTTAATTATGCATAAAACATACATAAAATCAACTAAAAACATATTACACACACTACTTTGCATTTGACACAAACACATAAATATTAAACGAAATAGAACATTCTATGTCTTACTATGAAAACACATAACGTCAAATATGTCAGATGACTTTGTCAAATAATTGCAATTATTTTCAAATGCAGCTTAGCTAATTAAACCTCTTTTTACCTTTAAGGGGTGCGTTCAAAATACCTTGAAAATTATTACAATTTACTTGAATTTGAGAAATATTTGTACTACTTTGGACAATATGAAGATTAGTTTTTTTAATTTAAATAACGGTCGAATTTCGAACGTTGCGATAAGTGAATAGTTACTATAAATAAATTCATTTTTAAGAGTACGAGCTCGTATAAATATAGTTCTTTTTCTTGTCGCTGTCATGGTCCTAAAACAAGTAATGCTGTTTAGTTATTAAAATAAATCGACGTTCTTAGTTACCATTGATGGTTTTTAAGCAGTCTGACTTTTATTGCGAAATTTTGCGATTATTTGATTTTGAGCCATGTGTGATCGCATGCGCCATATTTAAAAGTTCATACTTACTATGGTAAACGATGTAAAAGACAAAATTCAAAATGCCCCTAAACTTTCAAACAATATTGTAAACTATATGATTTATATAATTTATATGATGCAATTATGCTTCTTTTGGCATATTTTAGGTGTCACTAATCTTATTGTTTCTGTGAATGGAAACGCCAATATTTTTATAAAACCATTAAAGAACTTTCCCTATATTTATTATTAAATTCGGTATAACCTTATATAAAACAGAGTATTCTTCATATCATGGTGATGTATGTTGAGTATTGCTATATTTGTTAACTTTGTAGTTAACTAATGGTATTGAGCAGGGATAGCCTAATAGTTGAAACCTGGCCGCTCAATTGAGGATTAGAGGTTCGAGTTATGGGCATATTAAAATTAATTATCGCTGCTTTACGGTGAACGAATACGTCTGAAACCTGTATCTAAGAGTTCTTGAAGAAAGCTACTCAACTCAAAGGTGTCTTAAATCTACCAATTCACACCGGGCTAACGCGGTTACATAATTATAGCGTAAACTCTCTCATTCCTAGAGAAGACTCGTGCCCAGCAGTAAGACAACAATGGCCTTAACGATATATCTATTAGCTAATCACATTGTCAAATGTTTCGTGTCGAAAGCATAAATGAAATATACTTCTTTCAATTTAACTGAACTAGTCACCCGTCACAATGGTCGAAATTCGATCCTAATTTAAATGAAAAAAAACTAAACCTTATATTGTACAAAGTAGCACCAACATTTCTCTAATTTAAATAAATTGTAAGCGTAATAGCGGGTATTTTGACAAAGACACTGACATTTCTGACGTTATGTGTTTTCATAGTAAGACATTGAAAATTCTATTTCGTTTATTATTTATGTGTTTGTGACAAATGCATGGTAGTGTGTGTAATGTTTTAAGCATTATTGAAAAAAATATTAACATTCTGCACTCCTACACTATAACTTTATAACCGTGCCAAGTTCCATACTAATCCGTCCGCGGCATATTACTTAAAAATGCTTCACAAGTTTTTGCTTCACGTGTTAATATATATATTGTTGCAATTAGAAGTTAATTTCCTCTGGCATATAAACACGACAGATCGAGATGTATGCAAACTACAAGCCAGCGTAGCTATAAGGGGTGGTGTAGGGCCTCGCAAAGTGCATATACAAGTGCAGGGAGTGTTAGATGCTAACTGAAGTGGGAAGTCTAGTTAAAACTTTTACACGCGCAATAACATGATGACACGCACAAAATATAACTTGCTTATTAATGCTTCTAACGTTGCAAATTCATCAATTTCTTCTCTGTCTTTTTATTGGTGCTGGAATCGTGAAAAAATGAGCTCTTTAAGACACATGCTTAAAATACATATCGTCGCTTAAGTTCTAACACCGCGTAACTCAAAAAATGCCCATTTGGAGTTAATGAAATAATGGTATCTCAAAATGATATAGGAACATGTTACATTTTCATAAAAAAATATATATATTAATATTTTAAACGCAATATATTATTTGGTAGTTGTAGAATTAAAAATAACTATTTGAGACAATTTGCTCTCCTGAAAAGTTGTTAATTTTGAGCGACGATATATTCATCCGTTAACAAATTCGAAAAATAAAACGGCATATTTTTTCCGACAGTAATTTCATTCCGGAGACTGCGTAGGCCGCATACTTGTAGGTGTTTGTCAACAAATTCTCAACAAAGTATTTATTAGCTGGGTCAATAAAGTTAAATCCCCATCCAAAGGAAAATTCGACATACATTTTCATAATAAAGGAAAAAATGTTACGATTCCAATTTATAATAAAGGAAGAGCCCAAATGTAAATATAGATATCGATATCGTAATAAATATCAGGTCAAACGGAAAAACAATAATCGGAAACGGTATTGGAAATACAATCTCCGACAATCTCTGTGTTTGTTTTATTGTTAATGGACGTCGTCAACCCATTATTGTCCCACTGCTGGGCACGGGTCTTCTCTCAGAATGAGAGAGTTTTGGCCATAGTCCACCGCGCTGGCCAAGTGCGAATTGGTGAACTTCACACACCCCCGAGAACTTTTTTTTTTTTATAAAGAACTCTCGGGTGTGAAGGTTTCCACACGATGTTTTCCTTCACCGAAAAGCAGTGATAATTAATGTATAATACGCACATAAATCAGTGGTGCGTGCCTGGGTTTGAACCTCGGACCTCCCGATTGAGAGGGCAAGTTTCAACCATTAGGCTATCACTGCTCGTGTTAATGGACGTTTACTTCTAATGTCTTATAGACGAACCCCGACAAAGGTCTGATTGGACGCTATGGTAACTGCATTGCATACATTATACCTTGCTACTGTATGTTGTAGAGACCACCCCTCACTTAGCAGAGTCTGACAACAACTGAATCGCTAATTCGATTCGGTGTAATTTTCCCATTATTTTGCTCAGTCTCAATACTTTCTTGTGGAATATGTAATGAAACTATTTGATTGAAGTGACGAAAAAATGCTAAAAATGAAGAATCCATGCCGTTTGATTACACACTTTTATTCTCAAAGATAGAATAGGATAAGGACGTGCTAAAATACTCGCGTGAGAGCAGTTTCTTTGTAAATGATTAAGATGTTTGCTAGCCTTGCGTCGTTTTACAGATATTCGTTCCTATTTTATTGATTCTCGTCGAATACAGTCTTTAGTACAGTAATTGCATTCCTGTTTGAAAAAGGACAAGTTACATTTCCATTCTGGTTTTTGCTTATTTTGTCGTTATGGCTTTTGTTCCCGCTTCAGAATCTGTTTTCCGTTCTAGTTAATAAACGGAACGAAACGGCTTTATTAGATATTGATTTCAATGACGACCCGCGTGGCGCAGCGGTTACCTTACCGGTCTGACACGCAGTGGGTCCCGGGTTCGATTCCCGGTTTCTGGATGATGAGTTTATATTCTTGTTTTGGGTCTGGGTGTTTGTGTATTCGTCTTTGTGTGCGTCCATGGCACCCACGACACGGGAAAAAAACCTGCTGTGGGGCTATGCGTGCAGAAAGCGTTTTAAGCGTTTTTTAAGATAGAGTTCACTCGGTTGGCGTTTAAAATTCCATACTTTACTATATAAAGCTTTTTACATAGATAGCCCCACACTAGATTTTTCCCGCATCGTGGGTGCCATTTAATTCAGATGTCTGTCTGCCCCGGATTCGAACCTGGGATCCTTCTTGTCAGTTCACTATGGTGACTGGTGAATTAATTCTCAGTCGCAGTTATTGAAATAGTTTTTGTATTTCACAGCTCATAACGCGAAGCACCTGATGTGGTGATGTACTCCTAACATTTTTCTTGACTTGGATTCCTTTAATCGTATACATTTAATGCATTTTCAGAGTAATGTAAATTCACGTATGTCAAGAGGGGACACTTCATCATAATTATTTCATGTTTGCATTATTTAAGACTACTTCTGACGGCAGTCCGCTTGACTGCCTTTTTAATTTTAATCGTGGATGTCAGTTTGTGTGTATGTATGTATGTGCGGATGTTAATGTGAGACATGTAAAATACCCAAAAACTTTACCTATCGTGGCAAAACTTTTTCATTTACTTCAACATACTTCTGATTGAAAATCTATTGAAAATTATGATCTACTAGCCTTTGCCCGCGGCTTCGCTCGCGTGGAATTTAGTCTGCCACATAAAGTTTGCAAGGTGGTAGAGCAATGGTTCAACCAGGGAGGCATCACCGCCGCACCTATTTCTACCGTGAAGCAGTTCTTGTGTTTCATGTTTGGGAGTAGCAACGCATCTGTGATTTACTTCAGATTGAACCCTTTCCCTACTTCCTAAGGCGATTAACATACGGTACCACTCACTGCCACGGTAGGCGGTGAAGCGGATCTCATGTTGTATTGGGGTCTAATAAATCCTTTGATGCCTCACAAACGTACACCGACTGGCCGCGCGGTCCAGCGGTGTTCTCATCACCACCGTGTCTCCGCGCGAACGACAGTGCGGGGGGTCAGCGCCTCACACACGGGCTGGCGCCTAACCGCGCGGATCATCGTTGAAGCAAAAATGCATTTCG
The DNA here is from genome assembly GCA_949699795.1 of Spicauda simplicius. Lineage (NCBI taxonomy): Eukaryota > Metazoa > Arthropoda > Insecta > Lepidoptera > Hesperiidae > Spicauda > Spicauda simplicius. Next base: position 23,015,504 of record OX453056.1, read on the forward strand.
ATGTCGAAAAGTTTATTTTGATGATCGGTCCATCCGCGCGTCCAGGTGCGTAAACCGCCTTACCGCGCGGGGCACCGCTATTCGCGGCGGTGCGCGGTGCAGTGTGTTAATCGCCTGAATCAGTGTGTTCAAATTTAAAATCACAGGCACGTATATTAATTTGAATTAGTTTTGTCGGCAACAGATATTAATGCTTACTCTGAAATTAAAAGTTTTAAGAAAGGGTCTCAAAACCCGTGACGGTTACCAACGCGCAGTTGGCTAGCGTGGTCAACTACGACCTAAACTACTGCTAATCTGACATATGTGCCGAGTTGTGTTACATTAAAAGGTCGATGACGATTGAATAACATATTTAACCTTTCCGCTGTTTCATTCTCATTGACTTTTTTTCTTTTTTGTCGAGGGAGAAACCTTCAAAAGGTACGCCATGGGAGCGACGCAGGGTTATCTGGGATTCTTATAGCACCAGGACTCCGGGATCTACAAAGGAACGCAACTGGAGTCTTTTGAGTGCATTGCCCCATCGGGTTCCTTCCAAGTGAGCGGCTGGGCCCACCACTCCATCTGGTCTTTACCACGATATGCGACCACACGTATGCCACCGTCCTTCCCGGGATCGCCTGACTGGACGGTTCAAGCTCCGTCCATCCTGGCTCTCACGATAGCATGCGACCACACATGCTGACATCTTTCCCGAAGTTGCTGACTGGGTGTTTGGAACCCTCCGTCTAGCCGCCCGCAACCCCGAAAGCTCTCTTTTAGTTGCCTCTTACCACAGACAGGGGATACCGTAGCCTTATTCCCGGAACTACAGAGACGTCATTGACCTTTCACATTTTGCTCCGTGTTTTATAACCATTCAAATATTAATATCATACAACTTCGTTGTATACGGTGGCGGTGCACGGCGCGTACTGCCGGTCAATCAATTGACTACGCAATATGTTATACTCGTAATATCTTCTAAACTACTTGTCCAATTTACATGGTGTAAAAGGCAGATTCAATATTTATTAGATGCTTGATTTTTTGATATCATTTATTTTGATAAGGATTAATATTTAGTTTGTATAAAACCCATGGAAACATCAACTTGATATTTTTAAAATTTTCAAAGTATAAAAAGAGTTATTGTGGGTTATACATAAAATATAGACATATGCTGTCGCGGACTTTTAGTTAGATCTATGTGAGCCTAACAATTCCACGGTACATTATATTTGCATATCTCCAATGGTTTAGGCAGCGTACGCGAAGATAGCTCTCAGAGCAAACTTTTTTTTTGACTAACCTGATATTTCTCGTTACATTATAACCTTATAAATAAAAAATCATTACAAATTATAGCCCATGTGTTATTCTGATGTATAACCTGTACTACTGTAAAGTTTCAACCTAATCCGTTCAGTAGTTTTTGCGTGAAAGAATAACAAATACACATACATCCTCACAAACTTTCGCATTTATAATATTAGTAGGAAGTAGGATTTCATTTAGGGCTCGATTTGTTGTGAACGTACACCGAATAAAAAAAAATGTACACGTTGTCGTTTTGGAAATAAACGGAATAAACTATTCTTGCTGGGGTAACGTGGTTCCAGTAAAAAAAATCTAAACGAATTATCCGAGAGTTAAAAAATGCGCATGACCATAAAGCTTATATTTGGGCAAATTTGTGCGCTAAAAGTATAATTTGTGCGTCTTCAGGTTTTGTGTAGTGATATAGGTACTATTAGAAAACTACCGACTGCTTAATCACTTTAATTAAATGAAGCCTGTTTTAAAATAAAAATCTTATTATGTATTGTGAATGGTTGTCACTATAATATCGTTGTTCAAGACGGAGCAAGAACCACATGTGGTTTTGCAAGCCAATGTGAATAACTTTTGCATAATGGACGTTTGCCGTAATATTGCAAAGCGCTCAAAACTTTCTAACTTGGTGAAATATTTGGACCCAAAGTGACCGTAGCGCAAACTTAGCCTTTTACGAACTCTGGTTGGATTTGCCTTTACTAAAGCAAGAATTGGTCTTGCTTTGGTATTAAGTTTCCAGTTGCAATTAAACAAAAGGCGCAACTTTAGTGCAGACATTTACGAGAATATTAATTAGCTCACAATTATTAACATTTTTACGAGAATATTAATTAGCTCACAATTATTAACATTATTAACATGTGAGTCAATAAAACATATTTGGGAACCAGCTCTCTAACAAAAAAACCGCATCCAAATCGGTTTACCCGTTTCGGAGCTACGTGTCCATAGACAGACACAGACAGACTTACTAGTCAATCTCGTAACACCTCTCTTTTTGCGTCGGGGGTAAAAAATCTTTATACGTTCATTTCATAACATTTGATAATATAAGTAGCTCAAGTTAAAAAAGAAAGAAATGAAGGAAAGGTAAAGGCGATTCAGCCTTACGGTATTATTAACACATCCTGATAGTAACGGAAATTAGATATGTGATTCACTGAATCGTATAAAATAAATACATCCGCCGACCGTCTGTAACAACTGGTGCCGGATATTGTTTATTTTCCGAAATAAAAATAAAACGTCAATATTTGTTCTAAGAATGCATACTACGTCGTGGATGCTTTTCAAATACACTTAGACCACCTACACAACACCATAAACATATCTATCTGTCTGAATGTACTCTTTGTTTTCGTTATAAGAAAAACTAAACTTGCGAGCGTTTGCACAAAGGCCGCAAAGGGAAGAAACAAACTCATATACACTTTTGAAAATACTATACCGGATTGATCTATTTCACATTTTACAGTTATTATAGACTATCAGTATCACTACATAGTACACTATAAAACAAAGTCGCTTCTCGTTGTCTGTTCCTATGTATAGGTACTTAAATTTTTAAAACTACTTACACTACGGATTTTAATGCAGTTTTTTTAATGATTATTTTTAATGATTATGATAATTAGAGTGATTCAAAAGGAAGCTCATTTTTGTATAATGTAGTGTAAAAACACTGATAATTTTTGATTTTTGACTTTAGGCGGAACGATGTTCCTCGGGTCAATTATAACATAATGCGTACTAAATCCACTTCTTAAATAACATACGGATTTTATTTAATAAGTGTGATTTAGTACAGAGATTTAGTGTAATCTACAGAGAGTTTAGGTAATTGACTATAATTCGTGAATGCTCGTGATTTAAAAATAAATTACCTTACTGGATGGAAACGTGGCTGTGCCAATATCGTATTCAGAATTGTGTTAGCATATTTTCCTCATTTCATTTTTGTCACATGTATTGAGTGTTGTCGTAACGTATCGCGGCCATACTGTGAGCGTGACAATTTTCATTTTATATAAATTGTATTCGTTTTTTTGCGTACATACACGTGGTATACTTGCAAATGTTGGCGATTTCGGCTGCACAGTGATATTTGATTATGCGCTGTCAATGAGTACTAAAAACCGACCTATAAACTTCCCAAATTACTTAACCTTCCGAAGAGATTTATATCGATGTAATTGATTCGATTAAACAATATTCATTATCGGAATAAGTAGTTAACTCTGTCGTCAAGTTTAGTCGAGGTTTCCAACATATAGTAAATGTACAACTTATGTTATTACATTAACAGTAAACAGTTGTTTAATACGAGTGTTATTGTGTTTTTACAAGTTTTGTTCAATAACTAAGTAAGTCTCAAAGTAATCCACCGAGGATACTGTTAAACTACATTGAGTACTCATTTCCTTGTCATACGTATTTGCTTTACATACTCTACCTTTGATTTCACTAATGTTCGCAAAAATTTGCTACGAGGCTTCCTGCACAATGTGTTTGCTAAATTTCATGAGAATCGGTTGAGTTGAGTAGTTCAGGCGTGAAAACGTTATAATCAAATAAACAAACAATATTATTACGCGTGTTATATTACCATTATGATTAGAATCTGGTTTCGCAGATCTTTAATAAGATTTTGCATTGATTATTAATTTAACCGTATTTTGATTATTATTTTACTGATAATACATCTCTAATGAAGCATGGTAATATATGTATCTTCCACAAATGCCATTATTAAAATATAATACCTGTTACTAGCTTTTTTAAACTGGCTCATTATTTTTATTTTGTAATGGCTGGTTACGTTTGTAGTAATGGTTACAAAAGTGTATAATGATTTTTCCTTTTAAATGTGTCTAAAATAACTATTGCGTGACTCATTTGATTGCAAGTTAAGCTACGCTAATAAATAAGGGGTTTTGAAAAAGGCAAGACGACGCGCGTTCAGCTAAAGTTTGTAGTTGTATAGGAGGCAGCAATCACTCAACTATGAGGTAATGTATAAGCATTTGTAATTTAATTTCAAAGAAGAGGGTAAAGTTTAATTAGAAAAAATAGACCAACCGAGAAATTTGAGACGAAATATAAAAACACTTTTCGGTGGACAGGTTGGAGCAACTCGCTTTGCCAACTGTTTTACGTAAAATAATAGAACAGCTGCCGAATTCGCGACAACTTTAGGTGCAAAATAATACAGCGTACAAACAATACAGGCTCGCGGGTAGATTCGAGCGTCTTGTTTGCACAACTCAAAGTTATGCAAACACGTTGTTCAAACGAGGCTTGCGCTTGTGGATCTAGGCTTTGGGGCAATCCTACTTACATAAAGTGATGCCCTGATTGTTCGGAGGGAAAGAACGAGCCTGGATTATTTAAATAATGTCTCGTTAAACATTTAGCTGTTGGAAGGGTTGATCACTACTGTTTCTTTATTAAACCCTGCCCCCGCTTGGTAGCCTAACGAGCGCATTTCACGACTTCATTATCTTCACTGATTACAAGTACATTTTAACTTTATCCCTGTCATTGGCTATTATTTGCCAGGTTCTTTAGTTTTATATATAATCAATTAATTAATTATAACCAATCGGATATAAACTACTACCTACTCTTACCTATGATATTGTATTTAAGGTTCCTATAATTTGTCAATTAGTTGCACCCCACACAACGGAGAGTCGTTATTAAAAGCCAGGGAGCCGTAAACTGCGATTTATTATCCTTTTCCTGGAACGCATCCAAAAAACTGGTAATATTTTTTAGTGAAATACTAACCCCAGTTTTGTGATATTTAACTCATGGGATATTTATAGTATAGTGAATATTGACGCCTTTTAATGTTTCAAACTTGTCAAAATTTAAACTTGGTGAAATGGAATATAATAGTGTAATAATGAAAATTAAAAAATGAAACATTTTTTAATTCCTATAATTTGTTATATCCCTACTTCCCTACTAATATTATAAATGTGAAAGTAACTCTGTCTGTCTGTCTGTCTGTCTGTCTGTCTGTCTGTCTGCTACTTATTCACGCCTAAACAACTGAACCGATCTTTATAAAATTGGGCACACAGATAGTGTTGACCTCGAGAAAGGACATAGGCTGCTTTTTATCGAAAAAAATGGGTTAAAAGCGTTAAAATCGGGCATAAATGTTTGTAAGGAAGTTCGTTTTTGACAAAGTCCCATAATGACAAGTCCGTCGCGGGGTACGATAGACTTACTTAAAACCTTATCTAAATAATAAAACATAAAAAAACATTGATTTCGAGTCGACAACATATATCCGTAAAATTCGGATTGTCGCGTATTTTGTTAAATTCTAATGTAAACATATGTGACATGACAGTAGTGTGACATGACAGTAGCCATAATGGCCGCCCGGATGCCATTCTGAATTCATTCAAAAATAATACGTATAAATTTGTAACTATCAATTATCATAAAAATAGATGTGATTCAAATTGATTTTAATTTAATTTATGAATTTATGAAATATTTCAATAATAAAATAGCATCAGTTGACGCGCTGCGGCCGCGCAGCTTGCGACCAAATGTAAAATCGCTCTTAGAGTACAGGGATTCCCAATTGACAACACATGGCGGGTCATACTATTATAGTAAAATAGTTATTCGAATCCAATAATTCAAAAGCGATAAAATGTTTTAACATTGTTTCAAAATAAAATTATCGACTCCATTTGTCCATGTTCATGTTACATAAATAGTTTCTTAACTATTATTGCATAAATAAAGTTATGGTATTGACCACACCCGTACATTTTTAGCGAAAATAAATGTTAAGGACAAAATACAATTGATAGTCTTTTAAGCAAAATACTAACATTAATAAGTCGATCAGTATCTAAATAAGATATAACAATTATATCATGAATTATTATTATAAAGAAGCTTTTGCAACTTTTGTGATAAATAATTGCATTTATGAATATTGAAGCATGGTTGATGAACACTTGGTTCTAATAACAAACGAGCAAGGTCAACATTATTGTTCTTTTTCTATTTATGATATGTTCATTATATAATGTTATAGAAAACATGCATTTAAATAACAGCATATTTTAAAATAATTGTAGAATATCAAAGTGTATCAAAATAAGCCAAAATAGATGACGTTCATAACTGATAATTATGTTAATTTCGCATCTGTTATGAAAATCGTGATAGCCGTGTGGTGCCAAGTCGGGCGGATTAGAAACGCGAGGTCTGGAGTTCGAAGTTGTCTTATGTACATTATTATTATTATTATTATAATCTGTAGTTTTCATAAATACTAATTTTAGTATTATTTTTTTAATAACCAGCTCATTTTTAAATATTATTTAGTATCGGAAATGCAAAGCTTTCGCCCGCCTGGTAATCAATGTGTCACAAAGTTTATATGAAATTAATAGAGGTTTAACCTCTGTCAGGTAAAAGTACAAAATAATTTGGATTTACCTTGCCGACAAATTCAAATTTTAATGTAATGAGCCACAAACAAGGCTTAATAAAGATAAACTATAAACATACCTGAGCGCCGCTTAAATGTTAGTAGAACCAAAATTAGTTTACGTATCATTGATACTGTCATTAGATTTTTAGTTTTAGTTAGATGCACTAGGAGGCACGGGTAAAACGTTTTTAATAAATTTACTATTAGCGAAAAATATAAGATCTGATAGAAATATAGCTATTGCCATGGCGTCGTCCAGAGTTGCGCCCACACTTTTAAAAAGCGGTCATAATGCCTGCCTATTCGCCTTTGAGCGTCCACTCAAGATTTGTAGCAACGATTTCTCTAACATTTTTAATATTTCAAATCAAAGGAATACTGGAAATTCAATGCGGGATTGTTATTTGACTATTTGGGATGAAGATTCTGTAGATACAGCCATCGAGATCGAAGACATTATCCAACAAAATTTTTGGATTCCTTCAACCTGCCTCCCGGTACTCCTCCACACAAACTTTTGTTTTTTAATAAAAATACGCTTTCTACACTCAATAAAATAGAAAATTTCTACAATTTCAATTTCTACAATAGCCCCACACTAGGATTTTTTCCTGTGTCGTGGGTACCATGGACACACAAGACGTATATAGAAACACCCAGACCCAGAACATAAATCTATTCAGATTCCTGTCTGGCCGGGAATCGAACCGGGTGTGGTAGCTGCTCCGCAACGCGGGTCGTCAAGGTTGTCAAATTAATGTTAAAAGTGGGTTCACCTATATGTAATCTTACTCAGAAATTTAAAAGGACCAAAATTACTTAAAATAGTATTTTTCAATTCATAAAAGCTAAAATCCTATTATAATCGATGCGCTTTGGTTTAAATGTGGAGGCGTTGTTTGAAAAGATGTGTTCCGATATTGTTAATGTGACCACTAAGACTGTAAATTGGTTCAAAAAAGGGGTTTACGATATTCTGATTCGTCTTATTTTCATAACATTTTACATAACAATATGCACCTACTCACAAGTACACACTTAAAATTCGTTTTTTCACTCTGTGTTTGTCCGGGTAATCCTTAACCGGTTAAACCGATTTTTACGGGTTTTTTACTATAGAAAATGTTATGGAACAACATGTAGACTACTTTTATCGTAGAATTCCCACTGAGTGGAGATTTGCGCGGGAAAAACTTTGCGATACATTGATTTGCACGCGGGCGTCGCCGCGGGTACAGCTAGTATACTATAATTAAAAATGAAACATTTTTTAATTCCTATAATTTGTTATATATCCTATAATTAAAAAATGAAACATTTTTAATTCCTATAATTTGTTATATATCCTATAATTAAAAAATGAAACATTTTTTATTTCCGCTGATTACGTAGAAAGGATTATGTAGGTGAGTAAGATACGTAGATAGACGTTAGCAAACATTTTGTGAATAATATAGTTAGAAGTCGCGAAAAGGCAATCTCAAAGAAGAACAATTAAGAGTTTCGGGATGAATAAGGTTAATGAAAAATCAATGTACGTGCAGGTGTTAGGTATAAAAAAATGAAAACTCAGCATGCCGGCGTCGTTGCTCTTGATTGCAGGATTTCAGGCTCGAGCTCAGCGCTACTCAAACTATTCTCTCCCGGGTCGTATTCATGTGTTTGCTAAATATATGCATGTACACTGCAGTAAGTGTTTGTACTTACGTACCTAACACAGACACGGATAAACAAGTTAATTAACGACTATTTATTCTTGCCTAAACGTTTTGTATGAGATTTCAACACGTGTTTGAAAAACATTGGCTTTGTGAGATTATTATGCAAGTCATAATATTTATTTGTTATCTCGTCGTCAACCCATTACTGTCCCACTGCTGGGCACGGGTCTTCTCTCGGAATGAGAGAGTTTAGGCCATAGTCCACCGCGCTGGCCAAGTGCGAATTGGTGGACTTCACACACCTCCGAGAACATTTTTTTTTAAAGAACTCTCGGATGTGTAGGTTTCCTCACGATGTTTTGCTTCACCGAAAAGCAGTGATAATTAATCAGTGGTGCGTGCTTGGGTTTGAACCTCGGACCTCCCGATCGAGAGGGCAAGTTTTAACCATTAGGCTATCACTGCTCTATTTGTTATCTATTAGAATTTAAATATAAGCAAATATAAAATCATGAAGTCGTTTTTAATTAAATCGTTTGTTTATACATGTCCGTCTAGAATATAAGCGAAGCCTCGGTTATATTGTAGACAGATATTTATAAACAAATGATAAAATTAAAAACGACTTACTGACAAACTTACGAATATAGCCATGTTTATGCATAAATACATCAAACGGTATTACAGAATAGAAGCAAACGAAAACTCAAACCAGCAAAATGACTTAATGCTAGAGTTTACTGTGGAAATACAAGTTAGTAAGCGACCGGACTGACGGAAGTTTTTAAACAATCCGACAATATCCGACAAGGTTTATTCACTGTTGACAAACAATAAATTATCCTTTCGTAAACAAAAACTTTTATTCATAGTTATTTTTTTCTATAACGGTTCTATCTATCCTACCTATCTACCGATCTACCTATCCGTTGTAACGGCCTTTTTGGGGTTACATATCCAAAGAGTAAAAGCGGAACTCTATTACCAAGATTTCACTATCTGTTTCATGAACCGTGATATAGCGTGCTACCAAGTTGTCTAAAAAACTCCCACACATCAAAGGCGTTTTTTTTTTCCGTTTTTTATACATCCATCCATCCATCAGCCCTTTGATGTCCACTGCTGGACGTAGGCCTCCCCTAAATGGCGCTACTCCAACCGCATAATGTACGGAACCCTCCGCGTGAGTCTACGACTCGCTTTAGGCCGTTTTTTTTCTCTGTCATACAAGTTTGTGCTTGCGTGCATTACTGCTCCGCAACTCGCATCCTATTGTTGATCATTTTTTCAGTTTTCATTACTGGCATTCCTGGCTTACCTGGCATAGCTGGAAAATGTTTATTCAGATATTTCACTCAAAATTTCGTTAGATTGATATTAATATTAAATAAAAAGTTTGTTGGTGAGATTTATTTTGATAAATTGTCACAGCGAGAGATGTATAGGACAAGGGGAATTCAATCAAATAGGAAATATTATAAAATTAGATAAATACCCGGCTTCGCTTAGGTGACGGTAAATTGGACTTCCATTATATTTCTAATTGTTGTGAATGGTTAATTAAAACATCAATCATCATACTTGTGTCTGTCTGTAACTGTATGCAGCGTATATATCTGCACAGAGCTCCCCTGGATGAAATAGATTTTAAAAAGTGGAATAATTTATTAAGGTAAAACATTATCAGCATGGTACTAGATACAATCATAACATACCAAACTTATAACAAACCTTGTGTTTTACATACCGTCGTTTCGGTAAGGCTAATAATAAATTAGAAGTTAAATATCTTTCAAAATCAAATTAAGCTCGCTTTAAAATATTTTTTTTTACGTTTCTTTCGTTTTAAATAAAGCATAATGATAAATTTTATATAGTTCCAATAAACTATGTTCATAACACTTATATAAATTAGTGGTTGAAATGGGATGAATGAGACATCCATGATGCATAATCTAACTAGATTATACGAATGCTTCATAACTATGAAGCATTCGTGATTCCTTTGTATCAAGCCTTCTAAGAAGCTTAGATATAGTTATGAAGCATTCGTGATTCCTTTGTATGAAGCCTTCTAAGAAGCTTAGATATAGTTATGAAGCATTCGTGATTCCTTTGTATGAAGCTTTCTAAGTAGCTTAGATATAGTTATGAAGCATTCATGATTCCTTTGTATGAAGCCTTCTAAGAAGCTTATATATAGTTATGAAGCATTCGTGATTCCTTTGTATGAAGCCTTCTAAGAAGCTTAGATATAGTTATGGAGCATTCGTGATTCCTTTGTATGACGCCTTCTAAGAAGCTTAGATATCACGAATTTCTGCAGAGTAACACTATAAATACTGGTGTGGCCTACTATGTGACTTTGCATAATTAAGTACGTCAAGGAAATACACATTCTACGAAGACGTAACGACCATTTTAGATGTTCGCATTCGCAAGAATTGGTGCGTATGTTTTGCGAATCAACTTCATACAGAACATGGGATCTATCTGAAGTAAATTACAGATGTGTTGCTACTCCCGAGGACTATGATGGTCGTCGTCGCCGTCTTCTAATCTGTGTACTATGCTGGTATAAAAGAATAATAGTATGTGTGAATGTTAAAAAAACGAAAGAAAAAACTTAAATCTTCTTGGTTCAAAGCGTAAACCATAATTAAAATCTGCAGGGAAGCAGCCAAACTTACGGTATTTTCGGGCAGATCGATCGCTCATTTATATCAAATATCTTGTTCTTTGCATGATCCAATAAAATGGTCGACATAAAAAGTGTTATTATATTTTTTTTTGTTGTTAATTGTATACACATTCTGCTATTGTACTCGTATATGTTATTTAAATATTACTCAATTTTATTCCTACTTTTGATAATTTTTGTAACTAACATATGTACATAAACTAAAATCGTAGTAACTACAAGGCTTTTCTCAGTTTAATAGAAAAGACGAAAAAAGAGTTTTGAACTTTTACCCTTAAAGCCTGTTTTCTTGGATTCCGAGAAAAGAAAATAAGAATGTCTTTTCTTATAGCTTTTCTTTCTAACATTAATTGCCGTAGAACTCTGTTAACTGTAATAAAAAGTTATTATAGTTAAAATGTTATCATTTCATTATAAACCTATTGTCGTCAACCCATTATTGTCCCACTGCCGGGCACGGGTCTTCTCTCAGAATGAGAGAGTTTAGGCCATAGTCCACCGCGCTGGCCAAGTGCGAATTGGTGGACTTCACTCACCTCCGAGAACTTGTTTTTTTTAAAGAACTCTCGTGTGTGTAGGTTTCCTCACGATGTTTCCCTTCACCGAAAAGCAGTGATAATTAATATATAATACGCACATAAATCAGTAGTGCGTGCCTGGGTTTGAACCTCGGACCTCAAGATTGAGAGGGAAAGTTTCAACCATTAGGCTATCACTGCTCCTCCGATATACCTATTACAAATACATTAATACAGCGCTAAATTATTATTATAACACCGTATTTGACTATTCTACTATTGTACATTTGAACATCTTACACAGTCGTACTGCAATGTATTTTACTGAGAGGTAACACAAATTTAGTCCAAAATTGTGGAGCCTTCCAAGGGCAAAGTTTCGGAACTGAGTTGACAGTAACTTTAATTAAGTTGTTAATTGCTGACGCCTTGAAGTTTTCTTTGTGCACATTGCTACATCTAATCCTGCATACGAATTCGTGTTGACTTCAAAGTTTGATCCTAGTTTTGTGTAATTTAAGTGTTCTGTAGATTAATTATTACCGACTACAAAAAAGGGTTTTATTTTTGGACGATCTAAGTATTAACGTGCTTATAAACTATGATAGAGGGAAGTAAAATACGTGTAAAGATACGTGTGCTATATACACGAATTAGAAGTTATACTCTTTTGCCTTTGATAACAGTCCTACTTAATATTATAAATGCGAAAGTTTGTGAGGATGTATGTGTGTTTGTTATTCTTTCACGCAAAAACTACTCAACGGATTTGGTTGAAACTTTACAGTAGTATAGGTTATACATCAGAATAACACATGGACTATAATTTATACCGATTTTTTTGTAATAAGGTTATACTATAACGAGAAATATCAGATTAGTCGCAAAAAAAGTTGTCCTCTGAGAGCTATCTTCGCGTACGCTGCCTAAACCGTTGGAGATATCCAAACATAATGTACGGTGGGATTGTTTGGCTCACATAGATCTAAATAAAAGTCCGCGACAGCATATACCTATCTTTTATGTATGACCCACAATAACTCTTTTTATACTTTGAAAATTTAAAATATATGAAGTTGATGTTTCCATGGGTTTTATACAAACTAAATATTAATCCTTATCAAACTAAATGATTTCAAAAAATCAAGCATCTAATACAGATTAAATCTACTTTTTACACCATGTAAATTGGATAAGTAGTTTAGAAGATATTATGAGTATAACATATTGCGTACTCATTTGATTGACCGGCAGTACGCGCCGTGCGCCTCCGCCATATACAACGAAGTAGAAATTAATATTTAAATAGTTATAAATCACGGAGCAAAATGGGAAAGGTCGATGTGAATGACGTCCCTGTAGTTCCGGGATCAGAATAAGGCTACGGTATCCCCTGTCTGTGGTAAGAGGCGACTAAAAGGGGCTTTCGGGGTTGCTGGCGGCTAGACTGGGAGCTCGAAACACCCAGTCAGCAACTTCGGGAAAGATGTCAGCATGTGTGGTCGCATGCTGTCGTGAGAGCCAGGATGCAAGGAGCTTGAACAGTCCAGCCAGGCGATCCCGGGAAGGATGGTGGTATACGTGTGGTCGCATATCGTGGTAAAGACTAGATGGAGTGGTGGGCCCACCCGCTTACTTGGGAGGAGCCCGATGGGGCAATGCACTCAGAGGACTCCAGTTGCGTTACTTTGAAGATCCCGGAGTCCTGGTGCTATAAGAAACCCACATAACCCTGCGTCGCTCCCACGGCGTATGGTACCTTTTGAAGGTTTCCCCCTCGACAAAAAAAAGGTCAATAAGAATGAAACAGTGGAAAAAGTTAGATATGTCATTCAATCGTCATCGACCTTTTAATGTTACACAACTCGGCACATATGTCAGATTAGCAGTAGTTTAGGTCGTAGTTGACCACGCTAGCCAACTGCGCGTTGGTAACCGTCACGCGTTTTGAGACCCTTTCTTAAAACTTTTAATTTCAGATTAAGTATTAATATCCGTTGCCGACAAAACTAATTCAAATTAATATACGTGCCTGTGATTTGAAATTTGAACACACAGATTTAGGAAGTAGGGCAAGGGTTCAATCTGAAGTCAATCACAGATGCGTTGCTACTCTCGAGGACTTTGATGATCGCCTCATATAAAAGCAAGCCGGCAGCCACACCCTTCTAATGAAACACAAGAACTGCTTCACGGTAGAAATAGGTGCGGCGGTGATAACTCCCTGGTTGAACCATTGCTCTACCACCTTGCAAACTTTATGTGGCAGACTAAATTCCACGCGAGCGAAGCCGCGGGCAAAAGCTAGTTAATAATATTTGTATGAATAAATGTTGCTAAGAATTATTGAGATGTTATTATTAGGATTTGAAAAAAATCATAATAGAAAGAAAGAAGTAGAGAGAAGTATAGAAGAAGATAGGCGTGCGTTGATATGTCAGTGGTTACGTTAGTCAGATTTAGTTTTCAATCGAAATAGAAATGTAATACTTATAACTCAAGAGCACTAAGGAGTATCGATCAAAAATCCCCAAAACTATTTTCTACCCCGTCAGGTGCCGAGTTTCAATAAAATATGAAGTACGTCGTCGTCTTCAGTCAATTTTCTTGAAGAATGTTAATCCGAAATTTGAAGTAAATTGAACCAAGAAATCACGTTATCCCAATGAAATGCAAGCTTTGCCCCCGTTTTTCATCCCCTTTTTTGTTCTCGAGGGGGAAACCTTCAAAAGGTACTCGACGCCGTGAGAGCGACGCAAGGTTATGTGGGATTCTTACCGCACTAACACCCCCCCGGTGGAAGTCCTCGGCGCTACAAAGAGGACTCCGGGATCTTCAAAAGAACGCAATCGAAATCCTCTGAGCCCTTAGCCCCATCAGGCTCCTGCCAGATGAGCGGCTGGGCCCACCGCTCTGTCTAGTCTATACGACGGTAATATGCGACACACATACCTCGCCCTTCCTGAGATCCGCCTGGCTGGACGGTTCAACCTCCCACTCTAGCCGCCCGCAACCCCGGAAGCCTTTTTAGTCCCCTCTTACGACAGGCAGGGGATATTGTAGCCCTATTCTGATCCCGGAACTACAGAGAGGGCGAACTTTTAAAAATCCTTTCTTAGATCTCACTTGAACTTGAAAAGAACCCCTGTCCCAAATCTCATGTATCTAGGTATAGTAGTTTCCCCTTTTATATTTACAAATATATGCAAAAGGCCTGTGAAATTAGTATTCTTACTATTCCTGAAATTTACAGTCATCGCGTGGTATTCCTTTATCAGCCAATAAAATACAGCTAAATATTCAGCTTTATCTGCACTGCTTTGATGCCAACCGTACTAACGCCTTAATTGAAACAGTATACATGTAGGCGTGTCACGCTTAAACGGATCACCACGCGTTCAAACGGCCGATCGATGGACAGTAGCTTTCCAATAAACCGCCGCTATCAATAAAACCATTTTCATGGCAATGTATTTAACTGTACCTCGAATTAACGTTGTACAGAAATAAAGCGGATTTTTATATTTTTTATTACAATTAAACGATATGGTTCTCAATATGTATAAACTGTTTGATTTATCAAAGACTATCAGAACTCACGACTTCGTTCGTACAAACCATAATATCATCCTTTTAGATTTCCTTAGAAAATTGAGAGATCTTCCCGTCCCTTTTTTAACAGTAACCAATTAATATATCCCAGATTTTATTTCATACTAAATTTTATATATATTAGGCGGATATCTTAAATAAACTTTTAACCCCCATTTTATTATTTTAGGGGTTGATTTTCAGAAAATGGTAAAACATATTTTCAATTATCAAACCAGAAAGCCAAATGTTAAGTTTCATTAAGTTGCCATTAAAATTGGCGGACTTTCACATAAACTTTCCTACCTAATTTTATCCCCTCAGGGGACGAATTTCTAAGAATCCTTTTTTAGTGCACTATAAGAGGAGACATGGTATAAAATTTAAAGTTTTTTATTATAGTAGATTGGGCTACGCATTAATAAG
Organism: Spicauda simplicius; assembly: GCA_949699795.1. Taxonomy (NCBI): domain Eukaryota; kingdom Metazoa; phylum Arthropoda; class Insecta; order Lepidoptera; family Hesperiidae; genus Spicauda; species Spicauda simplicius. The sequence goes on from OX453056.1 coordinate 23,031,191, forward strand.
TCATTAGTTAAGTCAGTTTTCTCTTTTATATACACAGATATTTCTTATTTTGCTCTATAAAACATGAAATGTGTTTACAATCGTTCGGTTTTCGTCTGCCCCATTCCATCACACTCGTACATACTTCTATTAATGCATCTTACGGCGCGTTCGAATGTATTCGAACGTTCAACGAAATCTCGATGCTTTTCCACTTTGTCGGTGTGGGTCCGGTAAGTTTAGCGTAAACTATACTGTCATACCAACGAGCATGAATGTCCTTATAAAAGTAATTTTCCACTTGAAATAAAGTGCACGATGAGGGTTACAAATACGAGTAGAAGTGCCATTGAACTAAAATTCATTGGAATAAGAAATATAGATACGTAACTTCAAATATAATCTCAAAAGACCAAAACTATAAGAGAGACTGTCGGATGAAAGGATACATTGCAGCATTATATGCAGTAGTTTAAATAGCATTACGTAGGTACGCAAGTGGGTTTTATTTCATGTATTCTTTTTATCAACCCAGCCAGCTAATAATCCTGTAGCGGAACGAAAATACGCGTTGAAAATAAGTTTAGTACATTTTGAATACATGCCTTGACTTGACGACCCGCATGGCAGAGCTGTTACCATACCCGGGTTCGCAGCCCCGTTCAGTTCCCGGCCAGACACGTATCTGAATGTTTCGATTGATGTTCTAGGTCTGGGTGTTTGTGTATTCGTCTTGTGTCCATGGTATCCATGACACAGGAAAAAATCCTGGTGTAGGGCTATGAGTGTAGAAATTTATGTTTTTGTATTTGTTTTTGTATGTGTATTTTGTTATCCTCTTACAACAACTAAACAACACTACAGCGTCACAATATCGGCAGTGTTTACGTGTGTATTGCATTGCTACGGTTTCTTGTATTGGCGTTGTGGAAGCTACAAAAACATTTCGTTGCGATTGAGTTGCGTTGCGACACGCTATTCACAGTTGTCAACGCAAATAATGTTGTATCTGCTTTATCATCGTCAACTTTTGTGCTGTGTCAAAAGTTATGTTGGTGCTGCGATATGGTTAGTATCGTCCACACCGTTATGGAATCCAAAATGTGGTCAGTGTGAATAAATCAGTGCATTTTTGAACATTTTGGAATTCTTATTTTTGTCGGTGTGATGTATGGGCACACCTTTTAGCTAAATGCACGTAATAGTTTCAATGTACTTCACGAGAATAAGCTTCACCGTCAATCAGACTTAGTGGAAAATATAAATCTCCCTTATTTGTTCCTTACTCGAATGCTGTTCGTGATCGCTTATTAGTCCGGTCAAATTAGACATTCGGTGCTACATAAATTCGCAACAAGCTGAATTTCGGTACAATTGTTCAAAACACGATTATAAACAATAGCTGAAAGTTCCCCATCATTCCCGTGTGTGGAAAAAAAATTATTCAAGGTCAAATATCAAAAAAATGAATTTTTCGCGATTTTCAGCAAAACGGTAAGTTTTATCAGAAAAATACCTCAGACTAAAATTGTAGATCATTAAATTATCTATAAAAAATATATCAATACTTTTTTTCTCACGAGACACCGTTTCGGAGATATCGCAGTGTAAAAAGTTGTAACAGTTGCAATTGTCATAAAATGCACACGTTTCCACGCCACCTATGAGGTAGTGTACTTAGCGCGTTTGGTGGTTTGCGGCGGAACCAAAAAATGGTTCCGCCGCTGGGTATGGAAGGTTGCCGCCGCGATGCCTGTAGGGTTGTCTTGCGGGTGTCGACTTGCTCATGCCCACGGCTCCTGGGTGGCGGTCTCGGGATTGGACCGTCGCCCTGCGGATGGGGCCTTGGAGATAAGGCGGGCCTTTGTGTTTTCTGACGCGCGAGGGGAGCTTTATGGTCCACGCGGGGAGGGGCTGCGTGAGCGGCCAGGCACGGCGGGTTCGCGAATGACTGCGAAAGCTTACCCGTGTTCCCTTCGTACGGTGCGAGGAGAACACACAGTGGGGATTTAGCCGGTAAGAGTCCGGCATAACCCAGCTGCCGCCCCGGGTGGCTGGGTATCCATGAGGATTACCCACTTAAAAAAAAAAGAAAGACACTGAAACATGTAAAAATAAAAATAATAAAAAATCAACAAAAATGTCTTCTTAAAATAATAATAGAAACTCAATACAAACATAACAGTTGATAAAAACGCGTGTCCCAAGGCTACACTTACGTATAAATGAAGGGACTGGGTTTCATTTTACCTGATATTCTTATAGTTATAGCTGATGTATATTTTATATTTTAAGTGCAGGTTACAATGACCGACAGAAAAATATTTTAACCTATACTACATAATAATACAACTCTAGGGATGAATATACGTGACGTACTCATGCATGTTATGACAATTGCAACTGTTACAACTTTTTACAGTGCAATATCTCCGAAACGGTGTCTCTTGAGAAAAAATGTATTGATATATTTTTTATAGATAATTTAATGATCTACAATTTTAATCTGAGGTATTTTTCTGATAAAACTTACCGTTTTGCTGAAAATCGCGAAAAACTCATTTTTTTGACATTTGACCTTGAATAAAATTTTTTCCACACACGGGAATGAAGGGGAAATTTCAGCTATTGTTTATAATCGTGTTTTGAACAATTGTACCAAAATTCAGCTTGTTGCGAATTTATGTAATATCACCCTCATTTTTTGGTCTAATTTGACCGGACTATATGATAGATGAGAGAGGAAGAGCTTCATTCATTTCAATTAAATATTGCAGACTTGATTGCATACAGTGCAAATTCATGCTTTCAAAGTTATCGTCATAACTAACATCGACGGTTGCAGTCATAGTTACTCAAAGTAGACAGTTAATTAAGTTAAGAGCTTAGATTTGAACTCGGTACATGTACAGACTGGAAATATGAAGTCGTTACATACAACTTGATTTAAATTTATAACCAGATGAATCATTTTAGTTATGAGTAATATCAGTTACTACAGTAATATAGTTTTAAATAACTTATGCATATGGACTTCGACATGAATAAGAATAAAAATATTCTGCTGCTGCAGATAACTAATAAAGAGATACATCCTGATTATCTTACTAGTACAAATATACTCTAGTAGACAACCATAAATTATACTCTATTATTGTGTCATATAGTTTACTATACTACGCGATTAACTATTAACTGTACCATGTTATACTTAAGCAAAAATACTTTTAGTATTATGTAATATAATCACACTTATAAGAATGACCCGGATAGTGCCATAGTTTGGATTAACTCAACAAATCTCATCTTATGTAAAGCGACGACAGTTTGGATTAACTCAACAAACTGAATAAATATTAACCATTCTAATTCTGTTAATAAAATCACCCTTATAAGATTGACCCGAATAGTGCTATAGTTTGGATTAACTCAACAAATCTCGGCTTATGTAAAGCGACGACAGTTTGGATTAACTCAATAAACTGAATAAATATTAACCATTCTAATTCTGTTAATAAAATCACCCTTATAAGATTGATCCGAATAGTGCCATAGTTTGGATTAACTCAACAAATCTCGGCTTATGTAAAGCGACGGCAGTTTGGATTAACTCAACAAACTGAATAAATATTCATAATTCTAATGCTGCGTGTGTGAATGTAGTTGCCAAAACGTGATGCAGCATCTATGCAGTAGCGGGAACGCCAATCTAGATTCCTGAAAATACCGACGGCGCATGGCGTTACAAACTACTCCCGAAGGACTTTCAGTGAAAGCTTTTTAAAATGTTTATCTCAAGGAAAATATTGAAGTAGAGAATTGACGACATTAGTATAGCAATTTATGAAATATTTTAAATAACATTCAATTGTCATTATAGGAATTCTATATTGTATATTATTAAAATCTAGGAACCATACATTAAATACAGGAACGAATATTGTTTATATCGGCTATAAAATAATATTGTTAATTCGCTTAACAAACAGCCAATTGTTTCGTATGAAAACCGAAATATCGACGCTATTATGATGTCTATCATCATTATGAATCAAATATGATCTACATTAAGCTTTGAAATTTTGTTTATATACAATTGCATCTGTTTTGTAATTTTGTTTATAATTAATAACTCATTTATCGAATGAGTAGTAGTATTCACTTTGCACTTATCAGTTATTACATTGAGACAGTTTTATGTATATCTTATTGAGGGTTATGTAAGAAAAGACATGTATTTTTTTAAATCGTTCGAAAAAGAACTGAAACGCAGCTATAAATTGTAACTTTTGTCTCTATTGTTGTTTTTACTCTCAATTATAACGAGTCACGAATATCTTATATAATAATATAAAGAACAGAACTTAAATGGAGTGTCGCAATTATTCAGCATGAAATACCAAACGTATAGCAATAGATACAATTTGACACATTGCTCAAATGCCTTGGAGAGACAACAAAAATAAAGCGAAAAATCTCGTAGCCTCGCTCTTTCCGTAGCTTCGTAGCGCTTCGTAGGGCTCAATACGGCCAATTTGAAGAATTTCTAACTTTTAAAAGTTTTTATTCTTCTTGTTTTATAAATTCACGCTGCATAAAAATTAAACATTTTATTTTTTATATTTAAATTGACTTCTAAGAGTAATGACCGAACTAGGGTCATTACTCGTAGAAGTCAATTTAAGTATATAATTACGTTTTTGTTACGCCCACTAATATTATATAACAATATGACAGGTAATACTAGTAAAATATTGGCTGTCACCAACATAAGATTATAATATCCACAGCGAATGTATCTAATGATAAAAGGAAAAGAGCAAAGATCGGTATTAAATAGCGGTATTGAATTCGAGATGGCAAACTGGATATTGTTACATCAATAATAAAGGTCTTTGATTACGAAATTTTACCTGCGAATCTGTAAGCCACTTAAACATTAATGCGTTACAGAAGCGTAGCACGTAACCGTACATTTCTGAACATAGTTGACATTGTGTTGTACCCAATTTGTGGGTGAACTTTGAATCTAAAACTTTGTTAATACAATGAATATGCGGCACTGATGAATGTTTGTGGAAAAATTTTGTAAGTAGGTCGCAGACTGGAGCGTTTGGTAATCCCGACTGGATTCGTGTAGATGCTTTTATCAGTTTTATATAGTAAAGTCACTGTTTCAGATGACACTTTGATATGGGTCACTGTAGTTAATAACCAGCTGTAACGTTGAAGGAGAAAAAAAAACATTTGGCAGCCTAGGTACCTAACAGTTCTCTTAAATTAGTTAGTTCTATAAAAGTGCAAATTGAACTTCTTTCCGTTTAGTGAGAGCCGCCGGTATATTATTTTTTTGTAACACTTTTTTGACGTTATATATATATATTGTGCATAAATAATAATATTTGGTGTGTATTTTTTTTAGCTGTTTCCTTTTTTAAGTGTGTGGCGTCGAAACGTCAACTTTTAATTAAATTTTTTATATTTATTGTTTGACTTCGTTGTACATTCCCCTTGTGGGATACGCGTGCATGAATTCTTAATTATTACGCACAAACCCAAGGGGTGTAATTTATTTTTAGCAAGATAAATAGCCAACGACGTTGGATAACCATGTTGTATGATAAATACTAATGTTACTTAATAATAATATGATTTTAGTGACCAACCGGACGCTTGGTGACGGCCAGTTTCGGCCAAAGAAATTAGTTTCGCCCTTTGTTTCCATGTCGGCCGAAACCTTCGGCCAAATACTCAAGTTATTGTGCGTTTTTCCGTGGACTTCGCGGCTAACTAAGGCTCGCTTTATAAGTACTTTAGCTTTCCGCGTGGTGTTCCAAGTGAGGAACTGTTTAGTAGTTCTGGATAAATATACTCAATAATATACAATACAATACAATACAAAACATCTTTATTGTACACCATAAAACAATAGAACAAAAATAAAGACACATATTGAAAGGTACAATAGGCGGTCTTATCACTTAAATAGCGATCTCTTCCAGACAACCTTAATGTGGCTGAAGGAAATATTCATCTCCAAGAGAAGGTAGGGTGTACAAAATAATATAACAATTTTGGTATGTCAGCAGCTAATAATATACAAAAAAGCAAATAATAAAAGACATAAAATAGATAAACAATACGGGGCAACTTAGGGAATGCATAGATAACGGAAATATAAAATAATAGAATAAAGAAGGAATATACATATACATCCACCAATTCGCACTTGGCCAGCGCGGTGGACTATGGCCTAAACTCTCTCATTCTGAGGGAAGACCCGTGCCCAGCAGTGGGACAATAATGGGTTGACGACGATACATATACATAAATAGTAGATTAATGCGTTAGATAAAAATCTTTCACCTGCTTTTTAAAGGAATCCAGTGACTGTGCACGGCGGATAGCAATCGGTAAAGAATTCCATAAGCGCACAGCCACTGAAGTGAAAGATTTACCGTAAAAGGAAGAAGAAGAAGAAGGAGTTGAAAGAGAAAGATTTTCGTTCGACCGAAGTAAATGTGTTTTATGAGAGAGGTACAAGTAATGAAACCTCTCCTTTAGGTAGTTTGGACTATTTGAGTTAAACAAGACGCAATATAAAGCAGAAAGAATATGAGTATTCCGGCGAAGACGAATTGGGAGCCACTTGAGTTTCTTACGATACTCAGACACGTGATCATATTTACGAATTCCAATAATATCTAAGAATAGTCTGCTAGATGGAAAAGCCGTTTTGTTATGAACAATATTGCAGGTACTTCCCTATTTCAAATAACAATTTCTAAAAATAATTATTACATTAATCATTTAAATTTTGTGAACACCATAATTAAAACATTAAATTAAGAGCCTGTAGATCTAATATCTATGTATCATTGTATATGTATCATTTAACGTGTTTACTTCCAAAAGTATTTTTTACGTAAATATAATTATTTAGTTTATATGTTCATGGTAATAAAATTTATTTGTTATGTGCTATATGTACATATGCAAATAAGAGTGTTAGTTTAAAGCCTTAAAGCACTAGATTTCAGCATACAACCAAAAATTTTACTGTGTTTAACTTATGGTTTCGGTCTCGGCCGAAACTGAGACGAAGGCCAAAAGGTCGGTTATAGCTTCAGTTTCGACTGAAAACCCTGTTTCGGTCGGAACCTAAATATGATGTTACCATTAACGTAATATGCACATTTTATAATATTCTTAATACCGCCAAAGAACTAAGCTTTTAGCAGATTTGTATTCATTAATGACTTCATTTTCTTTCTATAACGTATGACGTTCTGTTCTGTAAGGTAAACTGGTGACATAAATCTATCCTTAATCATTGGATATGCTACGAAAAGTCTCTGCATCGTATATGTATATGAGCGGACAACGAACATGTAATTAGAACACAATTATGTATAATAAATTAGGGAACATTACTTATCTTTATGTACAGAAATTACGTTCATTTAGTTCTTTAATTTTAATAAATCAGCATAAGATTCAATTAAACACACAAACACGATTAATAAGCTATTAAGTATTCATTAAAAACGGCTTACGATGGTTATTTCCAATGGCTAAGTAGAAATAAATTATGGACTTTATTTCATGTTAATTAACACTGATGGATATTTATTAGTCTGCTTCGAGCTAATTTGTTCGTTTAAAACTGTTTTATTTCTTCGGAAAACAACGCTGTGTAGGCGATACTGTTTATATTACCATCATAATTCATATAAATATTTATTAGCGTCGTCATAAACAATAAATTGGTAAATAGGCAATAAATGGTGTTATTTTGTTTTATTAAAAGGAAAGCTTCCTATGAGAGGCTTCCGTTTTCAGTTGTTTTGTATTATATCTTAATGTTTTACACATAATTTGTACCTTTTTTTTATATCGAGGGGGAAACGTTATAAAGGTTTCCGACGCCGTGGGAGCAACGCCGAGTTATGTGGGATTTTTACCTCACTAACCGCCCCCCCCCCCCGGCCATCCTCGGCTCTGTGTGGAGGACACCGGGATCTCCAACGGACCACTGCCGGTGTCCTCCGAGCGCGATGCCCTCTATGGGGTTTTCCCAGTGAGCATTGTACTCAGTGCGCCTCCCTGGTGTTTACGATAGCATGTGGCCACACATGCCGTCGTCCTACACGGGGTAGCTTGGCAGGACGGTTCGAGCTCCCACTCTTACCGCCCGCAACCCCGGAAGCCCCTTTTTGTCGCCTCTTACGACAGGCAGGGGATACCGTAGCCCTATTCAGATCCCGGAATTACAGGGCTAATATAAAATGTACCTACATACGTTTATGTGAAATATTTTTGCGAGTTATAAAACCAAACTTTTATAAGAATAACGTATATTCTTATGAATACTATACTATTCCCGAATGGGGAATACTAAGCACTTTTAGAGTTTTAAACAGATGACAGCTTTGGCAAATTTTCTACGTTTCTTCCTACTTTAAGTTAATTTATGTTGTAAATTCAGTAGGTAGCTGAATAACACATGAGAGGCTACACAAGTCACTGTGAGCAGCCAAAGGCCGTATCTATTTCCAAGTTTCAGTCTGACCTCGTCTTTTTTATTATGTTGCTTTAAATTCGGTTGCTGAATAAATTTTAATTTGGTATGCACGCTTAATTTCTCATACTTGAAACATGTTGTTAATATTAAAGTACAGTATATTATAGTATTTCAAAATATTATCATTCGACTGCGATTTCGTCTAACTTTAATTAGTTTAAAACTTATAATTGACTCGTTGTTGTTACGAAACTATATTTTATGATATCATTATTTATGATTGAATAGTGTTTATCAAGGCACTGCTTTTCTAACAAACTGAATATAGAAAACTTTTATAAACGAAAAGTTCAGCAGAGAGTAGATTTCAACTTTTATTATATCGTCCTTTATGATAGCTGTATGAGTCATAAGCATAAATGTTGTCTTATCCAGAGAATGTTATAAAAAATATAATAAAATGATAGAAAAAAGAGTTGGGACTGTATTAGAACAAAAATGTAAAATATTCCAATAAACGTGAGCTTGTACCAAACGAACATAGATCTAGGGCCATGGGCGTAGATAGCTATAGCTTTATAAAAGGGGGAGGGAGGGATCCAACAGCGTCGGTCGGCGAAAAGAAAGTTGGCTAGTCTCTGAATTTCTTCTCACCCTCTGCAAAGGGGTTTGTCAATAAAAAACGATTGAGGTTCACCTGTTTAATTTCTTTTTCTTCACTTAAATATTCTAAGGCGAGGTGGTCCGTATCCCCCGTCCCTTATATACGCCCATGGCTTGTCTTTATTGCTCTTTTTATTTAAACGACAATGTTTTCACTAAAATAAATACGTTATAGTAACGTTATAAACAATAAAGAAAGGCTCTGTCTCTTTTTATACCAAAAAAATAATGGAGTGAGGAAAGAACAAGCTAATGCTCGTGTAGAGTAAATCTACCTTAATGCATGATTTTAAAAATATCATAAGAGACAGAACGCTTAGACTCTTTCATTTTACGAGATAAAATGTATTTAAAAAGTGTTCCATGGGAACAAAGAATTCGCGACCTAAAAGCTATTCGGACACGACGTCGTATTATGCGCCATTACGTTTCTTTTGTTTAAACCAGAAAAAGATGGATGATGCCTTTCTTGTTACGTTTTTCTGTGACACTTCGTTCGTGTATTATGAATATTATGCGATCAAGAGATTTCTAGTTAAAATTCTTTCTGCAATGTGCAATATCTTCTTACAAACTATGTTACACTGCCGAGAAAGTCTGAACTAAGAATATAATATCAAATGGTGAGAAAATCATTTCTATCCATCGAAATGAAGTTTACGGAACTTGAACGAAAATTTACGGATTCAGATAATTCTAGAAGATATAGTTCATTCAACTGTTTATGAAGGTGATAAGAAGAAAAGGGAACTTCTAATGTTTGTTGTACTGATAACACCATAAACACTAGATCTTCGTAGATCATGCATAGACCTAGTAAGAATATCAAACACACACAGATAACTATAATCGTTCCCATAAGCGGCCATACCTGAGTGGCGCTGTCAGATTGCAATCGATCCGCTTAGTTAAGTAACACCGACCCCGGTCAATCCTTAGCTGGAATATCGTGAGTCAAATTTCATGAGAATTTCCCATCTTGCAGTAGTGTAAGCGCTCGGTTGTGGCAATTGACGGTTTTAAGACATCGAATATTTCGCTTTGGATTTAACTAGTATCCAATCATACCGCGTAGGAATAGATCGGTGCGGTATATTCCTGGCGTCTTGGTTGGCGGAAAGATGCCGGGATTCTGCAGTGTACGAGAACCATTTTAAATCGCAGTAAAGCTATCAATATATTTAGAAGCTAGCAATAGTTGCACTTTAGAAGTACTACGGATCTCAAGAACCTATTTTGTCGAATCCCTTTCTTTAAACAGCAGTTAAAATTTTATTAGGTTTCCGCCAAGATATAGCTTCTTTGTAAGTAGTCAAGATAATTAAAAAATATCAAATTATATAATTTCGCAATAAAAAGGATCCAAAAATAATTACATAGATATTTGGAGGCAAGTTGTATATTACACGTTAAATCCACTCAGGTACCTCTTGCTAAATGTTTTTTTAAAATGAAGAAAGATTTTAGGATAGGATGAAAAGTAGCATTCCAGGGTTGATCACTTATGTTACGGGAGATGAAGATTTATTCGTCATATGGACTGATTGTTTGTGCGCTATTTCTATAATATAAAAAAGAGCGTGTGAACTGTGTAACTAGAATTTATTTTTGAACAATTACGATTGGACAGATTTATCGATTACCTGTCTTGAGCACAATTTTACGGCACCGTAAATACGGCGGTCTTTTTGACGGTTCTCTGTGTTCACTTTTTTCAATTCTTTTGCGTATACCGAACGCGGCGTAAACCGAACGATGGGAAAATTAATAGCTTTTACCCTTTGGCTTTTCCTTTGTGTCTTTTTCGTCTCTGTTCGCGACTGTTTGCCTGGACTTGACACGTGGTTCAGCGAAAATTTACATTGTTAATTGTTACAGGAGTATTTGGTCATCGAATAGTTACGCATATTCACAGTATAACTCGATAAATAATATTTTGTTTTTACGAGTGAAATAATAGCGTAAAAATAGTATTATAAAGTTACATGTGGATTTTGTATCTGTACGTAGCAGTACGCGAGCCGGTGATCCGATTTAAATACGGATTTTTATTAAATGCTTTATATAATAGCGTTTCTTATCGAGACTGTTCGAGTGTTTCAGTTGATTCAAAATTACCTAATTCCTTGTGGTAACTTTGTTCGTATAAATGAAAATACGCTTTCTATTTACTTATCGAAATTAAATAGCTAATAATAATAATGTAATCAAGTTACATTGGAATATTGTGGTCTATATAAATATATATAGATCAAGTATTTAACGCTTTAAAACTTACAGCAAACGTATCGTTTTTAAAAAATCAGTCAGTCATGATCTACATGACTGACTGATTTTACACATAAATAGTGATCTTTACCAGATGCTAATACTCACTAACTGTAACTATTTGATGTATATTAATACAAATGTAATGGGATAAATTGCTGCACGTAAATGAGGAATATATCTTCAATTCTACATACAGAATTAGGAATCTATAAAAATGCAATAAAATAAGTTATGAATAAAAAACACGACTGTTAAAATGTGTTGATGTCATTATATTATTGCATTGGTCCACTTAACATGACAATACATATTTTTAACTAAACGTCGTTATAGGTATAGGGTGAATGAGACTTAAATAAAGTAAAATATTTCTAAAACTCACTATACTACATACCTGCACATACACAAACACACTCAATTCAATTTAGTCTAGGGATTACCACAAAATACAAGACGTCTGCACACATTACATTGTATTGAACATATTGTTAAGTAGCGACGAAAAACTGGGAGAAGACGCTGATACCCGAGACACAGTTACGAACTGATTCGGGGATTAGAGGCTTTATATAATTTAAATGTAAAAATATGTCAGTAAATATGTTTATAATATGTTTAATTTTAAACGAAATTAAATAGTATTTATGCACTCACGTGTCACAACAGTAATATCAAATCTTAAATCTAACCTTAAATCAGCGATTAATCCCTGTTGAATTTATTATTTATTTATTTATATATTTATTGCACCTTTACAAAAAGTTACAATAGGGCAAACTTAATGCCTGATGGCATTCTCTACCAGTCAACCCTGGGTAGCTGGAAAATGAGTGGCAGGTGTTAATTTTAACCGCGAGCAATAGAAATATTAATATACTTAGCCATAAATACATATACATATATCATAAATAAATATATTTATATTATAAATACATATAATACACACAATAGATATATAAAATACATAAAATTAATATATAAAAATAAAATAAAATAATAGATGATTAGGAGACAGTAGTAGTGCTCAGATAATGCTCTCGGACAAGCTTTTTGAATATACACTTACTGGGCGCTTTCCTGATATCAGCGGGCAAGGCGTTCCATAACAAAATGAATTCTAAATTAAAACGCTGTATTCAGTCAAATATAACTGACTATGGATCTATTCCCATAAATGGAATAGGGCTTATATCCCGGAGATTAAACGGTTTCTACAATATTGACATACACCCGTCGGTGCTTAAAGCCGTGACCGCTTCGCTTAATCTGGGTGGTAAAAGTTAGATTGGAAGCCATGCCTAAAAAGTAAAAAGCTAAACGTAACTAAAGCAAATAGATATAATGAAGTAAGGTACCTACTGATAACAAGTTATAACTACTTAACTGAAATAAACCACACTTGATGCTTGCCAATTGTCAAATGATACTTAAAGCATCTAAGATTTATCCGTGTTAACATTATTTTAACAAACTTTTATTTTTTACTTCATAGGGAATAAGATAAACTTAATGCTACATAATGTAATCAAAATATCATAAGTACTACGTTAGTACGTGCAATCAATTTTGCAATGAAATATAATTAGCAAGGTAAGTAACATAATTTAACAACGATAAATTAATTTCATTTAATCAAAATTGGTGGGATGTAAAATTAATGATCTTGTGAAATTTATATAGAATTAAATGTTATTGAATCAAATGAGCGGATAAATAAGCATTTTGAAATGCGACTAAATTTCTGTTACTCTAAATCACTGGTTCCCAACCTTTTGGTGACGAAGGACCATTTGGCAAAATATCTGTCGTCCCATGGACCACTGGTATAATTAAAGAAAAAAATAAATCTGAAAATTAATATGGGATTATTATTTTTTTAATAAATCACGTGTACATTATTGTTCAAAGCAAACAATATTTAATGCGCTTTCTGTATACTCTTTACTAATTCCTGATCCTTGGTTCAGGCACGGCTGTCCGCTACTTGACTGTGAATGTGATAACTTCATAAATTATATATTTTTTTGATAACTTCTCGGACCACTTCAGGTGCTTCCAGGGACCATCAGTGGTCCGCGGACCACAGGTTGGGACCCACTGCTTTAAATTATCATTAAGGTCGGAGAATATAGATTACAATAAATCCAAGGGTGCTGCACGCCTTAACTTTTAATTAATTTTGAAGTGAAATTTCTTTGCGCGCTTGAGGGTGAAATTTTTATAGATACAAAAAAAATGTGGACGTGTTTCATTGGTTCCGTAAACAAAGTTGGAAAAGGGGCTTCCGGCGTTGCAGACGGCTAGAGTGGGAGCTGGAACCGTTCGGTCAGGCAATCCCGGGAAGGACGGCGGTATGTGTGGTCGTATACCGTCGTAAAGACTAGACGGAGCGGTGGGCCCAGCCGCCCATCTGGGAGGAGCCCGATGGGGTAACGCGCTCGGAGGATTCCGGTTGAAGTCGTTTCTAGATCCCGGAGTCCTCCTTTTCAGCGCCGAGGACGGCCACCGGGGGGCCGTTTTAGTGCGGTAAAAATCCCACATAACCCTGCGTCGCTCCCACGCCGTCGGGTACCTTTTGAAGGTTTCCTCCTCGAGACCAAAAAAAAAAATGTTGGTACTAACGTGCGATTGAGACACAAATATACTGTAGATAAACTACTACGATATCATTAGAGGTAAATTTTGTACCAGTAAGATCACGATGGCTCTGGTTGAAAATCGGACGGTTTAAAATTCAGTTGTCTCTACTTTGTTCTTTACTTTTGCATCAGGAGGATGATGTTTTTTGATGTATTTGTATTTATGAAGGTACCTAGGTAATGTTTGCATTTATCTCCATTTCTTTAGCACGCTACAGCCCAAACAGCTTTACGGATTGTCACGTATATAATCTAAATCGTCTTAGTTGTAAGAGTGACATAGGCTATATTATTTTTAAATATGGGAAAAAGGTACAATCTTTTTGACAAGCATAAGAATATGGGTATCAAATTAAAGCTAATAAGTAGACCATTACAAATATATTTAATTTACCAGTTATTTGTGTTTATTTTACAAATTATAATATAATACATTATAATATTAATACTTTCGTGCAAAATCCAACAAACAGTAAATTAAATAAATTATTGTTTATTGTTGGTGTACCAACCAAAAACACGATCGATTCATTTTAGAGCAGACGGCATTTTTGTTTTAAATTTAATACTTAGTTCTTTAATTATTGTAATGTTTTTTTTATTATCATCAATTTTATTATTAATTTTTTACGTAACCAAAAATATGACCATTTTTATTAAAATTTTGTCTCGGAAATCGAAAACCTAGGTGCATATAAATGAGATTTAAAAATTACTTTGCTAAGCAAGTTTTACTTCTGATATGTGTACTTTTTTCGCGTGCACTTTTTTCTATCAGGAGACCGCCGCCTTTGCGACTATTTGCAGAGATACAATTTAATTGCTGGAACTTCATAAACTTGATAACGGTTGGATCAGTTCTGCATAACGTCTTTGTGCAATTTTTTATTGGTGATGAGAACAGATATTTAAATGCATACTTTATTTGGAATAATGTACTCAGTACGGCCATAAACTGTGTTACAATAAAAAATATAAATATATTAATTTTTGAATTGAATAATCTCTTCATTTTTATGATTCTATGTTCATTGTGATTTCTTAATTTCTCGCCAATGTGGCCGTCCATGAAGTGTTCGTACGAAGAAGGCGGTCAAAGCAGCAATGGAAGGAATTGGAAGAAATCCTGTCCGAAAGTAAAAGATTATCTCGGGCGATGAAGATAGCACCATAAATCATGTCGCGTATTTTAAAATAGGACAGAAGGACTAAGGACTTGCAGCTCATAAGAGCCCTGTGGGTAATTCCTTAATTGGCAATTTAAAAATAATAGGGTAGTAAATCAAAACAACTATTTAAACGGTACGCAAATGAAGTTAACAAACAAAATGACCGCATTTATGCTGAAAGGTCAAAAGAAGCTTTCCATTAATGTACTAAGTACAACGTGGGCGTTATTCGACTTCAATCATGGTTTTGGGTGTTAGCTATAAAGAAGTGACTAAGCTATATTTTTATGATAACCTCCTCCTTTTTGAAGTCGGTTAAAAAAGGTATCAAATCATCGCCCATCGGCACAAGTGTATCAAGATAGGCACCATTCCTGAGTAGGTAGTTTTACTTCTTAACAATGTCATGGTCTATAACCAAAAATGGTTCCTTCGGCGGAACTAAGCGCCTGATCATAATGCTCGATCCACACAATCTTGGTTAGAAACAAATATTCCAGACTTCACCAGAGCTGACGAGTGACGGTTATTTAGTCCTGATGTTAATCCACTGGATTGCGATTTATAATCAGGTTTAGGTGATAACTGGCCTCCATGTTTAAAGGACTGTATTGCAGCCAACTTAATTCATATTTTGTATAGATATTAATGAATGCGAAATTTTGAATGGGTTGGGTCAGGTTGTGCCAACGCCCCCTCGAAGAGATCTCCACCTTGTCGTGGTGAGGGGGCTCAGTAACCGTGGCTTGGGGCGCCGCGGTGAAGCCAAGAGGGATTCCAGGGAGGGGACGCTCCGAGTGGGCTTAGCTGGAGGCCCGCTCCGGATGCATCCGAGGGAGCTGCGGGGGACGGTGTTTTCTGTCCTTCGCAGCCAGGAGGGGTCGCGGGAGGAGAGGTGTGTCGTTGCCGTGCACCCTGTCTCCCGCGACCAAACGGGGGCGCACCGTCAGATGCGTTGGCGGTGGGGCCGCAGAGGAAGAGGAGATGCGGTGTGTCGTTGCCGTCCTCCCTGTCCTCTGCGGCCGTTTGGTGGTTTGCGGCGGAACCAGGGATCGGATCCGCCGCTGAGTGTGGGAGGTCGGTGCCTTTGCGGGTGTCGGCTTGCCCTTGCCCACGGCTCCTGGGTGGTGGTCTCGGGGTTGGTCCGTCGCCCTGCAGATGGGAGCCTTGGAGGTAAGGCGCGCCTTTGTGTTTTCTGGCGCGCCTTCCTGTTGGAGGGGAGCTCCATGCTCCACGCGGGAGGGGGTTGCGGAAGCGACCAGGCACCGGCGGGTTCGCGGATGAATGTGAAAGCGCGCCCGTGTTCCCGCCAAACGGTGCGGAGGTGAAAACACAGTGGGGGTTTAGCCGGTAAGAGTCCGGCATAACCCAGCTGCTGCCCCGGGCGGCTGGGTATCCATGAGGATTACCCACTTAAAAAAAAAAAAAGGTTGTGCCAACGGAATTAACAGTATAGTACGGAATTACAGTTTTGACGACCCGCGTGGCCGAGCGGTTACCGTACCGGGCTGATGCGCAGTGGGTCCCGGGTTCGATTCCCGGCCAGTCAGGTATCTGAATGATGAGTTTAGATTCTTGTTCTGGGTCTGGGTGTTTGTGTATTCGTTTTTGTGTGTGTCCATGGCCCCCACGACACAGGAGAAAATCCTACTGTGGGGCTATGAGTGTCGAAAGCGTTTTAAGTTTTTTTTAAGTACTAGCGTAAATATTAGGAATAGCGCAAGGTTTGCTTGGAAATATAAGTATAGCTTGCACATCTCTATCTGTGTCAAGGCATAGCGTCAAACGCTACGAGCTGTAAACGCTGTCGGCAACCCGGGAATTGGTTTTCAATTGTCAATTTACGCATCTTTATAAATTATTCGATATCTGTCCTTACATGTACAGATAATATTGAGTATTTTACTTCGATATGAGTTAAATATAACTAGGTAAACGGTGGTTATTTTTTTGTTGGTTATTTGAATTGATGCGTTGTTTGTAAAATAGTGCGATGGGTACTGTAAAATAGTGCGGTATTAGTCCGGGCTGTGGTATTATTCTATTGTGTTAAAGTTATAGTTTACATTAGTAAATAAGTTATTTATATTAGTTTATGTTTATGCATTACTATCACTATTATTCTATATATATTCGTTAGTTCGGAAGATGATACTTCTACGAAAAAACAAGAAGCAATCAAATCACGGAATATTGTTTAGTTTTCTATACATTGCACTATTATTGTACCGCTCTGTTGGGAACAATTGGTATATTGGTCATCATCAAAGTTAGAGTTTCCTCAAACTATTCTAATACGAATTATAGGGTGCGACAGTAAGGTATGAAACTGCATACTCTGGAGTCGGGAACTTGATCGCAACTTGCCGGCGTGAAGTTAATTTAATCGGATTTATGTTATCTTGTCGTGAAGACCTACAGTGCTAAGTTCGTTTAAAAGTTCATTTAAGGGATAGTTCAATAGATCGAGTTCAGTTAAAAGAATGAAGTAAACAGTAATTGACAATTTAAAGGGAAAAAAATATTTACAAATATTATTTTTGCAGAGAAATGAGTATGAAAGTTCAAAAACTACTGATAGTCTTTAAGTTTTCATAAGTCTATCACAAATGCGTTGCGACTCTCGAGAACTAAGATGATCGTCTCGTATGAAGTAGGTAGGAAATGGTAGAACCAGTATAGTTCGACCGGGGAAGTACCACCGCCACAACTATTTCTAGCGTGAAGTATTTCTTGCGTTTCTATAGATGGGGTGTGGTTGCTGGCACACTTTTATATGAGGCGACCATCATAGTCTTCGGGAGTAGCAACACATCTGTGATTGACCTCAGATAGAACCCATGTTCTGTATGAAGTTGATTACAGATGTCCATGAGCGGCAGTGATCACTTACTATCAGGTGAACTGCATGCTCGTTTGCTACTTCAGTCAGATAAAAAAAAGAAAAAAAGTGAACTGGCAAATATTCCCTTCTTCCGAAGCGTTGGAACTGTTTCAGGCTAGAAATAAGAGTGGCGGTGGTACTACCCCGGTTGAGATATACTTTTTTCACCACCTAGTGAAACGAAAAACGTCAAAACGTTCTCAGTTATAACATATCAATTTATGGTCAAAATTGTGTAGGATTAGATTATTGCCTTATTTTTGTATTGCCAGCGTCTTTCCCAATCTTGTTACACGAAAGTTTTTTAGTTTTAAAAAAAATATTGAAATCAGATCAGGCTCAGTTCATTTTATGGCTTCCGATTTACTGGACAGATAGGTATATTTTAGAAAGGAATAGTGTGTTTGTAAATTTATCTTATGAATAGCGGGAAATTGCTTATTATATATTTACATGGATTTAAACATTTATTTATGTGTAAAATCTTGCTTTACGATCCATTGATTTTGAAAATAGTTTTTTATTTTCTTAACACTGTAACGAAACTCAAGGGATAACGTTTGTTTCTTGTTTACTCTCATCTATATTCATTTAACCTTTGTTATCTAAGCATATTCTTACGAATATAGTGCGAACAAAAGTGTCGTTTTTTACATCAAAATATTTTTTCTTAGTGCTGGGCACGAGTTTTCTCACGTTTACTCTCTATGCTTAAGCCCTAGGCCATTTTGAGTGGAGTGAATGGGTAGATTTCGCAGCTCGAATTTCGAATTAAGTAGAGACCATTGAGTCATCTAAAAGATCATTTACTATACATTCAAACTAAATCATCACTACATAGTAGGGTGGCCCAAAAAAACCGACTATTTTTTTTTTCGAGTCTCGTACCAAAATATGAAAGTTTATGATGTTTTAAGAGTCCCCTCCAAACGGCAGGTAAAAAAAAATTTTTTTAAGGGTCACTCCAAATTTTTAAAAATTTCCAAAATCGTCAAAAATCGAACTTTTTTTTTTAATCATTTTTCTCATTATTTCATTTTTTTCTACAAGAAAAATAATAAAGATCCTGAAAATCTCAAGTCGAAATTTTAATATTTAAAGGTCGCTCCAAATTTTTTAAAAGAATCTGAATCAGGAGTAGCTCGAAAAGATATAAAGTACTTGTCTTGGAAACTTTAAAAAAATTTTTTTGACCTGCCGTTTGGAGGGGACTCTTAAAACATCATAAACTTTCATATTTTGGTACGAGACTCGAAAAAAAACATAGTCGGTTTTTTTGGGCCACCCTACTACATAGGATAAAACAAAGTCGCTTACCGCTGTCTGTCCCCATGTACGTTTAGATCTTTAAAACTACGCTACTGATTTTAATGCAGCTATTTTAATAGATAGCGTGATTCAAAAGGAAGGTTTTTATGTAAAATACGTGCATAATATAGTTGAGGAACACTGAAAATTTTAGATTTTTAATTTTTAGGCAGAACGAAGTTCGTCAGCTCAGGTCATGTCAGAACAGGTCAGGGTCAGCTAGAATATAAAACATGATACATGACTTCAAATATTACAGGTCAGTGATATTAAAATTCCAAATTATTGCCATGGGTGACAGGTTTTTCGTCAACTCGGCGTTTTTTTTTTTTGTTTGTGAATAGTAGCGGTATTTGACAAATAATTGCTTATTGGCCCGATACGGTGATTTGTCGCAGATTGTTACCTGTTACATGATATTCTCGAATCATTCTATCAAACAATTAACACGGTTGCTGGGGAAAATCCTATTTGAGTTTCATATCAAAACATTTGCGATTCTTAATTAAAGATTTTATAATAAATGTTTGTATTTAGATATAACAAATATTTGTCTGTATTGAAATTTCACGTTGATGTTTACTTTACGGTGGCGAGTTTGCGTTTAAATCGCTTGTTTAAATTAAATATTGAGTTTCACGTAGTAGACGGATTTGTAATGAAAATACTCTCGGTTCTCGGAAAATTGCGCCCACTACCACTAACGCAAGGCTTGTAAAATGTTTGCTATTTTTTTTTGTCCTTTGTTTTATACTTTTTAGCTTTCATATTCGGTTCGTTAATTTATTTGATGTGTCGTCCGTTAGTGCGCCAATTTGTTTTACATTTTTGGCCTCGTAACGCCGTGTTTTGACTTTAGTTACTGTTGCTCTGCTTATACATTTGATATATCTATATGCGTGCCGGCATGTTATTAAGGAGACTGCACACTTTCATGCGACTATTTTGTTTTCGAATAAGCTTGCGGTTGTAGGCGCCACGCCAGAGCTTCACTAGCTCGTGCCGTCGGTTTCGGCCATGCATAAATCCAAAAATTTGGCGATGCTTACGATGGTGTACGAGGGTGGCGTCGGCATAATGCCATACCCACGGCGCGGC
Source organism: Spicauda simplicius (assembly GCA_949699795.1). Lineage (NCBI taxonomy): Eukaryota > Metazoa > Arthropoda > Insecta > Lepidoptera > Hesperiidae > Spicauda > Spicauda simplicius. The sequence goes on from OX453056.1 coordinate 23,051,726, forward strand.
GCAAGGTCGTTGCCCGCATCGATCGTTGACGACAAACGCCGCGCCTGTGCGAGACCGCACACGCCGCGCTACGGGCCCAACCTAACCTCGCTGTGTATAGTAAAAACTCTGAGAGTTCAGTTTCAAAGAGGGCGTCCGAGGGCGCAGTCGGCGCCTTAAGCCGTCGCGATCGTACCAGCAGTCCGCCGACGGCGACTTTCCGGCACTCGCTACACCCGCAACTGTGATAACAAACACCAAAATACACGCTAGGTAGCCAACACTAAACATAGCGCATAACGCATCGCACGTGGTGCTGCGACCCAGTCGCGGTGTACGTTGTTTATTTTGCGTTCGGTGGCCATGGGTGTGGTTCAATGGCACTTACGCGATCGTGTCCGTAGGGGTCCGCGGGGTGGGGTTCCCACGTGATCTATTAGACCCCACCGTTCCCCATTCTACCTTATCCCATTAGAAATAACGTTGCATCCTCAGCGGTGCATCTCGATTCTGCGCATTGCATCCGATGTGCTTTGGTGCTATTTTACAACGGCCGGCAACGTGGTCGGATGTACGTGAAAAGCGACTTTATTGGAATGCATTTACGACGGTAAAGCGACGTCGTTGTACATGCAACGTTTCATTATTCAGCCGTTGCGGCAAAAGTTATTTATCGCGTGGCGTACGTTAATGGTGCATACAGTAAGGAAATAGGAGCCGTATGTAAATGGGATTGAGTTGAATTTGCGAGGTATTTGCACAAAACGCATGTTGTATCGAAATTTTTCCGCAGTACTGGTATTTTCTTTTCGTTATTTAATCGTGTTCGTGCTTTAGTTTAGATACCTGTAAATATTAAAAATGATAATTTTAAAATTTTAGTTACCGTGGGATTGCATGAGCTTGTTTTCAATTCGCGTATTTAAAATAGCGGTATGAATTATGTTCAAAGTTATTTGAATTCCCTCGCCTAAACGAACTACAGTAAAATTTTATGGAAATGCAAATTTAGATTAACTTATTTGAATGACATATAAAATGTCTAAATTTCACTTCTGAAAAATATCTTAATGCCTTAATCAGTATTTGGCTTTGAATTATATGGATCCAAGACGCGATAGGTACTCCATATCAGACCCATACGATGTCTGATATATATCGTAATTGTTGTAAATACTTTTTTTGTGGACGTCGTTCGTGAGTACAAAATGATCTATCACATTTAGCACACATTTAAAAAAATGTACCCATATACCTCCAATCACACATAGATACGCATGAGATTATTACACGCACACTACTTTGAATAAAATATTATTATTTTAATAACGATTGTTAATAATAATTTTATTACCAGATAGTACACGTATTGTTCTAGATTCTCCTTCATTTTATGAACAGATTTAGGTAGCATCGTAAATGTAGTATTAGATATTTCACACATCAAACAGTTTCTGAATACGAATCCATCATGTATGATTAGATTTTATCATATGAAAGGAAAAATGTTGAATTTGTATAAACATTGAATGCTTTCGTATTAGGCTTATAGGCGATAAAAGTAGGCTTCAGTTGAAAAAATTGTATCCAATATTAGTAGACTAGATTTACCTATATCTAAACGTGGTATACGTCTAGATGTAGGTGTATTTATTTGTAAGCTACTTTAGTAACACATAAGCGTTTGTATTGCCATCAATCATTATGTATTGTAAATTGGTACTACATATAATTTGTTATCTTATTTATCGAGTACCTTATTAAAATTAAAAATTACTGCAGTTTTTCATTTCCACTACTTAAACAAAATAGGCTAAAAAGCCTAAACCCTAAAGCTAAAGCGATCAGTGTTGGTAATCAGATTTAATATTTTAATATTTAAAGAGGTAAAAAATTAGAAAAAGTAAAGCAAAGCCAAGTGAAGGAAATCTCCATTGCTATTCTAGAATTGCTTGATTAAAGATCCTATGAAGCTTTAAACAGAACTTTCAATTCCTTTCAGTTCACTAATCGCTTGAAGCTAAAGATATCAGCTAAATAATTACAATCTCAAAGGAAAAAAAGCCCAATCATGCTCCATTGAGTGTTTAGCAACCTATTCAAGTATAGGTATCGTAGCATGTTGATAAATACTTTGAAGAATGTCATTACGCTACATGCCTGTGTAATTGAACTGCGGTAATCACATTCTGAAATTGAATGCTGTTGAAATTTAAGCAATAGAAAAGCAATTAAGAATATTACAATGCCCGTTATGTCGATATTAGTTGGCAATTGGCTTGCAAAGTTTAATTAATATTAACAGCTAAAGCTACAAAGCAGCGTTGTAACGCAATGCCGCAACAAGCATGCAAGCCTGACCAATAAACGGTCGAACTAGACTGAGTTTAATTACCTAGTAAAGTTAAATTGAAGTTAAGAGCTAAAGTTACAAAGCATTACACTAGGTAATAGCATCCAAGCTTGCAAGCCAAACCAATTAGTAGACGTGGAGCAGTCGGGGTGCGTTAAAGATTTTCGTAAATAGTTCGAGAGCGACTCTGCGCTCGATGCAGACAGGTGCACTCTTCCCCGAATGCGTCCACACTGTGCCCCCCTGCACGCTGCTATGAAGCCCCGTACATGCGCATGCGCTAAGTCAGCTGTACAAAGTTTTGTAGTACGAGACTTGATTAACTTTTCGATTAAAATTTTATGTTCACGTTCAGCACATTGACTGCACAGGGCCTGTTACAGCCTCCAACTGTATATGTAATATATATGCAATTAAATATTACAACCACCGTACTGCATCAGTAAGTAGGTATATATTGTTGGCTATGGTAAAGTTCATCAAAAATTTATCACGGCGGAAAGTTTGTAGATTTCATATATATAATTAATAACTTGTCAACGGCTCTATTTTAGCTAGCAAGACAAGAAGTATGTACAGATAACAAGCTTAACCTATGATGTGTTCTATTGATAGGCAACGAACAATCTCTTACTTCTTCGTCGCCAAGAAGAAAGTAGCACAACCTGACAGACATCTACCAATATGAAGTGCACTTCACTATACTTTTGCCTAAAAATTCAAACAATTCAAACTCAAAGGTAAATAAAAATCGGCACGGAGGCTCGTTATCAAACTAACGGCGTAACGATTTGAAAGTTTCGTAATCGGTCATCTATCCAATGACGGATGTTCGGTGTTGTTTAACGTAAGTTAAGATTGATTGATTAGGACTTTGATAGCAACGGCTCTACTTTTCGACAGATAGGTAGATGGATCTGTTCTGTTGACTAAATGAAATGGATTGTTTTAAGCACTATGAAAACACGAATCGTGCATTAGCCTTAAAAATCATCCTACAAATGAATGAAACGTTATAATAAATAGAAGGTCAATCGATGACATATTATTATATTTCGCTTTCCTTTATGTCATCTATTTGACAAAGTACTTATGCTTGCTCAATAATATTGGCGAAATGTCTTAACACAGTGTTAGGACATTTTGTCAATATTATTTGATTCGATTTAGATAAATCATTATGAACATACGCTGTGTTGTATCTAGAACAAATCTCGAGCTAAATCGGTAAGTAAACATGGCTAGTTGTAGGTATCTACGTATCTGTAGTTTCGGGATCAGAATAGGGCTACAGTATCCCCTGCCTGTCTTGAGAGGGGACTAAGAGAGACTTCCGAGATTGGGAGCGGCTAGAGTGGGAGCTTGAACTGTCCAGCCAGGCGATCCGGGGAAGGACCGCGGTACGTGTTGTCGCGTACCCTCGTAAAGACTAGACGGAGCGGTGGGCCCAGTCGCCGATCTGCGAGGAGACCGATGGGGCAATGCGCTCAGAGGATTTCGGTCGCGTTCCTTTGGAGATCCCGGAGTCCTCTTTGTAGCGCTGAGGACGGCCACCGGGAGGTTTTAGTGCGGTAAAAATCCCACATAACCCTGAGTCTCTCCCATCGCGTCGGGTAGCGTTTTAAGGTTTCTCCTTCGAAAACCAAAAAAAAAATGTAGGTATCTAACCAGTGAGGCAGAATTTTCATAACAAATGGAAGCACTATCATAATTATGGGTTCAAAACGCCGTTGGACTCTAATCTCCAAGGGATAGAGCCGCCTTGTACGTGTCGTATATGTAGTTTCTTCGCAACGGGACACGCCTTGCCATCGGAACTGATAGTAGATTTCATGTAGAGATTCATCACTTCATGAAGTGAACTATATACGACTTGTAATATAAAGTTATTATCTTTAGAGGGTTTTTAGAAAAAGATCAAAATTTTGATACAAAGCCTTTGCATGTAACGAATCAACAACAAAAATCTCGCTCAATGGCGATTTCTTATAATATTTTGCCTTATTAACATCGAATCGTTTAGTTATATTTGGTAAAGAATCTAGAATTATGTAATATCATTGTACTCACTGCGTCTATTATATATCGAAAGTAAAATCTATGGCTTAAATTACACTGCTTTCAATCTACATAAATCTTTGTATATATAATTTAGCCATTTAATATGACAACATGATATATTTAATGAAACGTTAAGGACAGAATTGATATCAGTGTTGTTGGTTGTGGTCGAAATAGGTTAACCTCCGAAACGTCGGGTTATCAATAAACGACATGACAGGTTAAGTTACTACGGTTAGAGGCTGGTTTTCGACGTTTTCATCAACATTTCAGTACTGGAGAATTGAGAACGTTGTCGGTGTAAAGTTAAGTATTTGGCCTCGTCTGTAACAAGAAAAATAATAAATTGTAGTTAACGTCATTATTTGGTTTGTATTTTTCATATGATTTATTTATTTTAGCAAGTTAAAACTTCTAATAAATCTTTTAAAGTTTTTTCTGTTCGTTTTAAAATACTCGTACTTTCTCGATTACGCTTTGAAATTTAAGACACAATTTTAGATACCGAGCACAACACCGAATAATATGAATAATCTAAAACTCGAGAGGGGCTCTCGAGACAAAAAGCTTAAGGTACTTAATAATAATATAAGTCGTAAACATGTTTTATAATGTATCAGCAGAAGCTACGACTTCGAGCGAATCGTAATACATATATTCATTACAATTGAAGCCCAAAGCCAAATACTAAGTTTCACGGAGCTTGCATCAATTTTGGCGGATTTCTGAGAATATTTTCAATCCATATGTCTTATCATATTTAAACCGAATTAAGTTAATAAAAAATTGGCGCTCGTTCATACAAACCTGCCACCCCATTGTTTTCATAGTAGTTTGGTTGTACGTTGATATGTCACTCATTACGTCAAACAGATTTAATTTTTAAACATGTGTCAAAAACGAAACGTATTTAACTCAAACGAACTAATGAGTATCGATATCAACTTTGACGCAAAAAAACCTATAACAATTTAAACCCTGTTAGGCGTTAAAAATGGTTCACCAATGTCGTTAAAAATATTTCACCGGAATTTGAAGTTGATTGGGCCAGGATATCATGTTGTCCCTTACAAATTTTGCTTCCGGGTTTTACCCCCTTAGGGGACGAATTTCTTAAATTAAATCAAATCCTTTCTTACTGCTCAATTACTTCATAAAAGAAACGCTTGTAGGTACCAAATATCAAGTTTCTAGTTACAGTAGTTTGGCCTGTGCTTTAATATGTCAGTAGTTAAGTCAAATTAAGTAGTAGAATGACAAAACGTAGAAAAATATAACGGCGATGGCATGAAATTGTTTATCAAAACAAGTATTTTCGGGTAGTTTATTGCGATGCAGGAGGTATGTTTTAAAAATTAGAACCAATAAAATAGCCTAATTGTTGAAACATGCACTTTCGATCGGAAGGTCTGAGGTTCAAGGTGGAGGTCCTGGGCACGCACAACTGATTTTTCTAAAATTATTTGCGTATTATAAAAAACATCGTGAGAAGACCTACAGACCCGAAAATTATTTAAAAAAGTTCTTAAAGGTGCTTGAAGTCTACCAATTCTCAATTGACCAGTGCGGTAGACTATGACCTAAAATTTTCTTATTCTGAGAGAAGACCCGTGCCCAGCAGCGAAACAATAATGAGTTGACGACCACCAATGAAATGATTAATTTAAAATTATACTATAATAAACAATTTGCAATGTAACTGTATAAAATTGTAGATTTTATTCACGTTTCATAGTAATATTCGTATAATTTTATTATTTGTGCACAGTTGACGTTTGATTTGTTGCTCGGCCAAATGACAAATGACGCGTAATTGTTATGCGCAACTGATTTTACCCAACTTCGTCAGAAGGAGAGCAATATTTTTCTTGCATGTTTACGTATGTTTGTAACAATATTCATTTCTTTAGCACACTTTACAAGTAAATGCCTTGACGGATTGTAACATATAATACAACTTATTGCAATCGTCGCAATTTGGAGATGTAATTTTTAAATATAGCTCAATCGATTTAAGATACATATGTACATTGCAAATTAAAAAAAAAATAACTTGTAAAGAAGAAATGAATAGGCCATTCCCTCAGCTTGGCCCACTTCGAACTACAAACACACATACTTTAATAATATAAAACATTCATTATTTACTTTACTGAAAATATAAAACCCATACCTAATGTTAACAAAAAAAAAACATACATTTCTCGTCTCATAAAAGTTGTAGTAAATAAAAACTCTTTTCAAATTATGTATCACGAAAAATAAAATTCAGTTCGGTATTCGGTTAACATCAAGTTTAGTTTTTATTTTCTATATAACTCACGCTGACAGTTTGCTTAAATCAAAGCAAAACTTAGTTTTAAAACTGATGTTTTGAAATTTTAAAATCGTTACTTATGGACAGTGATTTATGAAGCAGTTTCTTATTTTAGCGAGTTTTTTCATAAAATATTTTTGCATACTAGCTATTAAAATTTGTTCGTAACATTTTCTTAGGTATTGAAATACAAACCAAACATTTTCTGAAAACTTTAATCAGAATATGTAATTGCTAATTCTAGACAATAAGTTCCAATACATCAGTGGTTCCCAACCGATGGTCCGCAGACCACTGATGGTTGCTAGAAGCACCTGAAGTGGTCCGAGAAGTTATCAATTTTTTTTTATAATATAAGAAATTATCACAATGACAGTCAAGTAGCGGACAGCCGTGCCTGAACCAAGGATCAGGAATTAGTAAAGAGTATACAGAAAGCGCATTAAATATTGTTTGCTTTGAACAATAATGTACGCGTGATTTATTAAAAAAAAATAATCCCTTATTAATTTTCAGATTTTTTTTTATCTTTAATTACACCCTCGTACCGGTGGTCCATGGATCGACAGATATTTTGCCAAATGGTCCTTCGTCACCAAAAGGTTGGGAACCACTGCAATACATGAATCACGAAGAAATACATCTATAAGTATATTCGCTATATACAACGTGTTTGTCCAAACCCAGCTGTTTTTAGCAGCAAGAAAATGTATGCGAAAATACATGCACTACTTACCCTCGTACTCTACTGATAAATTTGTTTTTAACACACTGTACACAGTTATAAATAACTTGTAGAACCCTCTACTTCGTTCCCGCGAACCATAATCCATCTATTAGACTTTTAAGATCCACTGCTGGACATATATTACCCCCTTAGGGGTCAGTTTTTCGAAAATGGGGGAAAATTATTATATCAAACCCGATAGCCAAATACTAAGCCTCATTAAGCTAAGATCAGAATTGGCGGTTCTTCATATAAACCTGCCACCCTATTTTTTCATAGTACTTTGGGCTGTTATACGTACGTCGATATGTCAGGAATAACATCAGCTAGATTTAATTTTCAAACAGGTGCCAATAAAAAATGTATTTGAACTCAAAAAATTAAGAAGATATCAACTTAGATGCAAAAATCCCCAAAATAATTTTCTACCCCTTTAGGGGACGGGTTTCAATAAAATACGAAACACGTCTTCCATAAATTCTAATAACCAATGTTTACCCAAAATTTGAAGTAGATAGGACCAAGAAATTACGTTGTCCCATACAAACTTTGCCCTCGTGTTTCACCAACTTAGGGGGTTTCATAAAACCTTTCTTAGTACTTACCCTATACAAGGAAACAAGGTGCAAATTTTAGGTTTATATTAGTTTGGGCTGTGCGATGATATGTCAGTAGTTAAGTCAGTTTACCCTTTTTATATGTATAATAATAGATATGATCGAATAAACTCATTGATATCGTATTTTCAAACGAGAGAGACGACCATTGAAATAGCATTCATGGAATGTCATGACCAAAATCGAATTCCATTCGTTTGAGCTTAACCACAGAAATCGATTTGGTGTTTAACTAAATAGTTGACGACTAACGAGATGTTTAATTAGTTTTCGTATTCGTATTTAAATAATTTGTTGATTGGTTTCATTACTAACTTACTATCCTAAATATGGTAATGTATATTGATGTTATACAAAAACAGACTTACCTATTAATACGTATATCAACGCACAGCCGCAACTACTTTGATTAAAAACATGAAACTTTGCACTATGTTTCCTTTTAAGGTGAACAAAGAGACAATTTTTCGAAATTCGCCCCTTAGAGAGATAAAAAAGGGGGGGAGAAGTTGGCTAAATTTGATGCAAGCTTTAAGAAACTAAGTATTTTTCTTTGCAGTTCCATATATTCTTGGGGGTACAACCCTTTATTGTCCCACGGGTCTTCGATCAGAATGAGAGAGTTTTAGGCCATAGCCCACCGCGTTGGCTAAGTGCGAATCGGTGGATATTGTTGTACAATTGACAAAACGGCGAGAGGGGGTGGCGATGTTCAGCAGTGTGTATCCATCCATTAGACTTTGGGGATACAAAGTCTAATGGATGGATCCAATAATGGTGTGTGCGTACAAAGTAGAGGGGTTCTGCTAGTATCTTACAGAAGGGACAGTAGTTAAATTCTGTTGGTAGGCATCATCGATACCTAGCCGATAAGCATTAGCCCGTGTATCCAAACGCTGTAGCCGTATCATACCAACATTTGTCGCCAATTCTTGTCCAGCAGAGAAAGAAAGCCGAAATACCTATATCTAATCGCTGGTGCGATATTATAAATGCTAATATTAAAGTGCCTTGATGTCTGAATTTTATAAAACGAAAATATTGCCTTATTCCTATGACTTCATATTCTATTAATAAAACGATGTTTTCAAAAGACAACAATAGAAGGGAAATTATTGTTCTTCATGAATCATATTCTTCATGAAGAATATATCGGCACGTGGAAAGAAGTAGGTATTTATATAACCTTTGTTATAAAATAAATATATATAATAATACGTGAAGCAAAATCTTGGGATATGTTTTTAAGATACTTGCCGTGGACGGCGGAGTATGAAATTACGTACGGTTATAGTTGATGTAGAGAAGTACCAAATGCTAATATTTTTTTGAAATAATGCATAAAACATGTATAAAATCAATTAAAACTTCTTACTACCTTGCATTTGACACAAACACTTAGGTACCTAAATAATAAACGAAACAAAGCATTCAATGTTTTACTATGAAAACACATAACGTCAAAAATGTCAGATGTATTTGTCAAAATACCTGCTTTTACTTTTAAACGCAGCTAAATAAACCTATTTTTACCTTTTTAATAAGTGAATTTAAAATAACTTGAAAATTAATACAATTTAATTCTTCCCAGGTCTTGGGAGAAGATAATAGGTACAAGCTTATGTACACAGTGTCCGCGAAATATTGGACGAGTACGGTAGATGGGTGACCGTTAGTGGTAGAGAGTAGTTTGTATTGGACCCTGCTCGGCAGTGAGTCACACAATTATTGCGAAACGTTGTAAAAAAATGTGGACTGCAACAAACAGACCCAAAAAATAGTTAAAAGCGCCAACCTTCAATTCAAAATATTTAACGAAAATCTCATGGGAAATATAATTGATTAAAATTAAATTCCCTCGTATATTGACAATGCAGTAAAAATAATAACAAAGAATTTAAACTTGCTTAATTAACTATGGCAAAGAGTTAAAAACAGCCCTCACTCAGCGTTGCCTAGTCAAATGGACTAAGACAAAGGTTTTCAGTTACACATGTCATAATATATATATATATATATATATATATATATATATATATATATATATATATATATATATATATATATATATATATATATATATATATATATATGTATGCTTCATTTTACCAAATAACAGCGTATTATATTGGCATATTTCAATTTTATAACTACTGTTAATAATGTCCTATTAACCACGACACATGCGAATATTTAATCAAATGAGGCACAACGGAATAATACAAATACTCAAAACAATAACAAAAAGGATTAAGTTTACCTAATGTTGTGTGTAATAGTATTTATTTTAACCAGTGGTAAATTTACGAATGTAATCAAATACCAGTGATGCCTTTAATTAAGTTACTTATACGATCAAATAAAAATAATTATCAAATATTGACGCTGTGACAATTAACACGAACGTGTTGATTTCCGTTTTGCATTCAGCAAAACCTACAGCCAAATAAAATGATAAATGGATGGCAAAATAAATTTAAACGCGCTAGGGCGGCGCCTTGTATGAAATGTAATGCCTCTACGTTATTTCGTTCGCAGTGAAATTTTAAAATATCTCTCGCGACCGCCGTAATTGGTATGCTTTAATTGGCATAGAAAGAGGTTTTAGCAGCAGCTTCACCGACACACGAGAAATGTATGCGAATATTTATTAAGTTTAAAATCCGAGTGCCCTCACAATTTTGGAAGGGCACTCGAACATCGTATTCAACAAGAACTGGGTTACGGGATTATAGTATGAAAACGTGGCCTAGTTTTACGCACTTTTGATTGCTTCTAAAACGTAATGAGTAGTTTAGGTTCCCGTTTTGATTATTTCTAAAGGACTTTACGATGTCTGGTTGTATATTAATGAGATTTAACGTAAAGCCGGGACAGGACTCCTTGCGCGAGTCCTCAGTAGCGCGCTCCTGCCGGCAGGCGCGGCAGTCGACAACCGCGTTCGGAGTGCGAAGGACGACGCCCCACTCCCCTTTATAAATACTTCTCCCTCACAACTTTTAGCAGCTTTAACTCTTAAGAAAAATTAAAGCTAATTTTGTGGACATTTGTCAGTGAAGTAAACTTTAATCTTAAATAGTTCTTATTCAGTAAAGTGCTGTGGACTGACCGGCGCCTCAGTTCAGTAAGTGCGTTCGAGTTAAGAATTTAATACTAAGGCATTTAATAAATGAAAATATGAGATTTTAGTGATGTACTACTAAATAATATTGAATTACTTTCAAAAGGATTGTTTTGCAGTCAATAATTCCATAAAGAAAAATGTATTCGATTATAAAATGAGAAAATACTTTCAATCATAAACCATGCTAACTAAAATACTGATTCTTAAATGTACTGACTTTTATAAGTAAATTAAAACTAAAAAGCCCAGTAATAAATGTAATTAAATATTTTAATTAAAATCGTTTGACTACTAGAAAAATATTTTATGGACGTGGTTTTATTATAGTCGTGTGGGGTATTTGAAAACTAGGTGTTTTTTTTTTAGTTGAAAACGTATGTTATCTAAAATATTTTATAATACTATAAATGATACTTGAATACTTTAAATAATAGAGTATTAATGTACAATCAATTTGGGTAACATTGAACAGCGGTGTAACTTTGAACAAAGTTGTGAAAAAAATATATTAATTTATTACATGGAAACTTCTTGTTGTTTCAATATCGTACCTGCGTAAAATGGTTTGCCAAAATGTTGTAATATCAATGAAAGCAAAAAAAGGTGCCTGTCAATGTCATAATTTTAAAAAATACCACCTTTTCCGTAGTGAAGTTGTTGCAAGTGTTTAATGCTTCATTTTGAAATAGCAATTATAATATAAAACTTACCGTAAACAGGTGTGTTTTGGTGTTTATCTTTAAAATGTATATTGTATATTATTATTTTGAAACTGTACTATCCGTATCCCATGTTGAATATTGCGTAAAACTGTTAAACTTTTGACGACGTCGAAATTGGATGTTATATGGGTAACTTTGAACGGTTCAAAGTTACCTGTATCATAAAAAAATATTTCTTTCGGAGGCTCAGGGTCGCTCAGCGTGCTATGGAGAGGGTTATGCTCGGAATTTCGCTACGAGACATAATTCGCAACGATGAAATCCGTAGACGAACGAAGCTTACCGACATAGCTCTCAAAATTAGCAGGCTGAAGTGGCAATGGGCCGCCACATCGCTCGTAGGACCGATAACCGATGGGGAAGAAAGGTCCTCGAGTGGCGACCATGTTTAGGCAAAAGGAGTACCGGTCGCCCCCCTACCAGATGGACCGGTGACCTGAAGAAGACAGCGGGAAACCGGTGGATTCAGAGGACACAGGACCGGTTGGAGTGGCGCAGATTAGGAGAGGCCTATGTTATGTCTATGTTCCGTCCATCCTTTTTTTTTTTTTGTTTTCGAGGGGGAAACCTTCCAAAGGTACCCGATGTTCCGTCCATCCTATGGATGGATGGAATAAATAATAAAAAAAAAACTAGTATCTTATTTTACCACCAAATTGATCGACCTTGATTCATATGGCAAGACCAAGTTGTCTATTGTATTTATATATCAAAATAAATGTATTTTTTATAGATTTGGTTTTAATTAACAAAAACATGTTAATTAATTTTACTCAGACCTTAAAATATTCGATTAATGACGGATTTTATATCCTCAAAAAATTATATTCAAAGTTACCCAAAACTAAGGCTAACTTTGAATTTGAGTTTTAGGGGTAATTGTGGATAGTTTAATTGTTTTCTCCGTAAATTTATTGTGTTAGATTAATAAACCAGCTAAAAAGGACACTATTCATTTAATAAAAACAAGGTGCAATAAATATAAAACAGATTATAATATCACAAATATTGTAAAAAATGTTCAAAGTTACCCAAATCGAGGTTAATACATTTTTTTAAATTTTATAATAAGTTCAGGGGTACTTTAAAAATGTAAAAATTAACATAAAAGTAAGTGAATAACACAAGAACGGTTTAACAATCCCGCATTATTTATTCTTCAGTTGAAACATAATCGTAATAATTTTATATTTTGGAAATCGAAACGCATGGGAGTCCTAAATTATATTGACAACGCACTTGTGTGCACTAGTTACATGAAATGTTTCAGCTTTTAGTCATATACACGTACTGGTTTGATGTATGTATGTAGTTAAGAAAAACATTATTTTTAATCTGTTTCGAATACGTTTACACCTGACTTAAATATGTGCATACCAAGCAAGCAGCTTAATCATTTTAATAAATAGACCAGCCTCTTCGGTGTAGTGCCGTTGCACGAACATGTTGAGATTTTCTGCCTAAGCTAAATCGGATTCACCAGCTCGCAGGGCGGTGCCGCGCCCTACTCTTTGACTTATGTATTTCCTTTCATGTTACAACCTAACCTAACCAAACCTAACTAATAGTGTTATTATTTTAAATATTTGTTTAGGAAATGTTGAAATATAAAAGTAATATAGAACTAAGCCGGGATATAGCAGGGTCCTCTGAATGCCTGGTATATAGTTTATGTAAGTTAAAAATTAAAAAAATACTGAAGTAATAATAATCACGAAGAGGCAAAATAAAATGTAGGTTATAGGTAAGTGGTTAAACGTTACAATACAATACAATCATCTTTATTTGCATATAAATAAGGTATATAGCGGTCTTATATATTAATTAAACACCCTCTTATTCTACCTCATTGATCCAAATTTATTTGTAGAGATTTTGGTAAATAGTTGAATTTCTATTGGATCATTCATAAAGCTGCTTGAACGGCTCCTTTTAGAAAAAAACTAGGTTATTAATTTAACGACTACTTGAGTTCGTTAGTAATAATACATATTATTTCTAAAGGGAGAGGGTGCGTTATATCTTTATGAAATCTCTACCTAAATTAATGATTTTTCAGCATGTTACAGCGTACTTAAACATTGGAAAAGCTTTTTTCACAACAGTCATACCTTTCAAAGTTTTCTCACGTTTTTCTGTGAAGCGTCATTAATGAACTACATATTAATATTGATATACATTTCAATTGTGAGATTAAAAGATATATAATCGAATTTAATTAGATATTAAAACACACATATGGGGTCCAACCCATTATTGTCCCACTGCTGGGCACGGGTCTTTTCTCAGAATGAGAGAGTTTAGGCCATAGTCCACCGCGCTGGCCAAGTGTGAATTGGTGGACTGCGCACACCTCCGAGAACTATATTTTTAAAGTACTCTCGAGTGTGTTGGTTTCCTCACGATGTTTTCCTTCACCGAAAAGTAGTAATAATTAATTTGTAATACGCACATAAGTCAGTGGTGCGTACCTTGCGTGCGTGGTTTCGAACCTCGGACCTCCCGATTGAGAGGGCAAGTTTCAACCATTAGGCTATCACTGTTCAAACATACATATAATTTCTGCTATTGTAAAATGCGAGAAGTTTTCGAGTTTGTCTTTAATATTAAACCGAATGTTGCCATGGCTTATAAATTGGGCAGATGCACAGCGGTTATCTGTTAACTGGTGTAACAGACATGATTGGATGCAATTAGTTTGGTTCGTTAAACGAATGTTTAATTTCGTACGTAAGCTAAGTGTCGTAGACATGATTGAATGCAGTTGCGTTCGTTAATATGTTGTGTCTTAGTTCAGTTCTTACTGCACTAATATTGTTCTTGTTAAATGGCTATAGTTGTGTTAAAATAACTGCTATAAAACCCATGTTTATTGTTAGGACAATTAGAGTTCTTTTTTGCAGGCTTTTTCAGAGGTACGTTTATTTATTTACCTTTCATAAATTAAATTGCGCAGGGAACCGAACACGATACCTGAAGACAACAACTTCTTTTTTTCTCAAACAATTTATATAACTTCTTTATTACTAGATTTAGTTCTGATTTTATTCTGACTGAAAAAAGTATAATATATTTTGTCTGGGGGGTGTTAATATAGGGGGGCTTAATATAGCTTTCATAAATTACCTCATAAGTTAGTATAAGTTTTTTGTATATATTTGAAATCCGATCGTACTAAGATAGTGAATGCTTTATTTTGTTTATTATATATGTGTTTGTATCAAATGTATGATAGTGTGTGTATTCGGTTTTTAATACATTTTATGTGTTATTGCATTATTAAAAAAATGCATCCTGCACTCCTTCTCTAGGTATATAACAACCGTGTCTAAATTCATACTCCTCCATCCGCGTGATTTTCAAAAAAAGGGATCCCAAGATTATGCTTCATATATTAATATGCAGATAATCTTCTTTTTTTAAAAAGGAGCTATATATAAAAAATCTCAAAGTGAGAGAAGTCTACCAATTCGCATTATATCCAGCGTTCACTACATACTTAAGAAGCAGCCATAAAAACCATACTATTATTATGTGACTTAAAACTCTGACAGTTGTCTACAAAGTTCTCAAAGGGGTATGCCTAGTAGTCTGCATTTGCCCAGTTTGACGAACAGTGGCCTACAATCCTATTTTTTGTTTATTTCGAATATAAACTTGTGCCGAACAGCGGGATAAAAGAAGGCTTAAAAATGTTTGTTCCGAAATCTATTTCAATTTTAACACTTTTAAATGTAATACATTGATGTATGGTTATATATGTACCTACATATATTCACATATTTATCTCCTGTTCAGGGATTCTATTGATCGCATACAATCAGCAAAATTAATTATTGTGTTTGCATATTGTGTGGATTGTTGCGGATGTCGCCAAGTTTCATTCGATTAGGATGGTTTTTGAAACGGGCTCAACCTACCTGCCATTATATATCATCGGAACATGTTTAGCTACTCTTTTGGGTACAGTTAGGCAATGTTTCACGACAAGGGGGTCGTTTCTTTAAAGCCGTGATACATTATCTCATATAATCGCTCCTTTGTGTATTCTGGAAGAACCAGTTTTGGTTATTTGATTTTAGAAAACTTAACTAAACTATTTCTGAGTTTAGCTGCTTCTATCATACTAATCACCAGTCGCATCGGTCGAAATTCGACCGTATTTTAAATTGAAAAACTTAACTTCATATTGTCCAAAGTAGTACGAATATTTCTCAAATTTAAATAAAATTTAATAATTTTCGAGCAATTTTAAACGTACCCGTTAAATATAAAAAGAGGTATAATTAGGTAAGCCGCATTAAAACCAATAGCGAGTATTTTGACAAAGACACTGACATTTCCGACGTTATGTGTTTTTATATTATGACATTAAATGTTCTATATGGTTTATTATGTATGTGTTTGTGACAAATGCACGGTAGTGTGTGTAATGTGTTTTTAATTGATTTAATTGATTATGATGTATGCTATAAGCATTATTGGAAAAAAATATTAACATTCTGCACTCCTTCTCTACGGCCACTATAACCGTGCAAAATTTCGTACTAATCCGTCCGCGCCATATTACTTAAAAATGCTTCACAAGTTTTGCTTCACGTATTAATATATAGATATTCATCTTCGCATATCCATTAATTACTTAAGCATCTCAACCTGTTCAAATTTATTTCGAAAAAATATATTACCATATGATTTTGTTAATTCCATTTGTTTCCATACTTTAACGGAACTTGGAGGGTACACCGGCTTCCCGAGTAGAGATCGGATTGTTTCTTTTACTCCATTCATACCATTCATACAATCCGCTGAAAAGCACATTTTTAATTTTTCCGGCCGCCGGGAGTATATTTCGTAATGAATGGACAAATAATGAGGTCATTGCGATGAATAGATATCATTCGAAATGTAAACAGAAATACAAGCAAATCCTCAGCGAGATACTTGTACGTTGTGCGAATTGGGCTTCTTTATAGCGAAAAAATTTGAAATTGGGGGTCCAAAATACTGTACTTCTCAAATTATATTTACTGGATATCATTAATTTCGTTATAAAACTCTGTGCGCTGCATAAAATTTGCCTTTCTAATTTCGAATATATTTTCGTATATTTTCGTTCTATACTTAATGCAATTTCAATAGCATTTAAGTATTTTAGAGGCCAGAACCTTTTGGAACCAGCAAAAAAGTTTTCCTCGTGGCTTTGAAGGTAACCCACATAGCCACGAGGAAAACGAATTTTGATACTTATGCTTGAAAGAAAGAATATATGCTAAACCGTTATAACGATCAATATGATACGTATTGAGACATTTCGTAAAGGCTTGCGTATTTTTATTTTTTCCATAATAGGTGCACATGGAAATTACATGTTTTATGTGTCATGCTTCCTGAAAAACCTCATCGGATTAATAATATATGAATTAATTAGCGAATAAGTATTCCCAAACGTTCGTAGTGTTTGCAGGAAACTCAAGGATGGAAGGATGAGAATATTCAGAAAGTTGTAGTAGTGAGGAAATTTTAAGGCAAGTTACATCGAGCCAATGGTTATATTTTAGTTCAATCAAATTTAAATTATTTTTAAAACAAAGTTTCACGATGCTATGCACATTTCTGAGCAGTGATAGCCTAATGGTTGAAACTTGCCCTCTCAATCGGGAGGTCCGAGGTTCAAACCCAGGCACGTACTACTGATTCATGTGCGTATTAGAAATTAATTATCACTGCTTTTCGGTGAAGGAAAACATCGTGAGGAAACCTACACACCCGAAAGTTCTTAAAAAAAGTTCTCGGAGGTGTGTGAAGTCCACCATTTCGCACTTAGCCAGCGCGGTGGACTATGGCCTAAACTCTCTCATTCCGAAAGAAGACCCGTGCCCAGCAGTGGGACAATAAATGGGTTGATGATATGCACATTTCTGAATACTAACTAATGTTGTTGAAATCGGCCTAGATTTTCGTATTTCTCTACAATAATAATGGGCGGTATGAGATGGACAGAGACAAGGAGAGAGAGAAATTTAGAATAATTGGGCATGATATTCAGATGCCGATTTTTAATGATGCCTTTTCCGTTCATTCTATTATCAGTTCATTTCTTGAGCTTTTAGCTCGGAAAATTAATTAGTATTGGTTACTTAAGCATTTGTGTGCGAACGCGTTTCCAAAACTCTCTTTTGCTGATTCATGATTAATGGTAGAAAATTTTAATAATCAATCATCGCTTGAAATATGCTTTGCTCCTTTTGTACTACACTGAAAATTCATCCAGTCTAATGGCTTAAAAATAATAATAACAAACACCTGCCTGGATAGATTTAAAAAATTCCAGATATGTCATGTAATCACAATTTATGAAACGTGTGTTCTGTTTAAAATACGCTTTCTACACTCATAGGACACACTAGGATTTTCTCCTGTGTCGTGGGTACCATGGACACAAGACAAATACACTAACAACAGAACATGAATCTAAACTCATCATTTAGATACATGTCTGGTTAGGAATCGAACCCGGCACCCATTGCGCGTCATATCCGTATGGTAACCGCTCAGCCACGCGGGTCGTCTAATTCTGTTTAAAATATTTCTACAAACCAAATAAAATGATAGGAACTTTTAGCTATAATTTTTGAAATCCATTACGTATCTGTCGTAAGAGTTGAATGTTCCGTTGCTAACGAACATCATTTCATGGATTTCCGATATTCCGGAATACTCCGAAACGTGTCCTAATTCATTTAAAAATAGAAATTGCTTTTAAACCGTTCAGTTGTAGACTTATACATTGAAATGTACATCTCATTCACATTTACGATGGAAACTTAAAAGGAGAATGGGTGAACAGCACGATTTTTACGACTTTAATTGAACATTCTAGGAATTTCATTTAGCGGTACGTTAGCATTATTTTTAGATCTAAAAGCGAGTATGATTGCGCAAAATATCTCGTACTACATTGTGGTTTGGGAACGGCGCTGTCTGTTGAACGTCTTTTAGTGCTATATATTATTTTAGATTCGCGTTTATTGTACGCATAGAATGGAATATCATTAGAAATAGTAATGTTCGTAAATGACATAAAATGAAATGAAATGTCTTTATTTTGCATAAGCCTTCGGGGGCGCTTACAAATTGTCAGTTACATTTATATATATTTTTTACACTACCACCGGATCGGAACACGACCTCAACTGAGAAGATCCGGCAAGAAACTCAGTGGGTTTGTTTTTTTTCTTTGTATATCTTTTTTTATATTTTTTATTTGCCATCTTGTTTTTACATGGGTAACAAAAGGTAAAGATTTGACCATAGTTGATTCGAGATTATCTGCTAAAATTTAATAAATTAGACATAGTTATTTATGATGACTTTTGGAGCGGAGTCATAGATCGACGCGACATTTAATAACTCGATTTCTTTCGACAGGATCTTCAGCAAAATGCCTGCCTATTTAATTTAATGAGCCCATGATGTGTATAATGAGAAGTAATTTGTATTCGGTTGTGAATGATCAATGGTCAGCGGATCTTCTTTTTCAATTCAGATGTGTTAACAGAGTTAATAAATCGTGATTTATCATTCGAAAATTTTCAAGTTAATAAAGGTTGTAGATATTTATTAACGTGAAAATTTTCAAATGATAAATTTTAAACGCCATAACGGCAAACCCACTACCTTTTTATGTTAGAAATAAATAACTGCTACCAAAAAATTAAACTATTATAAAGAATGCACTTGTGTGTATATAGATTAATTACTTCTTTTATAATTATTTCTAAATATTTTTTTCTATTGAGTCCGGTTAACCACACAAAATAAATGAAAGCTGCAATAGAATAGGATTTAGTATGAAACATGGTCGTCCCATTACCGAATGATCGAGGTTCCGTAGTTACACACAATGTATTGCGAAACCAATATCACTGCACTACACGTGCTCATAATTGCATAATTCTTGATATTTCTCACTCGTCCCAACGGTCGAAATTCGACCGTAATTCAACTCAAAAACTAAACTTCATGTTGTCGAGAGTAGCACGAATAAATTTAATTAAACTGTATAATTTCCAAGGTATTTTAAATACACCGGCAAAGGTAAACAGAGGTTAAATTGTTTAAGCTGCATTTAAAAGATATTTTGACAAATATATCCGACCTTTTTGACGTAATGTGTTTTCATAGTAAGACATTGAATGTTTTTTTTCGTTTATTTTTATACTTGTTGACTCGGCGAACTTCGTGCCGACTTAAATTCAAAAATCTAAACCGATCAGTTTCTCCATTATAATATACATAAATTATACGTAAAAACCTTTCTTTTAAATCACTCTATTTATTAAACTGCATTAAAATCCGTAGTGTAGGTTTAAAGATTTAAGCATACATAGGGACAGACAGCGAGAAGCAACTTTGTTTTATACTATGTAGTGATGTGTTTGTTTCAAATGCAAGGTAGTGTGTGCAAAGTGTTTTTAGTTGATTTTATGGATATTTAATGCATTTAAAAAAAACATTTTGTACTTCTTAGTACATAACTATAACCGTGCTAAATTCAATACTCCTTCGTCCGCGGATGGTTTCTTAAAAATGGATCCCAAGTTTTCAGCTTCACGTTTTAATATGTAGATTGTGTATGATATTGATGTTTTAAAATCATCACACGTACAATCACTTGAATACCAAGTACCAACTGAATTACGTAATTAATAAAATGTATGGCAAGCTAAACATTCAAGATAAATATTTCAAAATAAAATATTCACATGAATAACATCATATTAACATAAATTTGAAATAACATTTTGCTCGCACTTTTACCGAAAATTAAAAATTCAGCCTGCTGTAGTTTGATGGTTAACTTTGACAAAACACGCTTTCTACACTCATAGCCCCCCAGTAGGATTTTCTCCGGTGTCGTGGGTACCATGAACACACACAAGACGAATACACAAACACCAAGACCCAGAACACCAATCTAAACTCATCATTCAGATACCTGTCTGGACGGGAATAAAACCCGGGACTCATTGCGTGTCACACCGGTATGGTAACCGCTCCGCCACGCCGGTCATCAACAGAAGTGTTATTTCTTATAATAGTTTCATACAAAATGTATACAAGCGAATATGACGCTCGGTATTATTTCCGCAACATGGTGCGAGCGCGCTGTAAAACATTCGCATACAATTCGTGTCGTGCCACAAGAATTTCCCATAACCAAAAATATTTTGGAAAAAAAGATTCGGATCAAAATCAAAACTCTATTTTACTTTGAGAAAAATCATTAATTTTGTGCACATGAATAGAAGTTATAAACAGCATCGATTAATACGTAAACGATTTTAGATCATTATCTATTGTACATGCTATATGCGGGTACGTGAAAAGTTTAGTACCTACATGTAATATGAATCGTATAAATTTAAGTCTGTTTAATTGGATACACACGAAGCACGTTTATATGCCGTCTAATATGCGGAATGCAAATTACGCACACTTATAACAATAGTTGGGGTATTACTTCCCACTCCTCGCTAATAGGGAATTACGAATTTACCTTCGGAACAGGCACAGATTAAATACATTGTTGGCGCCTACCTATTCTGCACAGTTGGAACCGTTGTATCAAATGTTTGGAATACGTAATATTTATGATTGGATAACATTTCGCAACTGTTACTATGCAGGACGAGTCTTTGCAACGAGGTTTTTTGTGGAAACGGTTATGTGATTGTTTTTATTGTGTGGACTATGTTACAATATCGATGCTGCGACTTTCAAAATATAGTGGTAAATATTTCATAGTGACTACGACTTTGTAGGTGTGAATTTTTGTTACGAGTTTTTTAACCGGCTTCCTAAAGTGAAGAGGTTTTTATTGGCGTTTTTTGAATGCATGTTTAGCGATTGTTTCGCGATGCTGCAATCAACCAACATGATTAATACGACATTATATGTGGTTAGTTTCTTTATAATTTTATGGAAATAGAAAAGTGTTCGTCGGGTTTCGCGGAAAATCGGGAACATACTAACTTTATAGTATTAAATAACTAGGTTGGGTTTGCCCTTACTTCATTTTTCTTCATTTAATTCTATTACATTATATTCTATTGCATTACATGAAACATGGACGCGGTTGGATGATTAAGCTTCTACCTATCCAATACTCATGAAACTTATATTATACATGGATATCTTTTTCTCTCGATCAGTACACCATTAAATGGTATTCGCCTTTGTGGGACTGACGCCGGGTCATTTTTGGCTACAAAAACTCTCACTTTGTGGCTGTCCTAGGCACTTCGTAAAGACCTCCGATATCTCCGAAGATACCAATGGCATAGGTTTTCTGTCTACTCAAATTATATTTTAGCATTATTTTCTCACATATTTTACTGTGTCCAATAGGAGCGTCAATTTCGTTTCGTCAAGAAGTGATTTTGATTTAAATTTTTCAGTAGTTTCGGATATGAATCGTACCTAAACAATATTTTTTCTTGACTGTTAAAAAAAAGTCAAAAGTGCAAGAAGTGTTTTTTAAGTAACAATCATCTTGTGGCGGCAGTCGTTTTTTTTATCTTTTAACAGTTATACTCGTAACTATGTTATTTTCATACTTGATTAATATTGATTACTATTGTCCGAATTGAACATCTGAAGTTGGAGAACTGAATGAACTGAATGGAAGTTATATTACAAATAATATTATTCTACTTTGATTTGCCTGAAAGAAGAGATCCGTTATAACTTTGCAATTTCCACCATCAAATAGAGGCTATAAGTAACCTATATTTTCTACTACATACACTGTGATAAACTATCATAATCAATACATGTAACGATTAAGTTTTGAATAAAGTAAACCGTAATAAAATATATGTCGTCAACCCATTATTGTCCCACTGCTGGGACAATAATGGGTTGACGACATTGACACAGAATGAGAGAGTTATAGGCCATAGTCCACTGCGCTGGCCAAGTACGAATTGGTGGACTTAACACACCTCCGGCACATTATCTTTTTTTTTAAAGAACTCCCGGGTGTGTAGGTTTCTTCACGATGTTTTCCTTCAAAAACAGTGATAATTAATTTCTAATACGCACATAATTTTAGAAAAATCAGTGGTGCGTGCTTGGGTTTTGAACCTCGGTCCTCCCGATCAAGAGGGCAAGTTTCAACCATCAGGCTATTACTGCTCTTTCATTGTGCTTGCTTCACTTCATTCTGCTCTGTGCTTCAATAAAATATATAATGCGCATATTATATGAAGTCACTACGCTACTTATCTTACATAAAATAATGTTTAATTAAAGTTAACTTTAAAAGCAGTAAAACTCACTGCAGTTTCGTTATTGCGGTAAGTTGTTGGAGTTTTCATCCGGCGAATTTTATACTCGAGGTACCCCCAACTTCTATCTGGATGTCAATGAACTCTTGTATTACGGATAGAGTCTTTTGCACTCGCAATTAAAATATCGACCGAATCTTATCATATTGTAGTGATACGACAGATCCAAATTGTGTTAATTAATTCTTTTGTAATTAGAATTCGGCGTCACTACCGATACCACCTTTAAATTTTTGTACCAGCAGCTCTCGCGTGTTTACGTCAATATAATTTCTAAAAGCTTGACGAAGAAAATAATAAAAGCATGATTTCTAAAAACATAATTATTACATTCCGTGCCGTAAACGTCAAATAAGTAGAAATCCTAGTTATTTGGTACTTACCGAAGTACTTGTTGTTAACTGTTTGTTGTTTACCATGTATAACAACCCTTGTTTAAAAGATTTAAATCATTACATTTACATTTTTACAGTCACGCACACTGAGCTCACTGTCCACACCTAAAGGTAGAAATAATAGTGTAAACTATATGCTGAGACAATGTTAGGAAACCTGTATGAGTAAATTGTTTCCTCAAAACAAACTTTGTTCTTGTTTTCGGTTATCGTTTCAAATAACATTACGAGTGATGGTCGAAACCGATAACGTAAGCATGTGATTTACTTTGCAATACGCTTACGCTTTCTACACTCATAACCCCACACTAGGATTTTTTCCTGTGTTGTGGGTACCATGGACACATACAAGACGAATACACAAACACCCAGACCCAGAACATGAATCTAAACTCATCATTCAGATACCTCTCTGGCCGGGAATCCAACCCGGGACACATTGCGCGTCAGACCGGTATGGTAACCGCTCCGCCACGCGGGTCAAGTCGTCAATGTTAGAGCGGAGACAAGAACAATGCTTGTTTTGAGCAAATATAACAAATTCGTACTAAGGGTACTAAGGGTGCCCTTAGCTCGAATTTGTTATATACGAAGGGTACTCTCGTGCCGTGGGAATTAGGTCGCGCCCTGGTGTGGAATGTAACATGTGTCGATACACTAGCCCCAACCTGCGTTCGTACGATGTAATGAATATTCGCGTTCGCATTTGCGAATATTCGCATGTGTTTAGATATTCGCATTCGCAAGAATTGTGCGATTGTTGCGAATATTGAATCGCAGTGCTTTGCAAATAAAGGTCGCAAAATCTATACAAATTTAATTCGGACTCCAAAAAAATATTGCCAAATTCTTTATCCTCCGTCACCCTATACCGAGATCTGAAAAACAACATTCGCATTAGCATTCGCATTCGCATTCGCGAATGTCAAATAATTCGTTACATCACTAGTTCGTACATACCGGCAGAGTTGGAACTGCAACCCGTTACGCTAAGATTCCCACCCAAAAAACTTTTCTATTTTAAAACATTACGCGACCAGATTATTTAGATTACGAAAGATTAGGTCCGTAGTCAGGTGACATGAAACTTATCTTCGTATCGCGTTACCAGAGAGCTGTCAGTTACTTTGTCAAAAAATTAGCATATCTATCCAGCGACAAAACTTTCTTAGCGTTCCGGGCACTATGCCACAAGCTAAAGTTTTGATGACATATTCGTTTTCACAGTATATTTTGTAACTTATATTTACGTTTAATTTAAATTTTTTAGTTTATATTTCATCGTCAACCCATTACTGTCCCACTGCTGGGCCCCGTGCCCGTCTCTCGTCTCTCAGAATGAGAGAGTTTAGGCCATAGTCCACCGCGCTGGCCAAGTGCGAATTGGTGGACTTCACACACCTCCGAGAACTATTTTTTTTTAAAGAACTCTCGGGTGTGTAGGTTTCCTCACGATGTTTTCCTTCACCGAAAAGCAGTGATAATTAATGTATAATACGCACATAAATCAGTGGTGCGTGCCTGGGTTTGAACCTCGGACCTCCCGATCGAGGGGGCAAGTTTTAACCATTAGGCTATCACTGCTCTTTTTTCACAGTTTATATTTACTTAATGATAGCATTCATTATCTGCTTAATAAATATGAATATTTCTTTTATGAAGCAATTGACGTATTATTATTACTTTATCTGATTGGTGTAGCAAACGAGCATCCATTCCACCTGATGGTAAGTGGTCACTTCCGCTCAAGCAACTTCATATAGAACATGGGTTCTATCGGAAGTCAATCAAAGATTTGCTGCCAATCCCGAGGACTAATGGTCCCCTCTTACAAAAGTGAGCCGGCACCACAACCTTCCATTGAAATACAAGACGTGCCTTACGCTAGAAATAAATGTGGTGGGGATTCTTCCCTGGCCGAACTACACTGGTTCTACCACCAAGAATATTTCTAAATGATAGATTGGGTACAACCCATTATTGTCCCACTGCTGGGCACGGGACTTCTCTCTAAATGAGAGAGTTTTAGGCCACAGTCCATTGCGCTGGCCAAGTGCGAATTGGTGGAAATGATAGATTAAGTAAAAACTATCATGAACTTAACCACAATTATGCTGTTATTCTCTTCCGTAAACTCTGTATAATTTGAGTATTTCCCGAACCAATCCGTACAAAATAACGTAGCGACCGGAGATCACCACATAATGGATTCGATTGATCCACGTTATATCATGAAACAATAATCCCACGGTAACGGAACTAAAGTGAAATTTAATTTTACTTCAATTACATTACAAACTGGTTAAAATCATAAAACAGGCTGCTGATTATCTTATTTAGTTCATGGCGTTAATCCATTGGGCACACTACGTATGTTGTTCTGCATGAATGCATGGGCGCGCATATGCACCGTAAATAGGAGCGGAACAAAACGAATATTTGTTTTAATGGAAACATGTTTCTTTTTAGTTAGCTTCAACACATTGCATCTCCCTTTGCTGGCCATGCGCTTCCTACAAACATTAGCCTAAGTTTAAATGCCTTTTCAGAATAGTGGATGAACCACGTCAGCAGTATACTCGTGTCATATGTGTTAAAAATGAACGTAAGGTAACTGAACTTGGATAACTACTATGAAAAGTTAACAATCGCGATCCAATTAATATGGTCTTTAAGTACGGATGTTACAGTCATTAGCAGTCTCCAATTGAAATCTTGATCGCGAAAACCCATTCTTAACTTCTATTTACGTCAATTCAAATTAAAGTAGTTACTCGTATAGTTAGAAGTAATGTTTTGCTTTACTGAGAGCGGTTTTAAAATATAATACCTTATATTGATATAAGTAAAGAAGTTTTAAGGCTGGATTAGAGAAAGTTAGTGACAGACACAAGTCATAGCAATGCCCCAACTTGCGATTAAAATCTAACCGTTTCGTACCACCGATCTAGTCAGGGATCTACGAGTACCTACAAAGTCTTGCCAAAAAAGTTAATACTATAAGAATTATAGTACTCATATGTAGGTATATTTGTTTTGAATTGTTGTATATTAAATGCCATTTAGCAAGTTTTCTGCCTAACCTAAAGGTTAATTGGTCGTCTAGAGGACCGCCGCGAAGTTAGACTGTAAGAGTCCGACATATACTTCAGGCTCACTCGGGCGCAAGGGGGTCCATGAGGATTTCTCCGCGTTAAAAAAAAAAGTTACAAGGTAGTAAATGCTTCTAGCATTATGTCTGCTTTTTTAACAAATCTGAAGGTGCAAAAAATTATTCGTACGTTTTAAAATACCTATCTATATCGCCCTGATCAGCTTATGCAAATTAAAATTAAAACCGCAGCATTCATTTTGATTATGCTAATTTCATAAAGCTGCCATGTCGTTAACGTATAAATGATTAAAGAAATTATTGTAAAACGATATTCAATTAAAAAAAATTCAATTGTAGGCCTTTGTTGGACAAAATCTTAACTTAGGATCGGTGAATTTTGAACTGTGCAGTTATTCATACAAAACGGTCAGTATGATACAATGATATGATAAAACATTACCCTACTACTCACGCAGTTGAGTAAAAGTGTAGGAGAGGGAAAGAAATAAATTACTTTGAGATTATTTGATTCCGATAAATGAACATCTCAACCGTGAAGTCTTCTTAGGAACTGTAACCGTTTCTCAATATAAGAACGAGTCTCAGCAACTGTCTTAATTTTATTAAATTTAAATTTGTTCCTTTTTATTCATAACAGAACTGTATCCGATATTGCTTTTTAATTCTAGTCTATATTAGGAAATTGAATGTTTTTATCAAAATATTCTTATTTTTATTTCGTGGCAATCACTAACGTTTCATAATAATTTACTTAATTAATAATAGTACCATTCAAAATATTATTTTTTTAGCGGGAAAAAATTGGTTGACCAGTATTGTCCCGCTGCTGGGCACGGGTCTTCTCTCAGATTAAGAGTTTTAGACTAAAGACAAGCGCGCTGGCTAAGTGCGAATTGGTAGACTTCACACTCCATTACGAAGTTTTTTTGAAAGAAACCTCAGGTGTTTAGGATCTTACATATATTTTCCTTTACCGTAAAGTAGTGATAATAAATTTCTAATATGCACATCATTTTAAAAGAGTCAGTGGTGCCTGGAATTTGAACCTCGGAATTCCCGATCGAGCGGGCAAGTTTCAACTAAAAGGCTATCACCGCTCAAAAATAGACAACAAATTAAGTTAAAAAACAGTTTCTTTTATTATAATTATATATTTTAGTCACGTTTCTTAAGTAACATGTATTGAATGAATTCAGGCAACGTTAGTAATCTTGATACGACGAGGGCACGGAACATGCCCCATAGACACAATGGAACCACTCAAGTGATTTCTTTGTGCCGCGAATAGACATATTTCAATGTATTCAGTTCAGATAAAGAAGATTCTGAACAATACTACTGCGTGAGTTTTATAAACAAATGAGCAAAAAAATCGTAACAATATTGAAAAAATGTAAAGAGATCATAAATGCAGGCAAATTATGGTCAAGTGGTGTCTGTAACTGTTTTTGTATGTTACTCTTCGATATTTGTACTATGTACCTACATAGCTTCATATCTTTATTCTTTACATTAAATTCCCTTAAAGGTCGCCAAAGTCATCATTAATGTTAGCAAAATCCTCTGTGGTTACATTTTGACGGCCTCGTGGCTTCTAAGTATATCAATCTTCAACATTTGTCAAGACCTAATGTGTTCCAGTTTGATTGGGGTTGAACGGAAAACATATTTCAAAAACTTTTCAATCTAGTCTTCAGGGATAACAGTAGAGTTGTGGCTGACAGACTTGAATCCTAATTATAGAATTCTAGCCGTTCATATAATCATTGTGTATATATATATACTTGTATAACTATAAACTATCTGTAGGTAGAACCAGTGTAGTTCGACCGGGGAAGTACCACCGCCACACCTATTTCTAGCGTGAAGCATTTTTTGCGTTTCGATGGAAGGGTGTGGTTACCGGCATACTTTTATATGAGGCGATCATAGTCCTTGGGAGCAGCGACGCATCTGTGACTGATTTAAATAGAACCAATGTTCTATATGAAGTTGCTTACAGGTGTCCATGGGCGGCAGTGCCCACTTACCATAAGGTGGACTGCATGCTCGTTTGCTTCAGTCATGTATATAAAAAAAACTAAGATAGTAACCACTTATAAGATTTTGAACAGCATTTTTGTTACAACATTTACTATTATACATTAATCGCATCTGCTCACAGATCAAGTTGTTAATTAACATCCACGGTACTTTATCTCGGAAACTAAAAGAATCCCGGGGAGATGCGAATAGATTTCCATAAAACATGCAAACGGAATAACAAGAAGAAGCACTACCTACTGTACAACTATTTTCTATTCCGTGGCAGAACCTACTTTAATTTCTTTTTTCAGTTTGAATCATATCAACTTTCATTGGATGTAAGGTATACTCGGCGTCTAGAATAAAACAATTCTTCTGCTATTTCCTCGAGTTTCAAGAATATTAGAACCCGGTTATATGAAGACATCTATTACTAAAACTAAACGATAAATCTAACTACCTAATATGTCTTTGTTTCTTAAATATTTTTGTTATATCAGAAACATAAGTTTTCTGTATAAACGTATGTCAATTGAACTGATACTTAAAAAAAAAGTGATACTATGATTCAATATTGATGCATGAGGCGTGAGGATTAATATATGTAGGTACATTTTTGCAATTTAATTTTTTTGGCGTTTTTAATGGCGTATTTACATTAGAAGGATCACCGAATGTATCGACCTTATTCGGTTAAGTCGTCACTAACCATTTCCTTTATACCACGAACGGCCTGCAGTTATGACCGAATATATTTAGGCCGGTCACTGCAAAATGGGTTGCATTCAAATAAAACTAACGTATAACGGACGAAGTGCTTAAATTGGTCGGTGACCGAAGTTATTTCCAGTGGAATACGGTCAAACGATATAATATAAACGCTCCATAATATACTAGTCGGATACGAAATGGCACAAGCCGAACAAAATTTATCGTAAAACCTACAATATTTTTCGTTTTAATATACGTTTTCGCTTATCACTCCAATTAAATAGTAATTATGTTCTTATATACGAACATAAAACTGAAACTTGGATGTTCTAGGTTCATAAATCTTAACAAATGTTGTAAAAAACGTCTAGATAGCTTTAAAGCTCATATTTTGATTCATATATTAGGCTTCTTATTATTTTTCATTAACAGATAATCATAATCATAATCATAATCATAATCATTTATTGCTCATCATGCTTACGGACTAGGTGGTACAAATTTATTGATGTGTGCATGAATAACCCCGTTAGGGCATTGCAATGTCAAGGAGGACAGATTTGTTATTTACAATGTCAGTACGATTAAAAATTACATTAAAAATTAAATATATAAAATAGGTTAAAATTATTATTGTTTTCAGATTGAGTCAAATTAAAAGTACATTAGAATAAATTAGATAGAGTCAAGATTGAAATTACATTAAATTAAATTAAGATTACATTTACAAGATTAATTTACATTATCATGGTCATAATTAAAACTAAATCATAGGTCACATTTTGATATTGAATGTCCAAAAAGCTCGAAACTATGTGTCGATATTTACATTTAATTTCATTAGTATTCATTTTTAAAATCATGTCATCATTATCGTCGAATCCAGGTACTCTTTCATTGTATAATAACTGTTAATTATTAGAAAATCTTTTAGGGAGTTGGTGAATGCAGTGAATGAATCTTTTTCCAGGATTTCTTTAGGGAGTCTATTATATATCTTAATGCACATGCAATATGGTCCAGAACTGTGCATGGTCATTGTTGATTTCGGGAAGGCTAGTTTATTAGGACGTCGTTGACTATAATTGTTAAGATCTTTCGAGTAGGAGAATAGATGATTATGTTTTCTTACTAATTTGCAGGTTTCCAAAATGTACCTAGATGTCAGGGTGGGAATTTTGAGTTGAGTGAAGTATTTCCTACAGGTTTCCCTGGGGCCAATGTTAGTTAATATCCTTATACACTTTTTTTGGAGGACGAATAATTTACCCACGTCAGTGCTATTGCCCCATAGTACAATGCCATACTGTAACCATGCGTGCGCGTAGGCATAATAAGCGGTTTTTGCTGTTTTTAGGTCTGTTGACTTTTTTAGCTCATAAAGCGCGTATGTAAATCTGGAGAGCTTTTTTGTAATATCTTGTACATGGGCTTTCCAATTTATGTTAGTGTCAATAGTCAATCCCAGCATTTTTATGGCATCCACACATTCAATATTGCAATTGTTTATTGTTAGATTAATATTAAGGGGGCGTTTTTGGTGCGGTCTGAATTGTATGATTTTAGTTTTTGTGTAATTAATTTCCAGGCCGTGATCTAGTAACCATTTATTTACATTTTCAAAGATTTTTATACAATTTTCATTAAGTTGGAATTCGATACAATTGTTGCATTTGTATCAATGTTGTTTACAATGTAAGCTGACGATCTCGACGATATATAAGATGGGTACCCCTTTTTTTTGTTCTCGAGGGGGAAACCTTCAAAAGGTACCTGACGTCGTGGGAGTGACGCAGGGTTATGTGGGATTTTTACCGCACTAAACTCCCCCCCCCTCCCCCGTTGGCCGTCCTCGGCGCTAAAAAGGAGGACTCCGGGATCTTAAAACCACTTCAACCGGAATCCTCCGAGAAAATGGGTACCCCTAGTTATTAGATAGTTACCATCAAATTAAACACTGAAATGAGAAACGTTATTAATCCTACGGATGTCATAACATATCTCGTTTCAAAGCATCCATGCATTATGAAATTTACATTATGAAGTCCGTTTGATGTATTTTTGTAATCTAAATATTCGCACAACCCTTGGACGCCACTCGTTTCAACCTTCGTTAGCGTGTATTCAAAAAATATTAGCACTTGATTGCTTCCCGTATACATTTTTCATCATCAGAGTGTAAAACGCCATTACTAGGTATGTACAGTCACGAGCAATAAGATGTGACTATGGAAGATTGGCAAAAGTATCTGACAAAAGTATCTGTCAAAATTATGTAGATGAACGTCAAATCACATAATTTTGACGCTACTGCATTATGCTGCCTTTCAATGTCAGATATTTTTGCTGCGTTCGTGTAGTCAGATATTATTGAACTCCTTCGTGGGTCAGATACTTTTGCCAATCTTCCATAGTCACATCTTATTGCTCGTGACTGTACATCAAGTTTATGTGTGTGTGTATATAAAGCGAAATGTGCTGAATTTTAATGGGTCCCCGTGACTTGAACAGTTAGATTGCTTGCATACTAATTAGCTTAAAGCCCAGCAAACGCAGCACTATCACTATGCTTACGTAAGAGCGAGGAAGATTAAAACGTAATCCACGCTGGCACAATTGCTAGCTGAAGGTATTCAGAAAATGCAACACTACAAACGCCGTAATATGGAACGGAAAACAGCTTTGTACGAGACCATGGAACTGCGTCGGCTTCATCCAGGTTTTATAAGAATGAAATTGCCTTTTTATTGTAGGCGTTTGTTAAACTTCCTAAAGCGAAATTACTTGTGATCTAATGCTTTTCAAATTTACCATTTATTTTTCGTAGATGTTTTATTTGTGAGAAGTAATTTTGTTAACAAAGCGGATACTAGCTTCTCTCATTATTAACTGAGTGAACCTTTTCTATAGCAAACACTTATACATAGTAACAACCATACGCATTTCTAATATTACACACAAGGTTTATACACTCATAGCCCCACTCTAAGATTTTCTCCTGTGTCGTTGTTACCATGGACACACATAAGACGAATACACTAACATCCAGACCCAGAACTTGAATCTAAACTTATCATTCAGATACCAGTGTGGCCGGGTATCGAACCCGGAACCTATTGCGCGTCAGACTGGTATGGTAACCGCTGCGCCACGCGGGTCGTAAATAATACACTATAACACTTTCTACACTTACAGCCCAACAGTAGGATTTTTTCCTGTGTCGTGGGTGCTATGGATATATAAATAAATACGGATACACAAAAACCCACACTCAAAACAGAAATCTAAATTCTTCATTTAGATACATGTCTCGCCGGGAATCGAATCCAAAAGCCACTGCGAGTTAGACCGGTATGGTGCTCCGCCACGCGGGTCGTCAAACCTTTATCTGTTCTAAAGCTTATTACGTGTCTCACAATTCCCACAAACACAGTAGCAAAACTCCGCGACGCTGAAAGCCAGTAGCGATTCATGAAAATACTGTACGAACTGTTTTTTATACAAGTTGGAGTGTACTTGCAATTTACCTGATGATGTTCATTGCTGCTCACGGAAATTAAATTACTTTACATTGAACAAAGTTATAGGTACTTGAAATTAATCAAAGATGCGTTGCAACTCCCGAGGACTAAGTTGCTTAACTTAGTCCGTATATGTAGCGATGTAATGTAGTGTGTTTAATATGTATGTACATGCCCTTAAATTTTGTGCTTGTACTTTTGAGAATCATAATTCATTTATTCATGTGTGAACCCAGTATGTGTGTCCCAGCTGAAGTAGTATAATATGTAGTCACAAAATATTACTATTTACCTGTAAAAAATACATATTAAATTTACATTAAACAACGTCCGTGGCACATTAATATGTACTTAATATATATGAGTCCAGTTTTTGTCCAGTATCTATTAAAATAGCATAAACCACTTACGTGTTTAATCACCTAGAATCCTTTTTTCTCTATTTATCTATGTACTTTTATACAAACTATGTGTTTGATTTCTATTTCGAAATCTCCTCTGCTCTATTATAGTTAAAGTTATTTCAGTTTTGTTATTAGATGTGAAATATCACATTTTCTAGCCAAATTCTTTACGAATGTAGGTTCTATGGGTGTTCCACGGTATAATGGCGCAATTTTGTTTTGCAAATTTTGACAAGCCTCACCCTATTTTTGTCTTTACAAACATAAATGAAAAACATGATTGGCTAACGATAATCCGTGCTGACCTGACCTTAATGTTCTTCTCAAAAACTTGTATTAAAGCTACTTAGTACTTAGTAAGATAAATTCGGTACTTATATTTCCGGTAATAAACAATGATATAAGGAAATGCAACACCAAAAAAATAAAAGAATAAAGAACTCGTAGCACATGAAGCAACAACAGTCGTCGTCACAATGCTTCGAAGTGTGGAATGTGGAAGGCCATTATCTCAGCCAAGAATTGTCTGGTGATGTTCCTGCTTCCGGTTTTCAGTCGCTCTCCACTACTGACGGTGCTACGAGTAAAGGAGTAGCTCTGACATGTTCATCGATTATGCCACCGTTTTCAAATATCTTTGTATCTAACATTCTAAAAAGCAAATGATGTAGCCAGCACAAATATCTTTTTTTTTTTTTTTGTTTTCGAGAGGGAAACCTTCCAAAGGTACCCGACGCCGTGGGAGCGACGCAGGGTTATGTGGGATTTTTACCGCACTAAAACCCCCCCGGTGGCCGTCCTCGGCGCTGAAAAGGGAGGACTCCGGGATCTCGAAACGACTTCAACCGGAATCCTCTGAGCGCGTTGCCCCATCGGGCTCCTGCCAGATGGGCGGCTGGGCCCACCGCTCCGTCTAGTCTTTACGACGGTATGCGACCACACATACCGCCGTCCATCCCGGGATTGCCTGACCGAACGGTTCGAGCTCCCACTCTAGCCGTCTGCAACCCCGGAAGCCCCTTTTAGTCGCCTCTTACGACAGGCAGGGGATACCGTAGCCCTATTCTGACCCCGAGGCTACAGGGACAGCACAAATATCTATGCAATTGGTTTGACTTATTTGTATTGGATGGAGTTTAATGATCAGATTGTTAACTAAGCAAAATGTGTACATGTCTAGAAATACGTTTTCGCAATAACAATAAAAATATTTTCCATTATAACATAACGTAAGGGCATTATGCAGCGGTAGATACACAGACAAGTAAGGCTTTGTCCAGGTATTGCACCTAGATAATTAAAATTATTGCGATGAGAAATATGAATTTATTCATTTTTACCAAGTAGTTTTAAACTCGTATTATTTTCTCTAATGATTCGATATGTTATCGAGATTTGTGTTTGTCTAATTTCATCGCACCAAATTTTGTACATCTAACTTATTTATCCAAGCTGTTCAATTTAAATTAATACTGGAGTTGTTTAAATACGTTTTACAAAAAAAGAAGACAGTATTCCCTTGGCGAGTAACAATATTTACCTATAAAATCCAATGTAGGTATAAAGTACTAGCCTATACACGCGGACCCACCCGTTTTGATCACGTTTACCAAGGTATTCTATATGTTAATCTAGGTTATAAACTATTTGTGTACCGAATGTCGGCGAAATGCGATATGTATTTTTTACTTTAAAGAGTAAAACAAACTTTCATACACCCTCACAAACTTGCGCATTTATAATTTATTAGCTAGTTTACCCGGCCAACTTCGTTCCGTCTAAAAGTAAAAAATCTAAAATCAACAGTGTTTCTCCACTATATTATACATGTATTATACATAAAAACCTTCCTCTTGAATCAATCTATCTATTAAAAAACTACATAAAAATCCGTAGCATAGTTTTATAGATCTAAGCATACATAGGGACAGACAGTGCGAAGCGACTTTGTTATAAACTATATCGTGATAAAATTATGTGTAAGGGCCGGCGCACATATGACGGAGCGCAGCGCAGCGCAGCGCAGCGCATGCCCGCGAAATTTTCTTAACGAATCACACACTAGCCGAAATTCGCGCTAATTACTGGGAGAATGCGCGCGGATGCGCGCGGGTGCGCGCGGATGCGCGAGCATGCGCTTCCATGCTCCTCAGAAATATATTGCTGTTATTTAATTTTGGATATTATTTCTAAAGGGACAATGACGATAATAGTTTGACAGCAAAAAATGCGCTGCGCTGCGCTCCGTCATATGAGTGCCGGCCCTTACAGTTTTGTTGTTTTTTTTTAACAATCAGATTAAATAATTGCCGTCCATACTTACAAACCATATGTACAGTACATTGCATGTTATTTTTCGACGAAATTTTCGTTGGAAGTAATTGGGATGAAATACGAAGATAGTTCAATTATAATTATCATAACAAGCTTATAGAATATATCTGTAATCTGCTTCTTAGTAGCATGCCAGTATAACTACTACAGATATAATGATTATGTCAATATTGCTGGCGCAGGGCCAATGCACCAATTTATGACCACCAGAGCATGTTGATTAACCTATTTAGATTGAAAATCATGTAACTATTTTGGCATCTACTAATGTTTTTATTATACTTAAACAATCCATTCTAATATTATAAATGTGAAAGTGTGTTTGTTTGTTCCTCTTTCACGTCGCCACATAGCTATTATATGATATGGTTTATATGCTGGGAGATAGTTAGGAAGGCGGAAAGTGACGTAGGCTACCTTTTACCGTGCTCTCTCATTCCCATGAGAATATCGATGTTTTGTTAGTTGATACATATTTAGTAGTTCCAGACGTTGTTAATAGATGGCGTTAGTAAAATTCACTGGCAAGTTATGAGTCACGCTATCAAATGCTAATGTTAATTCCCTTTGATCGTGCAGGTGAAGCCGCAGGTAAGAGCTAGTAAAGTATTATTAACCGAATGCTGGGTAGGTCTCATTTCAGAAGAATGGCTTATTCCATAGCTAACCAATTTGATTGACTAGGATTAGTACACTTCAAATCCTTTTAAGGACGTAATAGGCATTTGTCAGCCAAGTTATTCGATCATCAGGTCTTCAGAGCGGTTGTCTTCTAACTTACAGTTGACAATTTTGTTTAGAAAGTGAATTCAAATTTTAAGCTATTTAGTGACAAATCTCAAACTCACAAAACTCTCTCATTCTGAGAGAAGACTCGTGCCCAGCAGTGGGACAATAATGGGTTGACGAGAGAGAGTGACAAATCAAGTCTTCTTCTACGCGTCCATTGCTCACACTCTTTGCTCTATGATTTGAGGTAGGATCTACTCAGATCGTTGTATGCAAATTTTAATTGAATGCATACCGAGACAATTTATTTCTACTCAACCCATATTTTGGACGAAACAAACAACAAACAATGTAAAATAGATTACTTTGTTAAAGTCACAAGCACAAAAAGCGCTCTGTTACCTCGGGTACTGTTCCATGGAGACAAAATTGTCGCAAAGGCAACTATCCGTCAATGTCGTTGCCCCTCTCGCCGATCTCCGTGTCTTTCTGAAATAGGCATTTCAAAAAAGGGCTATGGGTCCCCGTGAATTAGATTATTTATAGCTAATACTTTTGTGGAAGTGGCCTAAAAAGTCGTTATTTAAACATAATTTTAATAGGTGATTATAATAGGTTTTATTTATGTTGAAATAAATAAGTCGTGGCATTATTTTATAAAAAAATAAGTATGTCACAGTCATGTAAAACATAAAATTTCTTTTTTCACAAAATACACCATTGATAAATAAACAGCCAGTAGGTCAGAGGATGGATGGCCGGGGGAAAATATTTCAAAGGGGAAATGTATTGTCCCAGTTCATGTTCCGAACTTCATTGAATATTTAAGTAGTCTCAAAGAGAAAACTGGGTATTTTATAAAAAGTATCGGGCTAACAACAGACATCATTTATAATACGTGCCACAGAAAATAACGTGAATTGAAAATTATTTATTTCAATTGGGCGTGTTTAATAGACAGTAAGTATATTCTTTGAAATTATGTATAATAACCTGTTCGTTTTGTTAGGTATTTGATGTTTTTTCCGTTTTCTCCAATAATAGATAAACGGTTACGGTTAAGATATTTATTTTCTCAAAAGATTAACATAAATCACTTAGTGAGAAAATTAAAGATATAAAAAAACAAAATTGGACAATTAAAGTAGGCGATGTGGACGGTAAGTGTGAAACGATAGGCGTGTGTGCAAGTTAGATGTTTAAAAATCAAGTCTAGGGAGTTGTTTACCTAAGCTTATTTCACAGTGAATAATGATTTTGAGTATTTGCATAAATATTACATTTCATAAAGTGATATTTCTATAAGCTGCTTCGTAGTAGTAGTATCATAATGATATTTTTTTATATGTGTATAGGTATTTACAACTAGTAATACTGTTTTTGATCGAGTGTATTAATTACTATAGAACATTCAAAAACTTCGCATATTCCAAACATTCTTATTTCCTTTCAAGGAGTATTAATATATGACATTTTACAAGTATAATTCTGGTGTTCTATTAAAGAACTATAAATGGTGGGTTACAAAACAAAACTAGCGCTAGAATATTTATAATCCAATTAAAGGTCCGTTACTGTAAACAAACCTAAACCTCATGTGTGTGTTACACTGTATTAGTAAAGAGCTTTCTCGTGACCCCACTCTAATATCTATTCGCGATAAGCCCCACGGGTAAGTAACCCATCTCACTCCGCAGAATTTTTTTCGTGAATGTAATGCCAATATTGATTGAATCGTTTCCGACATTAGCCTGATTAAACAGACATGTAGGTATACAGAATTAATAACAATTACTAGTCACCGTCGCAATGGTCGAATTTCGACTCTAATTCGACTCAAAAACTAAACTTCAAAAGTAGTACATAAAGAGTAGCAAGAATATATTTCTAAAATTCAATAACATCTTACTAAGTTTCAAGTTACTTTAAATACACCCGAAGGGTTTAAAAGGGGGTAAAAAGAGTTTTATTGACTGAGCTGCATTTAAACGCAATAACGGGTATTTAGACTAGGACAGTCAGGAGACATCTGACTTTTGACGTTATGTTTTCAGGGTAAGAGATTAAATGTTTTATTTCGTTTATTGGTTAATGTGTTTGTGTCAAATGCACGGTAGTGTGTGCAATGTGTGTTTAGTTGATTTTATGTATGTTTTATGCATTATTTGAAACATATATGCATTTGGTACCTACTCCTTCTCTACGTCAATTATAACGGTGCTATTTTTTTTACTTCCTCCCGCCTAGTTTCTTAAAAACGGATCTCAAGTTTGTCGTTATATGTTTTTAGAAATCAGTGTTTTAGGGTTCCACTTCGTAGGCCTTAAACTAATCCTAGTACACACTATCATATAGCACTCGTACTATAAAATGTAACATTTTTTTCAAAACAGCTAAAAATATACCCGTGCTGTCCGATCATTGAACCCATTATTTCGCAGGGGTTCGATAAAAGCTTGTTAACGCTAAATTGTAAACAGGAAATTAGTTCTAGGAATTTAATAATTGCATCCGTGCTGCTCCGCTGCGGTGTTATTGGTCAATAGCTAATGGGTTTTGTCGATATGTGTCACGGCCAATTTTATCCCCATAGACATTAATGCAGTGGAAATGCAAATAAAGAATAGTCTCTATTAACTAATAACTTTATTCTCTTTTAATATCAAGGAGCGTCGGTTATGAGCAATGCGTACTTCGGATTGAAGTAAAAGGAAAAGAAAATCTCGTAAAAGATTGAAATGCCAATCGTATGGCCGCTTAGTGCGGTTTTACTGCACTAGTTGGATCGCTTTTCAAACATAATAGAAACGTTAACGTCGCGGTAATATTTTGCCGTAGATTGAAAACCAGACGGATTCACATTGCGCCGATTGGTCCCGTGTATTGAATGTTATATTTTAAATTCTAATCAATCTCGCTGCATATCGTCATGCCCTTATTTCGTATCGTATATCAATAGAATGTAGCAGAATATTTTATTTCTGAAAATGTTCGTTTATAATAAAAAGTTGCGTTGCTTATATATAATTTATTAATTTACTTGGTAGTGTTACAAAATGCTTGAAATTATGGGAACATATTTTGATATTTATTTGTTTTCTTTATAACAAAAGTAACTTTAAGATACATTCGTTTATACTGAAAATGCGTTTGTGTTTTTAGACTTTTAATCTGGAAATAGACCTGTCCTAAAAAAAAAGTACTGTCCAAAATGTCACAGTATTACATTTTCGAGTGGCAATATCCTCAGAATTACTCGCTGTTATAAATTACTTAGTAGTTTTGAGAGTAATTCGTACTACCTGTTAGACAATACAAAGTAGCCGATTCTCTGATTTAGTATGTATCATCGTATTTATCTAATGATATTACCTAATAAGTCTTGACTTATTAGGTCCTATTACTGTACTCTGACACCAAGTGAATCTCATACAAGGTTAATCATATCATACAGACACGTGTGAACAATAATATTTTATTCTAGCGTCCATATAAAGATAATAGTTTAATTAGAACTATAGATAATGTAAATTTGAGTAACTGTGAAACTTTTTAAACATATCCTTTTATTCACTGTAATGCTTTCTATACTAATTAACTTTAAACTAATAATAAGCCGATGAGTAAAATTCAACTAGACGTATGATTATTTTAATTCTAAAAGGATTACGGACACTGCAGATTGCCAGCGCGACAAATTGCAAAGAAAAAAAGAAACCCTCCCGCAAAAATGTAGCGAGCAAGCTAACTTAATCCTTCACATGTACTCTTTTACTATTTCTACATTCCCTGATGGGATTAAACTAAATTATAATTCTAATTTGAGTTAATCCTAACGTATAATTTATATTTTAAGATAGAAATTCTATGTATTTGATGTAAAGAAGCACAATCATTTTCTGAATGATAGGTGTGGTCCACTAGACCAACTAATAATGTATGTAGGTGTTGGACCGCGGGGTCCATTGGGGTAAGTTGGTCTAGTGCAACTAATAATGTCTAAACTCTGTCCTTATACAAAGACGTTTTTTTAACAATGATTTGTAAATGAATTCTTTATGATAGGTAGATCGTAATTCGTTATCGTGAAATTTAAAAGACGGAGATATTCCGATTTCGGAGTCGGTAAAGACTCTGCGCAAGGATGACACGCAAAATCGTGAAGCGTTCCACATTTTTTTTGCAGTGATAGCCTAATGGTTGAAACTTGCCCTCTCAATCGGGAGGTCCGAGGTTCAAACCCAGGCACGCACCACTGATTTATGTGCGTATTATACATTAATTATCACTGCTTTTCGGTGAAGGAAAACGTCGTGAGGAAACCTACACACCCGAGAGTTCTTTAAAAAAAAAAAGTTCTCGGAGGTGTGTGAAGTCCACCAATTCGCACTTGGCCAGCGCGGTGGACTATGGCCTAAACTCTCTCATTCTGAGAGAAGACCCGTGCCCAGCAGTGGGACAATAATGGGTTGACGACACAAAGACTTTTGGCCCATTTATTGCCAGCTCTTCAAGCTGAGAGTCGCACGTTATTAAATAATTCCATAAGGTTAGCGTCACTATGTGATCTATACCGTCTAAAGCACTTCTTTGTGTCAAATGCAGTGCCGGATTAAGCCAGCGCGGGGCCTGAAGCAAATTCTGACACGTGGCCCATAGTTTGCTGTAAGTAAGGTAAATATAACAAAACTGTTACAAATAAACTTTTCTGGATAATCTGGGAAAATTTAGAGATGACACTTTCTATATGTACTTCTTGCAGTTTAAGATTTTCAGGATAGCAAAGATAGTAAAATATAAATAGTAGGTGTCGGACCGCGGGGCCTGTAGCATTTGCTACTTTTGCTTTGTGGCTAATCCGGCACTGGTCAAATGTAAAATAAGTCTTGTCTATACTCATATTTTGACTATTGTCGATATTGAAGAGACGTATTATCGAGATTTGAACGAAGCTCATCTTAAAGTAAAACGACTTCTCAATAATGTTATCCGGTTCGTCTTTGGTCTTTAATAATTCCATTTCCCAATTTCATAGTTTAAATGGCTCACTGTTCGCCAGAAGCGTAATTCTATGATTCCCTTTCTGCTCTACTTTGAACTATACCAATATTTCTTCGTATTTGAATCTCCTGTCGGAATACTTCGGTCATCGAATGACTTAAGATCAAACATTTCAATGCATACGAGCGGTTCCTTTCATTTCTTGTCTACTGTTTAGGCGGTGTTTTGATGATCGCCTTGCCAGCTGATATTGCTACAGCAAACAATTTAAAAAACTTGACCAAAAGCGTTTTCATAACACCTTTCCTATACCTTAATTAACTATAATATCATTTTATTATAATATGTAATTGTTCATTGATTTATTATATTATTATGTATGATTTACTAGTCACCCATCGCAACGGTCGAAAGTCGACCGTTAAATAAATTAAAAAACTAAACTTCATAATGTAGCACCAACATTTCTCTAATTTGAATAAATTGTAATAATTTTCAAATTATTTCGAACGCACGTGTCAAAGATAAAAGGAGGTTTATTAACTAAGCTGCATTTAAAGCAATAGCGGGTATCATGACAAAGACATCTGACTTTTTTTACGTTATGTGTTTTCATAGACATTCAATGTTCTATTTCGTTTATTATTATGTACCTATGTGTTTATGCCAAATGCAAGGTAGTGAGTGTAATGTGTTTTTAGTCCATTTTAGGTATGTTTTAGACTACATCAACTATAACCGTGTGTAATTTCGTACTCCTCCGTCTGCGGCAAGTATCTTAAAACACATTTTTTTGCTTCACGTATTAATATATAAATAACATACCTAGTACACCCTTTTATGTATCTATTTTTTTTCTGCTATAACTAACTCTTACCGCAAATTATCCCGCCACCCAGATTTGAATAGTAAATACAAAATGCCACCAGGGATTAAGTTTTCAGAATTTAAACTATTTTGCATTATAGAGTCGTGCAATAAACAACACATACTCGTAAATACGATATAACTCGTATATAAAATAAATTATATTATTATTTGACTGACAGATTTTTCAATATAAAGCGATGTTTTGACAATTATTTAATTTTTTATTATATGAATTGTACGTTTATATGGTCACTGCCGCCCATTGACATTCTGCAACTTCATATAGAAAAGGGGTTCATTTTGAAGTCAATCATAAATACCGTGCTAGTCCTGAGGACTATGATGCTCGTCACTACATAATATAAAACAAAGTCGCTTCTCACTGTCTATCCCTATGTATGCTTGGATCTTTAAAACTACGCTACGAATTTCAATGCAGTTTTTTAGTAGATAGAATGATACAAGGGGAAGGTTTTAATGTATGTGTAACATGGTGGTGAAACACTGATAATTCTATATTTTTGACTTTTAGGCGGAACGAAGTTCGCCGGGTCAACTAGTCTTATATAAAAGTGAGCCGGTGATCCAACCCTATCACCGAAACGCAAGTACTACTTCACGCTAGAAATAGGTCGAACGATATACGTAACTTTTCTTACCTTCAAACCCTTCTATTTTAAAAATACCATATTACGCAAATTGATAATAATATGAAATAAGTATCATCAATATAATTTATTGTAGGTACGCTTATAGGAGCAGAAAATAAGACTACTTGAACATGTAAGAGACCTTATTATGTATAGAGCTCGCGATATTCTTAGTAAAAGAATAATGTCGATATCTTGCATATTTCAATTAATACACATGTTCTTAAAAAAATAAATTGTCGGAGGTGTGTGAAGTCCACCAATTCGTACTTGGCCAGCGCGTTGGACTGTGGCCTAAACCCTCTCATTCTGAGAGAAGACCCGTGCCCAGCAGTGGGCCTATAATGGGTTGATGAGAGAGATGAGAGACACATGTTTCGAAAACTAATAAAATTAATAGATAGTAAAACAAGGTACAAACATTCTAAGTTAGGTCAATATGTGTGACATACTCCCACGTTCGCTTAACAAAATTTCCAATATCGAATTAATAAGTTTCCTCCAAGACGAAACTTTACCGACAGTCTCGATATACATTCAACGTACATTGTTCCAATATATCATATTAAACTTAGAAAACTTAAGAGCAACGCAGCCATTGCAGCTCCATCGCAGTTATTGAAAATTATTGAGGAGATAAAATCAACAAATATATAGAGCAGTGATAGCCTAATGGTTGAAACTTGCCCTCTCGATCGGGAGGTCCGGGGTTCAAACCCAGGCAGGCACCACTGATTTATGTGCGTATTAGAAATTAATTATCACTGCTTTTCGGTGATGGAAAACATCGTGAGGAAACCTACACACCCGAGAGTTCTTAAAAAAAAAGTTCTCGGAGGTGTGTGGAGTCCACCAATCCGCACTTGGCCAGCGCGGTGGACTATAGCCTAACCTCTCTCAATCTGAGAGGAGACTCGTGCCCAGCAGTGGGCCAATAATGGCTTGATGAGAAAATCAACAAAAAGCAGCGTTTTATAAATCTTTTAGTTACATTAAAATCCTTTGTAGAGAGGCAGACTTAGAGAGCAAAGTAAATGCAGACAAAAGAAGTAAACGAAACTAAACTTAGATTAAATAACTTTAATATTATTTCTTATCCAAGCCTTATCGGGTTAGTGATTTCATTGAACCGTACAATGGCTACGCAAAGAATGTTATTTAAGTGTCTAATTTGTTTAAATAACTAATCATATCATACTTCATACTAATATTTTAAAGGCGAAAGTTTGTGAGTGTGTATGTTTGTTACTTCTTCACGTCTAAACGGCTGGAGCGATTTTCATAAAATTTGGTAGAGAGTGTGCTGATACTCTGGATTAACATATAGGTTACTTTTCCGGTGGGAAAATATCTTATTTCCACGGAACAATCTATTTTTGTTAACGCGGGTGAAGCTGCGGGATTCAACTAGTGTAATCTAAAGATACATTTTTTTTCCTCGACTGCGTCAGAATAAGGGTAATATCTTTCGAGCGTACGTACGTACATACATACGTTTGTATGTCCAATTTTTCAAAATCTCTTTGTAAAATTGTATTAGTACTTAGTACGAGTTGATAATGTTTTGCTAAAACAATCATTGTTTACTTTTTGTCTATCATTGCAGAATTAAAATCAAGTTATAGTCGAAAATGAAATCGAAAACGTAAATATTGCAATGTATAGATATAAACGTAAACAATTACTGAGTTACGTAATAAACTCATACTATGCATGGTCGCTACGAACTAACAACTGCAAATTCATTTGAAAAAAGCAAAACAATTGTAGTTACTTACAATTGTAATTTAATTTCAATTATACTCTTAGGAGTTGGCAGTCTACACATAGAGTTTTCCGCTGTAATAGACTTGAGTGTCTTTTAATTCTTTCACTCCACTTCTATTAAGGGGAATGCCTGAGTGCACTTTCCCAATCACAATATTGTTCTACGCTTCTCCATCCGACTTGGAAAGTTTCATAATTTTTCAATTTATTTTTTTA
This sequence comes from Spicauda simplicius, assembly GCA_949699795.1. NCBI lineage: Eukaryota > Metazoa > Arthropoda > Insecta > Lepidoptera > Hesperiidae > Spicauda > Spicauda simplicius. The sequence continues at coordinate 23,096,718 of OX453056.1, forward strand.
AAGACCAACGTAGAAATTTTTGAATCATTGATATGCATCAGTGATGTAACGAATATTCGCAATAGCATTCGGGAATATTCTTATGTTTTTAGAAATTCGTATTCGCATTCCCAGTAATGTTTTGCGCACGTTGAATTGCAATGGTTCGCAAAAAATGTCGCCAAATCCAAATTGAAATTTTACAATTCAAATTTTCGATTTTGATTCGAAGTTTTACGTCCTTTTTTAAGTTGGCTCCATATACCAAAAACTGAAAATAAACTAACACTCGCATTTGCGAATGCAAATAATGAAATTCTTTATATCACTAATATACAAGAAAATCACCGGTTCTCGTGCCGAATTTAAAAGCTGAAAGAAACAAATACTTAGGTGTATTGCATATATACGGTTGTTATGTTGATCAAATCGTTTCGCTAAGTCAATCGTTGTCGTTATCGATTAATATACTGAATCAAAAAAATCTAAATGTTTTTATTGCTTTACAATTTTCTTAGACACAAGTTGCAATATTATAATATTGTTGTACTATGTGATAACCAGTGTTACTGCGTGCATCCACCGAGACGAGTTGTAGTAAAGAATAAACAACAACAATCACATAACAAAGAAACATAATGTGTAATGTTAATAGTATGTGTGTGTGTGCGTGCGTGTGCGTGCGTATATGACTGTCGTATAGAATAAATTTAGGATATTAATTGTTTAGTTTCCTCGTAATTTAAAGTTAATAATGATCCAGTTACTCACCACTTCAAATTCGGTCATGGGGTAAATGGGGTAATACTACTTTTCTAGTTTCGCCCATTGGCCGGTCGTCTGTGAACAGATCGATCACAATCGATCCACGCATTGTTGCTTCGAGGCAATACACATTGTACAGTTGGTCGACAGTACAACTGTTTATCAAAACACGATAGATGTCTTTTTTACTTTTTAGTTTAGTAATTATTTAGTGGATCTTATGTTAATCTAAATACATTTAACGCACAGTTAAACAGTTCTAAGAAAAATGTATATATTATACATTACATTGCGAAATTATGTGATTGTTATGTGATCGTTCGTTATTAGCAATATGATCGTTGTTAGGCATTATGGTTCAAAAGGTGGAATAAATAAAATAATTTGGTTATTACTATCTCATTTTGATACTGCAAAATATGCTCTCATTTTTCAGTTTTCACGTAACCATTTTGCAGGAAACTTCGATAATTCGAACATACGTAACGTTATTATCGATATTTCCCTTTTTATGGGACATTTAGTTCGGTCGGTCTTGTTCGCATTCGTTTCGAGGTCAATAGTGTAAGCACATTTGTTCGTGATTAAATTAAATTTAAAGGTTTTGTTCGGAAATATTAATACGTGAAGGAAAAAATTGTGATTCGTTTACAAGATACTTGCCGCAGGCTGAGGACTATGAAATTACGCACGGTTATAGTTGATGTAGAGAAAGATTGTGCTACGATAATATTTTTTTCAAATAATGCATAGAATATACATAAAATCAACCAAACACACACTACCTTGCATAAACATTCTAAGTCTTAATATGAAAACATATAACGTCAAAAATGTCAGATGTATTTTTCAAAATACCCGCTATTGCTTTTAAATGCGACTTAGTTAATTAAACCACTTTTTATATTAAACGGGCGCTTCAAAATTACTTGAAAAGTATTAAATTTTATATGAAATTGAGCAATATTCGTACTACTTTGGACAATATAAAGTTTAGTTTTTTAATTTAAATTATGGTCGAATTTCGACCGTTGCGACGGGTGACTAGTTTAGAATAAATTCTCAACACTGAGCGAACAGTGATGCGATAATGATAGCAGTAAATCTAGGGACCCATAGCTTACAAACCATCCAACCGGAACGAAGCGTCGCAACCACCGTTCTTTTGTCATAGACATATAATCGTGAGGGTGGGTTTAGTCGAGCCCTCGTGCGTAGGGTTTGCCACCTGATAAGTTTTCTCTTTTACTGACGTTACAAAGGATAATCACACATTTCCGCTAGCAATTCTTGCCAGAGGAAGCGGTGGGTGCGTTTCTTCGTCTTTATCTTCGTATATACTGTCGTACTACCAGACAATCGCTAGTAGCACTAATGAAATAGTAAAATGTGTTAGGAGTGTAATTAATGTATGTATATATGTAATTGTTGATGTGTGTGCGCCTAACCTCTGAACGAAGTTCAATTGAGGGCATATTTACAAGTTATTTTGTAGACGATGGGTCCTAGTTATTGTAAGGTAGGGCATGGTAGAGTCGGATGACAGTGTTGATGTAGTCACTGCATTAAAATGAACATTTTCTTGACCAAAAACTTAAATAAAATAAAAAATCAATATCATAATCATACTTTTCATACTTCGTACTAATATTATAAAGGCGAAAGTTTGTAAGTGTGTATGTTGGTTACTTTTTCACGTTTAAACGGCTGGAGCGATTTTCATAAAATTTGGTAGGGAGCTAGCTGACACTCTGGATTAATATATAGGCTACTTATTACCATGGAAAATATCTTACTCCCACGGGATAATCGATACATCGATTTTATACGTTGATTATCGATTTAATCGCATGCGAACCTGCGGGGTTCAGCTAGTTAATTCATAATTAAACATGTACCAACATATTCAATATGCATACTACTAAACTATTCACTGCAACGTTTAAGCAGTGTTGTTGTATTTGTTTAGTATTAAAGAAATGCTTAAAAATATTTTCAGGTATACATATACACTCTATCAAGTTTTCTTTTGTGAAGTAAGGCGTTCCTTTGAAATTTCTGCGATGCTCAAATGTATTTTTAAGACAATGGTGCTAGAGACAGATTTGAAATGTTCACAAACTGTTTTTAGCTTTTGCTGGTTATTGTCACAGTTTGAAAGGAGAATAGAGAAATATTGTTATAAAAGAACGAATAAATTACATGGTTTTGAATTTAGTAGGTTAGTAGCGTATGTTGTCTCCCGGCTCGATAAACAGGCAGGTAAACTAGGTTTAGACTAACTGGAACTAGAAAGGAATGAGGTCATAGAACCCTTTGTTAGTTATATTAGACTTATTATTATTATTTATCATTACAGTCCAGTGATCGCTTATAGGTGTCCATTAGTTGCAGTGGCCATTTACCATTACGTGGATTCCATGCTCGGGGACTACTGTAATAATATAAGATAGGATTATAAATACTGGTTTTTATATATCACACAGTCGAAATACAAAAATGCTTAGTTTAATAAAGCTTAACGTTTAATGCTTTATACACTAAAAGCCCCTCGCTAGAATTTACTTGTATTGTGATTGCCATAAACACACAAACCCCTAGAACCGAAATCTATCCAGTCAAATGTCTGTCCGACCGGGGATCAAACACGGAACCCACTACCTACGTGTCACACTGATAAGATGTCATCTTTCCACGCGAGTATCGTTGTTGTGTGCACCAATTATACAACAAGACAAAAATGATGTCTAGGTGCATAATAAAATTTTTTTTGCAATTTGTATAAAAATAAAAGATTACCAATTCAGACATGTCTTCTGGGTCTGGGTACATATCCAGGCATGTGTGTGTGTGCCCATGTAGGTACTTTGTCCATGAAGCATAGCGTGGGATATGAGTAGGAAGCGTTTTCATTCTGGTATCGCATTGATATTTATGACGCAAGCTGGGATTCGCAAATAAATCAAAGCAGATGGTGTTTCGAGCACGATTTCATAATTGAACGGTTAACTCTGTTCTGCGTCTATTTCCGAGCGTGTCCGGTGAGGATTGGTCGGAAATGTCATCTCAAAGCGAGCGCTGACTGCTATAAAAAGCTAAAATCAAATTATCTAGGTGTTTGCTTTTTCAATTTAGTATCTCGTTCCCTAGGTAACGTGGAAGATTTTAGTTAGAACGAGATTAAGCGGGTTTTCTCGGCTTATATACATACTTATATGGCGACCATCTCAGTACTTCGGAGAGAAACTCATCTGTGATTTACTTAAGGTAGAACCCCTAAACTATATGAAGTTGCTTATGGATTTCAATGGGCAACAGTAACCACTTGCCATGACGATGAGTGTAGATTCAATCTGAATCTACACTCATTTTCTACGACAATCTTGTAATAAAAACGAGCCTTTGTCCATATTTGCTTATGGTTTGTAAATGTAAAAAATAATGGGGAATCCTAATGATAAAATTTCGTGTTAGGGCTCACACTAATAATCATGTCATTGTGTGTACAACCCATTATTGTCCTACTGCTGGGCACGGGTCTTCTCTCTGAATGAGTTCCATAGTCCACCGCGCTGGCCAAGTGCGAATTGGTGTACTTCACACACCTCCGAGAACTTTTTTTTAAGAACTCTCGGGTGTGTAGGTTTCCTCACGATGTTTTCTTTCACCGAAAAGCAGTGATAATTAATTTCTAATACGCACATGTATCAGTGGTGCGTGCCTGAGCTTGTACCTCGGACTTCCCAATCGAGAGGGCAAGTTTCTACTATTAGGCTATCATCAATCATGTGATTACATGCCGTAAAACTTCATTACATATTAAAAGCGGCAAACAAGTATGCAGCTCGGCTGTTGTTAATATATTTCCACTTACCGCGCCACCACAAAACATTCGCCGTCAGTGTTCAGCGCATTTTGGCAAATTCTGCTATAATTTACGACAGATTTTCATAGTCTTAATATTAGGAGATTTACCAGAACCACTTTAGTTTGACCAGGGCTCGCCACACTTATTTCCAGAGTGAAATAAGTGTGCTTTTCTTGCGACAGAAAACTATGGCTGCCGGCACACGTACATATAATTATGGCGACCATCTTAGTCCTCAGGAGTAGCAAGTATATGTGATTGACGTAAGATAAAACCTATGTTCTGTATAGTGTTGCTTACAGATGTCCAAGGGGAGTAGTGACCACTAGATGGACTGAATGCTGATTTGCTACTTAATTCATATAAAAAAAAAACATTTCATTTCGTGGAAGTTGTGATATTTCTATCTACAATAGCATGGTAATAAGTGTTTACAATCTGAGATGAATTGTTTCAACGATGGGTTAATCGAATCGACATTGAGTCGCGATCCGTTTCCATGTCGCTGAACTTCCCGGTGTAGCTTTGGGGAAGTTCTCATGTAGGGCAGAATGTAGGTATGTATGCATGAATATTTTGGAACGTACTTTTAGAAGTAACCTATGATAATCTTAATGCGAAATATACATACTTTTGTTAGTAAATCGCATATATGAAATGTCTACAAATATTATTGGTTTTCGTTCCGGAGGCATAAATACCACACCTATTTCTGTCGCATAGATACTAACTGCTCATTGCTACTCTGTTGTGGTTTGAAGGTTATAGTTGTGGAGATACGTTTATATGTGGTTATATGAGGCGTTCCAGGAATTCCGAGTTAATATTCAGAGATGGGGACATCTGTGTTCGTCCTCTGATTGATCTCTAATCCTCTCTGAGTTAACATCAATGTCCATGGGCGATAATTGCCGTATCAGGTGAACTGTATTCTCGTTAGCTACTTACTTCTATAATATATATAAATGAGTCACACATCTAACTTAAAGAACTGAAAAATTAGACAATCAATACTATTTTTTACAATCAGCACGAAATTTAATATATTCGTATAAATTTGCAGGTCCAGACTAAAGATAATATTATTAGGAGTCTGTTGGGTTGCTTCGTCTAAAGCTGCACTAAATACAAGCAAGAACACAAGGCAGACCAATTGGCTGCGTACTACTTTTGGCCGTGTTAAAAAATACCGCACGAAATTCACTCCAGTACAGCGCCGGTCGCTGGACTATTCGCGTCGGTTGAAATATGTTTACCATAAAACTTGGCAGCGCGTTTGAACGTATCGGCCGGTACAAGCAGAGTTTAAATCTCCATTTTGTATCCTAAATCTGTGAAATATTTAGTAGTGATTATGCTTTAACTCATTGTTAGTGTGGATTAAAGTTACATGTGTTTGAGAATCTGTGTGTGAAATACTTCACGAAAGTGTAAGTGTTAAAATATGAGAGATAAATACACAAAAGGTTTTTCCGTTAACTTATTTCAAGACTTGACAGAAAAGTAACTTATGACCCGTCCTCTGATACCTCGGAGACAGAACCGAAATAAATAAAACACATTCAAACAGTAACTTACGTACTTTGGGATACACCGACGGCAATATTTCAAAGCGTATGACACTATGACCTCGTACCTACTTAGTTTATTGATAAAGTATCAAGAAAAGCGGGCGTGTAAAGTGTAGCTCGAAAGTTTATATTTTCATGCATAATAAACGAATGCTAAGTAGCTTTAAGAGAAAAGTTTTCGGTCTATGCACAAGATTTGCATAGACTTAGTTGCAAGAAACTGTAGAAGTTTATGTTTCTGTAAGAATTAGAGCTTTCGTGTAAACTTTGTGAATATATGTAATAACTTAAATAAATGTAAGTTATTATGATATAAATGAGTCTAATTAGCTTTGGACTGAAGTCAGAAAAAGCAAGGCTCAGTCGAAACGCATATGTACGAGTAATTGAAATTTACCGAAATAGTAGCAACATTAACGCCATCAGGTACTGGTAGATACATGTCTGCAATTTTAACGGGTTTATTACGGTAAGTTTATCTAATTATAAAGTTGAGGAATTGAGGGCTCGATCATCAACGTCACAAAAATTTTATCTTGTTACTGAAACGTATGCAGTGTGAAATAGTTTTTTACTTCGTTGTCACCGTCATAAAGATACCTGCTAGCTAATTTTGTTCGGGTCTGTGCTCAAAGTATAGTACAAAACGTAAACGTAACAAATTAGTGTCCAAGCTGTTTATTTTTTGTGACGAGAGAAAAGCCATTATGGGAGAAAACACCGTGTTTCCGGGAGACATTAAAATTTGTAATTTGGCCCCATTTATAATCCAATTTTGAATAGCGGTGTGGCTTACCAGAGTTTGATACTTAATCATACAGTTATAACGATTATTCCAATTATTTATTTCTTAGTACTACCACTACTGCGGATAAATAATACCATTTTTTTTCTATCAGTCTTATCTCTTAATTATGTTCTCATCATGACACATACAACATAGTCTTTGATTCCTGCTGTTGTTATGTCAAAAACCAGATGTACACCATTTTTTTGAATCCTGACCAAGTCGAAAGATATTATTCACGATCATGCAAAATATGTCATTTAATTCTGTTGTACCTGTCACGTGTTTAACAGAAAACTTACCATCTTAAAGATGTTGATCTTCCAGACGATAAGAATAGATACTTGTAATAAACATAAACACGCAAAACAAATTTTAGAATTCTCATAATGCCAGTTACAACGAAGTATAAGTATATTACTAAGGCTACTATATCTAAATGCTGAAAAGTCCTGATATGTTGCAAAGTCCTATTTAATTTGAACCTCATTTCGTGGATCTGTCATAAGCCGCGGTTTCGTTCAAAGGTAATAAAGTGTAAGCTCACCAGCCATATCCTAAGCTGGCTAGCCACGGACTGGAAATTCGCCGCAGGGAGGATAACTTTTCGAAATATCCCTGTCGGTGCGTAATTATAGTTATAACTTGCCTGTCGCAATGTACGAAATTTGATCATAATTAAATCAAAATAAAAACTTAACTTCGCCCCAGTTTATCGTTGACAATTCTCAACTTTAATATATTATCTACTATCAATATATTTTAATATAATTGCATAATTGGTATATCATTCGATAACATTTTTTTTGTCATGTAATATAATATAAAGGCTTTTTATGTATTTTTGTCCAATACTCACTTTAGTAAATAGGAAATTTAATTAACTAAGATGTATACATATAAGAGCAATAACTTGTTTATAATATTAAATTTTAACCAACGGTTTCTCCACGCCACCGCAGTTTCGCCGTGACCACGATTCATGCAACTGGGTCGAAATATCGGCAAAAATAATTCTGAAATAATTTAAAAAACGCATATCGTGAGTACTTTTTAAGAATTAAAATGTACTCACGATATGCGTTTTTGATAGAATTCCGCGTTAATATTAGTCTTAAATTATAACATAGTCGACATGTCATATGTGTATGTCATTATGTTTTAGTCTTTTTTCGGTAATGTAAACAATAAATATTTTATGTTATCTAAACACGTATACCTATATATTATCTTTGTATATTAACTTTAACTTTATCAAATCATTATTCTCCTTGCGCAAAGTATTCGTAAAAAGTTTTTGCATTCACGTGTTAATATAGAGATGACTTAAGTTATCTGGACGAGTTCATTTAATCAAACCGCATAAAATATGATTGAAAGTACATAGTATTCTGCCTTAATCCGACGATATATTTGTCTCTTTTTTTTTGGAAAGACACTCCTAAACGATACTGATGTAATCAAGTTGAAAATAATTGTAGCCCTACGTAATGAAAGCCTGAAAGACGTTGCTCTTGAATATTAATTGGGAGTGCTCAGTGTCTTACCAAACACTACAAAACTGAACCCAGCGCTGTCCGAATGCGGATGTTAAACAGACACAGTGATGCGTCTAGAACTGAAATACGAAGGATTATACAAATTTTGGTGGTTAGTCCCTTGTTAGCATACAATTAATAAATTTTATTAATTATTTTCCATAAGAAAACATATGTTGCCGTATTTTATCCTCGTCGTCAACCCATTATTGTCCCATTGCTTGGCACGAGTCTTCTCTCAGAATGAGAGAGTTATAGGCCATAGCACACCGCTCTGGCCAAGTGCAAATTGGTGGACTTCACACACCTCCGAGAACTTATTTTTTTTAAGAGCTCTCGGGTGTGTAGGTTTCCTCACGATGTTGTCTGTCACCGAAAAGCAGTGATAATTAATTCCTAATACGCACATAATATTAGAAAAATCTGTGGTCTGGGGTTGAACCTCGAACCTCCCGATCGAGAGGGCAACCATTAGGCTATCACTGCTCCTGCTCCTCCTATTATATCCTCGGTTTCTCGTATCTTTACGTGCCTGACAATACCAGGCGAACATTAAATGTCCCATAAATAAATATTAATGCAAGACAATGCATTGTAATCTGTAGTTAATATTCTGCTTTGATAGAGCATAAATTTTATTATTGAAATATAAGTACGTAAATTAACGTTCTTTCAGAATTATACTCATTATATTATTACGTAATAATGCGTTCATTCATAAAGGATACTGACGTTTTATGAATTTATTATTTTAATATTATTATAAGCTTTCTTTCAGACACATCAATTAAAATATTGTTGTTAATCGTATAACGTTCTTGTTCCATTTCTGTGCGTCTGTTGGCCAGGTGGCAAAGGACTCCTCCAACCTTCTCTATTGTGACCTTTCTATGGGATCTCTATCCCATGTTATTCCCGTGACCTGTCTGATTTTTGTAGAAACCAAATTGTCTCAAAGCCAAAACATACAATTTATGTATAAGACAAATTACGCACTGGTGTGTATATTTACAGCAATTCTATTTACAGATATTTTTGTATACCTATATACCTAGATCATTAGATTCAGTTTTCATTTTGTTACTATATTTAATTGCCAGCAAATAAAAAAATATAAAGTATAGTCTTGTTTGCTACATAATTATTGCATACATAATTGTGTCTGAACACATATTTAAGTATCCTACACATTGTAGCTAAGAAAATAGGTACCAAGTTCACTTACCTATCTACTACATATAGAATAATAGTTACTGATGTTAAAATTCTACAAATGGTGGAATCTTTTCTGGAGTCAGATTTGTTCAGTTGATGAACGAATTGGATTCTTGCTGAGCAAAATTTGCACAGAACGGATTTAGAGCATGCGGGACCCGTACGACACGCCGAGCCGTTGTTTTTCACCTCGTTACCGATACTGAGTTATACCCAAACGGTATCCCGGCTATGAATGAATGAATGAATTTATTTGTTACAGCATGCGTATATAAAGTTGACAATTTATATATTAATATTTTGTTCTGCATACTCTACCGGTTATCCGGTGTACAAAGATTCTAAGATTAAAAATATATTTATTGATAGACATTAACAATAATAAAATTAAGAAATAATAATGAGTATAACAATAATAAATACTATAAATTCATATTAATTTAAAATAAATAACATTTAAAAACAATTATGATAAGTTTTAAAGTGACAAATATAATGTCTTAAAATTCTTATTAATTAATAACTAGCTAACGTACTATTACACTATACCTGCAGTATTACAACGTAATTTACGAATTTGCACGGCTTGTTTGCGTTGAGCTTAAAATCTGAATAAATTTAGTTAACTTTGCAAGATTTTCGCATTAAAATAATTTCGGAGCGCACGTTAAATTATGGAATGTTCGTCCCGTGGAACAAAATATATTGTTCTCAATTGAACATTTTTGATGCGTCTTACTAATACCCATGTAGATGTCATTTTGATGACGTTATCGTTTTATTACGGTTTATGTGAAAGTTAATCCCAGCAATGGCGGTACTACAGGGTGGCAAGTCGGCAAAATGCCACCAGCCGCAAGGGCCCCCCGGTCAGAGGAAAATCCCAACTCAAAAAATTTAGTTTAATAAAAAAAAGTTTTTTCTTTGATTTATTTTTGTTACCCCCTCAGTTGCATAGAAGTGAAAATGTATTAAAAGTACAAAGCATTTGTAAAAAAAAGTTGTAACCCAGTTTTAGACTGTGTTACAACTTTTTATGTTGATATTTATAATGGAGGGAGGGGGCCCATCCGACGAATTTGCTACGGGCCTCGAACGGTATAGTTACGCCACTGAATCCCAGTAAACCCTGAAACCCTGCGTGGAAATCTAATATTCTTAACGCTGAGTTATTAACTGTACTGTTTAACGTCAGGCAATTACCGCTTATTCAATTTCTGTCCCGGAAGCAACGATAAATAGTTTCCAATAATATTACCGCAACTTCACTGGAGTTAGTAATCACTTGATCCATTTTTTTAAAGGGACGCGCTATCGCGCCATCTGTCGGATGGTTGGGAAAGGACTATGAAAGACGGCACGCCCCACTCGTACCTTGAGGGTTTCGCTTTCAAGTTGTGAAGTGTAGGAGCTAAAGAGCAGAAAGTCGTATTAAGAGAGCACTGCTTTTGTTACGTGTTTGGGAATGGGATGCGCAGGAGGGAATGAGGGCATCATTGTACTCGTGGCACGAACGCTCATGCTGTGAATATAATGTACTTATTATGGTTAGCCTCGTCAAAGTATAGGTACACTGAGTTCGCGAGCCTTTACCTAAACTGACAGTTCAAACGTATCGGCAATTAAAAAATCCAGAATTTTTCTAGATATACAAACCTATCTACCAAACTACGTAAATACAAATAATTTTAATTAATATAATGAACGCAGAACGATGTCTTTGTAATTACGAATACACGTTCTTACAACTTTTGAATCGGCGTCGTAATTGGTTTTATTTATTATCCATTTTACAATTTTTTCGAAAATTTTCATATATGTTTTATTGGATAATGCCGATAATTAGGACTCAATTTCATTTAATTTCGAAATGTATAAAACTTTCCGTATTTAACTTTAGCGTAATATAATTAAGATAAATGTGGAAAATTTTCATTTTCATTTTTCATTACGGATCCAGGCATCTCTGCGAAATTTTAATTAACATTTCGGTTCATGATTATTTGTATTGTGGTAAATAAAAATGGAAGAGATTATAGTATTACTTCAAATAATATTTACCACGTTATGGTTAATTTCTTATAACTAAGTTCTCTATGACAGCAGATTTCAACCGCTGTTGTAATTTCGTGTTTAAAGAGTGAGGTAAGACAGAATAGAAGAAGGGAAAAGAAGACTCGGAGGTAGCAAGTGTAGCAACGCACTTGTCGCTAACGCCATACGCCTTCAGTCCTACTTGCGGTTAATTATATGCGGCAATAACCAGTTAACATTAGGTGAAATTGGCGTTAGTTATTATATATTTATCTATCATACATATCTTAAATCTTATTCCTACTAATATTATTAAAATGACATTATAAATGTGAATGTAAGTCTGTGAGTTACGCTTTTAAGCAAAAATTGTAGGTCGGATTTCGCTAAAATTTGCCACATCCACAGTCTATAACCTAGGTCAAAACATAGAATAATCAATACCGTAGTAGACACGACCAAAGCAGGCGAAGCCACGGAAATAAGCCAGTCAATATTAAGCTGACCCGGCGAACGTCGTAACGCCTAAGGATCAAAAATCTAAAATTATCAGTGTTCCACCACTATATTTGGCATGTATTATGCATTCAAACCTTCCTCTTGAATCACTCTGTCTATTAAAAAAAAACTGTATTAAAATCCGTAGCGTAGTTTTAAAGATCTAAGCATACTCGTATATAGGTACAGACAGCGGGAAGCGACTTTGCTTTATACTATGTAGTGATGCGAAATTTGTAGGTGTGTGTGAGTTGCTCTTTTATGTAAAAATTACCACTCAAATTTTGTCTGAAATTCGGCACTCACATAGTTTATGACTTAAACTCAGAGAATACTCATTACCGTTGTTAGAAGCAGTGGAAGCCACGGGTATAACCTAGTGTCCAGTGATACGCGATAACACACGTCAAAAGCCCATTTATATTTTAAATTCAAAATTGCACAACGATACGTTAACCGGCAAATGACGCATTTATGGTTCGGAAGATATTGAGTACAATGGAGGGATTTTAAAACATGCCATAAATCATCCTCATGAAGACGAGCTTCGTAAGAAAAGAAATAGGGCGATGAGATCGCGAAATGCGAACAACAATTGGGAAGCCTTTTCGTGAATGAATAGACATTCGGTTTCTAATTGCATGAAAGATTTGGTATAAAATTATATTCAATTTTGTTGAGTGACAAAAAAACTAATATTGAAACGGAATTAATAAAAATAAATTCGTGTGTGTTAAAAATAAAAATATAATTAGCCAACAAATTCGGAAGCAACCTCTCATATAGTCAAATAGGGTCACATAAAGTACGAGTAGATTAAAAATCATGTCAAGTACTTTATTCCGATTTCAGAATAATGTTATTTAATTTTTAATATTTTATGTTATATAAAAATTAGCTATGTGTCATTTCGACTTGATTTTTCTACAAACTTCGTGTTTATTCTTGTTTTTGTTAGTATTAATTGCAATTTTATAAATTTTCAATATTAAATTCGGATAATATCAAGTTGATTTGTAATTATTAAGAATATTTCTACATTAAAAATAGGTCTCGTATGGTTGTAACTAAGGAATAAATTGTTTGAGTATAAAAAGATAACTCCCTACATGATTTTATCACGTAGTTCCACAGGAAATATTAGACTAAACCACAACAACGTATTGGGATTTTATAGTTTCTATTACATTTTAGACGAAAAACAGCTTATTGCGATAAACTTTATAGAATTCCCTGCACATTTATATTTGTTTTATACTTAAGACGTTGGTATAAGAGTGTACGAAATTTTTGGCCGTACTCCTAAAATTTATGACGAAAGCTAAAAGTGGGTTAACTGTTGCGGGCATAAAAGCAATAACACAATTCCCGAGCTATCTGCACTCACTTTATCTATCTCTTAAATAGATATAATGCAATAACAGTTTTCGGGATCTTTTCAATACACAATTCGGCGACAATTCTGGATATGAATTTGGTCATGATAAATTTCCATATTATGATCCCTGTGCCCCAGTTCCTCAAGCTTTGTGGTAAGATCCATGTTTAGAAGGGTCAACCGAAGCCTTGCCTAAGCAATGTGGTATGGTTTTTTTAATATATTTTATTATTTGCGTATATCTATTTTATTACAGTTTAGTCATTTTAGTTTTTTCCATCAATTCGCACTTGGCCAGCGCGGTGGAATATGGCCTAAACTCTCTCATTCTGAGAGAAGACCCGTGCCCAGCAGTGGGACAATAATGGGTTGACGAGAGTTTTTTATCAAATTATTATGTTATTATGTTATCATCAGGTCGGAGGAGAAATTCTACTTGATCTGTGAATCTTTTTATGTCTCAGTACTGACCACAAGTTTTACACCAATGCTGGGCGGACTGGAAAATGATAGCGTAGCTTTAATGCTCATAATATTTAGTGTGATATAAATATACCATTATATTTATTATAAATCCGTTGAATGTGATATACCTTTTTCCCTTCTGTCGGGCCATGCCCGGGAGAGCAATTACGCTTATCCACATGTTCGGCTGCGTACGACGGTATGCGGCCACACATACCTACCTTCGTACTTACCGGGGTCGCTGGCCGGACGATTCGAGTTCCCACTATCGCCGCCCACAAGCCCGGAAGCCACCTTTTAGTCACCTCTTATGACAGGTAGGGAAAAGCGTAGCTCTATTGCGATCCTTACTCTACAGTGGCATGTATATATATAGAGGAAGGTGGAGAGACCCCGGAGTTAAGGAAAAAACATGATAAATCAAAATTATGTGACTTATTTAGATGAGCAATGTTAATTAGCTTTTTCATATACCTTTGGCATCACTTTTGTTTGGAAATATATCAGATAAATGTAAATAACCAAATGCGAAATCATGTTATACCTATTTAAAATAACTTGAAAGTTAATAAAATGTAATTGAATTGGAGAAATATACGTGCTACTTTGGACAATATAAAGTTTAGTTATTGAGTTGAATTACGGTCGAATTTCAACCGTTGCGAATAGTAATTATAATACAGCTCATCTTAACAATAATACTAATAAATTTCACAATCATAAACGACTTACGTGACTTAGCGTTATGATGTTACCTTTGCCGCCATTAACAACCGCACTGGGTAAGCGATTCCACGTATTTCTGAACTACATAATTGATACACCTTGTGCAGAGTATTGAAACAGACACTATCTGGTTTTACCCTCTATCGAATTTCCACCCACATTCCCCTACCATCAATGATTGGACTAGAGAATTAAAAAAAAAAGACGCTTTCTACACTAGGGTTGCCACCTTTTTTTCAACGATTAAAGAAACGAAACCTTTTTTTCAACGCTTAGAAGGCTACAAAAGGTATAAAGAAAAAAAACGTAGCTTCAAAATAAAGTACTATTTATATTATTACTTAATTTTTGGCTCTGGGATACTTTTAGAACTGTGTGAGGTGATAGTAGGCAAAAAAAATGTAGATAGTAACTTGACGCCCATATTTCTAAAAAAAGATCACCAAATGTAAATGTTCTACTACTTTCTAAATAAGGTAGCTACGGAAACCTTGTGATTAAAGGAATTTTAGTTTACTGATTATAATCAAACTTTTTAATCCCAGATATACAAAATAATATATAATAAACAAAATAATAAAGTATTTTCGCGTACTTTATTTTCCTCATAAAGTATAAAGTACAATTGCCCCGAATAAAGTACAATACTTTATAATAAAGTACGGGTGGCAACCCTACTCATAGCCCCACTAGGATTTTCTCCTGTGTCGTGGGTACCATGGACACACACAAGACGAATATTGTCGTTGCGACAGTCCGTGCGACCGTTGTAACGTGAATGCCCACCGTTACAGTTTTCGCTGAATAAACAAACCCAACAACAAAGTAACGAAAACGTCTAAATTGCGGTTCCGCTTCATTTTGTTTAATTCCTCCTGTCGTGTTATTTCGCAAAAGTTCAGGAACGATGTTATTTTAACTAAGAGAGAATTTTTGTTTACCTAAATTCTTCGTCTTAACTTATTTAATACCAAAAAAGTGTTTTATATTTTGTCTTCTAAATGAAAGATGAAGCTAGGTATTTTTCGGTCAATACGTAAGTCTACTGATAGGTACTACATCTTTAATATAATAAATGGAGTTAAGGTACGCGGGAGAACTCTGTCGTATACGTCAACACATGACGATATTATGATAATTAATCATATCAGTTTAATATACATTCTAGAACTAGCAAATAGGTATGCAGTTCACGTGATAGTAAGTGTCCTGTGCCAGTTTTTTTTTTTATCTGATTGAAGTAGCAAACGAGCATGCAGTCCACCTGATGGTAAGTGGTCACTGCCGCTCGTGGACATCTGTAAGGAACTTCATATAGAACAAGAATTGTATCTGAAGTCAATCACAGATACGTTGCTGCTCCTGAGGACTATGATGGTCGCCTCATATTAAAGTGTGTCGGCAACCAGACAGTGTTTTCTTCAGCACACCCTTTAAACCAGGATTCCTCAGCGCTTACCATTGGCATTATTAGCCAGAAATAAGCGTGGCGGTGTTGCCGCCGGATTCGCACCAAAAACGGCGCTTCCTTTAAATCTTTAAGCATAATGTTGCACACTAATAGCATAAACAAAACTTTTATAGTAAAAGTCATTACAGTAAAGAACGTTGGCCTAAATATTTTAAAAGCCAGCCAGCTCGGGCAGATGGTAGCTCCAGGTAAATGCTGCATTAACGCTACCTTGATTCCCTCATTAGCCTGCGACGATCTGACCCGGTTACTCGTACACTTATGTTACGTATTTGAAAAAATGTTGCTTTTAAATTAACGTGTCTACCGAGAGCACATACGAATGTACTCATTTAAAAATATTAAGGTCATTACTTAGCAAAGTATAAATGTGAGGAAATATATTTTAAATTAGAATAATCGTTAATTTCCTTTATATACTTTATCAAACATACTTAACAGCTAAATAACTTGAAGAGCAGTGATAGCCTAATGGTTGAAACTTGCCCCCTCAATCAGGAGGTTCGAGGTTCAAACCCAGGCAATCACCACTGATTTATGTGCTTATTAGAAATTAATTATCATTGCTTTTTGGCGAAGAAAACATCGCGAGGAAATCGATACACCCGAGAGTTCTTCAAAAAAAAAAATGTGTGCGTGTACTAGCGTAGACTCGTAAAAAGTGAAACTTCTTTATGACGTTATTTTTCAAAAAATAATTTACTATATGCAACTTTACAGAAATTGGTTAAATAAAGTTAAATCAGATAAAGTTTAATAAAATGCTTTTATTAAACTTTATCTAATAATCAAATCTATAATAATCTATCTAATATCACGCGTGGTAGGGATAAGAAAAAGATGGCGCGTAACGGAAAAAAAAGATGGCGCGTAACAGAAAAAGATGGCGCGTAACGAAAAAATGTTACACTAAATTTTTTTCCAACCTCGATAAAGAAGTTTCCCTTTTGTTTTCCAACCCCGATAAAGAAGTTACACTTCAAAAAACATTCCGAGGGAAGACACGTGCCCAGCAGTGGGACAATAATGGGTTGATGATACTTAACTTAAACTTAACAAGAAGGGTTTAGTTTTACTGTGATGGTTTAGTGTTAATAATATATAGTAACTTTCTCTTTCAATTTGTCGCAATTCACATCTATTTCACCAGATTGCTTAAGGGCCGGCACTCATATGACGGAGCGCAGCGCAGCGCATTTTTTGCTGTCAAACTATTATCGTCATTGTCCCTTTAGAAATAATATCCAAAATTAAATAACAGCAATTTATTTCTGAGGAGCATGGAAGCGCATGCTCGCGCATCCGCGCGCATTCGCGCGCATCCGCGCGCATTCTCCCAGTAATTAGCGCGAATTTCGGCTAGTGTGTGATTCGTTAAGAAAATTTCGCGGGCATGCGCTGCGCTGCGCTGCGCTGCGCTCCGTCATATGTGCGCCGGCCCTAAGTCACACAGTGATTATGATATTACCCATAATATTAAAATTTATGATATTATTATTTTTAGTTAAGACTATACCTAATCTGTTTAGCAGTAATCGTTATACGTTGAAGTGACGTATCTAATAAAAATGTAGATAGTATGAGTACATGCATAAGTAGAACAATTAAAAGACATAAAAAGTATAAAATGATTGGTACATAATATCTCTCCATATAGTAAAGGTATATAAATTCAAAATAATCAAAACACGTGGCAGCGTGTTGCAAGTTTTCTAAGAGGTTTAGATATTACTATTGTAACGTAACGCTCCCGCGAAACTGTTAGCGTAGATCTTTGCTTATGTATTTGTGTAACCATTGTTACTATTTATTTTCGCTCTCACGGCTCTCCTAAAGTTTTACACCTAAAGTTTAAAACTAGTGTAAAAAATGTGTGCGTGTACTAGCGTACACTCGTAAGAAGTGAAACTTCTTTATGACGTTATTTTTCAAAAAATAACTTACTATATGCAACTTTACAGAAATTGGTTAAATAAAGTTAAATTAGATAAAGTTTAATAAAAGGCTTTTATTAAACTTTATCTAATAATCTTATCTATAATAATCTATCTAATATCACGCGTGGTAGGGATAAGAAAAAGATGGCGCGTAACGGAAAATAAAAACTTTTTAACAAAAAATATCTACCGACTTCCATGTCACAAAAAAGTAAAAAATAATTTAAATATATTTTGGTCTAGAACATACTCAGTACTTAGTACATAGTCCTGAAGTCGGTGCTCGACATATTTCGCTGGACGACGGTAACTACGTCCTATATGAGCACCGACTTCAGAACTATGTACTAAGTACTGAGTATGTTCTAGACCAAAATATATTTAAATTATTTTTTACTTTTTTGTGACATGGAAGTCGGTAGATATTTTTTGTTAAAAAGTTTTTATTTTACACTTTTTAGTGACTATATTTTTATGTTTGTATTTAAATAAAGCCTCTAAGTTTGCTTTGTGCATCTACATATTCACAAAAATTAAACATAAAACACTTTTACAATTCATACAAACAGGGCGCCCCCTCTGGAAGTACCCCTCCATCATCAGGGTTGAGGAGTTGAAGGTCAAATTTTTCATCTTATATTGTTGCTTAGTAATCTTATAACATATACGTTAGTACCAGGTGGCTAACTTCTATGGCTCAGGCTTGCAGTACCCTGCATCATCAGGGTTTAGGAGTTGAAGGTCAAAATTTTAATTTTGTGCCTCTGTTTGGTATTATTTTTATATACCCGTAAGCACCAAATTGCCAACTCCTATGGTTTAGAATTGAAGTACCCCTTCATCATCAGGGTCGAGGAGTTGAAGGTCAAAATTTTAATTTTGTGCCTCTGCTTAGTATTATTTTTACATAACCGTAAGCACCAAATTGCCAACTCCTATGATTTAGGATTGAAGTACCCCTTCATCATCAGGGTTGAGGAGTTGAAGGTCAAATTTTTGATTTTATATTTTTGCTTAGTATTTTCTTTACATAACCGTAAGCACCAAATTGCCAACTTCTATGGTTTAGGATTGAAGTACCCCTCCATCATCAGGGTTGAGGAGTTGAAGGTCAAATTTTTCATCTTATGTTTTTGCTCAGTAATCTTATAACATATACGTAAGCACCAAATGGCTTATTCCTATGGTTTTGGCTTTAAGTACCCCTGCATCATCAGGGTTGAGGAGTTGAAGGTCAAATTTTTGTCCCATGAATTTGCTTAACAATTTCATTATATATTCGCAAACATCAAACGACCAACTTTTATAGTTCAGGCTAGCAGTACCCCTGCATCATCAGGATTGAAGAGTTGAAGGTCAAATTTTTCATAGTAAATACCTACATAGTAATTTTATTCTATATTTTACTCAATTGGACTTCTCCAGCTAAGGTTCGGCCGACTATCACTAATTTTATTATTTTGCTCCAAAAAGTTGAAGATCCTATGATTAGAACCTTATCAAACTCTTATCAGACTACCCCTGGAGTACATCCTTTCTAATAAAAAAAGAATCATCAAAATCGGTTGGCGGGATATTGAGTTATTCATACATTTATCGCGTACATTGAAAATGCAAATTTAAGACTTATGCGTTTTTCTTATGGATGCCCTAGTCAAAAAAATACTAAAAAAAAATGGGACCCTATGACACGCACTACCTTTCAAATAAAAAAAAAATCATCTAAATCGGTTCACCCAGTCCGGAGAAATGAGGTAACAAATATAAAAAAAAAAAAAAAAAAAATAAAAATACAGACGAATTGATAACCTCCTCCTTTTTGGAAGTCGGTTAAAAAAGATGGCGCGTAATAGAAAAAGATGGCGCGCAACGAAAAAATGTTACAATAAATTTTTTTCCAACCCCGATAAAGAAGTTTCACTTCAAAAATATAGTATATTTTTACACTAGTTTTTAATTTCAATCGTTTAACGAGAAGCGGCCATTGTGCGTCCAGATTTACTGCGCCCAACTCCCAGACAATCTATCTGGCTTTAGAGCTTATCTTGCGGATAAAGTGCTTCCGATGAGCAGGCAGGTACTTACTTCCTTACAATGAGTTATTGCGCCTCTTTCATAACAGGTTATGTCAAAAGTGGACATTAACGCTTATTAATTCGCAGGAATGTGGATATATGAATATGAGATTAGTATCAGTGTAATCTGCAACTGCTCTTAATATATGAAATAAAAATAAACAAAATAAATGTATTTTTTTTTATTGCTTTATTTTCGTTCAAAAACAAGAATAACTTCTTTGTATACCTATGAATACGAAAAAGTATTTGACGTAGGGGTTTCCTAGAAACGTATTTATTAAAATAGTTCTACCAACTCCCGTCCGCCATATTGGATTAGCAAGAGTTTACTAAGCCAATCACGCTTTGTCATGGTCACCATATGATTCGTGTACTACCATTTCAGCTCAATCGCTTCCCGGGGAGTGATTCTTACAATATCTAAAGCATACACACAGGATTCGCGTTTCATATTTCGTTGGAAAAGCCAGAAGACCACTATAATTTTCTTTTTCATACATGTTTTCATCTCTCTTAATAAACATAGCTGTACTAGGGATCGCAAGATCAAAAACTGTATCCGGTAATCTACCAAGGTATTAATAAATGTTTACCAGGTTCGGTGCCACTTATATGTATAAGATTTTTGTTAGCGTATTTACCATACTCAAACGCCTAATAATTGTGATCTCAGTTGCTTGGATTTGAGGTGAATTATGTTAAATTATGGAAAGTTAAACTAAAATCTATATTTGAGACCTACGAAAACGTAAATAACTCTTGTTTCAAATTTACCTAGCTACCCACATACTATCATAATACGTATATTATATACTTCTTGCTTAGTTTAAACAAATATATATGTCGGATTCGGTTATTTTGAATCGAAGCGGAAAGGCGCGTCGAGCGGTGCTAACTTCACATCGTCGCGTCTTGGCAGAGTCGTGAAGTCAGCCGAGGGTGAGGGTGGCAGACACATTATTGTGAACGTCACTCAAAAGCGACAACACGGAACTGTCTCTCCGTTTCGGTCTTTTATAAAATTAATTACTATGGAATGTATTCGGTGCTGTATTTGTGATAAAAGTCTTTGTAATAATTGTATCAAGAGAATTGACACCAAGATTTGTTATTTTGCACGAGACCCATAGTTGCCCACACCATCTATGAAGATATTGGTGTTGCATATAAAACAAATGCCGACATATATTTTATGGCTCTCACACTCAGCTGATTATTTCATAAACTGCCTATGTTCTAAAACAAAAATCAGCGGAGTAGTATGTCCTAATAAAAAACAAGAAAAAATATACCGATTCAATCAATCCGGTCCCGCATCGAAGAAAATCCGATCGGATCGAAAACTCCACCAGATCGCATTGCTATATCTACTAATATTATCAATTTGAACGTAAGTTTGTTTGTTACGCTTTTACGCAAAAACTACCGGATTCCGCTGACATTTGCCACACACATACTTTATGACCTGGATTGGATCATAGGAATCTATACCATGGAAGTCATGACCAAAGCCGCGAGAATAAGCGAGTCAAATATAATAGGTAAATGTGACATTTTGGTCAGACGATAAAGTACATTATTCTTAGACTGTAAAGATCACATCCGGTGAAAATCGTAGGCGACCATGACCTCATTAAGAGTAATATAATATTATCAACCCGAGATATTTCTGTAGTAAGAAGTAAATAAATTATGTATAGTTGCTAGAAGAAATCTTGTCTATTTAATGCCAGGATAGAAAACGCCTCCTCTTGTGACATAAGTGTGTACACAAAGTTATACGAATCACATTACCATTGACGACAACACGACAAACGAATCATTCGCTTTTTTAATATCACTTACAAGTAACACGCAAGTGTAGTCAACCCATTATTGTCCCACTGCTGGGCACGGGTCTTCTCTCAGTATGAGAGAGTTTAGGCCATAGTCCACCGCGCTGGCCAAGTGCGAATTGGTGGACTTCACACACCTCCGAGAACTTTTTTTTTTTTTTAAAGAACTCTCGGGTGTGTAGGTTTCCTCACGATGTTTTCCTTCACCGAAAAGCAGTGATAATTAATTTATAATACGCACATGAATCAGTGGTGCGTGCCTGGGTTTGAACCTCGGACCTCCCGATCGAGAGGGCAAGTTTCAACCATTAGGCTATCACTGCTCTCGGCAGGACGCAAACAAGCAAATAATTATGCAGTCCACCTGATACAAAGTGGCCACTTATAAATAACACATATTAATAATAACTAGTCACCCGTAGCATCGGCCGAAATTCGACCGTAATTTAAATTAAAAATAAAATGTCATCTGACATTCTTGACGTTGTGTCTTTTCATTTTCATTTACTAAGTACATATGTGTTTGTGACAAATGCAAGGCAGTGTGTGTAATGTGTTTTTAGTTGATTTTATGTATGAAAAATGCATTATTTGAAAAAAATATTAACATTCTGCACTCCTTCTCTACGTCCACTATAACCGTGCAAAATTTCATACTAATCTGTCCGCGGCATATTACTTAAAAATCCGTCACAAATTTTTGCTTCACGTATTAATATAATAATAACACATATTAATGACGTAACAAATGTCATAACTTGAACATTCGCGAAAGCAAATGCGAATGCCAATATTCAGTTTTTGTTTTTTTAATTGGACGGAAAAACATGGGAATACATGGGAATATACCACTAATACCTCTGCTGGGCACGGGTCTTCTCTCGGAATGATAGAGTTTTAGGTCAGAGTCCACCGCGCTGGCCAAGTGCAGATTGGTGGTGCGAATACATATATAAGAATAGGTTATTCCCGCAGCTAGGCCAGCTTCGTTCACGTCTACCAAGTAATGAGGATTGTTCGTGTTAATTAAGGTTATATGTGTATGCCAAATTTCAGTGAATTCCGAAAATAAGATTAGAGTCAACAGCAGAGGTCGGCCTCAGATGCGTAGTGACTCACCTGAGGGCTAAATTGTAAAGCCTCAAATAATTTTGTCTCCCTTACCCTTCGGACCGAACACGGTAGCGCTTAAAACTGTAGTTATAGAGTTTAAATAGGTATGGTGGTAGTGCCTCCGAAATAGTCCGGAATCGGACCACGAGGGGTTCTACTTTCTACCCTTGCTTCAAGCGGCTTTGTTGATTTCATGCGTATTAGCAAAATCAGCTTAAATTTGCAGCAAAATTTCGATAATATCAAATATTTGTTTTTAACGCTTGTCGGTGATGCTTGTAGCGCAAAATAAACACGCTTTCTACATTCATAGCCCCACAGAAGGTTTTTACTCCTGTGTCATGGGTACCATGGACACACACAAGACGAATTCAGGAACACCCAGACCCAGAACAGGAATCTAAACTCATCTTTCAGATACCTGTCTGGCCGGGAATCGAACCCGGGAGCCATTGCGCGTCAGACCGGTATGGTAACCGCTGCGTCACGCAGGTCGCCGATTTACTCTCGTTTCGTGGCCATCGGCTCATGCGGAAATGCTCATCTCGTAATGGGTTATCAACCGATCATTTGGCTGATCTAACGCGTCGCTTCGCTAAATTGCCCATTGTTTATTTCGCTTCAATGATTTAAGTTGGCACAGTTTCTATTGATGTGGGGGACTATTGTCTCCTCTTATCTCCATGCCCTAAACTAGGGGAAGACTGGCATTTCATAACTAACATGTCATTCGACTATCTTAATTGAGGAGGTTAGAAACAAAAGGTGACACTTACTATATTCCATGTGCACAGCCATTTTACATTTTTCTCATATCCTGAAAAAAGAAAAAGTGTAAATGTCAACTTTTGTTCCAAACCTCCTCAATTTTAATCAGTATGTTTTAAATTAAATACATTTATATAGCACTAGCTGTACCCTGCGTTGTACGCCACCACAAAAAGAAAGGGAAACCTTCGGGTTTATGCACAATATTTTTTTTAAAGATCATTACAACTTTACGATTCTATAAAGGACATATACACATTTTTTTTATTTATATATATAGGTAAAGATAACATTTAGTACTTAAAATCCTAATGCCAATAAAATCCTACTGTGGGGCTATGAGTGTGGAAAGCGTTTAAGTACTTAATATAAACTAACGTATTATATTCATATGTTAAACTTTTCTCATATTAAACTGACCTTAATTCTCGCAGCTCACGTTATTTTTGAGGATAGAAGCGATTAATAAAGTTTTACCGGCGTCAAAATACATGAAGGTTCTCAATGGCTGTATTATACCCTTTTTATGTAAGTGACGCGTCATTTTTTGTGATTATTATTATTTTTATTTTGTGATTATTATTTCAAGGTGGTAGAACCAGTGTAGTTCGACCGGGGAAGTTACCACCGCCACACCTATTTCTAGCGTGAAGCATTTTTTGCGTTTCGATAGAAGGGTGTGGTTGCCGGCACACTATCAAATGAGGCGACCATCATAGTCCTCGGGAGCAGCAACGCATCTGTGATTGACTTCAGGTGGAATCCATGTTCTGTGTGAAGTTGATTACAGATGCCCATGGGTGGCAGTGATCAGGTTGACTGCATGCTCATTTGCTACTTCAGTCAAATAAAAAAAAAGATTACGAATTCTAAGTAAAGACGATATTCATTCTAACTTAGTGAGTGCGAGAATGGATAGTTAACTTTAAAGTTAGTTTGGCCGTGACCACGATCCATGCAACTGGGTCGAAATATTGGCAAAAAGAATTTTATAAGAATTTATAAACCGCATATCGTGAGTACCCGTTGTATTATAATGTATCTATTCCGCGATAATACTAGTCTAAAATCATAGAAGTTAGTTATCAAGAAATCAATTTTCAATTTACTTTACTGTACTGTATTTCACTTTACTGTAACGTATTTAACGGATATAAGGGTTTTAAACTACTCGTTAGTATATAGAAATTAAAAAAGCAAAAATGCAATAAATAAGCATTTTTTAGCACGTATAAAATTTAGTAATTTCACATAATTATTACTCTTCAGAGATTGACGAGCCTTCCTGACGCCATGATAGTTGATCAATCTTATTAGTTTGGTATCTTTTAAGTTATAATACGAAATAAGTACTTCTATCATCGTGGTAAGCAAATATAAGTAATTGATAAGTAAATCTTAGTTACAATTTCAAATCTAAATGCGACTATTGACCGGCCATTCTGACGCTCAACTAACTTAGACCTTTGAGGAAAAAGTTTCAGTCTGTCCGAGGTCAATTCAATAAAACACTGCACTCGTCACTTAACCTAAATTCCGAGCCTAATTTTTACTTTTATCACAGGGCTGCAATCCTTTTTATGTCTTATTGTTGGGCTCGGCGTATTTCCTACGATTAAGCAATCTTCTCTTCTCTAATGCGGAAGCTTCGATCTCTGTTAATGTTAATGACAATGTTAATTTAACTGTTAATACGTAAATAACATCAAAAGTGGAAAGTGTTTTTTTTATTTGATTGATGAAGCAAACGAGCATGCAGTCCACCTGATGGTAAGTGGTCACTGCCGCCCATGTACGCCGCCCATGCCGCCATGGTAAGCAACTTCGATTAGAACATGAGTTCTATCTGAAGTAAATCAAAAATGAGTTGCTCCTCCCAAGGACTATGAGGGTCTCCTCATATAAAAGTGTGCCAGTAACCACTACTTTCCATCACAAGAAATCAAGTTAGCAATAAGTGCGGCGGTGGTAATTTCCCCGTCTACCTAGACCGGTTCTACCACGTGTATACATACATTCGTCAATGCATCTTTTATAGGAATAGGATAGGAATTGGAAGATATAGGTTATTGTAGGTACGTCTTATTGTATGGACAAACTGGAATGTTTAAACTGAACTGATTATACAAACATCCAAAAAATATTAAAATGGAATGATTGAATGATATTTCTTACATTAATGTGTTGCCTTTAATAATGGCAACGTTGAGGGGATCATTAGGGTGACCGGACCCATTCTGGGTGTTGAATGGTCGGCCGCGCGTGGTGGCTGAATAATTTTGTAAGCTGAATAATGTTCATTTCTCTGCATAACTAGCACTATTTCCTGTAATTTAATGTAATGCCGAGCAGTGATATCCTAATGGTTGAAACTTGTCCTATCGATCGGGAGGTCTGTGGTTCAAACCCACGCACCACTGATTTACGTACGTATTATAAATTAATTATCACTGCTTTTCGGTGAAGGAAAACATTGTGAGGAAACCTACACAACCGAGAGTTCTTAAGAAAAAAGTTCTCGGAGATGTGTGAAGTTCACCAATTCGCACTTGGCCAGCGCGGTGGACTATGGCCTAAACTCTCTCATTCTGAGAGAAGACCCGTGCCCAGCAGTGGGACAATAATGGGTTGACGAGAATGTAATGCTAGGTTATTCCTGCAGCATCACCCGCCAGAATCATGTCTTTCACGAAAATGAATATCCTATGTGTTAATCTGAGTCTTTAGCGTTTCCGAAATTTCAACAAGGTCAGTCGTTATAATAGCGTATGTTACTCGGGAACAATGTAGCATTATAATGATGTAAGAATTTTTAAAATTGGTTCAGTAGTTTTTGTGTTAATTCATAACCAACTTACAAAAATACAAAGTTTTCCTTTTTATAATATTAGTATAGAGATAGATAAAAAGCTTGAAAATAAAGTGATGACGCTTTAACGTAAATTACTTATCTTATAACTTTGTAAAATAATGATTACCCGAAATATTAGGTATAATATTGCCTTTATGGTTTAACAAGCTATTATAAATTCATTTCCTACGCTCATACCGCTGGCGCCGACCTATCGCAATCAATATGTTGTACAGAGCTCCACCAGTAACTTAATGTTTGGCGTACGTGGCAATTTATTATGAATATGTCCGAGCCCCAACATGTGATAGTCTGCAATGTGCTAGGTTGTACACATACTGTGTCCCTGTAGTTCCGGGACTAGAATAGGACTACGGTACCCTCTACCTGTCGTAAGAGGCGACTAAAAGAGGCTTCCAGGGTTGCGGGCGGGAAAAGTGGGAGCTCGAACCATCCGGCCAAGCGACCCCGGGAAGGACGGTGGCATGTGTGGTTGCATGCTGCCGTAAAAACCAGTAGGTGCGGTGAGCAGTTCACGCCCACCAGGGAAGAGCCCGATGGGGCACACGCTGAGGACACCGGCGGCGGTCAATCGGAGTTCACGGAGTCCTCTTCGCAGCGTCGAGGTCAGCCACCGGGGGGGGGGGGGGGGGCATTTAGTGCGGTAAGAATCTCACATAACCCGCGTCGCTCCCACGACGTCGGGTACTTTTTGAAAGTTTCCCCCTCGAAAACAAAAAGAAAAAAAAAGGTTGTACACATACTGAAATCAAACTAATTGTTAAGATAGATACATATGTCTAGGCTACATATGTATCTATCTTAACAATTAGTTCAAATTTTTACACTCATATCCACCTACCCTCTGTCGCTAATCTAACTGTGTCGTGACCACTTTAGACATAATTAAATATATATAAACATATACGAATATATAAAAAATATCATTGCTGGCAATGGAACACGGGACCCTTTGTATCATCATGAACTCATCATGTGAGAAATTTTTAGGTCGTAGTCCACCGCGCTAGCCACGTGCGAAGTGGGAGACGTCACACACCTTGTAGAGCTTTTATTAAGAATTCATGTAGGATTATTCACGATGTTTTCCTTCGTCGAAAAGCAGTGAGAGTTTACCACTACCCATATCATTTCAGAAAATCAGAGGTGCGTGCCCGGTATTTGAACCTGGAACCTTCCGGTAGGGAAGGCGAGTTTCAACCATTAGGCTATCACATATGTAATATAGACCGATAAACATTAAGTATTTGGTGGTAATTGCAAAAAATATTGATATTGTGAGAAATATTTAATATGATGACGTGTATGTTGATTTTAACTGCGTCAGTAACGGGGTTAATGGCTTAGCGCACATTTGCTCCTTGGCGCGAATTACTTTGCGTACGGTGACAACTGCCGTTCATTCTAATTGAAGCAATTTTAAATTACAGCTTACGATGTACCGGCCTTAATAGTCTAGCTCGTCTTGAGATATTAGGATACATTTATAATTGTTATGAACAAATTTGTAATGTTCCTTTTAATAATATTCCCAATTATTTATATTATTTAACACGTTTTCTACACTCATAGCCCCACACTAGGATTTTCTCCTGTGTCGTGGGTACCATGGACACACACAAAGACGAATACACAAATACCCAGACCCAGAACAAGAATCTAAACGAACGATCGAACCCGGAACCCATAGCGCGACAGACAGTTATGGTAACCGCTCTGCCACGTGGGTCGTCATATTATACCTATCCATATTATACTGATATACGCTTATAATAAAATATGATAGTCCTGTATCGTATCTTCGGCTAATATTAGCTCGTTACTACCTCAGTTTCTTGTTGTCAAGTATGTTCTCTCCGAATAGTTTGTTAATTAAATAATCGCCTGAGATACATTTATGATAAAGTGTTATATTATACATAAGGTCGTAGTAACGTCCACCAATTCGCACTTGGCCAGCGCGGTGGACTATGGCCTAAACTCTTTCGTTCTGGGAGAAGACCCGTGCCCAGCAGTGGGCCAATAATGGGTTGATGCGATCATAGTAACGCGATTCAGCTGCTATCTATATTTATACTGTGATAAAAAACTTGAAATTTTTCACGATGTTTCCCTTTATAGTGGAAGTAACCATTAAGAAAGGATGGGAAAATGGGCAAAAAGGGAAGGTAAGTTTTTATGAAAGCCAATTTTGATGCTAACGTAATGAAACTCAGTATTTGGTTTTACGGTTCGATATAATGGATAATCTGTTTCACCATTTTCGAAAAATGTGAGTATATTTTAAAAGGGTAAAATGAGGGTAAACGAAATTCGATGCAAGTTTAATAATAATAATCTTAAAATTTGTCTTTGTGATTCAATATATTGTTGACTAATGACAGAACTTGTGGGCGAGATGATCTGAAATGTCTAATAGATGGATAATAATATTATGGTTCACCAATTCGCACTTGGCCAGCGCGGTGGACTATGGCCTACACTCTCTGAATCTTAGAGAAGACCCGTGCCCAGCAGTGGGACAATAATGGGTTGGCGAGAATATTATGGTTTGTGCGAACGAAGTCGCGGGTACTGCTTAAATATAATATTATAGGTAGTATTATAATATTAGTATTAGTATATTATTCGTAAGTAGTATTATAGTATTCGTATGTCATAAATGAAAGTAGCTGTCACAATCGTCTCAGTAGTAAGATCGGCCATATACACGTAAACCACATTGAATTTTCAAGCAATGATCGTCATTATCCGATCGGATACAACGCTATTGCTGTCCTAATCTCATTTTAATAGACGTGACCATTTTACCATATTTCAGCCGAAATATTCCACGAATATTCTTTAGGTGAAATGAGATAACTGAAAAGTTCCACAGCATTGATACCCACGTAAACCGAACAGGGCTAGTAATGAAGTCGACTGCGAGATGCGATGTGGCGCCTCGCTCTGCATAGTAATGACGAACACGACTCATTTCTTTTCTCTTAACGTAACGGCTCTCTTGGCTATAATGAAAAAAATACGTTATAACGTTGTATAGGTTGTCTGTGGAAGTATTCGCAAGATATAGATAGTACGATTCGACCGGAGAGGTACCACCGCCGCCTCACTTTTTTATCTGACTGAAGTAAACGAGCATGTAGTCTCCTGATTCTAAGTGGTCACTGCCGCCTTATACATAAGAATATAACTCTTATAGAACCAAGGTTCTATCTGCAGTCAATCACAGATGCGTTGCTACTCCCGGGGCTAAGATGGTCGCCTCATATAAATGTGAGCCAGCAACCACACCCTCCCATCGAAACGCAAGAAATGCTACACGCTAGAAATAGGTGTGGCGGTAGTACCTCCCCGGTTGAACCTTGTTCTGCCACCTTCAAAACCTCACTGTTCGTACGTTTTGCTGAAAAGGTGTGAGTGCCGGCTAACTTCTTTATGAGGACACTAACTTAGTTTTCGGGAAAAGCAACACATCAATCATTTACTTTAGATAAAACCTTTGTTCTGTATAAAGTTACATAAAGATGTCTTGGGCAGCAATGATCACGAATCATCACGTTGACAGCAAGAACGTTTTCTACTTCAATCTTGCTATAAAATATTATGCAATAAAATTTAACTACGATAACCAATTGTAGCCTCTGTAATTGCAATTTAACCAGTTTATACAGCTGAATTTTCGAAAGTGTTAAACATCAAACCATCTGACATTCCACGCTCGTTCCGTGAAATTTATTATCAGTGTGCTATTCAGTGAAGTTCCAATATGAATTCGGATTTCGATACATTACATTACGAGTTTCGATTTCTTGAAAAGAACTGAATTTATGAGGAGTGATATCGTTTTTCGTAAGTAATGACAGGTGACATTCGCGCTACTGTGTCAGATTATCTTACACAGGAGTTCATCTCATTTCCCCATTTTCCAAACTGCGACGGACAAAATTGGAATATTCGTCCCGAATAATTAAACTTTACGAAAAGTTAGTCACGCAACTCGACTGCCACTCCCGAGGACTATGAAGGTCGCCTCATATAAAAGTGTACCGGCAACCACACCCTTCCATCGAAACGCAAGAAATGCTTCACGCTAGAAATAGGTTTGTTGTAAGCATATTGTTAAACGGTAGACTGGGGACGTTCCACCGTCACACCTACTTTTAGCGTAAAGCAGTTCTTGTCCCTCGAAGGAATGGTGTAGTTGCCGTCTCACTTTCATACGTGGCAACAGTCGTCTTCGGCAGTAGCAAAACAAGTCTGACTTCAGATAGAAACTTTGTTCAATATGAAGTTGCTTACAGATGTCCATGGGCAACAGTGACTTATCAGTGCATGCTCGCTTCCTACTCAATCTTATAAAAATATATTTTGTGCTGATATTACTGGACCGTTATTATGTAGCTTCCAGAATAATTTTTGTTTAATACATAAGGATGGTATTATAAATTCTTCTCAGAAATAAGTTTATACTTTTTTCATTAGGAGCGTTGAAGGTTTTGTTCCATCCACTTGTCCATGCTTTATTGGATGTTTTTAATTAAATAAAATATTTAGCACTTTGATGATGTCCGTAAAATTTAGAAGTTAATTAACTTGATTTGTCTGTACGGGAGGCATGACTATTTATTTAAAATTTACTTATTTGTCAAATTAACTACTCCCTAATTGATAACTTACGATAGTCTGTAACAGTAGCAGATTTATGCCTATCCATTCATCTCCCTTTTACGGTCCACTGCTGACCATAGGCCTCCCCGAAATGGCGCCACTCCAGTCGGTCCTGCGCCCTCTGAAATGGTTTAAGCCCAATGGCTGCATATTATACTCGTGTACACTAGGACGGTTATACAAGTAACTTCATGGTATCAATTTTAAAAATAATGACGACTATACAATAATACGCCTACCGAAGTATTACAAAATGATTGCCGTCGTGACAGGATAGTCATCACTGCTTCGTTTTTAATTTATTTTTAACACGATAAATACATTTATATGAACCATTTCTGTGAAAAATTTACTAGACTGAAGTTGTTTAGAGTGACTGAAGAAGTTTATGAGTTGGTGTTGATAGATTAACAGAGTTGTAGATATTAGGAATCATTATTGGAGATTTGTCTGTTTGTTGTTTGAAGCGTCCAATGCTAGCGGCATAACTTTAATCTTCGACAAGAAAATATTCGACAATTCTCATACAATCCTGATATATTTGAGATTATTTATATTTATATATTTGTTGCATTATTATAACTAGCTGAAGTCGCCGCATATACATTTTTATGCATTATAGAAGTAGTAAACAAACATAGACCTAATAGGATAACTTTGACTAACTGTGTGCAACCTCTAAGGACTGTGATGAAACTGTCCGAATAAATTACAGCTCACTTGCCGCATTTTTATTCAATATCTCAGATCTAGTTTAATATCTGGACCTGCTGAAATTTGTGTGACGTGATACATTAATGAATTTGTTAGGAATGCTTACTTTGTACATTTATGAAGAGCAGTTGTGCCCATAAAGTCGTCGATCGATCGTCGTGTGGCTTGATGACGTGACGGGTTGCGATTGAACCGTAGAAGCGAAGAATCTTTACAACGTTCAGCGATTTTGCGCCACTTTGTGTTCTGAAATGAATTTATCAAACGGGTTATGTTGTTAGAATATTAGTAGCTTGCAGTCCACCTGATGGAAAGCGATAACTGTCGCCCATGGACAAGTGCCGTTTTTATAAAACAAGGGTTTTATAAGAATTAAATTACACATGTCCTATTCAATATTTCACATTTAGTTTAATATCAGGACCTGCTGAAATTTGTGTGACGTGATACATTAATGAATTTGTTAAGAATGCTTACTTTGTACATTTATGAAGAGCAGTTGTGCCCATAAAGTCGTCGTTCGATCGTCGTATGGCTTGATGACGTGACGGGTTACGATTGAACCTTAGAAGCGAAGAATCTTTACAACGTTCAGCGATTTAGCGCCACTTTGTGTTCTGAAATGAATATATCAAATGGATTATGTTATTTGTTAGAAGATTAAAGTAGCGTGCGAGCTTGCAGTCCACCTGATGGTAAGTCACTGTCGCCCATGGACATGTGCATTTTCTTATGAAATAAGAGTTTTTAAAAAAAATAATTAGACATGTCCTATTCAATATTTTACATCTAGTTTAATACCAAGATATACTGAAATTTGCGTGCTACATTACGTACGTAATACATTAATTTCTTAAAGGATTAATTTATCAGTTTCATTTATTATGACCGTACTTACCTAATATATAATACCAAATAATATATAATTAAGATAGTAATATTACAGGCTTCAGTTCCACAATGTATTTATTGCAAAAGTTTAATTAGGGTCGTGTTTTATGACACAGGTAAATTGTGAGTGATTAGATCCAAATTGTAAAGTGTATTAAATTTTGTCAAATAACGCCTGAATCACTAGACAGAAATTGAGTTACAAAAAGGGTCGATGTGACCTACTTTTTCGTTGTCAGGTTTCGTTATAATTATTAATTGAATTTTTCGCTTTTAGGAGTTTTGTTAAAAATATACCAAAGTGTATATATTATTATATAAGTATATGAATTATTATATCTATAATTTATAAACCGACTCAGATTTTTCTCTTCCTGATTTTCCAGCAGCACCTACTTTTACGAGAAAGCTAAGGAGCTTTGAAAATACGGTGACGAACGAATTAGCTCTTTTCATTGGGAAGTCGGTTAAAAATGTAAGGTTTCTGAGTAAAAGACTAAGTTGCACAGAACACGCATTTTGAATAAGCTCGATAATGAGCGAAGGATAATTAATTTGATAGACTGGAGTTTCCTTTAGAGCGTATTGTAAGCGAAAATAGCGTAAATGGCGTAATTTGAATATCGTTATTTATGCCACTTACATGGGAACAAAGCAGTACTGCAGTAAAAGACGCTTCGTGGCTCGTTGGTGATTTAGTGCTTAGGAAAATTGAAGGGATGGTGAATAAATTAGGCGCTAGAACTATTTTGTTGAAGAAATATCTCCAAAATTTTCTCGTTTGCTCATATTACTGACAGAGTGTATTCTGAAATCACAAATAAATTATTACGTATACAAATTGTAGTCATTCATGCTTACAATCTATAATTAAGTATCAATGTCTCCTGATTTCCAAATTACTTAATTACTTGACACGGTATATATAGGTATCCTATCAAAACGCTTATATTAAGATTGTTCTAATAAGTGTTTATATAACTTAAAGAATGTAGAAATCTTTATGTTTCGATTTTGTTGATACCGCCTACTACCTATCTCAACCTTATCAGTAACTTCACTACTTATATATGTATATTAATACGTGAAGCAAAAACTTGGGATTCGTTTTTAAGATACTTGCCGCAGGCAGCGGAGTATGAAATTACGCACAGCGATAGTTGATGCAGAGCAGGATTGCGCAATGCTATTTTTTTTTTAAATAATGCATAAAACATACATAAAATCAACTAAAAACACATTACACCACTACGTTGCATTTTACACAAACACATATAAATATTCGCGCTACTTTGGACAATATGAAGTTTAGTTTTTTATTTAAATTACGGTTGGATTTCGACCGTTACGACGGGTACTAGTAGGTATTAAACTATATTCTAATTTAAAATTTGTGGTAAGACTATCTCTTTTTCCAGAAAATCAAACTTGATCCTTGCAAAGCATCTGGCTTGAGATCGACTCCATGTCATACTAGTACTCTAAAATCTTGTGTGGTAACATATATCCACGAAGCATAAATCACTTATCATCGGTTGGCGAGACTGTAGCTCGTTTACGGTTTCTATTTAGTGAAATGTAAATATAGCAGACTATTGCAAACAATTGCTATAAAGCAAATATTGGTTAGCTGGTAAATTATGTTGACGTAATATGAATGTTATAACCACAGTCACATGCACTCACGTCGCATTATAGTAATGGTAATAAACGCTACGTTCTACGACAATGTAGAGTAATGTTACTTATACAGAGTATCCGATATTTTGTAGTCAATCGCTACAATTTGATTGTGGCGATTGACTCGAAGTCTTAAATGTTTGATGTCCAATTTCACCGTTATTTTCACCGCTGCGATTATTGTCTGGAATAAAATTAATTAACGAGTTAGAACAATTTGTATAATAATATTCGTCCACCAATTCGCACTTGGCCGGCGCGGTGGACTATGGCCTAAAACTCTCTCATTCCGAGAGAAGACCCGTGCCCAGCAGTGGGAGAATAATGGGTTGACGATGTATAATAATATTATAACGTGATATTGCTAAGGATATCGCTATTTCATTCCGAAATAAAATTAAAAAAACATGGTGCTCAGTCACACATTATACATACCGAGCGAGATTTGAATACGAATGCGTGCCTCATTCTTTATGTACGGCGAATATAAATTTTGGATTATAATATCATTGAAACAAGTTATAAATGCGAATAAACTTCAGCGTTAATGTCAATCAATAAGCAGTAATTAAAATTGTAATTCACTAGGCTGATTGATTTAATTGGCTACCATGAATATACATTGATCAATCATGCGTGGCATGTTCCTCTTATTTTAATGGAAAATCCTGGATCAACTGACATGTTTTCATTTATGATTGCAATCCTGCTTGATGGGTCATATGCTGTTAATTAATTTTACTGCCAAATTCGCTTGTGTGAATTTAAAAGTCGAATATCGTAAAATAAATTCCCAGGTCCTTATCGAGTTTAATATGAAGGTGTCGTTAAATATGTATTTTAAAATGTAAAGGATTTTATAGCGAAATTTTGAACGAGGCGTTAAGAGCTTCTATATAACGGAAATAAGGCGGTGCATGGCACGCGGCGTAAATGGTATTCCACTAAACCGCATCAAAACATTCTCAGGATTGCTTTCCTGGTGTTCCAGTATGGAGGACGCTGAATTTATATTCCTAGGATGTTTTGATGCGGTAACTTGTATAGCAATATGATCGCCCGCAGATGTTTAAGTTTCCCAGATTGCTCGGCGTTTGCGATATCAAAGGTACACTTGAACCGAACAGCTCTTCAACTAAAGTGTAAATACCTCGGCATGAGGCTGAGCCACCTCAACTCTCAGTGCACTAAGCTGCGCAGGTATGCACTATCACCGATCTCGAAACCAACACTCCCAGTACTTACTAATCAATGTCTTTTTGATATTAAACACCGCATTACAATTTATCGGTATAAAAGTATAAAATCGGTATAAAAATAACCTGCAAAATTTCTTCTTATTAGTTAATCTACCTATTTGCAAAGTGATACTTTACTCAGAAATTTTTCATTCAGAATTTTGTAAATATCACTGCGGTTAAAATAACGCACGTCGTTTTTTTTGTTGATAACTGTGTAACCAAAGCATCGCGCGTATGAAAAAATATATATATATCTACACATATTATGTGTAATGTATATTTTAATTTTAGTATAAAAAATATTACCGATTTTCCTATTTTGTGATAAAACATGTAATTACTAATATTAAAATTTTAATTTTTTTAACAACTAATAATGCCAGCCTACAGGTATCATTTGCTTTCATTATATATTTTTTTAAAGAGAACCAGTTTTAATGGTTTATGCCAGTGCTTAATAATTTATTCAATATTTAAAAAAATAAGAAGTAAACAATAATTTTAAATCCTAATCTGTTTGTAGGCGACATAATGCGTCGAAACAGATTACATTTTGTAAATTACATATTTGTTATGTAAATTAATAGTAGATGGTCTAAAAATAGGTTCTGCTCTTGTATTGCGCATAGTTTTAAACCAACATCTAACCATTATGAACGAATTTCTTATAAAGAAGAAAGTTGTAATGGAAGAGGCGAGCTACAATGTATCGGAAGAGAACTTAGTGCAGTTTAAATTTAACGTTTGTAGCGAAAGCTATAAAAAAGGAGTCGCAAATATACTTCCATCTACACAAGGGTACTTACTGAAAGCTCCTTATTTTCCTCTGGGGGATTTTAAACTTTCTATACAGGACATAGGGTCGACAGTGGTCCACTGTGGCATCTTTCCGAGTGATTTTCCTGCTGTTAGTTGACTGCTCACGGCGTGGCTGAGTGACACAGGTGCATATTTTTAACATATCGATCCCCGCCCCTTTGCGTCAGCTCGCCTGCTTTAATCTGAAATATTACACATAATTCCTTTATATTATGTTTTTTCTATATTCGGACGATCACAGCATTGTGGATCTTGAATGGTAAATATTGCCTTATCATAGGTTTGCTGTATTTGTTAATATCAAATAAGCCCTCCCTCATATTCTATGTAAATATTTGTGTTTATGTTTCATTTGATAAGTAGGTTGGATCATTATTTATTTTACTAAACTGCGACCAAAGGAGAAAATGTTTTTCAAGCTTATGTATGTCAATTTCCTTGGCACGCTCTGCAGCGCAAACGGCTTTACTTATTATTATTATAATATACTAGTTGACCCGGCGAACTTCGTTACGTATAAAAGTCAAAAATCTAAAATTGACAGTGTTCCGCCACTATATTATACATGAATTATACATAAAAACCTTCCTCTCAAATCACTCTATCTATTAATAAACTACATTGGAATCCGTAGCGTAGTTTTAAAAATCTAAGCATACATACATAGGGATAGAAAGCGAGAATCAACTTTGTTTTATACTATGTAGTGATGAGGTATCGTCAAATACGACACAATTGTCAGATTGAAATAGGCTATATTAAAATTTTAAAGGTGACCAATGGATTAGATGGATGGATGGAGTTAGAAAGATCTTTATAACACGAATGTTTTTTATGCTTATTTTTGAAGTGAAACTTCTTTATCGGGGTTGTTGAAGTGAAACTTCTTTATCGGGGTTGGAAAAAAAATTAGTGTAACATTTTTTCGTTACGCGCCATCTTTTTTTTTCCATTACGCGCCATCTTTTTCTTATCCCTACCACGCGTGATATTAGATAGATTATTATAGATTAGATTATTAGATAAAGTTTAATAAAATTAAACTTTATCTAATTTAACTTTATTTAACCAATTTCTGTAAAGTTGCATATACTAAATTATTTTTAGAAAAATAACGTCATAAAGAAGTTTCGCTTCTTTCGCTTCTTGCTAGTACACGCACAATTTTTTTTTTATATAGCAGACACTTTTATTTGCTGTTGATTAATCTTCAGTTGAAGGGGAGAAAACTGAGAGAAGGGTAAAACCACTGTAAGGGGTGATATTGCTCGCATTGCTTCATACCAACGCGTTGATGTAAGAAATACTTTTTTAACATATATGAGGATAAATGGAATTAACCTTTTACACTATTTCATTCATCCTTGGAGTTACTTTTAACCAAAATTTATTATACAGGGTTCGTCGTCAGCCCATTACTGTCCCACTGCTGGGCACGGGTCTTCTCTCGGAATGAGAGAGCTTAGGCCATAGTCCGCCGCGCTGGCCAAGTGCCAATTGGTGGACTTCACACACCTCCGAGAACTTTTTTTTTTTAAAGAACTCTCGGGTGTGTAGGTTTCCTCACGATGTTTTCCTTCACCGAAAAGCAGTGATAATTAAAGTATAATATGCACATAAATCAGTGGTGCGTGCCTGGGTTTGAACCTTGGACCTCCCGATCGAGAGGGCAAGTTTTAACCATTAGGCTATCACTGCTCCATGGATATGAGGATAAATGGAATTAATCTTTTACACTATTTCATTCATCCTTGGAGTTACTTTAAACCAAAATTTATTATACAGGGTTATTTAAATATATACTCATATAATACATGCATATTATACAAACATTTTATTCGGAATGTATATATGTAATGTACTCATATATTACGTATAATTCATTTCGATTAAAATATGTTTACTAAGATGGGTTTGTAATACAAACATAAATATATACTATATGTTTTATTGGACGAAGACTTCCTTATTACGTATAATTATTAATTTCGGAGTCATTATAAGGTCTGCAGTCATGTGCATTGTTCTAATTTAAATATTACATGACTAATTCATTTTAGGTGCCATTATGACATAATTTGGATACATTGTATCCAAATTGAAATGCTTTAGTACAGACGTCTCAAAAGCTAGCTGTAATCAAAGAGATATTTCCCTAAAGTAGTCGGAACTCGATGTACTATGTATACATTTTCAACATGCCCTTTGACAAAATTTTGTACTCCTAACCACCAAACCCAAAACGATTAAGGGATAACGATGTGAGGGTCGCATTGTCTATCATTATCATTTTATTGTGTGACATGGCGGAAAGAGGTCAAAGTGACCATGATACAAGATAATAAACCATTAATTGTGTTTAGACGTTTCAATTAAATACTCTGCGAAGTAACACGTGTAATTGTGAGATAATATATAAATATGTCGGAGATTATCCAGTTCTCATCAATATCATTAGTAATCAGTGGGTTTTGTGGGCGTCATTGAAGGGTAAATTCGGGCACAAATACAATATTAATTGTTCTTAACA
The DNA here is from genome assembly GCA_949699795.1 of Spicauda simplicius. NCBI lineage: Eukaryota > Metazoa > Arthropoda > Insecta > Lepidoptera > Hesperiidae > Spicauda > Spicauda simplicius. The sequence goes on from OX453056.1 coordinate 23,136,162, forward strand.
CTCTCTATTCATAGTTCCACAAAATAATGATTTGAAATACTCGTAGGTTATAATCTAATACAATTAAGCTATTTGAGCAGCGGGTTCAAGGCAGTGACCGCACACTTCCACAAACAACGAAATTATGATCCTCCTCGATCGCTCACATCAGTATTTATCAATGTTTCCGCACGGTGCTGCCACACACCTCGACTCCAATTCAGACTTCTAAAAGTTCTCTGCTCTGATTGTAAATCATATACCATGACAATATAACTCAATGTAAGCCTAGCCATCTTCAATAACTTCTAAGTTGTATTCATCCCTTCCTAGGACAAATATATTATTGATATTCTAAATGCGAAATTTTGTGAGGATGTTTGCGTTTATTACTCTTTGGTACATAGATAGTTTATTCTCGGGTACGGTTGAGTTATCGAAAAGGATACTCATTACTATAGTGAATGCATCCAAAGCGGACGCAGCCAGGCGCTTAAGCTACATATTACATAATTATTATCCTTTCGCACCTCTTTCCTTCATGAATTTTAACTACAATTTCACATTGCTCCAAGAGCGCAGTATTCATAAAAAGTGATAGAAAGTTTTAATAATAAACCATAATTAATATATAGATAGATAAAGGATACTTTCTGAGTGACTGATCATCGCAAAGCCTAAAATTCTGAAATAATTGAAAATTACTTTCTGGTCGCAAAGATTAAAGAACTTATTTCAAGGCTCTTTTACAATCGATCCACAAAAGTATGTAATAACTCATAAAAATTCCTATTACATTATGTCATAATGAGTGTATGTGTCGCGTATAACTGTTTATGCAACAAATTACATATTTCTATTACAAATCACTTTATAGGTAAATAAGAAAACAAATAGAACAAACTTTATCACATTGAAAATACGCGCGATGTGTACAATTTTTTTCGCGATGTGGGACAATTTGATTGATCAACTTTTAAACATTTAATTGATGAGCGATGATTCGCGAACGATTTGACAATATTTCAAATGAAATACTAAGTATGTATTTTTTACATTGCTTTGGGTTGTGTGTATGTAACGGAATCTTTTGAGCCCATTTTTCACCAATTTCAAGAATTCTAATCAATTTGGAACTTTGCACACGTATGAAGGACCGATGACAATGCTTTTATATTAAAAAATCACAAATGCGTTACTAAAAATATATTTTATTTCTATTGAAATAAATGATTGCAGACAGTGAAATACATACCTTAATTAAGGTTAGTTTTGTTGTTCGGGGTTCCATTACCGTGCTGATTTAGATTTATTGTACTCTGAAGACCCTTTGCTTTTAGAGGTGAGTGAACGTAGTAAATATATATAGTAGGTATACGTGTATCGTCCCCGTAGTTCCGGGATCAGAATAGGGTACGGTATCCCCTGCCTGTCGTAAGAGGCGACTAAAAGGAGCTTCCGGGATTGAAGGCGGCTAGAGTGGGAGCTTGAACCGTCCCGCTAGGCGATCCTAGGAAGGACGGCGGTACGTGTGGTCGCATACCGTCGTAAAGACTAGACGGAGCGGTGGGCCCAGCCATCCATCTGGGAGGAGACCGATGGGGCAACGCGCTCAGAGGACTCCGGTTGGGTTCCTTAGGAGATCCCGGAGTCTTCTTTGTAGCGCCGAAGACGGGTTTAGTGCGGTAAAAATCCCACATACCCCTGCGTCGCTTCCACGGCGTCGGGTACCTTTTGATATTATGTATATCAGTACCATATATTGTTTTTATATCGATACCTGGCGCTTGTGAAGACTTAATATCAAATAATTAAGTACTTTCCAATTTTGCATTAAGAAATTATATGAAATACAGAATTTATGCCCAAATCATTAACACGTTTTGACCTTGTAAAGTTAATTTAACCACATTCACCTATTTACCCAAATGTCAGAGTTGCCTCATCCTGTTCCGCTTCACCTGGCTCCAAGGTGACAGGGAAGCGGCGATCTTTTCCTTTGAACTCGTTCGGGATGACTGCTCGCGCTCCGTTCCGAGCTAAAAAAACGAGTAAAAAAACATAAATTTCGCTCTATGCAGAGTACACAAAATGAAACACGTTTCTGCATTTCACGGTTATAACTTTTTGGTTAAAAGTAGCAGAAGTAATTTAGCACTTTACGAATGGCCTTCAGTTATACAGGGTGGTCTGAGGTTTGTTGGAAAAACGTATATGATAAGTAATTTAAAATGTCTCCTGGGACTTTTGTTTTCGTATTGACTCATAATTTTCTTTAAACACTTATTTGGTGTTCTTTCTTATAACGCCTTCATGATGTGTTTGATCTAAGGTTGGAAGTTAATGTTTATAGCATTCAGTCTAGTTTTTCCGTACTTCTTTGTAAATTTTTGTATCTTTGGTGTTAAAGGTCGTGAATATTATGATACCGATATCTGGAATTTTTTTGTACGAAATTATATGAACTGTGTACAAATGGATACCGTCAAAACGTCGTAAATTATGTTTAAATCAATATAACTGTGTATATCGTTCGATAGTAAAGATCGTGTATTTTGTGAAAATAAGAAAATTTTAGGGGTACATTTGTTGAAAATATTCACAAAACGTTCCGTGAATTGTTTCACTGTAAAGTTGTTGTACGTAAACGAATGGCGTTGCCACTGTGGGCTCTTTTTGCTTTGTATTGAAAACTAACTAATAGGAACTCTGACACCTTTTAAGTGGCTTCCGCCAGCTATGGGTAGTTTATTTCCAATTAGTTCCTGCTGAAATTTTCAACCGGTTAAAACAGTTTATGTATCGCGTACACTTTTGAGACTAGTTGGTCAATGATGTGTCCTTTTTGTTACGTATTAGTAATATAATGGTTTTAATTCTCTATTCCTGTTTCTGCAAATTATATGATTCCAATTTTTCTACTACAGTCATCGGTAGTACCTTATTTCAGAGTGCTTCGACGATAGCCAATTGCGAACGTCACGCAAAGTAGTTGCAGCGGTGCTATTGCGTTTATTTCTATTTGTAATAATAATGATTTGTACGTAGGCCTCAGAAAGTTCACCTACCCTATCGTTCCTCTGAAGGTGATAATACCCTTTGTGATTCGACTTCCACACCTATTTCAGCTCTGAAGTGTGCGTACGGGTGTCATATACACAAGACTTGCTTTCTGGGTTGTCTGTCTTCTATATCTTCTGGTTTTCTTAACGACTTATCTGTGACTGACCTCAACTAGGTTCCTAATGTTATTCACGTTAACATATGTATGTTCATAGGTGATAATTGCTTACCATCAGGTGAACTTTATGCTCTATATGTAAAAAAATCGTATTTGCGTTATTTTCTGAATTGCTCATATCAAATAGATATAAAATATTTAAGGGTTGAGGGTATCCATACCCAAAGGGTAAAGGCGGAAATCTATAACTAAGACTCAGCTTTCCCTCTGTTTGTCACCAGCCTGTATCTCATAAACAACAAATAAAAACAATAAAATAAATATTTAAGAGGGCCTCTGATCAAAAAAGGTTTTTGGTATTATTATTACACGCGACAGCGTGTTGCCAAGTTATCTAAAACTCCCGTGCAACAAACGTGATGTTTTGCCGTTTTTTATAGATAATGAAACAGAAACCTGCGTGCACGAGTCAGACAGCACTTAGCCGGTTGTTTGAGTGTCATCATAAGCTTGTAAACGCAGAAATGTTTATCAAAATAAGTCTCGTAGTTATTGCGTTCTCCTACAAACAGACATAACATCTTCATATCCCTAATAATGTAAATATCAGTGAGATCACCAATATTTCTCAGTTCTTAAATTACCGCTGCCGTCGTTGTTAACCATATTTTACACTTTTACACTTTCTCTGAGGGAAGTTAGTTAACAAATTTGCTCACTCTTAATAAGAAGTAAACCTAACTTCAGAATGGATAATTAAAGTATTCGGTATCATTATATTCTATCTAGTTTTTGTGAATTAAACCTTGTGTAATAAATCAAAATAATTGTTCACAACGCTGACTCTTACAAACTTAAAAACCCTACAGTAATATTTTTTAAGAATGCACTTAACAAATTAGACGTGTGTGCCTGGGATGAGAATGTCTACGAACGAAAATGAAAACGGATAACGGACAAAATGTAATTATTTATGTGTATCTACATCCAAATATTTCATGCCGAACTATTTTTTAAAAGTAGTTAATAGGTTATGAAGGTAGGTAGGTACATTCCTGCTTGGTTCGACAAGGTGCAGCATAACATTTATTTCTGCCATGTATTATAACAGTCACTATATCTGCTATTTTCAATGTCTGTAGAATAAATCGGGCTTATTCATCCTTAAGTCAGTCACCTTTCAGAGATCAAGGAGCCATAGATACATTTACATGTACCTTATGTATGTCTACATCTATTAATAAATAAATATATACATATATGAATAAATTTACATAATTACGAGATGGGCCGTAATTATCTATCTTTTAATTACATGTGCATTCGTAATTATGTTATACCTTATAATTTTAATTAAAATTGATGGATAACACGATATATTTATGTATAGGCCTACATTTGAATATAATTATCTAGGTCGACGTACTACCTTAACCAAGTTTAGGAGAAATGGTAATAATAATGATCAATATTTTAGCTACAACTATTATATAATATTAATGGAGCAGATACTAAAATTTGGTTTGCAAGTTGTTTTATTTGTAATTCCCCAAATCTATAAACTTGGTATAACAAATTATCGGTTTATCTCTATGATTAGTGGGATAGACTTAGTAGATAAAAAAATAATAGTAATAATAATATATCGTACTAAATTAAATAATATATATAATGGAAAATACAATTTAAATCCAAACAAGAATTTGAAGCCGAACGTAAGGCGGTTTCATTACTAACCAAAGAGTTAAAGTAGAAATAAAAAGAAGGATAAGTAGAGTGCAATAACAGTATGATTAGCACATACAAATATGAACATAAATAAAGAAAATGTTGTTTTATAATAATATATAATATTAAAGAAATATGAATATTGTATTGCTAACGTAATTCTAGCTTCGAATCAGAATAGACTTACCTCATACGGAGATTAATGTCTTACTTCAGCGATGGTAAACTTCGCCATAGCGACAGTCAGCACGTCTAGCTAAAGTCTAAGCTAAAGTCTAGCTAAAGTTAAGAGGAAACATTTGAACAATGACTTAAAATACATATTTCATACTTATAATGGACTTATGCCTAAGTCATTAATTAAAAAATAACTGTATATCTATTATATTATTATTTGATAGAAAATTATACGTAGAGGAAAACCAGCCTTAATGATCAACTTTGACATTAAGAAGATTTCTTTCCCTTTTAAAATTTCTAAAAAGTGTTTTTTTGTAAATTCCACCTTTCATTTAGAACCGTAACCTAAAAAACCATTAGGTATAAAGGGTATTTCAGGCATCAACCACGGCCGTAGCACGATCCTCGCGCCACCTATTATGAAATGGTTGCACGAAACATTGCCAGGTGTACTAAAACGATTCATTAAAGATTCATGTCTGAGTATATACGAAAGTAACAAACAAACATCTGCATACATACATACTACTATTATTTCTGTAATGGCTACACAAATAAAAATGTGTCTAGGATTGGATAGATTTTTTCCTATTTACTTCTTTATAAAATTCATACGAATTAACCTTTCGAGGTTACTTCCTTAAGTTCTATTGATTATAAGTTAATAATTTAAAAAATACTAAATTGTACTTACGAGAAATTACAAACAAAAAGTCGATAACGCCACCGTGGCGAAATTACGAACTATTTGTTTCCTTATTGCACTATTTGCACTCTGTGCATCGTAACCAACTCCATCTATCGAAATTGGCGAATACCACTCACTGCGTTAGGTCTATATCTAGAAGTTCATACCTAGAAGTTCCTAGCTACTCTGAGGTGTGGAGCTAGTTGCACTGCCACGAAACGCATGTGCAGAAATATAGATTTTTCCAGCATCCCCTGGTTCATTGGTTTGACGATTTTATCCAACGTTTCGGAGTTCGAATCTTATATTTTTGAGATTTATTTTTTTATTGAAAACTTAATATTGAAGTCAATTTTTAATTTTGTTTGTTTTGTAACCGTAATTTGTTTGAATATTACCCGAATTATTTATATTGAATAATATTTTGAAGAATTCAAACGTTTTGTCTACTTCTGAGCTTAGAAATTTATTTTTTAAATGTAATATACTACGAAAAATTGTTTCACTAGTGGTGAAATTTGTTGAACTTGTTTTTGTGAAGCATTCCCGTTGAAAAATCGCTCCCGTGTATATATAAGCATACCTACAAGGAATAACTCAAAGCACTACGTCGGCCCTCTCCCGTATAAATTTCGGCTGGGACATTTTAAGGCTGCGACAGCCTTCTAACGTTTTAAATTGTTACAACATAGAAAATTTGTACGACTACGAAAAAATGGTGTAAGATTGAAAAATAATGAAACTGTTTATAGCGACAAACCCGGCAAAGTAACTTCTTAAAATGGTTTTCGTATTATAGAAATCGTGTTTATATATTTTTAAAAGGAAAATCCCTTGTAAAAGATTAAGTTTCCGAGGCTTGTTTTAATTGCTAGGGGAATTGAACCTTTTCCATCTGAAGTTGTCTGGTTAAGGAAGCGTGTTTCTTTCAATTGGTTTTAAAAAGCTAAAAAGGTTTTTTTTATGTTTCTGTCATGAAATGCATAGTTACTTACAAGCTTAGTAAGTAGTAAAGTATGTAAATGGATAATCGTTAATGTTTGTTAAAATATCTGAAATGTAACTAAATGCGTACCCATTGGTTATATAGTTTTTTATGTCGACTTATTTAAATTTTTTGTAGTCATTTTATTTTTCTGTAATTATGGGCGGTGCCCTTAATTTTCGCCTGGATAGATACCCATTGCTTGATGTTATGCTTTATTATCACATTTAAGTAGGAAACGAGCGTGTACGAATATCTTTACGCAACTTGTCTCAGAACAGAGTTTCAGTCCATCACAGAGTCATTGCTACTTCAGAGAACTAAGATGGTCACCTCATATATAAGTGAGCCAGCAACGACACACTTACACCGAAAGGGAAGGGAATAGGTGCGGTGTTAGTACCATAATACGAGATTCGTTGGTAAAGTACTCTATGCTCGAGTCAAGCACATACATGTTAATAGTACCAACAATAAGTGATAAAAAATGACTTTTGCTGCCACATATAGGGCATTGGTCCATTAAGCATTAATATTAGGACACTAATTAACATAAAGTCAAGAACATGCAAAATTTATACTATACGGATAAGTTTCAGCGGATATATATTGAAAAGATACACAAATTTTTTACTAATTATACCAAAAATAAAAATTAAAAAGTAAGTTACCTAAACATTCACGTAAAGAAATTTCTAACATTCCATGACTAATTAATTTTTCAAAAACACTATCGTAAAACGGTTTAAGATCTGAAAGATAAATACGAATGAATTACCATCGAAAGAGTCAATTATTCGTACCTCGATTGCAGGAGGGCGCCCGCCTACATCTACAGCGTACTGCCAACTACCGGCTCTTAACTTAATCGGGCGGGCGGCTGCACTACTTATATAAATCTTTATCAGAACTATGCTAGAGTTTATCATCACATTATAATTTAAGACTTACTGCGTTTGTGATATTTGTTAAAATATGAAACATATATTTTGGACGCAAAATTTTAATTTTCAATTCAGTTTTTACATAAAATATAAATGTGATACAGCAACATACTCGTACTTTCAACATAGTTATACATATAAATGCTTTTTATTCTAACCTATTGGATAAATTATTGTTTATACCGAAAAAATATAATTTATTCAGATAAGAAAATTAAGTACAAGCTTAGATAAAAATAAGAACCTTCAATTGGTTCATTTTCAACTATTTATATTAATTCTTCGATTCGTAAATTTTAAATTATAAAAATTATTAGTTACCTACTAAATACGCTCATGCATGCTCAAAAGTGTTTAATAGCATTTAAGTGAATTATTTTAGTTTCTGTGTAGGTGAACAATGTTCTTTTTGGAAATAAAGTATCTTTAATCTCAAAAGGGTACCAATGTATAAGAAAAAAATGTTGTAGGTGGACTCGCGTCGAACGGGAATTAGATTTCTTCTGGTTCCGTGTATGTTGTAGGATGGGGAAATCCAGGAGATAATATCGTGTTTCGGCAAAGTAATTCGTATATTATAGCAGGCATTAAACCCAAGCGCTGGAACTAAGGCTATATTCTTTCTAGAGGAGGCTTATTTCCAGAAATTAACTTGAGGGATGATGGATATATTTGATTTTATTTCCTACAGGTACCTCCTACAAACAAGAGCACCGTCAAAGACTGGTAGAACAATTCTTTTGAAGTAATTAAATATTAATTGACCGGATACTCCGTAGAAGCCGCTAGATAAACAAAACTTAACTTTAACTGGAATTGAATACAACTTATTGGTACATATCTCATATAGTGTTAATGATAGTGCAATAAATAGTAACTAAATTCATGAACTAAGACCTTTAAACATAAGTACACCAAGATAGATAATATATATAGTCATGAGTGGACATTTTAAAGTGTTTGTGAAAGTGAGTGTGATGCTTCATAAGTACTCGGCGATGAAGTGCTAGTAATGTTACTGTGCAAACAAATAAGTAGATAGGGGTAATTGAAAAAAAATGTGGTCAGTTACGTCGACAAGCTAAGAGGATAAGTGATAAAAATGTTAAGTCGGTGGAAGAGTAAAGATAAGTCGGAGAAATCTAGCAAGTCCAGCTCGGGCGGGAAGAAGAAAAGAAAAGGACGGGACAATGGTGAGTTACCGTTCATTAATTAATTTTATGTTTCTGTTATGATTTTATTGTTATTTTATGTTTAAGTTTATTGTTTTGTTTTTATTTTGTAATAAACATATTTACCAATTACACTTATTTTTATTTTTTTGTTTGTTTTTTTAACTTTTATTTTGTTCTCTTTTGTCGTGTTTAAGTACCAGTTATAATTACTAAATTATATATGTGTGTTCATATAGTTAGCAGGTCTCATAATTATACGTTACGAAAAAACACAAATCGGCATATTTCAGATACTTATAAGAAGTATTTATTTATTTAAAAACAGGACACTGAAATTGATATGATAAGTTAAACTGTAATAAATGTCAATATCAATATTACTTATATTGGTAATAAATATATAATGACTAATTAAATACAAGAATCATTATCATAAATAAAAAAATATTTAATTCAATACTAGCCGACCCGTGTCCACTTCGTTGAACGTTAATTATATTTTGTTCAATCGTATTAAAATATAGCCTATAGCACTTCTGAATACTGTAGCTTTCTGATTGTGGAAGACTTTTTTGTTTGATTCGGTATTTCCGAAGATTATTTCCCTTATAAACAAACAATCAAAGTTGCAAACTTTACCTCTTTATAATATTAGTATAGATTTATTTTAGTCGTTTTAGTGTAATTTCTTTTGTATGTTATGAAATTTCGGTAACCCGTGTCATAACATACATACCATATATGTTAAAAATTTAAAAAAAAAATCTTTTCATAAATAAAACTTTTATGTATATGTGTGGCTTCATATAGATTACTAAAATAAATCTTTTCATGACAAAATGAAGTCATAGTATCGTAGTTTTACAATAATTCGATAATAATTCTAATGACCCTGTACTCTTTCACTCTTAAACGTCAATCCTATTAATGAATTTCTATTAATACAAAGTATATATCTACTAATTATTGTTTCAGAAGAAGACTGGCAAGACGGATCGAGAGGTGACGGTAAGTTAACACTGATCTTAATATAAAAGTGATAGTAATAAATTGTGCCGCCCGTACCAATATATACATATATATTTGAGTGAAATACACATGAATTACAAATGGGTACTATATGGTATCAATTATATGGTATCAAAAAGCTTTTCATATAATTCTTATTTATGAAATTAATTAGACGGTTTCGTCAAAAAATCTTAACCTCTAGTCGAAACTGTCTGTTACATTCCGTAACTAATTAGTTAAGATAATGATTTTTTTTGATATTTTACGCGCTTGCGGATCAAACATCTTATTTCTAAGTCTCATTTGATGTGTTCAAATAATAAATATATAGAAATTGAAAAAAAAAGTAATTACCTTTTTAAAACTTAACATAAGTCCTTGTTTTAACTGCCCGTTAGTAGTAAGTTGGGTGGTAATGTGTAAATTGCTAGCGTTTACTTATGAATCGTATTAAACATTTGGATATTTTTATGTAAGTGTCGCTTAACCTCTATTAATTTTGACTTACAAACTTTTAAAGTGTTCAACTTGTTACGTATACCTGGCCTCTACTTCATTCTTTTCGATTGTTTGTTCCTGCATTTCCGGGATCAGAATAGGGCTACGGCGTCCCCTGCCCGTCGTAAGAGGCGACTAAAGGGGGCTTCCGGGGTTGCAGGCGGCTAGAGTGGGAGCTCGAACCGTTCAGTCAGGCGATTCTGGGAAGGACGGCGGTATGTGTGGTCGCATACCGTCGTAAAGACTAGACGGAGCGGTGGGCCCAGCCACCCATTTGGGAGGAGCCCGATGGGGCAACGAGCTCAGAGGATTTTGGTTGCGGTCGTTTCGAGGTCCCAGAATCCTCTTTATGGCGCCGAGGACGGCCACTGGGGGGATTTTAGTGGTCCTGCATTGCAATTAGCAGTCAACTGGCGTTGATGTTGTTATGTAACGTTAATTCAGGCGTCAGTTCCGTTCATCAATCTGGTCAGAATGACGAGAGAATTATCGTGTAAACCTCGGACTGATAGACTGATGAAAATTCAATATTATACATGATATGCGTCACTCCATTTTGAAAAACAGAAAACTGATAGGGACCTGATCGTGTAACCCGTTTGTGTCATTCTCGCGTCAGTCACAGTTAACGCCACAATGGTACAAGACGTGTTAAAAGAGTTCTCATGTTTCAATGATAGATTTTAAGCAAGGTAGCGCAAAGTAACAGCTAATCTTTCTTCGGCTATTTTTATGAAAAAATTTACCGCTCAGCTGAAAAACGCGAAAAACTTATTTTTTGTCATTTGACCCTGATTTTTTTTTCCATGCACCGGAATGGGAATAGGGAACTTATAGTTTGTTTATAATGGTCTTTTGAATTTCACCTTGATTTTTAAGTCCAATTTGACCGGACTATAAAATAGTATTTTGTTTTTGTGGTTCGTTTCTTTTATTCTATGAGTTACATAATGAAACGCTTCCTTTGGTCCATAGTTAAACATAGTAGGGTCTTTCCTTGAAAAGAAACTTTTTAATATTCTTCCGTCTTATTACTTTCGCCTAATCTTTATTAAAAAACCTTCAGGCATAAAACATAAAGAAGAACTGTACGTCTATATTAAAGCGTACAAATAGAGACGAACAACAATGACTTTACAAGGGAAATCTCTTGTAAAGTTAGTGTTCAGAATATTGTATAATAATAACAAAGTAATACAAGAATTTGCATTACAACGAACGAGGGTCCATTGCCACTAATCACAGTCAAACATGTTTCTTAACACTAGAAACGCGGAACATTTTGACACCCCTAGAAGTGCGGATGTTTTAGGCAAAAAAAAAATGTATTGCATTTACGTGGTTGAAGTCCCGTGCACATAATATAATCATATTTCATGAAAAGTCATAAAACTCACGATAGCATAATAAAATATTAACTAGAGCAGGGAGAACATCAAAGTGGGTCAAATTTGGGACAGGCGCACTTCTAGTGCTAACACATTCCTTCCTCCTGCCCTTTTTAGGGTTGCAGACCGAAAGGCAAAACGGAACCCTATAACTAAGACTCCGCTTTATTTATTGATCAATTTATTAAAAGGTCGCCAACATTCTATATACCATTACATTATAAAGAAATAATAACAAAAAGTACAAGGTAGGTGCCAGAAGAATTATAGGCAACGACAGCATGAACATAAGATTTAAAAATTACATTAAAATAAAATTGAATCCAATAAATGACAGAAAAAATATATAATTTATGACATTCAACAAAATGGAATAGAAATTTTAATACACTAAAAACATAAAAAAATAGCATTCAAGAAAAATAAAATAAAACGAGATCCAAAAATTAAATAACATTTAAATAAAATTAGGTTTTCTCAGAGATTGCAAATCTGTCAGTCTGTCACCAAGCTGGATCTCATGACCCGTGATAACGGTTCAAAACCAAGTGACGATTCATTTTCCCGGATAGACGTACATAGACATTCATCGAAAGCAATAGCTAGAAAAGCAATACTTATTATAATAACTCTGAACAGTTTGTTTGTTCGGCTGGTTGAATGCGCTACTCTCTGGAAGTTCTGTACATTTTTAGGACATCTATATATTATTCGTGAAGCAACCGCTTGTGATCTGTTTTTAAGATACTTGTCGCAGATTGAGTAGTATGAAATTACGCACGGTTATATTTGATGTAGAGAAGGATTATGCAATGCTAATATTTTTTTCAAATATTGCATATAACATACATAAAATGAACTAAAAACACATAACACACACTACCTTGCATTTGACACAAACTCATACATAATAAACGAAATTGAACATTCAATGTCCACCCGCGTGGCGCAGCGGTTACCATACCTGTCTGACACGCAGTGGGTCCCGGGTTCGATTCCCGGCCAGACAGGTCTGAATGATGCGTTTAGATTCTGTTCTGTTCTGGGTCTGGGTGTTTATGTATTCATGTGTATGTATGTGTCGTCTTTGTGTGTATACATGGCACCCAAGACACATGAGAAAATCCTACTGTGGGGCTATGAGTGTAGAAAGCATTTAATGTCTTACTATGAAAACACATGACGTAAAAAATGTCAGATGTCTTTGTCAAAATACCCGCTATTGCGTTTAAATGCAGCCTAACTAATTAAATCTCTTTATAATTTGTGTAATATTTGTGCTACTTTGGACAATATGAAGTTTAGTTTTTTAATTTAAATTACGGCCGAATTTAGACCGTTGCGATGGGTGACTAGTTCATATAAAATCGTTTAAGGTTTTACATGAATCTTTTAAGGTTAATCGTGTAAAACCATTGAACGGGTTTTAATGTGGTTTTCACTCATTGCATAAACACATTACACATTTGCTTATAAAAATATTTGTGTTTTAAAAAATTAAATGCCGATATTCCCAGTAGTTCTACTGGGCAGGTTCCACCGGTACGTGGCAGTGGTTCCAGTCAAACTACACTGGTTCAACCACCAGAAAGTCACGAGATCATCCACGTTATTAGGCATTTTTAACTGGGGTGAAACCGCGGGGAACTGCTTGTCATATATGAAAACCACGTACCGTGAGAACAAATATATAAAGTACTAGCTGTACCCGCGGCTACGCCCGCTTGAAAATCAATGTATCGCAAAGTTTTTCCCGCGCAAATCTCTACTCAGTGGGAATTCTACGGTAAAAGTAGTCTACATGTTGTTCCATAATATTTTCTATAGTAAAAAACCCGTAAAAATCGGTTTAGCCGGTCAAGGATTACCCGGACAAACACAGAGTGAAAAAAACGAATTTTAAGTGTGTATTTGTGGGTAGGTGCATATTGTTATGTAAATGTTATGAAAATAAGACGAATCAGAATATCGTAAACCCCTTTTTTGAACCAATTTACAGTCTCAGTGGTCACATTAACAATATCGGAATACATATTTTTAAACAACGCCTTCACTTTTAAACCAAAGCGCATCGATTATAAAGATGTATTTTAACTTTTATGAATTGAAAAATACTATTTTAAGTAATTTTGGTTCTTTTAAATTTCTGAGTAAGATTACATATAGGTGAACCTACTTTTAACATTAATTTGACAACCTTGACGACCAGCGTTGCGGAGCACACCCGGTTCGATTCCCGGCCAGACAGGAATCTGAATAGATTCATGGTCTGGGTCTGGGTGTTTCTATATACGTCTTGTGTGTCCATGGTACCCACGACACAGGAAAAAATCCTAGTGTGGGGCTATTGTAGAAATTGAAATTGTAGAAATTTTCTATTTCATTGAGTGTAGGAGTTTGTGTGGAGGAGTACCGGGAGGCGGGTTGAAGGAATCCAAAAATTTTGTTAGATAATGTCTTCGATCTCGATGGCTGTATCTACAGAATCTTCATCCCAAATAGTCAAATAACAATCCCGCATTGAATTTCCAGTATTCCTTTGATTTGAAATATTAAAAATGTTAGAGAAATCGTTGCTACAAATCTTGAGTGGACGCTCAAAGGCGAGTAGGCAGGCATTATGACCGCTTTTTAAAAGTGTGGGCGCAACGCTGGACGACGCCACGCCAATAGCTATTTTTCTATCAGATCTTATATTTTTCGCTAATAGTAAATTTATTAAAAAACTTTTTCCCGTGCCTCCTAGTGCATCTAACTAAAACTAAAAATCTAATGACAGTATCAATGATACGTAAAGTAATTTTGGTTCTACTAACATTTAAGCGGCGCTCAGGTATGTTTATAGTTTATCTTTATTAAGCCTTGTTTGTGGTTCATTACATTAAAATTTGAATTTGTCGGCAAGGTAAATCCAAATTATTTTGTACTTTTACCTGAGGTTAAACCTCTATTAATTTCATATAAACTTTGTGATACATTGATTCCCAGGCGGGCGAAAGCTTTGCATTTCCGATACTAAATAATATTTAAAAATGAGCTGGTTATTAAAAAAAAAAAACTAAAATTAGTATTTATGAAAACTACAGATTATAATAATAATAATAATAATGTACAAAAGACAACTGGATTCGAACCCCAGACCTCGCGTTTCTAATCAGCCCGACTTGGCCCCACACGGCTATCACGATTTTAATAACAGATGCGAAATTCACATACTTATTGAATTAAGAACATCATCTATTTGGGCTTATTTTGACACACTTTGTTATTCTAAAATTAATTTAAAATATGTTGTTATTTAAATGAATGTTTTCTATAACATTATTTATAATGAACATATCATAA
Source organism: Spicauda simplicius (assembly GCA_949699795.1). Classification (NCBI taxonomy): domain Eukaryota; kingdom Metazoa; phylum Arthropoda; class Insecta; order Lepidoptera; family Hesperiidae; genus Spicauda; species Spicauda simplicius. The sequence continues at coordinate 23,151,264 of OX453056.1, forward strand.
ATATAAAAAGAACAATAATGTTGACCTTGCTCGTTTGTTAATAGAGCCAAGTGTTCATCAACCACGCTTCAATATTCATAAATGCAATTATTTATCACAAAAGTTGCAAAAGCTTCTTTGTAATAATAATTCATGATATAATTGTTATATCTTATTTAGATATTGATCGACTTATTAATGTTAGTATTTTGCATAAAAGACTATCAATTGTATTTTGTCCTTAATATTTATTTTCGCTAAAGATGTACGGGTATGGTCAATAACATAACTTTATTTATGCAATAATAGTTAAGAAACTATTTATGTAACATGAACATGGAGTGACAAATGGAGTCGATAATTTTATTTTGAAACAATGTTAAAACATTTTATCGCCTTTGAATTATTTGAACTATTTTACTATAATAGTATGACGCGCCATCTGTTATCAATTGGGAATCCCTGTACTCTAAGTGCGTTTTACATTAGGTCGCAAGCTGCGCGGCCGCAGCGCGTCAACGGATGCTTTTTTATTATTGAAATATTTCATAAATTCATAAATTAAATTAAAATCAATTTGAATCACATCTATTTTTATAATAATTGATAGTTACAAATTTATAGACAGACAGACAGACAGACATAGTTACTTTCACATTTATAATATTAGTAGGGATAATAAAATGGACCCATTTCGCGATAATATTAGTCTAAAACCATTTATAGAAAATTATAGGCGTAGATTAACTTTTGTATGTGACAGCAGTCACCTGTACTATTCTAATTGTAGTCTACGATTCCAAGTACTGTACAATTTTAAGCAATTATTTAAATACACGGTAGTTTGCTAAAAGACAAAATGCTGGCTATAATTGCTACTTATCGTTAAGTTTATCGGCAGTATTCTTCAACTTTAATAGTTTATAGTCATGTAAAATTTATTGAGGTTCGTATGCATAAAACACTAATATTTTTTATTGTCCTGTCCTGTATTTCAGTGTATCCAAATATTTTTGTCAGTAATTTGTTATTTCCGAGCTTTCAGCTTCTCCACATATAAGACGACGACCTTGGATCGTCATCATATAGGTTATTGAAATAAATAATTAAGTTTATCGTCTTCAATAGTAGCAATGTTTTAACTATCTTACAGAGTTAGAACCTTTTGTGGTTTTTACCGGTGGTGTAGTACCACCGGTAAAAACATCACTATCTGTTCTGACTTACTATTATGGGAGAGTAACCTATATTGGACCACTTTCGGCATTAAATGAAATAACATCCAATTCCTTTAAGTTATAATAAATGTTCAAACCATAAGATAACATGATATATCAGCTACATGCTATCAAGATACTAATATTGTATGTAGTTTAACCCTAAGTAGTAAAAAAGGATTTAGTGGAAGCTATCCTTCGGTCCAAATAACGTAACCAGTATCTTACATTGTACCGCCGGGTACTAAAATTGTACTAAAGAGTACCTATTCGAGAAAAAAACAAAATTATTTATTAAAAATATTCATTTATTTGTATTCTTTAGTACAATCAGCCTTAAAAAGGTACTGTACTAAATAATTAGTCTTTTTGAATCTTTAAGAAAATTAAAACCTTAAGTTATAATGAATATTATTAAAATTATCTACATATTAATTCAAAAGATAGTTATCAAAAATCAAATAATATCAAGTGACAAGTATTACTTTCTGACTGAATAGGTACATAATTATCTTATTGTCTCATTTAATTGGAACAATCGTCACACATATTAGGTTTGAGGTACACGCACACATTGCCCTCAATATCTTGGGGTCCAATTTAAGAAACTCGACGTGGTACAATATAGGGAGCAGTATATTTTTACAATAATTTTGAAAACAAAAATATAACCTCGGCACATGAAGTATTAGTTCACTATTACAATATCAATATCACTCACCTTATTCAATGAAAAATTCCTTAGTCAAAACACAAAAAATAACTGAATCCAGTCCAAAAAAGGTTTTAATTTGTCCGAGATGTTGTATCTGTCGGGTGTCCTAACAAAATGGCTGACTGTTGTTGGCGCTGTAGTCGAGTTGTCTTATGTTGCCATTGTTAAATAATATTAATATTAAGTAGGATATTTAGAGGTGGTACAATTTAGGAGCCAGTACAATATAGGTTACTCTCCCTATGTTTCATTTGTTACACACACTAACATTTTTATATCAAGATATAAATCCACTTTTTCATTTTTGGTTTTTAAATTATTGTACCTACTTCAGGAATATCACATTAGACCTAATAATATTTTGACATAACTGGCAACAACAACAAATGCGCCAGAAATTAAGTAGTAAATTCTTTCATGGGAGTTTCCATTTTTCACTGTTTAATGAGTAAAAGGATATGAATGTAATCATATCATATGTGGTGTAATCATATCTTCTATTTGATCTACAACAAAACTTTACTTGGATACTCCAAGTTTATCCAGTATACTCAAAAAAACTTACACGCAGTTGGAAAAAGTAATATTAGCAGAACCAAGGATCCCGGGTAATAAGGAAAGGCCCAAATAGAATATAGACAGTAATCCGTTCCAATGATATAACGGAAACTACTTTTGCGAGGATTTCGGTGGATATATGAAACGAAATCTTAGGATTTTGGAAAGAAAATTAATTAAGACAGTGAATCCGCGGATGAGAGCGAACCCGAACTTTATTAAATTAATATTAATCCTATACTTCCTGTAGAATCGGTGGATATTTGAAAATATTATCTATGCATAAAATACTTTCAAAATAAATTTATTTCATGTTGTGTCAAATCACCACCTGGACTACGGAAAAAGAGGGGATTGCAACTCTCGATTTTTTCCCCTTGTCGCATGATTTTTGTATGGCGTTGCAGAATAATGGATTAAAAGCAGTATTTTAATAGTATGACATATATGCCGCACAAAATCAAATGACCAAATTTACCCCTGTAATTGTCGGAAAATAAACAAAAATCCGACTTTGTGGCGCACCATTTTTGTACGGCACTGTGCGTTTTCTTATTATTTTTAATGGATCTATCGGTGGTAAGAATGCCGTACAAAAATATGTGACCAAAATGTACTCACTCTACCTGTACTTTCGAATTCTCATCTGCACTCAGTTGGACAGCTTACAAGTGACGGCATAGTGCTGAATCTTATTATTTTATGCTCTTATATCCTAGATAGGTCACCTGGTGGTTCAAATGACCCATAACTTTTTTAACATGGGCCTGTAGTCTAGTCGTATATTGCTTTAAAAAATCAGCGAACGCTCGTGCTTTAGAACATTAGACAATTCTTATGATTATTTTTGCTTATCTATGTCTATGTATATATATTAATACGTGAAGCAAAAACTTTGATTCCTTTATTAAGATACTTGCCGCAGGCGGGGAGGAGTATGAAATTACGCACAGTTATAGTTGATGTAGAGAAGGATTGCGCATTGCTAATATATTTTTTAATTATGCATAAGCATACATAATTTGAGAAACATTCGTGATACTTCGGACAATATGAAGTTTAGTATTTAATTTAAATAATGGGCGAATTTCAACCGTTGTGACAGGTGACTAGTTCGATAAATATAAATCTAAACAGATTGATTTGATTTGATCTCTTGTGCAAAGGCAGGTTCCATGACCGTTACATGTAATTGCCAGCTTATTATCCAACTGCGTCAGAAAGAGGTTAGAGTTTTTCGACCGTTAGGATGTATGTATATATGACTATTTTGAAGCACATGCTACAGCCCAAACGGCTTCGCAGATTGTGACATGTGGCATATGATATGAAACTACTCAGTTGTGAGTGGCATAGGCATAGACATAGATATATAACCTTTAAATATGGTACTTGCGGTCAACAATATGTGTATCAAATTAAAGTTAGTAAGTAGATGATTTGGTAGTGATAGCCTAATGGATGAAACTTGCCCTCTCAATCGGGAAGTCCGAGGTTCAAACTCAGGCACGCACCACTGTTTTTTCTAAATATGATGTGCGTATTAGAAACTAATTATTATTGCTTTTCGGTGTAGGAAAACATCTCGAGGAAACCTACACACCCGAGAGTTCTTTAAAAAAAAAGTTCTCGGAGGTGTGTGTATACCAATTCGCCCAGCGCGGTGGATTATGGCCTAAAAAAATCTCATTCTGATAGAAGACCCGTGCCTAGCAGTGGGACAATAATGGGTTGTACCCAAGTAGATCATTACAAATATATATGCATTGTAATACTTTTTACTTATATACTACTGTTTTGATGCAAAATCAAATAAGCTTTAAATTAATAAGTTGTTACAAAAATTAAAAAGCGGTTGATTCGTTTATCAGCAGTCGGTGTTTTTTTTTTAATATTTAACAATGTTATTTGTTTGAGAGTAGTGTGTATGGTTATATAAATTATATCTGATATATCCCGTTTTTGTTCTGGAATTACATCAATTTCAGTCAAACTCAGTCAAAGCTTTGAGCCTGCATAACAATGGAAACCCAATGCCAATTCAATAAAGGGACCACCTACGCTTTGAATTCCGCTGGTGGCTCCTGATTCTATGTTAGTTTTCTTTGTTTTATAAAAAAAAAAACTACTGGCTGTCTCGGCGTACTTCGTTCCACCTAAAAGTCACAAATCTAAAATTATCAGTGTTTCTCCACTATACTATTCATGTATTACACATAAAATCCTTCCTCTTGAATTTTTCCATCTATTAAAAAAGCTGCATTAAAATCCGTAGCGTAGTTTTACCGATCTAAGCATAAATAGGGACAGACAGCGGGAAGCGACTATGTTTTATACTTTGTATAGTGTTATCTCTTTACAAGAATTATTAAATAAGGCTACCAATTTTATCGATCCGTGATAGGTTTGACAATGCGATGCAAGTAACAATGATGAGCATCGAAACAAAACATATTCTGTATGGATGTACGTGTTCTCGTTAGTTGCAGTGCTTGATTTCTATGGGTTGAGCTGCATATTTGTCTAGAACTTCAATCGCATATGACAAATATACAATAGTTTGACGACCCGCGGGGCGGAGCGGTTACCCGGTTACCATACCAGTCTGACACGCAATGGATCCCGGGTTCGATTCCCGGCCAGACAGGTATCTGAATGATGAGTTTAGATTCATGTTTTGGGTTTGGGTGTTTGTGTATTCGTCTTGTTTGTATGTATGAGGTACCCACGACACAAGAGAAAATCCTAGTGTGGGGCTATGGAAAGCGTATTTTATTTTAAATATACAATAGTTTTAAGGTCTACCTCCATTGCAATTGATTCCACAAATGCTGTTATATTCGTCACTGGTTGTTGAACTATAGATGCACTCTCTGACAGGAACAATTCGTTTTTTCTATATAAAATTGCTTACCTCATTTAAAATATTTGAATCCTTTTTATGATAATGTCAATTAATGAAGGTAGGTAGTCTCTGATGATATGAGAGATGCTCATGGGCGACAATGGACGTAACAAAAGAATATGCAATCCGCATGCTCTTTTGTTACTGCCATATTTTGGCAAAGGTATATTCGATATGTGTATATTCGATACGTGTGGCTGTTACTTCCTTTGACTGATTTTGAATCCAATGTTTGATCCGGCCGGTTTCATTTCTATTTCCTTTACAACGAATCCCTTGACATTCGCGCTACTAACAGACTGCTACGTGCATTACCTTTTCGTATGATTGGTGTGCGATATATTTATCATTTTCCTTTGACAAACCTGATTACCATCGTAAGACGAGTGTACAGGTTTTTCAAAGTTTTAATGATTAACTCTTTGATAATATATCACAACCATTTATAGTAGGTACCTAATAGTTGTAGTCTATATATTAATATGTAGACCGAAAATTTGTAATCCATTATTTTACTAATAATTTGATAAGACAAATAAATTTGTGTACAGTAAGTATTACAAATATATATTTAATTAATACAATGTGACAATATAGTATCAATAATGTTAGATATTTATGTCAAAAAAAACGCACTATGGCTTTTAAATGCAGCTTTGGCAATCAAACATTTATATCCCTTTGTGAATCAATGTCCTCGAAAAATGAAAATTGATTCACAAAGGGAACGTATCAAAACCTTGTAGTGGAAAAAATCTATTTTCGTAACTTAATTGAATGATGTAGATGTTTCATCAAAAATACATTTAGAATATACTGAAATAGAGAATTTTAAACTTCGGTGAATATCAGGTAGAATTTTTATTAAACGGCTTTTATTATAGGTTCCATCATGGTTGACTTTCGAATATTAATTACTAGACGCACAGCAAAAAAATATATATTTATAATATTTTGATTACACTTACATGTTTATTACTTATTAGTTTATTAACATATCATATAAAGTGCATAACATTAAATAGTATGAAAATTTCTTATGCAGAAGAGTAAATAGTATAGGCGTATAGGAACCTCTTTTAATTTATATTAGGTAGTACATTTTGTCCCAGTAACACTTTAAAAATATAAAATAAAGCTTTTATTTCAGTGCACTGAAAAGAAAAAAATAAGTTTTGTAGTAGTCAAACACATAATTTTGTTGCATCGTAAAATTTTCCATCGTATAAAAGCTTGTCGCGAGAATTGTTCAGGAAACCACAGACATGGATCTGAGCAAAATTTATTGTGGACAATCCCTAAAAAAAGCTTTTAATAAACATACATTTTTTTTACGTGTAAATAATTCTTTCTATTATGCTTATTGAAAATGCTTGCATGGGATATTTACATTTTATATACACAGTGATCAACACGTACAAAGTATTCAATTCGGGGTTAATAATAGCCCAAACCATTTATAAACGTAAATAATATAATTCAAAATAAAACCTATGTTCCAGGGCCATTAAGTTACAGAAACAAGCGTATTTTACTGTAGCGTGTAAACGCTATTCGTAAGAATAGTGCCGATAATTCTTAATCTCGAAAATAAATGTCAAACTAAAGGAAAAAGACATATACTGAATGTTTTGCTTTGTGTAAATATTTAAATTCTGGTTTTGAGCACAACAACTCAATTAATCCACACGATTTGGTTGTAAATACGCGTGTAAAAACTCAACCCATTTGGGTGTGTTTGCGGCGAAACTAATTAATTACTTGCCGGCGTTTTAACGATTCATTTACGGTATTTTGTGTTCACCCACCTCACCCCGTACATTGTGAACTGGATCACAATTCGAGAACTGATTTTCATGGGTATATTTAAGTAAATTTATCATGTTTCCAATAAATTTCCAATAAATATTATTTCAACGTAGTATATCAAGGAATTTATAGATTACTAGTTGACCCGGCGAACTTCGTTCCGCCTAAAAGTCAAAAATGTAAAATTACCAGTGTTTCTCTAATATATTATACATGTATTATACATAAAAACCTTCCTCTTGAATCACTCTATCTATTAAAATAAAACTGCATTAAAGTCCGTAGCGTAGTTTTAAAGATCTAAACATACATAGGGACAGACAGCGAGAAGCGATTTTGTTTTACACTGTGTATAGTTTAAAAAATTGATAATATTTTCATTATAAACTGGTGTTTCCTGTAAGTCACTCCATTGTTCACCTTGAATATGTTTTATATTAAGATAAATATGATTAATTCAGTTAAAAAACATTACCCTCCTTACACAGTCGGGTAAAACAGAAACATTTGTTAGAAATAGACCCTTGTGATTAGATAGACGTTTAGATTATGTGGAAATGAAAAAAACATAGCTAATTATTTTATAATATATGGCTCCGACAGCGGTCAATTCCATGTACCAATATATATTTAGGCTTGTACTAAATAGTGAAAAAGTGTGTCTGCGAGAACACCTTATTCTACAACAAACAATTATTTTTTATTTACTCATTATACTTACCACACACTAAGAATCTTAAGGCAGCAGACCTGAACTAAAAGGTTAATTAAAACATATTAGAATTTCATGTAACAAGGTAATTATAATTAGTAGACTTAGTTGCCTGCTGCGGCGCTTTTCCCCACATTTCTCTTTACGGACTTCAGTCTAAACTCATTTTAATTTTATGTAACCTTGGATAGATTACATAACATCTGTTTTAGAATAATATATATCTCTTTTCTTTTATTTTTTACCATATATATTAGCATATTTGTATCAATAGATGTGTTAAGATCAAACGCGAACTATGCCAGCCAAGTATGAAAGATGAATAAAAGTAGAAAACAAAATTAAATACAGAATTTAAAATATATTTTCAGACCAAAGTACATGTTTTGTATAAATGCAATATGCTCGAAGATACGTAAATTTATTTTTGTTAAATGCATAGATAACAACTTCATTTATTTATTATTTGTTTATTTATTTTTAATTAAACGATACAATACCACTTATACTAATAAAGACAATAATATCAACTTACATTTTCATTTTCTTTTCGTAATCTAATCTTAATCCAAGCTTTTATTAGACAACTTGAGACTTTCCATCGTGCAGAGTACTATATTATCTGTTACACGTATGTCCGTTACTTTTGTGTAAACAAGTTGATTTTGTTTTTTTTTATTTGTCGCTGTTTAGCAGCAATGTGTGAATCACTATCAAAAGATAGAATCCATATTTTTATTACACGTCTAGTAACACGCTTTGGGTCTTATCTTGGATGTAAAATTGTAATTAATATTATTGTCCTTCAGGTGAGCTACGTCTTTGAATTTTAACCATATATTTTAACCATAGATACTGATTACAATACTGGTAAAATAAAAATGAAACTTAACATTTTTCACAGTGTATTTACAATGGGATTATCGAGGCGGTTCGCCAATAATAAACAGAATAGCCAAAATCAGTTTACAACAGACGGCAGTATCATATGGAAAAGTAATTAGCCAAAGAGAGAGCCTTTTTTTCATGTCGGCGTACATTCGATAGTCGACGATAGAGCTTCTGCTCTCTGCATATAATCCAAAAATATCAAATCGTGTCCCATAGAAAGCTTTGCTTCTGACTTCGAGCACTTTAAATTATTCTTTATTATTTATTCATTAAAAGTTAGAAAGGAGTGCAGTTTTAAAAACTATTAGTACATTATGTCCTAACAACTTTCAGTAAAAATAAAACTAATTAACTTATTTTAAGAACTCATTTGAACGACTATAGCTTATACGCCTGGTGGTGCTACTGATGAAACCAAGAAGTGTACCTTAAAATTATTATTCGGTGCTAAATATAGTCTGTTATCAAATACATATAATATTTTTCAATTAAATGGCAAATTCAATAGCTGGTAGCACTAACTATCAACTGAGGTTCTCGCAAGTTTCCGACCCACCAACTCAAAACAAATAACAACCATGAAAACGAACACGCCCAGGTTGCCCCCCCCCCCCCCCACCAGGTGGACCGATGTGAATAAGACAGCAAGAAAACCGTTAGATTGAGAGGGTACAGGACCGGTTCATGTAGCGTCAATTAGGAGAGGCCCATGTCCAGCTGTGGACCTCAAAGGGCTGATGGATGGATGGAAACTAATTCGTTGGTTGATTATATTACCTGACGCAGGAGACCATGGATTAAACATGTTTGTAAATAAAATAAATAATTATATTTATTTTTAACTAGATTGAGTGAGAAAAAAGGTAAAGTTTTTTGGGCGTATTTGTGTCCATTTCATTGACAAATTCTAAAATCCAAGCGGTTCGGTGTATTGTAATATGATACGTGGTTGGATACGTCTTAGTAGTCAAAATGACATAATGTATACATTTTCCTACTCTTGCCAATATCAAGAAGAAGGGGAAGGGATGATTTTAATCTTATGATATGGGTATCATGGGATATAATAAGACAATTTAAGTGATTCCTATTTCTGCACACATTTGACGTTACAACGCATTGGTAATAGATGGCTATGTGTAACGGATCGTTGGAGAGGAAGACGGACGGTCTTGTCGTGGTAGCTGATCGGAATACATCGATGGATCGTTGTAACTCAATATCGGCTGGCATCTATTCTGCTTACGTTTTGATCAATTGATGTTCTTAATGTATTTGCGCTTATAAATTATAAGTGTTACGTGTTTAAGTGACGATTATTATTATCTCCTATTTCAAACTAAATACGATATGTTTTGTGAAATTAAGAAGGGGTGTAGCCTTGAGCCGATGTATACGTATATTTATTTATCAGGTGGTAGAACCACTGTATTTCAACCGGGGAGGTACCGCAGCCACACATATTTCTATTGTGAAGCATTTCCTGCGTTTCGGGGAAGGGTTTGGTTGCCGGCACACTTAGGAGGCGACCATCTTAGACCTCGGGAGTAGTTTATTTTATGAAGTAGCAAATGAGCATGCAGTCCACCTGATGGTAAGATCACTGCCATCCATGACTTCGTTAATAACTCCATAGTTATATGTGCTGATGTCACATATGCGTTATCATTATTTTATATGACAACTTGTTTTTATATTATTTCTATAGCAGTGCTCATAAAATAGAAAAACTAATTACATATATTGCATTTATGTATAGTAGCAGTATATATTATTATTAATATATTCACACTTAGTAAATTTTATCCAAATCACTGTTAGACGAATTACTATATGATAGACGAGGTGTTTTTTTATATTTACAACTCACATTCGAATTAAAGGGTGTTTAATATATGACATATTATTTTTTTATTAATATAATGATTGTTAATTATGATTTTTAGATATATTTTATATTAATGCCTAATATTACTAGTATAATTAGTGTGATTGGTTAAAGCCGTACTAATTATTATAAGAATAAAATAAATAAATAACGCGAAAAAACTAGTTTCTACCCTTTTTATATCAGTCCGACACAATTTTTGTTTATGATTTATGCAATATGGTAATCTTACACTGGCATTTTTTATTATTTTATACTTTGTAACAAAAATATCCAGAATTAATTCGAGGGTGTACGATTTATAGACTCGATATTTACATATAATACTGGTAAGGTAAAAATTATGATCAAATTCACCCCGATTCGTGATGAGTATGATCCGGTTAAGAATCGTGAAACAGATATGCTCCACATTGCTGCAGATATTTGGATTCACATTTTTTTTTATATTTTTCTCCGGTTGTAAAAAACTCATACTTCGTAAATACGAGCTTGGACTGTCAAACACAATGCTTCCTGTATCGCTACGGGACTGGAAAGAAACCATAATAATGAAAATGAAAAAAATGAAATGAAAAAATGAGTGAAGTCACGTGCCCCTGAGTTAATTCTAGATTAGGTACCTACTTAACTTTGTTAGATTTGCAAAAAAATGAAATTCACGGGCGTTATTTAAGCAGAGACATAAAAAAATTCAAGAAACTCCTCTAGATTCCAAAATGTTCAATCTATGTACTACTAGTATATTCGAAATATCTTCTATGTTTGACTTAAATCAGTAAGTTGTAGTTAAATAATTTCTAATACTGTTAGTACCTAATTAAAACAATTGCTATTGGTACAAATAATTTAATTACCTCCTCTAAACAAATATAATTGAAGAGGGTTGCTTTGTTGACGCATCAAGTTAAACTACTGAATATATTTTCATCGTTTCTTTTTAGTTTTACGAGATTTTACACATTTGATAAGACTCAAAGATTTTATGAGTTCCACTTTAAATTAAATTGTTTATTACCAGTAACAAATGTGAAGTATTTATACTTTTTAAGGCAAGATACTGGAGCTAACTTTCATTACCATGTAAAAAACATGATTGTAATGATATTTAAAAAAAATGGATGTAAATAAGAAAAAAGACAAACCTGCTGAGCTTCTTGTTGGATCTTCTCAGTTGAGGTCGTATTCCGATCCCGTGTGTAAGAAAAAAATGTAACTGACAATTTGTAAGTGCCCCCGTAGGCCTATACAAAATAAAGACATTTCATTTCATTTCATTATATCGTGTATAATTATAATATATAATATATATAGTATATATATAATATAATTATATCGTCAGTAGTAAGGAAATAATTTTGGGGCTTCAAGATTGTTTCCTTTCCATATAGTTTACAAGTGAAATAAAGGCTTGATGGCTGTAGGCTCGTAGAACCGTGTAGCGGCACTGACAGCGTTCTACGAAATTCGACACTGTTCGTAGCTCGGCGTAGCGCTATGGTTTATTTGTTTAATGTCAGCGTTTTTTGTCGTAGACGATACAATATGATCCTCTGAACCGAATATTGCAAATCTAATATTAACAAGTAATTAAAATAAAAAGTAAATTTAATTAAACTGAACATAAATTATAAAATCCAGGTAAGATTTCAGTCCTATTTGAGTTTGGCCACGGATGTTATCGCGATGACTGGCCGCCGCTCGCAAAGTTTGTGAGTTCCGACGCCTTATACAAATGTTTTGTCATACGTTGTTACTCTTCAAATCTCAACACTCCTTTTTTTGTCAGAAATAGGCATGTCATTGATGCGTACAGTATCGGGCCACGAATAGTTTTTTTATAAAAGCTTTATCTTGTACTGCTATTGAGTATTTAAACGTATCATAATTGAGCCGAATTTGGAGTACTGTTATGTTATGCTTTTAGATACCTACCTATCCACTGATAGACATAGGGACGTCGAAATTGAAGTTAAAAAGAGAACGTAAATACATACACAAAATATAAAGCACACATGCATACATACATACACGCATGTGTTATGTACGCATTTATTTGGACAGAAAAATCAAAAGTAAACAAATACGGTAGGGTTCTGTCAAAAAAAGTCAATGGTAGTTATTTGTTTACCCAGGTGGTAGAGCCAGTGTAGTTCGACCGGAGAAGTACCACTGCTACACCAATTTCTAGCGTGAAGCATTTCTTGCGTTTCGATAGAAGGGTGTGGGTGCCGGCATAATTTTACATAAGACGACCATCCTAGTCATCAGGAGTAGCAACGCATCTGTGATTGACTTCACATAGAAACCATATTCTGTATGAAGTTGATTACAGATATCCAAGGGCGGCAATGACCACTTACCCTCTGGTGGACTGCGTACTCGTGTGCTACTTCAGCCAGTTGAAAAAAAATAAACACTAATCTTTTCTCATTAACCCATTATTGGCCCACTTCTGGGCACGGGTCTTCTCTTAGATTGAGAGAGTTTAGGTTATAGTCCACCGCGCTGGCCAAGTGCGAATTGGTGGACAAATGAGTTATTTTATCTGGGACTAATTACAGGTGTACTGCATGCTCGTTTGCTATTACCATATAAAAATACAATATATGCTAGTGGATAAGCGAGTCGCGTATCCATCCCGCTTAAAGCTAAGGTCCGTTTAAGTAACCATGGCAACCGTTGTAACTCCTTTCAGTGGGAGTTACGGAACAGTGAAATGGAAGTACGCACGCGCGCTACGCTCTCGCTAAAACACACGAAGGGACTTAAGTGCACTCTATGCCATAACAATTTAAACTTTGTTCTCTCGTTTTTTAGACACCTTTATCTATTATGACTACGCAAAATTTATGACGTCTCACAAAAACGTATAGTAGGTCTCACTTAACTAAACTTTTATTAACATTTACTTCATATAATTGGCGATAACTTAACATGTTTCATAATAAAACATCGAGTGTTGGTATAAATATGTGCAATACACATGGTTTTACGATAGTTACCAAAAAATCCTTGTACATTCGTCAGATTTTAAATCTCTGTGTGGCTGAAACAGCATGATGTTGGTAATTACAGTGGATTGCTTTAATTTCCGAAACGTAATAAATTGCGTTGGTTTCGCGAGAAAACAAACCTTAATTTTATCTGACGAAAGATTAATTTCATTCGTATTTCGATACTATTCGGCTTAGTTCAGTTTCAAAACGTGCGTGGTTGTTTTAATTAATATTTAAAATTTCTGGCATGATAATAAGTCATTTGTTGCTGTAAATATTAAAAACATGATGTATACTAGGAGCTGGTTAGGGAATTAGATGGATTTTTATATATCTGAAGGATCCTACTAGCTTTGAAACTAGTGCAGGACAATTCGATAGGCTGTCTCACTCGCACTAGGGGCGATTGTATCCTCGTTTTCGTGTATGACATGCAAAGTATTCATTTTAAGAAAGGTTGATTGCGCGCCTGGACCACCACCAGCGGGCAAGAGCCCACCGGCCAGCAGTAAGTTCGCGACTCTTACCGGAAACCGTCGCCTCCGCATTCCGACCAGTATGGCCTGTGAAAAGTTTGTCGGAGTACGTTTTAATTTTATTTTAGTAAATCATAAATGAATATTGCGTTACATTGTTTTCTTTGGGTCCTTTAATTATTTAAAAGTTTCGCTACTGTTTGCATCTAAAATTATTTTGAATTAAAATAATTATTTTGTATAAAATTATTTTACTTTATTTATTTATTATTACGTAAAAATAATTTTGAATTATTATTATCTTATTGAAAGATTCTATTTTTATTTTGTCACATTTAAAAAAATATATTTCTTTCGGGATAGTGCCTGAAGAAAATTTTTTGCTCCGAATGTTGCTGGAGCCCATGTCGTGAGCGCGATGAGGAGGAAGACGAAGTCGAGTTGCCGATGCGCCCTCGAAGCTGTTATAGGCGTTGGAATTTACCACCTCCAGAGGTGATACGCGACCATGTACCGCAGTATCTCAGGCCACCGGCGACCTCAGAGTCGAGACAGCCTGGCGTTGGCGCCCCCAGTGACGCCAGGCAAGCGGCCAGGCGCCCTGAACGATTACTGTTGCGATATCCCCGTAAGTTAAAAAATAAATCGAGCTAGCGTCGAATTGTTCACAAATTCCGTTGCGAAGTGGCCGACCTGTTGAACATGCAATTAAAATTTGCCGTCTTTGCATCGCTGTTACTTTAATTATCATATTTGTGCTTGCGTTAACTAAGTGTAACTGATGTAAGCAGTTTGTGTGACTATAGTTTTGAAAGGTGCTTCGCGGAGTTAATTGATGCGTTAAAGCTAGATAAGAAATTTTAAATTTAATAATTCAGTTAGATATGGTAGGATCTTCGAAAAAGATCTTTAAATGAATTATTTATTCATTTTGGAATATATAAATCCGGCCTAATTTATTTAATATATTTGTTAATTCGTAATAACCGCTGTTTTATCTAAGGCCATTCAAAGGCGTAAATAAATTATTACAATAATTTGGACAACATCATTGATATCATATTAACCCTTTACATTTTAATTAATAAAATTAAGTTATAAGTCTCATGTAATTATATGTCACTTCGTTATAATCTGATTCTATTTTTGTTACGACTACTATTTTCATTTACTACTTTAATTTATATGACTAATTGATATTCGTAAATAAAACGTCAGCCGCAGCTTCAGTTGATTACTTACTCTATTTTTAATGTAGGCCACATAGTATTGTTAGAAAGTCGTATATCAAAATCTTAGAATATATAATATACAATACTATTTATTACGCAAGAACATTGCTTAACTCACAAGTACAAGTTTACTTTAACAAATATTATAATGCTTTTTCGTCGACTGTATTATAAAAATCTCTTTAGTGCATTTATTTAGTATAGTATTGAAAAAGAACAACCAGTTTTATTCAATCCTTTCGCTGCGCGCGTACGTGGATATAAAAGCTACGCTTAATAAAAAAAAGACATGTTATCTTTTCTCGTATTTATTGTATATCTCAGCAGTATGACAGGCGAATTAAAGAATATCCACGGCCCCCTAGAATAAAATCGTATATAAAAAAATACCAATTTACAGTATGACGTTGAAACTTATTTAATGCGTTCCTAAATAGCTATTACAATGATTTTCCATAGATCGTTTGCCTGGCGTAAGTAATCAATGTTTGTATGCTCACAAAACTTCTAAGCTTCATACTGAAAATAGGTAATTTTTCACATATGATTTTGTTCTAGGGGCCCGTTGATATATTTCTGAATATTCGTCGCGCTTAGAGCCTCGCGCACTAATCTCAAACAATATTTTCAGACTTCATTTCCTATCAACCAGTAGGATTATTTTCCGGTACCAGTATTTACACGCATTAATGCGAGGAGTAGTTGTTACTTAAACAAGGTTCGTATGAGTAAAAAGAGCTTCTATTCATACGAAAAATGATATATTTTATATATATATTGGTTCGGGCTTACATTGAAATGAAATCGAATTTAAGTAGGTGACGCCGGCATGTAAGACACAATTTGTTGCAGCTTCGCATGTAAATTGTAGATTTTGTGTTGCGTCGTGGATCCATATTTTGATAATTTATCCGTACACAATAAATAACGCTTTTTTGCGTTATTCCTTAATAAGTTATAAAATGTTCCCTGCCTTAATTTTGAAAGGTTATTCAGTTATTTTTTCGAAAAATATTGTGTTTTAAATAGAATCAGACATTTTATCGTTTTTCGAAGCCTTCATGGGTTTGGCTCAATTTATGCGTTTTGTATTTAGTAGTAATCTATCTTTGTATTCGTGCAGTAGTACAATTTGTCTGTTTTTCGTAGGAGGGTTGTCGGACGGCGAGGCAAGCCGAGGGTCCGGCTCGTCGCGCAGCCGGGCGTCGCGACGCGAGGACCCCCGCCGACACACGCTAGGCTCGGGCAACCAGCACCTGTATGTCAACCCTCACCACCCGGGAACTCATGGACATGAAGTAAGCACTTAAGTATAATTATCATAAAGGTGACATTAGCAATTCATTTATCTAGTTGTTTAGTTTTGTTTCTTATTTATTTCTAATATAACTCATTTGTTCACAAATAGTAGGCATGCAGTTACAAATAATCTCTGCTTGAATTAGAAAAGAAAATCTATTTTAATAGTATGAATAATTTGCATTTTGATAGCAAGTGTGCATTTATTAATAATATTAAGGTAAGATATTTTTACATGTTAATTTTGTTCCTACACTTTCCCATCTTTTAATTACACATTATTTTTTTAATGTATTTGTAACGTGCACCTTAGTTAAATTAAAATAATACTCACTTTGTAATAAATCACGATAACCTATGAAATTATAGTATAGTCAATTTCTGACTTAACTGAAAAAGTATTGAAAAGTTCATATTCCAAAAACGGGACCTCCGTGTGGGATCACTCAATAAGTATAATAGTACAAACTTTAGTGGATACCCCAATGGTAAAAACAATTAAAATATCAGGGTATATTGTTTTTAACAGAAGACTGTAATTTACATTATCGTGTTCCGACGCTCTTCTCTATGAAATATAATCGTACCTATTTCGATTTAAATCTCAAATGACGGGATAAAAAATGGTTTCTTCAAATATATAAAATAAAATGTCGACTGACATGGCGAATTTCCGTCACGAATTGGGTTCGACTTTGTGTGTCCATAATACCTGCGACATAGGAAAAATCATTGCGGGGAACTATTAATACAAAAAATATAGTATTACAAAAGATAAGCTGCAACAAAATATGATCTCAAATGACTTCAAACCTACAAGTTTATTCTTCAAAGCAAATAAGTTTCTCACTTAGATTTCTTTAAGATAGAATTAGACGGATGTGTGATGAAATAAGTATATTAGTTCACTCTTCACTTTCATAGATGCACTCCCTTTTTACACTTTTACGTCATATGATAAAATTTACCTTTTTATTTGTATCAAAATATAAATATTACTCCATATCGCCTACAGCTACCTTTGGGACATTAACTACTCATCAAATCGGCTTTGAAGAAGCGCGCTTTCTTTGAAGAGCTCCGTCTCGTAGCTGTAAGAACATATCATAGAGGGAAATTGATGTGAACCGATATCTACCCTCCAAATTATTTAAGCAGTGTTTATCTTATACGAACACTTTATTAATAATTAAGTTTCTCTTGCGATTTCGCCTCTAGAATATTTTTAACGGTATATAAAATAATGTAATCCATTTTTTTTCTACAGATATATCACTATCCGTTTGTGAACTAATGATGTCGTACAACGCTGACGCTGGTGTATATGCAAATATTTGGCTAAATTATTATTGAAATAAAATTGTGTAGAAAGAGTAGTCCAAAATAGTGTCCTATATACAAAATAAAGGATCATTAGAACGTGCAATTTCGTATTATTTCTATTACCAAGCAATTGGATATAAGAAGTTAGTATATACGCCATATTTGTCTGAAGAATTTTTCAAATTTCAAATTCAAATCTTTTAATTGCCTGAAAATGAGTTCGTACAAATGATCGATGGTATCAGAATAGGTTCGCCAAAGTCCACCGGTTAAGGCAAGCAATTTACAGGTACATAGCTTTACAAATTCATTACTGTATTGATTTAAAAGATTAGTCACAAATATTTTAATAAAATCATACAAAAATTTATGAAAATTATTGAATTAGTAACACTATTTATAACTTTACATTAGTGGATAGAAGATTAACACAAAACATATAGAATGAGCGTCCAATAAGAGGCATAAGGGCCGGCACTCATATGACGGAGCGCAGCGCAGCGCATTTTTTGCTGTCAAACTATTATCGTCATTGTCCCTTTAGAAATAATATCCAAAATTAAATAACAGCAATTTATTTCTGAGGAGCATGGAAGCGACCACATGCGAAAGGTAGCGCGGGAGCGCGACCGCGCGCGCAGGAGCGCGACCGCGCGCGCACGACGCGCTACTCCGCGAGCGTCCGCTTTCGGTCGCCGCTGGCCGCTGGGCTCGCCGGAGCAAAAAAAAAACTCGAAAAACTGCAAAACGAATGACGACCGTTTGTCGAGTATATTCCAGCGCATGCTCGCGCATCCGCGCGTACCCGCGCGCATCCGCGCGCATGCTCCCAGTAATTAGCGCGAATTTCGGCTAGTGTGTGATTCGTTAAGAAAATTTCGCGGGCATGCGCTGCGCTGCGCTGCGCTGCGCTCCGTCATATGTGCGCCGGCCCTTAAACATCGACAGGTACAGTCACGAGCAATAAGATGTGACTATGGAAGATTGGCAAAAGTATATGACCCAAGTTAAAATTATATGATTTGATGTTCATCTACATAATTTTGACGCTACTGCATTATGCTGCCTTTCAATGTCAGATATTTTTGCTGCGTTCGTGTTCTTTTCTGACCTGCGTTCGAATAGTCAGATTATTGAACTCCTTCTTGGGTCAGATACTTTTGCTAATCTGTTCGTAGTCACATCTTATTGCTCGTGACTGTACATGTTATGATGATAACGGAAAGGCAGAAAAAGAAGAAAAATGTTTCCACAGTACCTAATCAACATTCGGCTCGTTTGAAATTGATAGCCTAGTTTGAAATTGAATCTCTTTTGTCGGATACCGGTATTCGAATGGCAGGCATGTATTGTCTAGGTATTGAAGTTTCATTTTCATTTAATAATGAAGAAATACGTAGTGAGGTAACCCACTTGCCTATGAGTTTTGACAAACATGTGTACCAATTTGCATTTGGCTAACGTGGGCAGCAGTGAGCAGTTAGGGCAGGAAATAGATTACTAGTACTACTACTAGGACCGGACACCCATCACAAGTGTCAGTGAATTCTTCATCCAAATCTATATTCAGTTTTTTGGTATAATAGAACAAGGTAAAAACTTAACTTTAGTCTAACTCGAGTTTTTTGCCGATGCACTTTTACAACTGAAATGAAATGAAATGTCTTTATTCTGTATAGGCCTACCGAGGCACTTACAAATTGTCAGTTACATATATAATATATAATATATATTTACACTACCACCGGATCGGAACAAGACCTCAACTGAGAAGATCCGGCAACAAGTTCAGTGGGCTTGTCTTTTTTCTTTTTATATCTTTTTATTGCCATATTGTTTTTACACTGGTTATACTGAACCTTACACAACATTGGTACATATATCTATTTCTAGGGAGATTCTACCATGATAACTCTAAGAGGTAGCTATAAATTATTTGATACTTCCTAAAGTGTAGGATATGTAGGAATTCTCAATCAAATCGGTGACTTCCAGGTAGACCTGACATGTTCTTTCTGGGGGAAAGATAACCTTTTCAATTGATATGTATATTATGGGCATACTAAAGCGCGTAATACATATGCTAGCCATTTTGGAGCGTCTGCCATATTGGATTTCGAATGACGTCACAAAGCACAAACACAATCATCGCAATCAGTTGTAGTTAACTGGTTTAGTAGGTGTCTCACATACATGCTCACCTACATGGCAAGTATTTAAAACGTATAATAAAGAAAAGAAGTACCACATCACTCTTTTACCCCACACGTGACGTACACTTTAAAGTCGTCAACCCATTATTTTCTCACTGCTCGGCACGGGTCTTCTCTTGGAATGAGAGAGTTATAGGCCATAGTCCACCGCGCTGGCCAAGTGCGAATTGGTGGACTACACACACGTCCGAGAACTTTTTTTAAGAACTCTCGGGTGTGTTTCCTCACTATGTTTTCACCTAATACTTGTAACAGATTATACTAAAACTTCATAAAGTAACGTAATAGAGCAGAGATTATTAAACATCTTCTTAGACAAACTAACACATTTCTTGCCGCATTTAGTATTCAGTTGTATAGTAAATATAATAGATGAAACAAAATTACATTGCTTACGGTTATGCCTAATTCAACTTGATCTGCAACACTTCCATTTGGGGAGGCCTATGTACCTACAGCAGGGTAGCAGAAAGTTTGATGGGTGGATGGAATGATGCATGGTGAAATTCAAAAGATTAGAGCCAGTTTCTATTGCTTCATTGGAATATAGATTCTTTATCCAGCCTTGGCAGCCAAAAACATGATATCTCAAAAATTTTCACATGAGACGACCATCATAGTCCTCGGGGGTAGCACCGCATCTGTGATTGACTTCACATGGAATCCATGTTCGGTATGAAGTTGATTACAGATGTCCATGGGCGGCAGTGACAAAAAAAACTATTGGCATGAGTATTGGATTAC
This sequence comes from Spicauda simplicius, assembly GCA_949699795.1. Lineage (NCBI taxonomy): Eukaryota > Metazoa > Arthropoda > Insecta > Lepidoptera > Hesperiidae > Spicauda > Spicauda simplicius. Next base: position 23,172,224 of record OX453056.1, read on the forward strand.
TTCATAAAGACATTTAAAAAATTATCAGTTCCGTGATATATTTTACATTATAAATATTGTTTAAATTATTTAATACTGTATACTACTACTATTCATGATTTGATTTTACTGCTATTAATCGATCTTCAGTGATGTCGAATATACCCGCAAAAACCGGGATAATAGAACATCCATCCATCTATCAGCCTTTGAAAGTCCAGTGGTCGGCATAGGCTTCTACTAATCTGCGCCACTTCGACCGGTCCAGAGCCATCTGCATCCAGAAGTCACCCTGTTATGTTATGTTAATAGAGCCTAGTTTATATATAAGAAAATACTTAGTGTTAACATATAAGCTATAGAAAATTAATCATTCTAAATCAAATACACAGCACTAACTTATAAAAGTAGGCCAGAATCTTTCAAATTATTGCCACAATTAATTATCATATATAATCAGTTAACTTACTCTCAAAATTTTGTTATGATGTATTTATTAAAACTCACAATCTAGATGTCAACCCATTCTTGCCCCACTGCTGGGAAAGGGACTTCTCTCAGAATGAAAGAGTTTAAGGCTATAGTCTACAGCGCTGGCCAGCTGTGAATCGGTGCATTTCATAAACATCTGAGAACTTAATTTTTTAAAGAACTCTCAGGTGTGTAGGTTTCCTCGTGACTGTTTCCTTCACCATCAAGCAGTAATTATAGCTAATTTCTAACACGTACGTGATTTCAGAAAAATCAGTGGTACGTGCCTGGGATTTCAACCTTGGACATCTCGATCGAGAGTTTTAACCATTAGGCTATCACTGCTATTACCAGTGCTCAAACTAGATACAAATTGAAAATTAAATACTTTATCGATGACAGTGTTACTATCAAGGACATAACGTTGTGTCGCAGACAACTATTTGTAAAAAGCTTAAGATTCCATCACACGATTATATTTTCACACAAACATGCTTCTTAGTTTTGACAATAATATATTGAATCATAATCAATCTAATCCAACGTTTGTAAAATATTCTACACTAGCTTAATTAGCCATTCGAGTTTCAGCCTAACTCCTGTACTAAATACGCCGTTTTATTCGCTTCCACACTTACAAAATGATACTATGTCACTCAATCGAACAGCTAGGCAAAAATTTTAAATCGATAATGATACATACATTACTGAAACCGAGGACACATTGGATAAATGAATCTCATCTAGTGCTCTTTTCCCTTTTGACGAATATGTGTTATTGCTTTTTTTAACTGTTTTTACATTATTTTACATTATTTTTATATACCTAATCCATCCAGATAAATACCTAACTCAGATAAAAAATAAAAATAATCCTCTCCGTATGTTTTAATATTGTTATTTTTATGTTTTCTTTTGTTTTTATTTTATTTTTCTTACCTTTTATCCTTAAAAAATCCTCAGCAATACGGAGCTACGCACCCACCGGTGAGCGTCCCGGAATATGCGACAGTCACAAAATTCCACGATATGAAGCTGAATCGGGTATTAGATCCGCGAATGAAGAAGGTATTTGGTACATTCACACATTGGATTTGGCCGACAAAGCTTTGACCGCTCATTTCTAACTTGATGCATATACGCTACTAATACTGCTTAATAATATGGGTAATATTTATCTGATCTGAATACGTACGCAATTAATTCTAGGAACTGACCAAAATATTATTTCAGAGGACAGATACAGAGTACATAGTACAGTAGGTGTGCAGAGTTTTTGTTCGAATTGTTTATTGATTAGCTGATTGTTATAGGTAAATAGTTAATTAGCTATAAGTACATACCTAGTTAAAAATAGTGCTTGGAAATAGTGTATTTCTTTTAGGAGCCCTATGTGCAACTGTAGATTTATACATAGAAACGAACAGACTACTTAGTAGATAATTAGTTTTATAAAAAAACAGTTGGCACATTTATTATTAGCGTTAATTCAAATAAACGTTTAGCGATCGACATTGTATTGTATTGTATCGTATTTTCACAGTAATACATAAGCATGATATCAAGAAACGATGCCCTTTTGTCAGCTCTATATGTTTAACAAATTCAATCGTTCTCAAACGTTTCCTTTATCCGGAATTACTTAAAAATACTGTGGAATTTTTATATGACTTTCTCCCAATTTTTCAATGCTACATTGGGGTAGTTGGTCAGTTCATCAAATTTTGCTATTTACGGTCTATCTAGTAACTCTATTATTTTCTTAACATTATTTAATATTAAAGTAAATACATACATTGTGCGAGAACTGGATAAAAATACTCCTCGAAACGCCAATCATACGGCCTGTCGAGAATTCACATTGGAAAGGTACAAATTCATCTTGAAAATATGAAAAATTGGTAGAAGGTCTACTCAAATTTCAGCTTTTAATAAATAGTTTTTGAACGCTATTCTGAATTACAATTTGTACAATGTTTCAATTGTATTCTGTTATAATACTAATATAATTTGTCTAATTGTAAACCATATAAGCTGATGAAACGCGAGTTGCCAATGTCAACCGTAAGCATCTATGTCTTCGTGCTTGCATGCGAATAAGTATGTACAAACCTCTATGTGTTTCTGTCTCTATGAGCACCTGTGTGAGATTGGAAACAACATCACGCCTCTCCTAATAAAATAATATTTTGTAAATCTTAGTCATAATCTGGTTCTAAAAATAAAACTCGCGTCTTAATTTACTCGCTTCAACTTGTCAAAATTCAGTTCAACGAAACCTACAGTTCTAAATCTAGGCACTCAGACTGATGAGCGATGCTCTTTATAATTTATTCAACGATTTTCATTGCCCTTTTCATTGGAAGCGAAATTTAAAAGTTGCCTCACGAAACCTATCTGTCAATCACCAACGACGTACGAAACCTATGTAGACACCTAAAAGTTATTTATATTCAGGCCACAAAAATATTATTGGTGCTATATTTAACTGCCTGAAGTACTTCGGTTACTTCGGGTCAAGGCTCTGTCTCCGATAAGAACTAAGAAGGCCTGATGTTTTCACGGGTACGATATATTCATGTTAATTGATGGAGACTAGGGAGATCGATACATGTATTTAATAGGTTGCTGCTTTGCTGAGCAATATGAATAGAGATATGATCATTCCTTTAGTACTTGATATGGTCGGATTTCGACCATTGAGCTAAGCATTATAGCATTTATCATGAAGTTAATTAATGTCACAAATTTACAAGCGTAAAAATAATTTTGAAAAAGTTATATTTATAATCATCTATCTTATAAAAGTTATATTTATCATCTTATCATCGTGCCATTCTGATGTTCAATTTTACATATTCTAATTATGATTAATTAATATAATAAATGTATATTATGATAACCGTAACCAGGGCCGATATTAAGTGATCTCTCACTCTCTCGTCAATCCATTATTGTCCCACTGCTGGGCACGGGTCTTCTCTCAGAATGAGGTAGTTTAGGCCATAGTTCACCGCGCTGGTCAAGTGTGTATTGGTGGACTTCACACACCTCCGATAAATGTTTTTTTTTTAAAGAACTCTCGGTTGTGTAGGTTTTCTCACGATGTTTCCTTCGCCGAAAAGCAGTGATAATTAATTTCTAATATGCAAATAATTTTAGAAAAACAGTGGTGCGTGCCTGGGTTTGAACCTCGGACCTCCCGATCGAGAGGGCAATTTTCAACCATTAGGCTATCACTGCTCTTAAGTAATCTAATAAACCTCAACCAACCTCACGTTGGATAGTTATTCAGTAATTAATCAGCAAGAAGCAGCAATAAATTTAACTAAAATTGGATTATTTTAAGTAAAACATATTTCTCTAGTAAAATATAGCAAAATCCTACGCAGTAAGTTAAATTTAACGCGTTTAAGCAAACAAAGTTATATTACGGTAAGTTACGGTTAAATTAACGAACGAAGTTTTAATTAAGAAAGAGTGTTATCTTACTATTCTATTTTTAATGTTCGATTTTCTCACGAGGATCCTGTGTTACTAATTTCTAACTCCTCTAAGTCCCTAATAAAAATAATCAAATTATGTCTTATTTCTCTAGAAATTAAGGGGGGTTCGAAATCTCCTCATCTTATAAATTGACGCACCGTAAGAAGCATGGGTACGGTTAAGCCAATTTCAACGGAACGTTCACGCTATATTTTATTTATAAAAAAGAACGGAACCGTATGTTAACCTAAAAAGTAGGTCATGCAAAAACCTCTCTTAACTTGTTAATATTATAAACAAAAGCTCACACATAATAATTTTAAGGGCGTTTTATGACATGTCGTAAAACTGGTCAATTCCATTGAAAATTGCAAGCTACCTAAAAATTCATAATTTAGTTATGTATGAACTGGGAAATAACGCAAAATGACTTGAGACAGGCAGAATGTATTGATTGTGGTTACAGACATTAATGATATAATCAATCCGCACTGGTAAGATCATATTAACGAAGAAGATCTCCTTTTATCAGCATTTATTATATTCTGTAAAAAATTACATCAAAATTGAGTTTTCTAAAGGAAGTAGTACTTACACGATGCCATCAGCATTGTTACAATCGTTGTAAAATTCCTAAAAAATGTTCTAGTAGGACTGTCATATAGGACATAATTTTGTCATCGTGATCCAGCTACATAATTAAATCTCCGACTTTGAGAATATGTACTGTGTATGTACACTTACGCAGTACATATTCCCAAAGTTTATTTAAAATATATTCCTACTTTTCAATTCTACAAGTCTATTGTATCTAGTATTAGTGTTTTTGCCTCATTGTATTGTGCTCAGGAAATATATATTTGTGACACATGAACGCACTCCCTTATCACACTTAGCATAACGGGTCTTGTGGTGAAGATAGATCGGATAAAATGTCACCAAAGAATCGTTGCATCTCAATACTGAATGCATCTCATTATACTGCTTTACATTATATCTACGATAATACAATTTTTGAATAACGATGTGTAAAAGAGACGTTTGTGATTTGTATATGTGATGTCCATGGACCACGACACAGGAGAAAATCCTAGTGTGGGGTTATGAGTGTATAAAGCGTGTGTGCGTGTTTCTTATATCATACTATATAGACGACCAGCTGTGCCTGCTTTTAAAAAACGCAATAAAACTTTAATACGGTTTATAATGAGAAAAAATGTAACTGTGACCTTAAATCATTAAAATAAATACAGTAAATAGTTCGTGTGGTTTCATATGATTAACAAACAAATATTTATTATTTCACATTCTCAGTAGTCAAACCTAGCTTTTATGCAAACGTTTAGCAATACATATACAAATAGCATATATCGTTAAACCGAAGTCTATTTTAGATTCTACATTTTGAAAATTATTCAAATACCATGCTGGAACACAATCAATAATTATCTGAAACAAGAAACATTTTTAAATTATAAAAACAGAAAATTAGCTTAAATACAATTGATAGCCTTCACTTTCAATTTAATGCTTTCTACACTCATACTACTCAAGAATTTTCTCCTATGTCGTGGGTGCCATGGACACACATAAAGACGAATGCATAAACACCCTGATCCAGAACATGAATCTAAACTCATCACTCAGATACCTGTCTGGCCAGGAACCGAACCCGGAACTTACAGAGTTATAATATACAGATATTTTTGTAGTGGTGTATTTATCAGTTTTCATAGGCTACCAAAATTGTTATGATAATAGAGAGAAATCCTCTCTTTCCACCCTTTTTTCTGATCGTTGGCGCCTTAATTAAAAATCATATGTCACTGACAACTAAATCGATTCTAGTGACATATCATATTATAATCCGTCAATCCGTTTGCTGTAGCACAATCCAACAAAATGCTACAATGTACGACTACACTCATATATATATCAAGCATCTATATAGCAAAAACTTGGGATACGTTTAAGAACTCCATTGCTTATACATTTATGTAAGGAAGTGACAAAATCTCTTTATAAGCCACAACTTGGGCTACGCGTTTGGTAAGAACCGCAACTACGCTTGAAGGCATGCCTTTAGGATTCGCTTGTACATTATGTTTAAAACATACAAAACGATGTTATAACCTTATAAGAGTTATAGGAAAAATTAATAATCTTCCGGGACACTTCATTATATATTGTTAAGTAATAAACAATATACAATAATTATAACAATATTTTCAATCTGATTATACTCGTATTAATGCGACGAATACTTTATGTTACCTGTATAAGTATTGTATATTTACTTTTTTATCTGATTGTAGTAGCAAACGAGCTTGCAGTGCACTTGATGGTAAGTGGTCACTGCCGCCCGTGTACATCTGTAAACGACTTCAAATAGAACATGGGTTCTGTCTGAAGTAAACCACGGATGCGTTGCTACTCCAGAGAACTATGATGGTCGCCTTATATAAAAGTGTGCCGGCAATCACACCCTTCCCCAGAAACGCAAAAAAAATGCTTCACGCTAGAAATAGGTGTGGCGGTGGTACTTCACCGGTTGAACTACACTGGTCTTCCGCAAAACTTACTACTTTTATTATTATTATATCGAAATATTTAAAAATAAATATTAATATTTCTATGAAACTCAGTATATAAATATAGCCCGGTCAATATAAACATTTCAAATAACATTAATTCCTGGAATGCCGAATTTTGGTGAAGAGCTGTAGTTTACCATTACAATGACCTGCGTGGCGGAGCGGTTACCATACCGTTCTGACGCGCAATAGGTCCCAGGTTCGATTCCCGGCCAGACAGGTATCTGAATGATGACTTTAGATTCATGTTTTGGTGTTTGTGTATTCGTCTTGTGTGTGTCCATGGTATCCACGACACAGGAAAAAATCCTAGTGTGGGGCTATGAACGTAGAAAGCGTGTTTAAATAAAGTTTTAAAAATCCTTATCGATCCTACGTGTGCTTCAAAAGTTATTCGGGGTCAAATGTCATAATTTGAGGTTTTTTATAGTTTTCTCGAAAACGATAAATTTTATCAAGAAAAACATGTTAAACCAAAGATCTTAAAATTCTCTATAAAAATAGTCCATGATTTTTTCCTCTGAATCGCCATCACTGACACATCGCGATTCTAACAGTCACATTTTACATTGACCTGAATAACTTTTGAACACATAGGCTCGATGGTGATTTTTAAAACTTTATTTGTAACGGTAAACCCCAGCTTACCACCAAAATTTGGCTTTCCGGGAATGAATGTTATTTGACCATCCCTTTTATGTCTAAATTGACCGGACTATAATGTTTCTATATAACTCAGTATATATCTATATATTAATACGTGAAGCAAAAACTTGTGGTGCATTTTTAAGTAATATGCCGCGGACGAATAAGTATGAAATTTTGCACGGTCATAGTGGACGTAGAGAAGGAGTGCAAAATGTTAATATATTTTTTAAATAATGCATATAACATGCATTAAATCAACTAAAAGCACATTACACACACTACCATGCATTTGTCACGAACACATCAATAAACGAAATAGAACATTCAATGTCTTACTATGAATACACATCAGAAATGTCTTTGTCAAAATACCCCCTATATAAATATGAGGTTTAGATTTTTATTTTAAATTACGGTCGAATTTTTTCCCGATGCGACGGGTGGCTAGTAAATATCGAAAATTTGTAATAAAAAAGGTCCACCCGTACATTTTTTCATTTCTCGGCTAAGAAAAGCTCTCCTTTGCATTGAGTGCATACTCTAAGTGACACCGGTATATAATCCTAATCTTGACTTACAAGATATTCTCGTTATCTAATTACGCAGTCCAGGTATAAACAAGAGATCGCATTGACGTACAGCATCAAATCTATGCAATCAATCGCCTTTTGATTTGATTATGCTAGTTAATTATCTTTGAGCAGACCAAGTGATTAAATGATAAGATACACTTTATTAGGTACCTGCTATTTAGTTATTTATTACAACATAACAGTGTATATACGCATTATATATAAGGATATATTGTAAAGAGGTAAAGTTTGTGAGTTTGTAGGGTAGTTGTAATCTTTGGTTTTACTGAACCGATTTTAAAATTCATTCACTAATAGAAAGCTACATTGTACTTTAATAACATAAGCCACGACAGTAATTATTTTTTAAACTAATGAAACCGCGGGGAACGGCTAGTTTATAAAAAAGCCTTAAGAATTATTTTTACTCTCAACTTATTTAAATAAACTGAACTGTTTCTGCCTCTCATAAACTCTCTTAGTGTAGATAAAATTAATAAGGCATTCGCAGAATAAGCTAATTAGTATTTTCATACTTTAGTGAGGACACCACCCACTCATATAATACGCGAAAAGAATTATTTTTAACGGGTTATTTCTCATCTTTCTATCAGAATTTTAACGTCAGATATAGCAAGCGCAATTAAATGTATAAAAACAAGTTATTTTATTGTTTGTCACTGTGGAATATTGAAACCGATACTCGGAGCAAATTCGATATGGAATGATTAATAACAAAGCGTTGCCTAGCAACCACTGAAAGAGGAGAATGCAACTTTTTGTTGTTTCATCGGCCGTCTTTTACCTATTATTAACTTTTATCAGTAACATAAAATATATTATAATATCATTAGTTATACAATGACGATAATGGTAAATAAATTTTGTTTGACTGGTTTTAACATATTATCTTGCAGTTGGTCGTTATTAGTTAACTTCTTAATTAAATTACTTCGTGAAATATGCATAATTTGGCTTAATATAAAATGCATTTGTGTATAAATTCTTGATAACCTTACATAGGATTTTTTATAGTTCTATAGGAAGTTGCTTACATATGTCCACGAACAGCAGTGACTCATACTTGTACTATCAGGTAGAAGGCATGATCGTTTGCTACCTATATATTTTAAAGCAAAGCTTAATCATAGCGTGTAGGTACTAAATAATTAAATTAACATATTTGATCGAAGAAATAAATCAAAATACTAATATGGCTCAAATGGTTAGTTCGTTGTTACTGTATCTAAGTGATAAGCCAAGAATTCAGGTTCAATCCTGGTCAGACAAGTATCTGCTTTTATACATTAATTAAAATTTAAAATATGAACATATTTAAAACATTTTTGTATACATTTTTTAATGTATTATTTATGTTCACGAAACCCAAAGATTAAACCATAGTTTCTTTAAATTACTGCATGTAATGTGGACTCTTATATAATCCACAACAAAAAAAAACATGCGTGCGTACAAAGTACACATGTCAGAAGTGAAACTTCTTTGGCGAACTAATTTATAAATCTTGTTTATATTTATACAAATCTAAATCTTTAAATTTCCAAGATTAAGAGGAAGGGAAAAAGGCGTGATACGACGTTCGCTCTGTCTCACTTTTTCTCTCAATGTTTCTCACTCGCTTGCTCCCTACTCTCACTCCACGGCTAGTTGCTCATGCTACGTTTGCCCTGTCTTACTCTTTCTCAATCGGTCTCGATCACTCTCTCTCTCTTTTCCGACACTTCCGTTGCATACCGGCGTGACGTTTCATCTGTAAAAAATTTACCCTCATGCGCCTAAAGAAGTTTCACTTCAAAAACCGTATTATGTTTGCGAAACCTTTTTCAAGCACAAGCAACAGACACTAATCCTTTTATAATGAAACTACAAGGAAATGCGAGCATTACATTATGTGTCGTTAAAAATGCATGCGCGGTGGACAGTGGTGAGTCGTGAACAAAATCAGTAGGTACGAGGACAAAGCGTAGTAATGTGGGGACTGGTTCATTTTAAATTTGTCGTGTTTACTTTATTTACATTGTACAATTCACGGTACAAACGAGTAAAACCGCAAGCTAAAAGCTGAAAGGTAGAGATACTAACATAGTGGATGATGTTACGAAAACTATGCACAAATTCTCACAATGAAAAAATATGACTCGCTTACGGTTAGATTGACAAACTATTACTAGTGATAACGGGATCCGGAATATATCCATAACTTTATCTTTTCATATAAATTGAATAAAGTAAATTGCATTATGAACTAGATACAACGACTTCACATAGGTACATTTTGTACTTTAAGTGCATACATATACTAAATTATTTTTATATTATTTATTTCTTAATCCAAAAAAAACATCTTACAATTAGTAGTTATAGAACACAGTTCACACTAGTATGAAAATTATTTATGTTATTTTCCGCACACTATTAAATTATGAGAGGCTAAAATAGTTTAGTTTATTTAAATAAGTTGAAAGTAAAAATGATTATTTAGTTTATTTAAAACAGGCTGTTCACCGCGATTTCACCTGTTTAACCTGTTAAAAATGTTTACTGACTTGGTTTATGCTTTTATAGCCTATGTTATTAAAGTTTAATGAACCTTTCTTTTATTGAATGAAATGTCAAAATCGGTTCAGTAAATCCCGAGATTGATTCTTGCAAACTTATAAACTTTATCTCTTTATAATATTAGTATATTATATATTAGTATATTAGTATTAGATTATACAAGTTAGATTATACTCTTTATAATATTAGTATATTATAAAGAGTATAATCTAACTTGTATAATCTAAGCGTTTAAACACATAAGCTTTATATCAACTCAGTTTTGTGCGATTTTTTCGTAATTTTCTTAACATCGTCCATTATGTTAGTATCTCTGCCTTTCACCTTTTAGCTTGCGGTTTTCCTCGTTTGTAGAATGAATTGTACAGTATAAATAAAGTAAACAAAACAAATTTAAAATGAACTAATCCCCAATTACTGTGCTTTGTACTAGTACGTAACTCGTACCTACAGACTTTATTCACGGCTCACCACTGTCCACCGCGCATGAATTTTTAACATCACATAATGTAATGCTCGCATTGCCCTGTAGTTTCTTTTAAAAAAAGATTAGTGTCTGTGGCTTGTGCTTAAAAAAGGTTTCGTAGACATTTTACGGTTTTTTGAACAGAATTTTGTTTTCCAAACAGCATGAATAACTGTTTACAAGAGGGTATACAAATAAATGCAAACGAGGCATCCGTAGGATCGATCTTAAATCGATACCAACCAATTTTACGGTTCGCTGGAAAATGCTGGAGTCGGATGTGCTATTCTATAAATACCAACAGAACTTCGAATCCTGATACATAACAATCACATTTGCTGTGAGTCGATTGAGGTAAAACCGTTCAATCCTTCGAAAGCAACGGGATTCAATGTTACATAGGTTATATACGACTTTTATTCGATGTTGCAAGCTGACGTCAGCTAACTTAAATATATATACCGAAATTACAGGTTATCACTTCATGGCACTTTATCATAATAATCCCAACCTAACTATAATATTTATATTATTCAATGTAATTCGAACTTAAATGTCTTCATTTTGTATAGGCCTCCGGAGGCACCTTATAAATTGTCACTTACAGTTTTTTTCTTACATTACTCTGAATCGAAAAACGACTTAAAATAGTAAGATATTTTTTTTATCTGATTGAATTAGCAAACGAGCATGCACTCCACCTGATGGTAAGTGGTCACCGCTGCCCATGGTTATCTTTAAGCAACTTCAAATACAACATGGGTTATATCTCACAGCAATCACAGATGTGTTGCTACTCCCGAAGGCCATTATGGTCGCCTCATATATAAATGTGTCGGCAACCACAACCTTCCATCAAAACGCAAGAAATTCTTCACGCTAGAAATAGGTGTGGCGGTGCTACTTCTCCGGTCGAACTACACTGATTCTACCACCTGTCTCATTAATCCATTATATTATATGTGATAAATACCTATTGATGCTTGGATTTAATAATTTAAATACGCAAATTTTAGATGTAAATATTTAAGGAATGTTTATTGTTCTTATCCAAAATACGTTATTCTTAAAGAGAACATTAACTGCAGTTAAACGGCCAAGTTTTTAACTTATGGACTTGTTGTCAAAACCGGATCTTTAACTAAAAATTGATAAAGGTTATATTGCGAAAAGCATTTATACAAAATGTACGTTGATATGTATACTATGTTGTAGATATTTAATTATTTCCATCACATACACGAAATGTTTAATTATACGTAACGATACGATAGACTTCACCTAATTAACAATAAATATTTGTTGAAATCGAACCATTGACAGCGAATCCATATCATAATTTTGACAATAAACTGCAAAATAAACTGTTTGTTTACTGCAACGAATGGAAAGTTTAACTATAGTAATGAAAAAAAGGTTGCATACATATTCTCATTATAATGGCAGTGCCGACTTCCTCGTCAACCTATTGTTGTCCTACTGCTGGGCACGGGTCTTCTCTCAGAATGAGAGAGTTTTAGGCCACCACGCTAGCCAAGTGCGAATTGGTGTTGGAGTGTTGACTTATAAACTTAGAATTCGATATAATACCACGGATATAAAATTATATAAAATGATCTTAGAAAAGAGTCGTCAAGTTTTGCGATGCTGATATCGATGATTTCATCCTTTTGCATGATCCCAGAACGATTGACCGGGAAGGTACCACCACCACACAGATTTCTAGCGTGAAGCAGTTGTTTCGTTTTGTGGAAGGATTTGCGTACTAAGACAATTTATATGAGGCGACAATCTCAGTCCTCAGGAGTATCAACGCGACTGTGATTGACTTTAGACTGAACCCTTGTTCTATATAAAGTTACTTACCGATGTCCATGCTTGGCAGTGACCACATACGATCAGGTGGATTGCATGCTCGTTTGCTACTTCTTTATAAAAACATCGAATGCTGACGCCATTGCAATCCTAGTAATAAGTTGTAAGGAATAAAAAAAACCTTTTTACACTCATAGCCTCACAGTAGGATTTTCTCCTGTGTCGTGGGTGCCATGGATACACACAAATACGAATACACAAACACCCAGATCCAGAACAAGAATCTAAACTCATCATTCAGATACCTGTCCGGCCGGGAATCAAACCCGGAACCCACTGCGCGTCAGACTGGTATGGTAACCGCACCGCTACGTGGGTCGTCAATTAATACATCCCAATTTAGTCCATAAAAGATAAAAACACTTCCAATTAAGTCCTCAGGGGTAAACTAATATTCCTCTTCATATAAGTTTCCATGAGCGGCAGCGGCCGCGTACTATCTAAGTGTGTGGTTGCCGGCATATGAGGCGACCATCATAGTCCTCAGGAGTAGCAACGCCAGGAATGTATCCCTGCTAGGTATAAAATAACTTCGCTCTGTCATTTTATATATGTAGGTCATGCAGTCTACGTAATTCATATCACGAGGCAATTCTTCGATTTCTTGAGAAAGATGAAACTTCACGATAAAACCTATCGTCTATCAAATCAACTTTTGATTAACTTTTCTTACCCTTAAGCCTTTAATTTGTTAGATTCTTCGTGGAAATTGAATAAAATGACGTTGGAAAAAAGTTCATTAGATGTCTTATATTAGTTTTAGTTGTACGTGCTTATATATGAGTTATTTTTCGTATACACAGTAATTATACAGACTGTGTATAATGAATATACACGTGATATTTAGGTAAATGTTATCACGTAATACACCAACTTAATAATAATATCATTAATTTATAAATTGTTATAGTTTCATGCATAATTTTAAAATTTGTGTAAAAGTTTCATACAATATTGAGTTGAAACCCCTGGGATAAAAGGTAGCAAAACATCTATGGCCGATCTCAGGACTCTTAACCACAATCTGATATGGCCAGTAACATTTGTACGATATTTTTAAGACTTATGATTGAATGGCAGTTGGTTTTCAATTACTTGGTAGCGAAATGATTATATATTTAACAAATTCGCCAGGTGGCATACAGAACCAATGTAGTTCGACCGGGGAGATACCAGATACTATACTCATTTCTAGCGTGAAGCTGTTTTACGTTTTGTTGGAAGGATGTGGTTGCAGGCACACTTTTATATGAGGTCGAGGTTCTCATATAAAAGTATGCCGGCAACCACATCTTACCACGTCGTAGTCCTCGGTAGTAGCAACGCATCTGTAATTGACTACAGATAGAACCTGTTCTCTATGAAGTTGCTTACAGATATCCATGCGCGACAGTTATGATTTACCATTAGGTAGACTGCATGCTCGTTTCCTACCTCAACCGGATAAAAAAATGTATATCACACAAACACAAGCAGAGATATGAAACACTTGTGTTTGTGTGACGTATATTTTTTATCCGATTGATGTAGCATTGTATATGAATACGAAGATATTGCTGTTTTACACGTACGAGGCGGTCAAAAAGTTTCATTCCCTGCGTATCGTGCTGTAAAAACAGTGGACGCACGCATCCATAAACAACCTCGGGGCTACGCCAAGGGGCAAACACTTCCAAGCGCTACTATATCTGCTAACGAAACGTTAGCAGATATAGTAGCAAACAAAACATGTTACACGTTTATCAAAAGTGTCACTTGACTCTCATGTGTAGTATTTAAAATACCAACATAAAATCGAATCTTTATACAAATAGCACAAATGACTTTTAATACGTAACGGGTACTCGCGATGCGTGGGTTTTGGTTAATTTATAATCGTCTCAGTTTGGAAAGTTTGTTAGGCTTAAATATGGCGCCCGAGATTAGAGAAAAAGAGGGAGACGGATTTTTAATTAAAAGAAAAAAATATTAATTGAAAATCTTAACAATATAGATGTTAAATTAAAGTCAGTAAATTGAGCACAATACATATAATACTTTTATTTTAATATTTTAACGCATAGGGTAGGGTGGTGTAAGAGTTTGCGGTATACAAGAGTAGGCATACTCATTTGCCAATCACAACGCAAGTTATCCCGCGAAATTCAGTTGTCAAATGTTAATGCACACAAAAAGTTAGTCGATGTGAAGAAATAAAATTAATTCAGTGTATTTTGTGAAGATTTGACTAATAAAAAGTGTTTTTGAGTCCTGGGATGTAACAGATTGAAAGATAAAACAATAAGCTAAGAAATATTTTGATTTTTGTCTCAACTAAGAGATTGTCGTAATACTTCCTAGCCGAGTAGTTTTTAATAGGTTTTTTAATAGATAATATCGCAGTAGTGTTTAGTTATTTAGTCAGGATTGTACAGGAGTGCGCAGAGCTGCATTGTACAAGAGTAGTACCTACCTAGGTAAATACTCTTGTACAATGTACAAGTACAAGAGTACCTACCTAGGTAGGTACTCCACTAAACACAACTACCATTGCAAATGCTATGGAAGGGTACAAACTGACAGATATTTGGCTTTTCAATGATGGACTATTTTTAGCCAGCAGTGTTACCGAACGACCAATAATAATCCAGAAAAAAGGTATGGGCTTGTACAGGTTATTCAAAACATATAAGGAACCCATTGCAGGAGAGTAGATAGAACGTACTTTTTGCAAAAACTCTTGACACAAGAAGTGCACAGACTGTGAAGGTATTGGTGACCACAAATGTGATATTTGCAAATAATGCGCACTCTTGTCCGCACTACTACCTCAAGAGTACGCATTTAGGGCAAGAGTACGCACTTTTTACGGATAATTAGGTACTAAATAAATACCAAAAAGTTCATTTATAACTGATTTTCTTACTTTAATTAACGTGTGCTAGTAAAAAACGCTTACTATCACACATAGCGCCTTTATTTTTTTTCTGTAGCAAACAAACATAAAAGTGCGCACTCCGGCACTAACCTACCTAAATTGCGTTTATTATTTTAAACAATCTTAGTTTTAGTAAGTAGTAGTAATCAAGTTTTTGTTTTTGTATTTTGTAGTCAGCCCATTATTGTCCCACTGTTGGGCACGGGTTTTCTCTCAGCAAGAGAGAGTTTTAGGCCAATCCATTAGGTGGAAATCACACACCACCGAGAACTTTTTTTAAAGAACTCTCCGGTGTGTAGGTTTCCTCGCGATGTTTTCGGTCACCGAAAAGCAATGATAATTAATTTCTAATACGCACATAAATAAGTGGTGCGTGCCTGGGTTTGAATCTCGGACCTCCCGATTCGGAGGGCAAGTTTCAACCATTAGGCTATCACTGTAATTGCGTTTTCGTAATTATATTGTAATTTGTAATTTCTGCTTTAGTCTCCCTGTCACGACACACATCACGAACTGCGTACCGACCTTTGTATTATTTGTAGTTTACATAAACGTTAATAATATGTTTAGAGTTACGCAATGTAACTCAACGATATAATGTTTTCGTAATTTAAGTCCACTTTATACATGTTAGCTTACTGGCCCACAGGAGTTAATTTCATTTCCACAGTGGCTTTTTAGTATTGGCTTTTTCGAGAAAATAAATTCGATATTTCATCGTGGATTTAATTTTATAGATTGTAAAATATTTACACAGTAATGCAGCCCTACATGGCTATGTTATTTATTAATATATCTCACTAGTAGTTTAATACGATCCAATAGGTCATCAAAGGGGTCATTACTCTATTCCAATCGATCACATATATATATTAATACTCGACGCAAAAAATTGTGATTCGTTTTTAAGGTACTTGCCGCAGGCGGAGGAGTATGAATTTACGCACGGTTATAGTTGATGTAGAAGGATTGCGCAATACTAATATTTTTAAAAAAATTGCATAAAACATACACATCATCAACTAAAATATTACCTCACTACCTTTACCTTGACACAAACACATCCTATCCTACTAATATTATAAATGCGAAAGTTTGTGAGGATGTATGTGTATTTGTTATTCTTTCACGCAAAAACTACTCAACGGATTAGGTTGAAACTTTACAGTAGTATAGGTTATACATCAGAATAACACATGGGCTATAATTTGTAATGATTTTTTATTTATAAGGTTATAATATAACGAGAAATATCAGGTTAGTCGGAAAAAAAGTTGTGCTCTGAGAGCTATCTTCGCGTACGCTGCCTAAACCGTTGGAGATATCCAAATATAATGTACCATGGGATTGTTTGGCTCACATAGATCTAAATAAAAGTCCGCGACAGCATATGTCTATATTTTATGTATAACCCACAATAACTCTTTTTATACTTCGAAAATTTTAAAAATATCAAGTTGATGTTTCCATGAGTTTTATACAAACTAAATATTAATCCTTATCAAAATAAATGATTTCAAAAAATCAAGCATCTAATAAAGATTAAATCTGCCTTTTACACCATATAAATTGGATAAGTAGTTTAGAAGATATTACGAGTATAACATACTAGCATTTGCCCGCGGCTTCGCTCGCGTGGAATTTAGTCTGCCACATAAAGTTTGCAAAGTGGTAGAGCAATGGTTCAACCAGGGAGGCATCACCGCCGCACCTATTTCTACCGTGAAGCAGTTCTTGTGTTTCATTTGAAGGGTGTGCCTGCCGGCTCACTTTTGTATGAGGCGATCATCATAGTCCTCGGGAGTAGCAACGCATCTGTGATTTACTTCAGATTGAACCCTTGCCCTACTTCCTAAGGCGATTAACATACGGAACCGCTCACTGCCACGGTAGGCGGTGAAGCGGATCTCATGTTGTATTGGGGTCTAATAAATCCGTTGATGCCTCACAAACGTACACCGACTGGCCGCGCGGTCCAGCGGTGTTCTCATCACCACAGTGTCTCCGCGCGAACGACAGTGCGGGGGGTCGGCGCCTCACACACGGGCTGGCGCCTAACCGCACGGATCATCGTTGAAGCAAAAATGCATTTCGATGTCGAAAAGTTTATTTTGATGATCGGTCCATCCGCGCGTACAGGTGCGTAAACCGCCTTAGCGCGCGGGACACCGCTATTCGCGGCGGTGCGCGGTGCCGTGTGTTAGGCTACGTACTCACGGAGCGGTTTTCACCCGCGGCCGCCGCGGTTGCGGGCCCGCAGCTTCTGTAGGATGCAGATATAAGTGTAAAAAATTAAAGCAATACTAACGACGCGTTTTTCGCCCGCAAGGCGCGCGGTTGTTTGCGGCTCCCGCTGCACCGGCGGGCAATCTGTAGAACCGCGCGGGCCGCGGTCAGCCGCAGCCGCGGCGGTTTGCTCCCACGCGCTCTACGGTCAGTTGGCGGGCGAGTGCAGTAGTCAGGACCTCAACTGATGGTAAACCGCCCGTTTTGCGGTTTTCGCCCGCCACGTTTGCGGTCGATAATCGCAACCGCGACGGCAGCGGAACCGCAAAAATAGGCGGTCTCGTGAGTTTCGCACAGAAGCTGCGGGCCCGCAACCGCGGCGGCCGCGGGTGAAAACCGCGCCATGAGTACGTAGCCTTAATCGCCTAAATCAGTGTGTTCAAATTTCAAATCACAGGCACGTATATTAATTTGAATTAGTTTTGTCGGCAACAGATATTAATGCTTACTCTGAAATTAAAAGTTTTAAGAAAGGGTCTCAAAATCCGTGACGGTTACCAACGCGCAGTTGGCTAGCGTGGTCAACTACGACCTAAACTACTGCTAATCTGATATGCCGAGTTGTGTTACATTAAAAGGTCAATGACGATTGAATAACATCTTTAACCTTTCCGCTGTTTCATTCTCATTGACTTTTTTTCTTTTTTGTCGAGGGAGAAACCTTCAAAAGGTACGCCGTGGGAGCGACGCATGGTTATCTGGGATTCTTAAAGCACCAGGACTCCGGGATCTTCAAAGGAACGCAACTGGAGTCCTCTGAGTGCATTGCCCCATCAGGCTCCTCCAGAGTGAGCGGCTGGGCCCACCACTCCATCTGGTCTTTACCACGACATGCGACCACACGTATGCCACCGTCCTTCCCGGGATCGCCTGGCTGGACGGTTCAAGCTCCGTCCATCCTGGCTCTCACGATAGCATGCGACCACACATGCTGACATCTTTCCCGAAGTTGCTGACTGGGTGTTTGGAGCTCTCCGTCTAGCCGCCCGCAACCCCGAAAGCTCCCTTTTAGTTGCCTCTTACCACAGACAGTGGATACCGTAGTCTTATTCCCGGAACTACAGAGTCCCGGTTCTACAGATTGCCCGCCGGTGCAGCGGGAGCCGCAAACAACCGCGCGCCTTGCGGGCGAATAACGCGTCGTTAGTATTGCTTTAATTTTTTACACTTATATCTGCATCCTACAGAAGCTGCGGGCCCGCAACCGCGGCGGCCGCGGGTGAAAACCGCTCCGTGAGTACGTAGCCTAACACACGGCACCGCGCACCGCCGCGAATAGCGGTGTCCCGCGCGCTAAGGCGGTTTACGCACCTGTACGCGCGGATGGACCGATCATCAAAATAAACTTTTCGACATCGAAATGCATTTTTGCTTCAACGATGATCCGTGCGGTTAGGCGCCAGCCCGTGTGTGAGGCGCCGACCCCCCGCACTGTCGTTCGCGCGGAGACACTGTGGTGATGAGAACACCGCTGGACCGCGCGGCCAGTCGGTGTACGTTTGTGAGGCATCAACGGATTTATTAGACCCCAATACAACATGAGATCCGCTTCACCGCCTACCGTGGCAGTGAGCGGTTCCGTATGTTAAT
>OX453056.1:23792148-23920690 GCA_949699795.1 Spicauda simplicius
ACCTAATTACCTAATTAAACCTAATTACCTAATTAAGATGACATAATGATCTTGCAAGATTCGCTGATGGACTTCAGCATAATGCTAGGTGAATTCAACATTGCCTTACAACGAATGGACCTTAAGATGAACACGGATAAGACAAAATCATATGTAATTACCATGTCACACTCGCATCGATAGATGTTGAAGGAGCCGCGGAGGTACCTCGAGTGGCGACTATGTTTAGGCAAAAGTTACGCAGGTCGCCTCACGAGGACAATTTTAGAATGACTTCATTTGATTTGACATTCAATAATATAATATTCGGTGATTTGTTTAAAATAATAATTATGTCCTTTTAACATGTATTTTAATTGTAATATGACCAATGTAATGATTAAGTTAAATTTTGCACGCCCAATGTGGTAGGACATAATGTACTCGCAATTAATCTAAGATATTTGTAAATTACTATGTTCATGCAATAAAATTATGAGACGGATGACTTGAAATGAAATGAAATGAAATGAAATGAAATGAAATGAAATGAAATGAAATGAAATGAAATGAAATGAAATGAAATGAAATGAAATGAAATGAAATGAAATGAAATGAAATGAAATGAAATGAAATGAAATGAAATGAAATGAAATGAAATGAAATGAAATGAAATGAAATGAAATGAAATGAAATGAAATGAAATGAAATGAAATGAAATGAAATGAAATGAAATGAAATGAAATGAAATGAAATGAAATGAAATGAAATGAAATGAAATGAAATGAAATGAAATGAAATGAAATGAAATGAAATGAAATGAAATGAATGAAATGAAATGAAATGAAATGAAATGAAATGAAATGAAATGAAATGAAATGAAATGAAATGAAATGAAATGAAATGAAATGAAATGAAATGAAATGAAATGAAATGAAATGAAATGAAATGAAATGTCTTTATTTTGTATAGGCCTGCGGGGGCACTTACGAATTGTCAGTTACATTTTTTTTCTTACACTACCACCGGATCGGAATACGACCTCAACTGAGAAGATCGGCAAGAAACTCAACGGGTTTGTCTTTTTTTCTTCTTCTTCTCTTCTTTTCTTCTTCTCTTTTTTTCCTTTCTTCTTCTCTAGCTGAGCAGAAGAAGCAGAAGAAGATAGCAGGAACCTGCTGGATTTAGAAGGCACAGGACTAACTAGAGTGGCCCCATTTAGATGAGGAGTATGCCCAGCATTGGACTTCAAAAGGCTGATGGATGGATGGATCTTTTTAAGCGGATCGTGCTTAAATGAATAATTTTGCTTTGTATGTAAGAAACATATTAAGTATATCTTGAAAATATATTTTTTTTTCCTTTAAAAACAAAATTTTTACTTATTTTCAAACTGAACTAATATAATCACTTCTTATAACTAACGTATCTATACATTATCTGTATGCGAAGATAAGCGTGTAATGCGTTTTAAAACAGGTAACGCATTTTTTGATTAAATAAATGCGTATTTTTTTTATGAGAAGTTATGTACTAGGTGTAAGTACGAGTATAATAATATTTCATGATATTACAATAAGATGTAATTGTTTTTTTTTTAACACTAACGAAATTGATTAAAATATTGAAAAAAAGACAAAAAAAATCCGTAACATTTTCAGAAACTTCAATCGAATCTGATTTGGTAGTGAGTAAAACTTACCTGCACAAACTTATCTCCAAATGCAATTTATATTCAACGAGCTGACACGAGAGAAACCGAGATAGTTACCTAATAACCATAAATAGATTTCCATCCGGATTCAAATCTATAATTTAATTTTATTAAAGAAGTAGAGATTCCTGATAATTATGATTCACATTTATCGATTGATCGCTTGTTGTTATGGTGAATGTTACAGTTACTCATCGAACAACTTTTACCCTAAGACCAAGAATGTTTAATTAGCGGTTTTATTTACAAGGTGGTAGGACGTACAATACACTAGGGAGGTACCAACCGCTTCATGTATTTCTAGCGTAAATAAGTTTTTTTTATCTAAACTAGCATGCAGTCCACCTGATGGTAAGTGACCACTGCCACCCGTGGACATCTGTAAGCAACTTCATATAGAACCTAAGTTCTATCTGAAGTAAATCACAGATGCGTTTCTACTTCCGAGGACCATGATGGTCGCCTCATATAAAACTGTGCTCGCAACCACACCCATCTTCTATTTGAAGTGGCTTACAGGTGTCCATGGGTGACAGTGACCACTTACCATCAGGTGGACTGCATGCTCGTTTGCTCCTTCCTTATTATTAAAAAAATGTAAATAAGCATGGAATCAACCAGATCGTACTCACTACTGCCAAACAAATACCTGTAATCGACTCCATATAAAAATGGGTTCTTGAAGCCGATTACATCAAATTTAATAAACGTTACGAAGATATCAAAAGATATTTTACTTGATCCATTAAAATGTCACCGCAATTTCAGCGAATCAGCACTTAATTTGAAGGTTACTTTAATTCCAGTGAAGGAGGTCATCTCATCAAAAAAGGGCGTAGGTATGCATAAAACATGAACAGGTAAATTTAAAACATTGAGCTTTCAAAGGAACGGCGAACTATAACAAAATTTACTAAAATGTATTCATGATACCTGATATAAAAAGGTTTTAGTTTCATACACCTATGTATTGTTGGTCTCCATTCGAGGACTCTTCTATCCCGTCGGTTGTCTGTCCTACGAACGATGTGGCTTGCCCATTGCCACTTCAGCTTACTAATTTTGAGAGCTATGTCGGTAACTTTCGTTCTCCTACGGATTTCATCGTTACTATTATTTATTTTAAATGTATTTATCATTTCTGGGCAAAAAGAGGGCAGGCTGCCCCCCGACCAGGTGGACTGATGACCTGAAGAAGACGGCGGGTAATCTCTGGATTCAGGTGGCTCAGGACCGGTCGAAGTGGCGCAGATTAAAGGAGGCCTATGTTCAGTAGTGGACTTTCAAAGGCTGATGGATGGATGGATGGATGATGTATTGTAAGCGTCCTTCATACGTCATCAATACTTGACGTATTGTCCCGAATAACACGATAACAAAGCCTCCCAACAATTAAAGTGCCTGAAAATATGGCATTGCTCACTTTCCCGAACTAATTTGGATGTTGTTTACACGGGGACAAGTATTACGAGTTGTTTGTTTTTTCATTATATTAGCATGTTTTGTAAGTGTCTCATTGAACATACAGCTTTCCTAATATCAAGTGGTTACTGTTTCTTGAAAGACTACAACCTACTTGAAATAGTAGATACAGACTAGGGATTGCAATCCGGCGTCATTTTCAATCCGGCCGGATCCGGCCGAATTTTCGTCAAACCGGTCGGATCCGACCGGATCCGGCCGGATTGATCGAACGGTTAATGCAGAGTGAAAAAACAGTAGTCCTGTGCCCTCTGAATTCAACGGTTTTCCGCCGTCTTCTTCAGGTCCCGTCAGATCCGGCCGAATTTTTGTCAAACCGGTCGGATCCGACCGGATCCGGCCGGATTGATCGAACGGTTAATGCAGAATGAAAAAACAGTAGTCCTGTGCCCTCTGAATTCAACGGTTTTCCGCCGTCTTCTTCAGGTCATCGGTCCACCTGGTGGGTGGGGAGGCGACTTATGCTTCTTTTATCTAAACGTGGTTGCTTCTCCGAGGAGCTGCCTTTAAGCTTCGTTTGTCTACGGATTTCATCGTTGCGAATCATGTCTCGTAGCGAAATTCCGAGTATAACTCTCTCCATAGCACGCTGACCCTGAGCCTTCGAATAAGGCCTACAGTGAAAGATCTCGTTTCGGTTTCATAGGTCATCACTGGCAAAACACATTGCTCGAACAATTTTAACTTCAGGCACTGAGGAATAGTGGACGAGAAGACACTATGTAATTTCCCGATCCACGAGTCCACCCGAGTTGGATTCTTCGAGTGACCTCCCTCAAAGTTGGACTTACCCATCAGTATTGTTTATCCCAAGTAAATTTACTCGTCGACAACTTCGAGAGGAGTGCTGTCAACAATTACCGGTACGGGTGTGACATGCACATTTGGTACGATTTTCGTCTTGTCCATGTTCATTTTAAGAAAGTTGTGAACCACTGTTGAGGTCGTCTAGCATTGCGCTGCGGTCCGTCAGCGAATTTGCCAAGATCACTGTATGATAGGCAAATCGAAGGTGCATGACATGTTCGCCATTGATGTTAATGCCAAGACCTTTCCACTCCATCAGCTTGAACATTTCTTCTAACGCAGTGTTATATCGCCAAAAGTGTTCACCACTTTCGGCGATATGACATCGCCCTGCCTCCTTTGACTTCCCGCTGCAGTTGGATTGAGTTCGTGCTTCAGTCGTGTACTCGAACTGACATGGTGGCAGCTGTTACACACATTTCATCAGTCGAGGTACCTATAGTCGATCTGGCATCAATGAAGTTACTTCAGCACCGTCCACTGCTCGATAAAATCGAAGGCTTTCTCATAGTCTACATAAATAAAACATGGCGGCAGATGCCGAAGGGTTTGTACGTGGTCCAGGATGCTGTAGCCATATAAGACAGATATTATCTTCGAATAAGTTAATTTTCAAATACAGTGTTTTTTAATAATTAATCAAAATCATTCTTCCTACTTTGTGCAACTTATTACTGGATTTGTAACAGTAATTCTTCCTGTAACACCAAATCTCTGCCAAAATATGCAATAACCGGATCCGGTCACCAGATCCGGCGAATTGTTGCCGGATCCGGTATGTTAAAAATGGTGCCGGATCCGCCGGATTACCGGATCCGGTTTACTGGATTGCAATCCCTAATACATACGTTTCATGTATCACTACATAGTATAAAACAAAGTCGCTTCTCGCTATCTGTCCCTATGTATGCTTAGATCTTTAAAACTACGTTACGGATTTTAATGTAGTTTTTTAATATATAGAGTGATTCACAAGGAATGTTGTATACGAGTATAATATGGCAGAAAAGCACTGATCATTTTAGATTTTTGACCTTTAGGCGGAACGAAGTTCGCCGTCTCGACTAGTCGCTACATAGTATAAAACAAAGAAACAGTTTAGTTTATAACAAGAAGCATATTTGTCAGGAACACAGGATACGCTACACTTGACATTGAATTAATTACGGAAACGTATTGTTCAGTACCAAACTTTCTTTATGATCAGAAATTTTATAATACGCCTTACGATTAAGCTTGATCTTAATAATGCTTTAAAATTATTAATTGACAAATTTCTGATTTCAGTTGGAAGTTTATTGTAAAAGCGTGTACAAAGCCATAAGTGGAAATATTTCATGACAGTTATTTATGATTTATTGCCAAATATTATTCATATACATAAATAAACGATAGTTCATGATATACTTTGCTCTTATTAGGAAGTAAATAGGGTGTCGGGTCGCTGCTGCATTACGAATAATTCTCATAAATAGATAAGAAGGCAGTTCCCCTGGGGTAAGTAGTCACTAAAATCCCATATAACTATTGTATTTTCCAAGGCGACGTTTTACATTTTGACACTCATCGACGTTAGAAAAAAAACAGTCACAGTTTTCTTAAAATATGTCTTATTAAAATAATTGTGCTTTTATCTTTTAACGCTTACCCCTCAAAGGACTTACCTACATTTAAATGGCATAATGATAATGGTAATTGATGAATGATCACAGACGTCTATGAACATCTGTAATCAACCGCTGAGTAGATAAACTATGCCTTAGGTAAGCCACATGCGTGGCTTCTCCCGGGGATTAAGTTGCAGCGCCTTGGATAAATATATTTCCGTTAAATATATACCATACTCTACATACTAAAACGCAGCAACGCTTAACACATTAATTAGTAATAAGTGTGCATCCCCACACCTACGTGCTTCAGGTTGCACTACAATAAGTTCAACCATCTTAAACGTAATAAGTGTTCTTTTTCTTTATCTTTATTTTTACATTCAAATATATGTTATGAGCTCATTTAATTTAAGCGAGCCTTTGTCTGGATTCCGCTACGCTAAGATTTTCGTTATCCGGAATTATAGAGGCAGATGTATGTCCGGGTAGTACGGGCCGTGGAGCTGCGCGGAGCTGGCGGGCGGCGGTTCGGGGGGAGCGCTAAAGGCTCCGCCAAACCCGCCCTTCGTCACTCTCGCGGCAGACGTCGACCCGGTTGCCGGTTCCACTGCGTTCGAGTCTTATTCTGCCCTGGGAGTAACTTCTAACGAACTAAGTCCTCGCGCGTCGCTCGCGGGCCGTTGCGGCCGCACCGCTCGTGCGGGATGCTTATCCCCGTTTTTGTTTAACCTTCCCGTCGCGGAGTTAGTCGCGAATTTTTAATCGCCCTAAATTTTTCGTTTCTTCTTCAAAAATGTCGCTTTCCGTACATCTGAAGCGGTTCAAGATCATCAAATGCAAAAATGAAAAATATGCTCGTCTGGAGTTCAGAGGTAAGTAACAAATAGTAATAAATATTTAGTTTTAAGTTAAAACCAGCTTTATCAATTATTTTGCTATTTATTTTCATTATTTCTTATTTTTAATTGTTTTTTAATTTTAATTATTGGTTATAATAAAAAAAATATAATGATCTTCTTGTTTTATTTTTACTTCCCTGTTTTCTTTTTTAATAGCGCTTTTTTTCTGACTAAATAATATTTTTTTATGTCAATTTTTAATTAAAAATAAAAAACATGTGTAAAAAAAAATAAAAAACTTACTTATTTTTTTAATAAAATTAATGGCATTAAAAGCGTTTTAACAAAACTTAATCGATAAAAATACTTAAATGAATCAATTTATGGACGAAATATCCCAAACAAATTTTTCATTGAAATGAAATTTGAAAAAAAAACAAATGTTAGAGAAATTTCATTTAAAATACAGTTTTTTTGCGTCGTCAAGGTGAGAAACAACAAAAATGAAAAATCAGGTCAACAAAAGCAAGATTTAAAAAAATGCATAGGTACACACACATGAACAAACATGCACATGAAGACGCTATGCCTCGGTGTTCGCCTATTTATGTATCTATATACACTTCTCTTTCTCTTCTTCTCGTTTTCATACTAAATGTATATCCAAATATTTGTTCCGAACTTGATCTGTGGATTTTACGGCCACGAACTTTATTGTTTCGAATTGAAAATTGTAAGCATTAATTGCTTAAAATGATTAAATACGAGTGTGGTTTAACGGCTGTTGCTCTGCTTGTAATAAAATTAAATTAGGTACGAGTCAGTTATGCCTGTGGCGCAATTATACAATAACTAGCACTGGTAATTGAGTATATAACTGAACACACCTGGACGAATTTCAATTGTGAAGAAAATAATAATAATAACAGATAGAGCGCAGAAAGCATAAACTGAAATATAAAACAATTTAGAATTGTTACTGAATTTGATAAATTAAAAAAGTCAAAGTGGATCTTGTCACAGAACCGTTTGCCATATTTGCAAGAGATGATTACTCATATAGAAACTAACAAAGATCAATTATGCGCATTCATCCGCAGGTACAATTAAACGCACATACGCACGCACCCACACACAAAGCGCACAAAAATAATGATTACCATATAAAACAATAAACAATAAATATCGGGACGAAATTGAGCTATTTTTTCCGACATTGGAACTTATCTTTGTCATATATGTAGTATAAATTTCTGTTTCAAAATAGGAATGATTTCTTTTCATTCCAACATGACATGAGATGAAATTGTGGTGAAATCGTGGTGTATGTTGTTTACCATAATCCAGAATAGACGTGATAGATATATATAGATAGAAGCGTTCCTGTTAAGCAACGGGAAGTACAAGAGTGGCGGTGTTCGAAGACTCAACTCAAGGAATTGGAAATATTCCTCTACATCCAGTCTTAATGAGCATTAATAATAAGTAGTTTTTGATTTTCTGTTTATTGCTAAATAAAGATTAAAGAATAAAAATAGGTTTTTGTGAAATTGTGTTTTTTTTCGAATTCCCTTTTAGATTGATATTTGGTAAGCAGGCACTATTAAATTGGTAATCACTTAAGGATTACATACAATATACCTATAGGTCTTATAGTGATCGTTCCTGTAGCTCCGGGAACAGAATAGGGCTACGGCATCCCCTGCCTGTCGTAAGAGGCGATTAAAAGGGTCTTCTGGGGTTGCAGATGGCTAGAGTAGGAGCTCGAACCGTTCGGTCAGGCAATCCCGGGAAGGACGGCGGTATGTGTGGTCGCAGCTCATCTGGGAGGAACCCGATGGGGCAACGCGCTCGGAGGATTCCGGTTGAAGTCGTTTCGAGATCCCGGAGTCCTCCTTTTCAGCGCCGAGGACGGCCACCGGGGGGGTTTTAGTGCGGTAAAAATCCCACATAACCCTGCGTCGCTCCCACGGCGTCGGGTACCTTTTGAAGGTTTTGCCCTCGAGAACAAAAAAAAGGTCTTATCAGCTTGTTTAAGATGATAATAAATAATTCAACGGTACACCACTTCTACGTATCTACACTTGGAAAACAAAAATCAGTGTCTTTTAAACGGAAAAGGTTCTAAAATCGTTTGATATATTTTTTTATTTATTTCTATTACTATTTATTATCATTTAATATTCATAACTATTTTGTTTTACTGAACTATTTTTTATATGAAAGGTATGGTTTAAATAAATGAAAGCTAGAGCTTCTCGTTGTGGTTCCCATTTTAATTGGGCCCAGTTCTGACAATGGAATCCATGAGAAAAGCGTATAAGCCTTAAATTTGCAATAAATATGTGCGCGATAAATGGACAAATAACTCAATATCACGCCAATCGATTTCAACTATTTTGTTCAATTGAAAAGTATACACATTAAAGGCAGCTTCATAAGAGTTTGGTTACGTTCTGATGATTGAATCTATGACAAAGTAACGTAACTCATCAACTCTTAAAAGAAAACTAACGATACGCGGCCGAATTTAAAATGGAGGAGTCCGGTCGCCTAGAATATATAATAAGAGTATCATGCAAATACTTACTTTTAAAAATATGTGTTTCAACTCCTGATGATAATAATGAGGTTGAGGATGAAAGCAGGGTACTGGGAGCCCAAACCATAAAGTTGTCTACTCGGTGCTCACGTATATGTAATAAGACTACTAAGCAATGATACAAGATGAAAATTTTGACCTTCAGCTCCTCAACCCTGATGATGCAGGGTACAACAAGCCCAAGCCATAGAAGTTGGCTAACTGGTACTGAGGTATATGTTATATGATTACTAAGCAAATATACACGATAAAATTTTTGATTTTTAACTTCTTAACCCGGATTAAGCAGTATTGCATGCTCAAGCCATAGAAGTTGGCCATCTTGTACTTACGTATATGTTATAAAATTACTTAGCAGATACATCAAATAAATGTTTTGATCTTCAGTTCCTGAATCTGAAGGAATGCTTAAGAGAGAAAATAATTCAAATATGTGTTGTTTTAGAACATACTCAGTACTTAGTACATAGTTGAATAATACTTGTTTGAATCGTTCCGAATATACACAATTTACAATATAAATTTACTACGCTTACAATATAAATCCTACTTAGGCCCTTACTAATTTGCCGCAACCATGGTAGGTAAGATATAAAGATGAGACGTGACATTATTTACCTGTACTTTTTATTTGAAAAGTAATTAGAATATTAGATGAGGTTAACACCGTATCATAGTCTTGTGAAAATAAGTAAAAGGGAAATATTTTGAGTAATTTACTTATGCGCGAAAACTGCTAATAAATCTTTGTTAAAAATAAGGCGATGATTAATAAACCGTTGAAGGATACAATTTTGTATTATTATGGATATAATAAAATTACGATGGTCGAAATATGGTATTATGTATTTAAAATAAAAACTTTTTAACAAAAAATATCTACCGACTTCCATGTCACAAAAAAGTAAAAAATAATTTAAATATATTTTGGTCTAGAACATACTCAGTACTTAGTACATAGTCCTGAAGTCGGTGCTCGACATATTTCGCTGGACGACGGTAACTACGTCCTATATGAGCACCGACTTCAGAACTATGTACTAAGTACTGAGTATGTTCTAGACCAAAATATATTTAAATTATTTTTTACTTTTTTGTGACATGGAAGTCGGTAGATATTTTTTGTTAAAAAGTTTTTATTTTACACTTTTTAGTGACTATATTTTTATGTTTGTATTTAAATAAAGCCTCTAAGTTTGCTTTGTGCATCTACATATTCACAAAAATTAAACATAAAACACTTTTACAATTCATACAAACAGGGCGCCCCCTCTGGAAGTACCCCTCCATCATCAGGGTTGAGGAGTTGAAGGTCAAATTTTTCATCTTATATTGTTGCTTAGTAATCTTATAACATATACGTTAGTACCAGGTGGCTAACTTCTATGGCTCAGGCTTGCAGTACCCCTTCATCATCAGGGTCGAGGAGTTGAAGGTCAAAATTTTAATTTTGTGCCTCTGCTTAGTATTATTTTTACATAACCGTAAGCACCAAATTGCCAACTTCTATGGCTCAGGCTTGCAGTACCCCTTCATCATCAGGGTCGAGGAGTTGAAGGTCAAAATTTTAATTTTGTGCCTCTGCTTAGTATTATTTTTACATAACCGTAAGCACCAAATTGCCAACTTCTATGGTTTAGGATTGAAGTACCCCTCCATCATCAGGGTTGAGGAGTTGAAGGTCAAATTTTTCATCTTATGTGTTTGCTCAGTAATCTTATAACATATACGTAAGCACCAAATGGCTTATTCCTATGGTTTTGGCTTTAAGTACCCCTCCATCATCAGGGTTGAGGAGTTGAAGGTCAAATTTTTGTCCCATGAATTTGCTTAACAATTTCATTATATATTCGCAAACATCAAACGACCAACTTTTATAGTTCAGGCTAGCAGTACCCCTGCATCATCAGGATTGAAGAGTTGAAGGTCAAATTTTTCATAGTAAATACCTACATAGTAATTTTATTCTATATTTTACTCAATTGGACTTCTCCAGCTAAGGTTCGGCCGACTATCACTAATTTTATTATTTTGCTCCAAAAAGTTGAAGATCCTATGATTAGAACCTTATCGAACTCTTATCAGACTACCCCTGGAGTACATCCTTTCTAATAAAAAAAGAATCATCAAAATCGGTTGGCGGGATATTGAGTTATTCATACATTTATCGCGTACATTGAAAATGCAAATTTAAGACTTATGCGTTTTTCTTATGGATACCCTAGTCAAAAAAATACTAAAAAAAAATGGGACCCTATGACACGCACTACCTTTCAAATAAAAAAAAAAATCATCTAAATCGGTTCACCCAGTCCGGAGAAATGAGGTAACAAATATAAAAAAAAAAAAAAAAAAAAAATACAGACGAATTGATAACCTCCTCCTTTTTGGAAGTCGGTTAAAAATAGCAAACTATACACGAATTTCTGGAAATTTCAGATAACCTTTTCATGATCTTACCTATCCTATCTCCATAGTAGATGAACCTAATTAATAAAAAGAACAACTTAGGCAGTAATTTAAACAATTATTTTATAACAAAGCCGACACCGTTTCCTCTGACCGGAGCTCTAAAGTTCAACCTGTAAATTCGTTTCATTGTACAAATGAATTTTCTCTAAAAGTTGTTAATTGGCTGTAGGTCTGTAATAGACCTTTGGTTTCGAAATTTCCTCACTAACTTTTGTGTGGTAACCTACAAATGAATCAAAAGCTTATTGTGGCCGCCGGTTCCACAAGAGAACAATGCGAACACGGTTTGCGATCATGCTTCTACGAAATTTACTATACGTTGGATTTTCATAAATTTATTATATAAATTTTCGTAATTTTGAATAATATACTAAATAATCACAGTTACGAAATGTCAGATTAAGGAACGGATATCCTAGTATATGATGATAGAGCATATTCCTCCAGTCTGTAAATAATTCAGAGGCCTAAAAACTGTTTGTTTTTAGTGCATTAATAATTAGAAAATATTTTTAGTCTTTTTCTGTTTGTCTGCATGCTTGAAACCGCGTTAAGCCAAAACTACCTAATTTAATTTCAAGGATTAATAATTCTCGTAGTGCGTCTTATCTTATCGTCCACGGGAAGTGATTCAAATGTGTCTTATAAGTTTCTTAAACATAACGTATGTATAATATAGTTACATAAAAGCTTGTAACAAAATTTTAAGAGTTTATGATAATGATGAATATAGGTAGTAAAAGTGCTGTCGCATTAAAAATGTATACTCAATTGGGGCTTCGACCTCTCACGTAAGGGCAAAGTCATGCTGTCAATGTGATGCTACAGCGTAACAATAACAGGATTAAAGACAAAGTAATACTTTCAGGTCGACCATAGAAGAGTCCTCGATTCATATTGAAATATATCTATCGTATAAATGTGTCTGAACATTTATAGAATGTAGTGTGCAGCGGACTAACAGGGGGCTTAGAGGCCAGGGTTAATAGAAACGTTTCGGGTCTTTGGTACTAGTAAACCTCCAAATGGTCCAGTATCCACATGATGGTCACTTTTTGTAAATCGACTTTTAGAGCAGGGATTTCGTTCAGTTTTGCCACCTGCATCTCTTTTAGCTTTGCTCACTGGTGGACCTAGTTCACCACTGGTACAGTCCAGCACGGTACACCATTTTAGGCAGATACAGTAGCATAAACAATGAAATAAAAGGAAACTATATGTAAAGTGTAATGTAGTAATGGAATATGTTTTAAAACATTTAAAAGCATTATAATTTATCATTCACAAGGCATGTACATAAATGATAAATTACATTATGATACCCTAAAGGAACATTTTTCAAGAGCAGAGTAAACTAGTTAGACGTTTAAAATGGATGGATTAAACTTCGTGACCGGGAATACAAATTTATAAATTATGAAAAAACGGGTTTAATGTTGTCCATTACAAAATTAATGTATATAAACAAACGAAATTATGTTATGCTATTTACGTACACCTAATTATAAATTCAAGAATTTTAAATAACTCATTTAAATACGGGTTAATTATTCCCGTTCTATTAGGAATTTAATTGGGAATTACTTATATATAAAAGAGATATGGCTAGCTATCCTGCGCTGGTCATCTGAATATCTTCAATGAAGATTTTTATCTTTTGGTTTAAGTGATTGTAAATGATAACATACTAAATGTTAATTTATCGATTCATGTATTTCGAAAGAATCATATGTATTTAACTTCCTATATTTATTCACAAATTTCAAATTTTCTTGCGTTTCGGTATAAGTGTGTGTTTGCCGGCTCACTATTTTTTGCGGCGACCATCAGCTTACTGATTTACTTGACATCCGATGTTCTACATAAAGTTGCTTAGAGATGTAACGAACGGCAGTGTCACTGAATGCACGTATACTTTGTCAATGACCAGCAGGTGTAACAATACATAATAAAACTAGCTTTATATATAATAAAAATATGTTTAGAACATTGAATGTAAAATTGGTTTAGAATATAAACAGTACTTAGTATGTAATTCTGAAGGTACATATATTAAAATTATTTTTTACTTTTGTGAGATATAGTAATACATTGTCAAAAACAATTTTACTTCTCGTTTCTGCGAAGATACACGCCATGCCTGTCTAAGTCAAATCTAAGTCTAAGAAACCTTCGAAAGGTACCCGACGCCGTGGGAGCAACGCCGAGTTATGTATTTACCTCACTAAAACCCCCCCGGTGGCCATCCTCGGCTCTGTGTGGAGGACACCGGGATCTCCAACGGACCGCTGCCGGTGTCCTCCGAGCGCAATGCCCTCTTTGGGCTCTTCCCAGTGAGCATTGTACTCAGTGCGCCTCCCTGGTGTTTACGATAGCCATGTGTTTACGATAGCCATACGTGCCCACACATGCCGTCGTCCTACACGGGGTCCTCACTCTTACCGCCCGCAACCCTGGAAGTCTCTTTTAGTCGCCTCTTACCACAGGCAGGGGATACCGTAGCCTTATTCTGATCCCGGAACTACAGGGATAACGAAGGCAAGTACCTAACTAGTTATTTTTCAGGGTAGGTAAATAGTAGCACAATGGAATTACTCTACATAAAAATTGTGTAAAAGGAATAAGTAGTAAATATGGAATAATACTGGAACCCTGAGGAATATAATATATTTATTGTTTTTAGACTAATAAACGCGAACTCTGTATGAGGTAGTTAAATCTTATTTAGGTTCTTGTGTTGACGCAGTTTGCTAACGATGCAAGAAGACGGGGGGAGGGGGGAGAAATAGTAATACTTCCAGACACGTATTGCTCAGATGCGCTCCGAGAGGCATATAGGTACCTATTTACTAACAGTAGCACAACTTCACAAGTAATATTAATTTGTTAGGGTTTGTAGCGTTCGTGTATGTGTATTTTTCAATAGGCGTTGCTGTGTGTGTTAGTGGCTGCAATAGATATATTAACTTTATAATAAACCGGTTCCAACCTGTTGCAGTTTTAACTATGTTACGTTAAAGTATGTTAACCACAAAAATATTAATTAGGCTTCTGTGTAAAAACGGTAAAAAATAAGAACTTGACTTTGCTAGTTACTGTTGGAAGTTAAATTCTTCTTTAAATGTGAAGAGATTAGATCATAGGTTACCACTCTAGTCGAGTCCGAATTAGTAAACTATACACACACCTGTTGAAAGTACATTTAAAAAGGTTTAGGCGGATGGGTCTTCTCATGATGCTTCTCTTCACTGTAACACCAAGAGCAAATACAATTATTATACCCATAACTTTAACATATCAGAGGTAAGCTCCGATTGAAAGGCCGAGTTTCCAGAAAATCATATAGTAGTATGCAGAACCGATACTACCAAGATGGCGTGTCTGTGTGGTGGGTCATAATGTGTAGGGACATTGCAGTCAATTTTACAGATATTGCGACCGACTTGCAACCACTTTGCATTCGGTCCAAATCTCAATTCTCCGGTAATTTGAAATACAAATAGAACTCTCTAAATTCTCATTCGAGTCTAGTCACGTACCCTATGTGAACTTCGTCGAACGGAAAATTGTTGCTTGTGTTCGGTCAAACGAGATCGAATTCGGCTACCGATGACTTTGCAATGGAAATAGTACGTCATAATTGCCGTCAAAATGTTCTACAGTAATGACAACTTTTTGATATGTAACACTGTGACATTTCAGTACTTTTAGAAAAATCTGTTCGCTCTTTTTTTGTTTATTCGTTTTTTTTTTGTTTTTTTCTTATTAAGTTGCAAACTGGAATGGAGTATGATCTGGGGCATCCGCAAGCCATACAAATATGTACTTATTCGAATTCAAATAGGAAAACAATCATATTAAAATTTACGCATTATAACTTTACTGCATACATCATTCATAATTAAGCGCTTTCTAATTCATACCTTAGTGTATGAATTTGAGATCGCCTTTTAATTTGAAAAAAGAAAACGATATTCGTAGATTATCCAAAGTACGTTGCTTTTTGAATAACTAAATATATATAGACGATTACAATTATAAGGCAGAGATGGATTATACAATTAATGTAGATAAATCATCTTAGGTTTATCAGCCTATTGGGCTGGTGGTTGTAATTTATCAAGAGGCATTTGTGGTTTACTGGTTACTAAGTTAACTTCAAGCCACGAGCTCTATATTATACATAAAATTAAACAGCGATCGTCAAATTTTACAGAGCCTTAGACAATGACCGAGTTTACTAAATATCTACAATGGATCGGGGAAGATGCGTTATGTATGAAATGAGGACACATGAGTCGGACGCGTTTCCTTCTAAATCTCAAGGTTACGAGGTATACAGGGTTATAAGGCATCTATAGCCATTGACATTGTCTTCGCATGAATAGCACATTCTTTGAACTTACTTCCATTAAAATGTCTTACCGTACCGCATGTATTAATAATAAAGAACAACTTTGGTGGTATGAAAAAATATATTTATTAGCGAAATTTCGTCACATTATAAGCTATTTGTTTCATTATTAACAGTTATAGGGGTGAAGTGAATACATACGATGATGATAAAATCACGTAGATCTAGAAAAAAATTACACCTGTCTCTCTCGTCAACCCATTATTGTTCCACTGCTGGGCACGGGTCTTCTCTCAGAATGAGAGAGTTTAGGCCATAGTCCACCGCGCTGGCCAAGTGCGAATTGGTGGAAATTCAAGTCATTTGGACACCTGTCTAAATGACTTGAACCCCGGACTCTGCATCACGTGCTCACATACAAAAACCTTTTTTTTTCATAATAACACTAGAGTCGTGATATAACTGGATTCAAATCCAGAGGAACTGTTGATTATATAAAAAGTCACTTTACGCGCGCGTATCATACATTAATATTAATGTAATCATGAAATATTCTCGCATTTTATACAGTACCATGAATAAAGTGAGTCTTGAAAAAGTGTGAATCTTTTTTGTGTAAGGTATATTCGTCACCTCAGGATTATATGATTTTAGAGTAGTAGTACATACATTTAATGTGCTTGGTAGAAAAAATTAACCATTTTTAACCAGCGTAGTTCGCCCGGGGAAGTACCACCGCCACACCTATTTCTAGCATGAAGCATTTCTTGCTTTTTGATGGAAGGATGTGGTTGCCGGTACACTTTTATATGAGGCGATCATCATACTCGTCGGGAGTAGCGACGCATCTGTGATTGACGTCAGATAGAACCAATGTTCTGTATGAAGTTGCTTACAGGTGTCCATGGGCGGCGGTGACCACTTATCATCAGGTGGACTGCATGCTTGTTTGATACTTCAGTCATATAAAAAAAATGAACAAGTGATTGGGAAAATAGAAAACTCGTCTCGATATCGATATCGATATCGATCATGTTTATGTTGACATGTTTTATTAATGCCTAAAGTGACGCAGGCTATATAATTTTTAAATATGGCGCCTGCAGTAACGGAAAGAGGGGGGACTTTGGTTGGACTATTATAACAACATGGATAGCAAAAAAAAAACTAGTAGGTACAAGATTACAAATATATAATTACACTCCAATATAAATTACTATTTTGACGTAAAATAAAAAATATGTCATAAAAGTGTCTAATTAAATAGAATAGATTATTACAAAAACCAAAAAAAGAAAAAGAGAAGATCAGTTTGATTAAACAGGGACTTGACTGAAAGTAAATTATTAAAATAAACAATAAGATATGACATTTAAATGCTAGAAGTCATAAAAAGTTTATTATAATATCTTATTGCCTCGGGTCACGTTTTTACAAGTCTGACGCTGAAGTTGAGGTGTCCTCAAATTGAATTTCACCTTTCCGAATTAATTAACTAGCAGTAGCAAATTTGATAAACGCCTGCTTAATATAAAACGCTGACATTTTCATTATTAACTGCATATTTACTACGTGCAAAATCAATATCAATATTGCAGTTCATTTACAAACTCAAAATTGTTTTAAATTATTATTTCACGTTCCCAAATTGTATTTGCATTTCATGATGCTGTGATAGCATTGACTGTTTGTTTATTGAATATCTACAAGCGTATATCTATAATAATTAATAGTAAATCAGCAGATTGATGTTACATTTATCGTGATATTGTAATAGGGTAGAATAATAATTATATGATAATTAGACTCTACCCTCGACTTAGTGATTACAAATCTTTGCTGAATGGTCTTTGGACATCATGAACAATAATTTAGATTTATTTACTACTAGTTACCAACCAAGTCAAAAATCTACAATTATCAGTGTTCCTTCTCTTTATTATACGTGTATTAAACATAAAAGCCTTCCTCTTGAATCACTCTATCTATTAAAAAAACTGCATTAAAATCTGTGGCGTAGTTTAAAAGATCTAAGCATACATAGGGACAGACAGTAAGATGAGTTTTTTACTATGTGCTTAGTAATCAGAAAATGCTTGGCTAGATCAAAGCGTTTGTGCTTGTCGCTAGAGGCTTTGTATAGCACAATGTATCAATAAACCACATTCTTTAATGTGTTTTTGGTGGCACACGAGCTTGAGGAGCCTAGTAGATAATTATTAGCCACTAATGCAAATGGACATCTTAAATAAACATCAGATAAGATCAGGGTCCTTGATCATTTGATGGTCACAGATGCGTTGCTACCGAGGATTAAGTTCGATGTTAAGACGCCATCTGTAACTTAGTCTGACTTGTCACGCTTTTCGAACCAAAAACAGAACCCACATAACACTGGTACTATTAGCAAAATAGGTGTGCTGGTTGTGTCTCCAGAGTCGCCAGAAAGGGTTCTACAACCTTTAAAATAAAAGTTAAATGATAAGGGATACGTTTCCTTTAAGGAAAAAAATGTAATAATCGAGGCGTAACAAAACTAACCTTCGTGCTATATTATAGAACCGTCGTTATTAGAATGATAATTTTGGTTGTGGTTGTATATGTATTGTATACAGTATAGACGATCGTTGATCTGCAAAAGATGAAGTATCCTTTTTAGCTGCTTTTAGCACGTACTTACTTACAAGGATCTAATAAAGCAACAGGTTAGTTTTTTCATCGTAACTTTAAAAAATCTCAATACATTTTATTAAAACTAAACAAACTAAAATTTTATGACATTAAACTAAAAACAATTATGACTTGTATCACAGATATCCGGAAACGAACCTGGCACCCTTTGCGTTATACCAGTAGGATGACCGTTGTGTAAATAAGTGGTCTTGGCAATAGGCCCAAACTTAAGGTAATCTACATTATTAATACGGTGGTCTGTTACCGGAATTATTTCATAAACAGGCGATCTTAGTGGAGACGTTCTTGAGCTCGGCAATACCTCCTCAGGCACGTAACATTGCGCTCGAAAACCTATTTTCAATTTATGGAGGTGACAAACTACATGATGATAAAAGGCCAGCGGAAAATGAGTATAGAAAGATTGACGGTTAATAATTTTTTACCGTACTAGTTGACCTGGCTAACTTTGTTCCGCCTAAAAGTCAAAAATCTAAAATTAATTAATTAATCTATAAGTGTTTATTACTATACAATATATATTATACATGAAAACCTTCCTCTTGTATCGCTCTATCTATTAAAAAATAACTGCATTCAAATCCGTAGCATTCAAATCATACTATTAAATTTGTAATAACAAAACCTAACAACTTGACCCTAAGAACTAGGTAGTTATAACAGAATTTTCTTCTGATTGTTGTTAACACGTTATTTCAATGCAATCAAATTATTTACGGTTCGATCCACAGGCTCTACCACCACAACTATTCCTACCTAATAATTAGGTGGTATGTGTGTGGTAGTAGAACCTAGTATTATGAATCCGAAATGCTGATATCTCTCGTCTCTTCAACCCATTATAGTCCCACTGCT
Source organism: Spicauda simplicius (assembly GCA_949699795.1). Classification (NCBI taxonomy): domain Eukaryota; kingdom Metazoa; phylum Arthropoda; class Insecta; order Lepidoptera; family Hesperiidae; genus Spicauda; species Spicauda simplicius. The sequence goes on from OX453056.1 coordinate 23,811,557, forward strand.
GGGCCTTCTCTCAGAATGAGAGAGTTTAGGCCACTGTCCACCGCGCTGGCCAAGTGCGAATTGGTGGACTTCAGACACCTCCAAGAAGTTTTTTTTAAGAATTCTCGGGTGTGTAGGTTTTGCTTACGATGTGTTCTTTACAGAAAAGCAGTGGTAATTAATTTCTAATACGCACATAAAAACAGTGGTGCGTGCCTGGGTTTGAACCTAGGACCTGTCAATCGAGAGGGCAAGTTTCAACCATTAGGCTATCATTGCTCTAATTCTGATGTTAGCACATAGAATAAGTATTACCTGCTGCCCATGGACATGCAACTTCATAAGAACAAAGATTCGTTCTTAAGTCAATCACAGATGCGTTGCTACTTCCGAACACAAGATCGTCGCAACGTAGAAGTGTAAATATGTAGTAAAATGTATACCGTTAACGGTAAATATTACGGTTTTTTCATGTTTCTTTCCTCTCGATATACAAGTTTCTCACTTTGCCAATATGTGTCCACTGAAGCTCGAATAGTTCGTTTTACGAGTATGTACGAAATGTACTCGTATGTACAATTTTCACCTGCGAGACGAGAAATTCAATTTAAACTTTCAGGTTAGGTAACATTTTGCACTATCCACCTGTTACATTGAGATAAATTTATACGAGTTTGTGTATGACTAAGATTCGTAGAACCTAAACTACTAGAGCTACTACACCCATATAATTTAGTTAATATACGAGCAATGTGATGTTTTGATGTAGGGATTTGCTCTTGGACAAAATAAAGTCATGTCTGTTTTCATAATAACAATTATGGATAAATATATTATACTAAAATCAAAAGTGGAATTATTTATTTCTGTATAATTATTGTTTGTCTCTAATTAACATGTAATTTATATTCTCGAATGCGGATGAAAATAATGAATTTTTATGAAAAGTTGGCAGTTGAAGAAATTTTATTTAAATATATATCACAGGGGTGTAAGTCTTATTAATCCAAAGTTGATCAGCATAGTGCTTAAGCCGCTCTCAATCCGAAATGAGTCCCGTGCCTTGCAGTTTTTGTCTTTAACACATTATGGCACAATAATGTGTCTCAAGAGTGAAATGATAATCTCTAGTTTAATTTGTGTTGTATACTCCCAAGTCAGGTTACTAAACAAAGGTATTGAGTATTCCCTTAGGACATCAAATTATACAGTCGACGCTCCAAAACTGTTTACCTTTGGAATTGTTCGCAACTCCGTATCTTTCGAACAATAATGTAACTTCTGGACACTTGTGGCAGACAACTTGCTGTTGATAGGTAACGAAGCAAGGTATGGAAATGTTTTGGAACCGCACCACTTTCTGAACCTATTAGGATTATTTTGTAAACAGTGATAGTTTAGGCAGTGATGTACCGTAATTGGGGTGAAACTAAGGTCGTCGTCCTACAAGAAAGGCCGGCAAAACAAAAAGTCCTCGATAAAATCCTATTGCTTCCTAAATACGTCGCCCGGGGCGCAACTAAAGTCAACCCGGGTTCGATTATAAAAATAAGCGTAACCGTTTATAAAATGCAAATTTTGTAATATAAAACAGTCGTAATTTATAAGATTTTACTACCTCCCTAAAAATGCTGCCTGTAGCGAGTCGGCCCATATCCCCATATAACTTCTCGTTGCCTAGTGGTCGGAAATTGGACCTCCTTATTAACGCCTGGAATTTGTATCGCAGTGACGATAAATAAAGTTTGTAAAAAAACTTTTTTTTTACTTATTAATGCGTTCTTCTATTTTAACTACTTTCTACGAGGTTTAGTTTTATTATATTCGGTAGCCATGGGACTACTTGAATATTGGAAGAAACTCGAAAATAGGTGATTGGCTTATTTCTTGAATCCTCTTCATTAATTTATCTTTACCAGTTAAGCCTACTTCTTGTATTGTATCCGATGTCGATGGTATTGCAAAGTAAAAATTTGTCGAGTTAAGTTATCCTTTTTGAAGTGAAACTTCTTTATCGGGGTTGGAAACAAATTTAGTGTAACATTTTTTCGTTACGCGCCATCTTTTTCTGTTACGCGCCATCTTTTTTTTCCGTTACGCGCCATCTTTTTCTTATCCCTACCACGCGTGATATTAGATAGATTATTATAGATTAGATTATTAGATAAAGTTTAATAAAAGCCTTTTATTAAACTTTATCTAATTTAACTTTATTTAACCAATTTCTGTAAAGTTGCATATAGTAAATTATTTTTTGAAAAATAACGTCATAAAGAAGTTTCACTTCTTACGAGTGTACACTAGTACACGCACACATTTTTTTTTTTTATTTGTAACATTGAAGTAGCAAACTAATATGCAGTCCACCTGATGGCCGGCACCGGCCGGCAACGGCCATCAGGTGGACTGCATACTAGTTGACATAGTAGTTGACATAGTAGTTGACTAGTTGACATAGTAGTGACAGTGACAGTTTGCCGGCAACCACACCCGTCCATCGAAACGCAAGAACTACTTCACGCTAGAAATAGGTGTCTCCTGTTGTCTCCTGTAGGGTTAAAATTAATTGCGTATTTCGGGGAAATTGCTCGGAGCTTGCAATACGGAGCATGAATATGGGGTCATCTCATGCACTGAATACATAATGGAGAGGCTAGATGTCGGTTGATGTCGCTCTAATCTTGTATCTGTCGTACAATGAAATTAAGTCTCAGTATCGTTTAATTTTTATTTTGCATGATTTTCTCGGTTGTTCTGTTATTGCTAAAATAGGTATTTTATAGTTATTTTAGTAACACTAAATTACCTCAATTTAGTTATATAATTACTAAATTAACTTTTCGTTAGAATACTTTAGCTTCGATATTTGTATTCCTGACTTCATGTAACTACATTTAAGCAGAATAATTGATCAAATTCATGGTGTTAGTTAATATATTTTCTATTATTTTTTGTAACTGTCATCAAGAAGTTTAACTTAATATAATATTATTATGCATATTATATTTATATAATAATCATTATTGGACATTGAAGAGTACACCATACAGAATCAACAGTTTCAACGAATTGGCCCTGAGGTTTTTATGATAGGCTTCTGCTATCATAAAAACCTATCATATTCTTACACCTCAGACTCTTTTACTTTAATAATATTACTATACTTACGCAAACGTTTAATTATAGTTAGAACGACTTATATATGTAAGTACACTTATATTTTATAAAAAAACGTAAAAAAGAAACGAAACGGGAGATGTTAATAATAATAAAACCTAGAATTTACTTCTTACTATAATATTAAATGACGTTAGCATAATAATTAATTACTTCCTTCTTTCTTTTTATCTTTTTGTTATTTTTTATCAAAGTGATGATAAACTAATCAAATAATAAATTGTTTATGGCCACAACCGACCGACCTTAATAAATATTTATACCTGGATACATTCTGATAGTGTCATAAAACTAGACAGTTCCGTTCAAAAAGAAAACGTATAACATGATGAGCCTTATAACAAAAAATACCCGAGAAGGTACATTATTTACGTGCTCGTATATTTTATTACTTATACAAAACATTTTCTCCAAGATGGATTCCTATTTGATCTCAGAAGTTGTTCTTGTCATTTATATTATGTCAAGGAAATTTACCTTAGATGGGTAGTTGATTTCAGTAACTTAGTGTATCTGTTTTGAAATAAGACTGTGTGCTTGATTTTTTTGTTCTCGAGGGGGAAACCTTCAAAAGGTACCCGACGCCGTGGGAGCGACGCAGGGATATGTGGGATTTTTACCGCACTAATCCAAGTGGCCGTCCTCGGCGCTAAAAAGGAGGACTCCGGGATCTCGAGATGACTTCAACCGGAATCCTCCGAGCGCGTTGCCCCATCGTGCTCCTCCCAGATGGGCGGCTGGGCCCACCGCTTCTACTAGTGTTTACGACGGTATGCGACCACACATACCGCCGTCTTACCCGGGATTGCCTGACCGAACGGTTCGAGCTCCCACTCTAGCCATCTGCAACCCCGGAAGCCTCTTTTAGTCGCCTCTCACGACGGGCAGGGGATGCCGTAGCCGTATTCTGATCCACGAGCTACAGGGGCGAAGACTGTGTGCTAACGAACCATTTTGTTTAATAGTTATGAATATACAATGTACAATAAACGTTATATTGCTTGTTCACACTCTCTATTGAAAAACTCTATTAATCTTTATAGTGACACGTAGAAACAGTATTAAGTAAAACCGGCTAACTGATAGTCCCACTAGCGCACGAAGGTTCCGTACTAATCTATAAAATACGACAAAAAAACTGTTATTTGTATACGTTATATATTAATGTCAGTCCGTTTTTATCATTTGTTCATATAACAGCAACAGAAATACACCATATGTGAACATTTTAATTATGTAGCTATCGCGGTTCATGAGATACAGCCTGGTAACAGACAGGCGGTTCTCAAGGTGGTAAAACCAGTGTATTTCGCCCGTAGTACCACCGCCACACCTATTTCTAGCGTGAAGCACTTCTTGCGTTTCGGTGGACGGATGTGGTTGCCGGCACACTTTCACATTCACCATCATAGTCCTCGGGAGTAGCATCGCATCTGTGATTGGCTTCAGATGGAACCCGTGTTCTTTATGAAGTTAATTACAGATGTCTATGGGCGTCAGTGACCACTTATCACCAGGTGCACTGCATGCTCGTTTGCTACTTCAGTCAGATAAAAAAAAAGACGGACAAACAGACAGTGGAATTCTTAGTAATAATATATTGTTTATATCCTTTAGACACGGATTCCTAGAAAGTAGTAACATGAGCAATAGCTGTCGCGGCCGCGAGGGCCAGGGTTTCCATTGTTAACCGCGTGGCGCTCGCGGAAAATTTTACGTTGTTGCCGACGTTATTTTTGTCATGAAATAAATTGACAATCCATTTAGGCAGTCTTCCTGTTTTTTTATGAACACGATTCCCGGCTAGACAGGTGAATGATGAGTTTAGATTCCTGTCCTGGGTCTAAGTGTTTGTGTATTCGTCTTGTGTGTGTCCATGGTACTCACGACACAGGCGAATATCCTAGTGTGGGGCTATGAGTGTAGAAAGCTTGTTTTTTTTCCTGGAACAACGATGCTGGAGGCCAAGTAGCGTCGTTGTATGAGTTGGGCATAGGTGGTAGAGGCTCGCGCTGGACTTCCAAAATATACACACTCTTAACTTAATGACAAGGAAGTGTCTGAAATTAATATAATATTTAAATCATAAATTTATATGTATTAAAAGAAATTTAAAGATGTCTTATTAAATATCAGTAATATGTAACTGCCATTATTTACATGGCACTTTTTTGTCAAAGGAAACTATAACACAAATCTTTTTCCGATAACCAAATTCGAGTAATGTCTTGAAACTAGTAAAACATGCGAGTATAACGTTTTGCCGGGTTAATATAATAAAAATCAACATAAAAAATCAAAGTTAGTCAGACGAAACTTGTTGCAAGTTAAACAGTCGAGCACAGTTATAAATATACAGGGCAAATAAAAAAAAAGGAATGTAATAACCCCTTTTAATTAAAACTTTAGACGTTATTTGTAAATTCATTGTGACAAGTTTAGCTCCGTTCTGGACTATTTGACGTTTAATATTTAAGGCTTTGCTTAGTATCTCAAACAATTCAGGTAGCGTTCTTGACCTTTTACCCGAATCCCCGACTACGTCAGGACTGTAATGTTTTTCATGCGTATGTATATATGTATGTATCTTTGATTGTATATCCTTTTATTTAACGGGCTATTTATGTGTTTGTTTTATATTTTTACAATACACCATGAACATTTATAAGTACACTACAGATATAATTCATAGCTTTATGAGTAACTTACGAAAAATTAAACGAAATGAAATATATTAATTTTGCATAAACCTTACTGCACTTATAAATTATCAATTGCAAAAGTTTTCATATGTAAAATTCATAAACCATCTATTTCCAAATCAGAATACGACCTCGACTGTAGAAGGGATAAGGATTTCAGCGGGATTTCCCTTACTTAATAAAAATCTAGCTCCAGCCGTGTATAAAGACTTGTAGATATAGGAACACTTGTATTCACATTAGAATAGAACTTACGCATACCACAAAAAATATCAATACGTATAAAAAAACTAAATGCTGATATAATTTTGGTTCGCAACAAAAAGATAATAAAATTGGCTATAAAGGTCAGAGGTAGCGAGCACTGGAAAATTTTAAGAACTTTTTACATTTTTGGTTTGAATTTTTTGCCATACACAAAACAACTTTTGATTTTTATGGGCGCTTGTAGCGCTGGTTAAACAAAAGCTATGTCGAGTGCAGTATAGGAACTATTTAAAATGTGTTTTCATTTAAATTTTAAGTTTTATTTTGTAATGTAGAAGCAGCAAACGATCACACTCTATCTACAAAATTTGCTACATGGTCGGCCTAACCTTTAAAGACCATCTTGGAATGCCTCGGTCATATGTATACCTATTTAATGTTTAATCCAAATTATGAATGATGAAAGAAAATCTAAGGAAAAAGATGTGATAAAACATATATGCAGATTTTGTTTCACGATTTGAATGTCATACGTGGATGCTTATGAATAAGAATCTGAACTCGTATAATATGTTGACATACCTCTGTGAATCCGATCTAATTTACATCAGGTCATATATTGACACGTTGACACTTTGTTTTTGACATGTCGTGTAACCTTGCGATGTCGTGCAACGAAGCGACATCAAAATAAAGCTATGATGTCGTGAAATGCTACGACGTCATGCATCGCTACGACGTCATGCATCGCTACGACGTCATGCATCGCTACGACGGCATACAACGTTATGACGTCGTATTACCCTTTTTTTCACAATAATAAAGTAGCAAACGAGCATGCAGTCCATCTGATGGTAAGTGGTTACCGCTGCCCAATGACATCTGTAAGCAACTTTATATAGAACATAGGTTCTATCTGAAGTCAATCGAAGATGCGTTGCTGCTCCCGAGGACTAGGATGGTTGACTCATATAAAAGTGTGCCAGCAACACACCCTTCCATCGAAACGCAATGAATGCTTCACGTTAAAAATAAATACGGGGTCTTGGAACGCTTTGACATCATGAAACACTATGATGCCATGCAACGTGTCATAGTGTTTTATATGTGTGACGTTATGATGCCATGCTACGATGTCGTGTAGCACTTCGACTTAGTGCAACGTTGCAATATTATGTGTTGGAAATCTATGACTTCTATTTAAAAAGATCGTGCTATTTATCGGTCGTTATTATTACTTCAATTTATATTATTACTCCTTAAAATACTAATTAAACCTTAAATCATAAAAACAAAAAAAAATCTGAAACTAGTCATTTCAATGAAATTTGTATGAGTTCAAAATTGAAATATCTAAAACTAATGCTTAACTTCATTTAGAAAGTTTTGAAACTACTTAATTGAAAACCTTTAATAATAAGTAAATAATAGGGGGCTGCAAAATAAATTTTGTAGCCCATATTAAGTATCAGTGTTTACTCGGTTATATATGTAAATTAAATAAAGTGTTCAAAATTTCTCTAGACATCGTTTTTCAGTTTTTACAATATACGAAACAGGGACCGATAAAATACGAAGTTTTGAACATAAATCAACCGCTTCTGCATGATTTATTCATCAGTTAACTTCGATGAAACTATACAATAACACAATATATTTTGTATGAAATTAATAAGGCATTAAAATTAAAATATTAAAATTAAACTACTATTAAAATTATTAATATTACCAGTTTAAATGTACCTGAATGTATCTGATATCTTAAAGCCAGTTAGATGACACTTTACGATACAAAAGAAAAGGAAACATCTTATTGTACCATGTAACGGACAAAAAAGAAACAACTAAATAACATTCAAACAATGGCCGGTCTTATCGCTAAAGGCCATTTTTACAGACAATTGGAAGAAAATGAGCCTTCTGGTAATTGGATGTAATTGGAGTTATAAGGAATGATTAGGGCAAGGAACGAGGAATAACAAGGCGACGTACATATTTATAATTCGCATTTTCACTTTTATCATCCGAGATTACGTCAGTTATAAAATGACAAGAAAAATATGAAAATAAAAGAAAATTAGGAAAACCTCAATAGAAGAAAAAGCTGAAATGACACATAAGGTAGTCGAAAAAATAGAGTAGCGAAGAGTATGAGCGATGAAGTTATGTGATAGAATTAATTAAAACATAAATATTAAAAAAAGACATTAACGATAAAATTAAAATTACAAAATTTTTAAGTCGAGGTAACCGTACCAGACTTCATTACGGGATTATATTAATTGCTCGGCAATGATACTGCATATAATTAATTGTTACAACATTATAGAGGTTCAAGGTGATAGAACCTTTTTGGTTTTTGGTCCAACAATGGCTACTCTACTGCCAGTCTTTGTAAAAGCTTAAAGAAGCGATATTTATGTCGCTTTGATTATTAAAGCGTTTTGTAAGACAGTATAATATTTAAGACACATTCCCACTTCTATTTGGAGTTGGTCATCGACCCGTTATTATCACACTGAATGGTGCATTTGTCGTCTCCTAATGGGAGGGTTTTATGTTCATGTACTTATAAAGTGTTTAAGAAGAGGGATCGTTAATAGTGCGTTTTGTTACAGGTGTCACCAAGCACTCCGCGATCTGCAGAGAAGAGGATGACTTCGTTATCGTCTACCAGGTAAGCCGGCCGTTTGGTGGTTTGCGGCGGAACCAAAGAGCGGATCCGCCGTTGGGTGTGGGAGGTCGATGCCTATAGAGATGCCTTGCAGGTGACGGCTTGCCATGTCGGTGGCGGTCTCGGGGCTAGTTCGTAGCCCTGAGGATGGAGATTTTGGAGGTAAGGCGCGCCTTTGTGTTTCTGGCGCGCCTTGCTGATAGAGGGAAGCTCCACTGATATGCTTCACGTGGAGGGACAGGAGCGGCCAAGCACCGGCAGTTTCGTGGAGCGAAAGCGTGCCTATGTTCCCGCCGTAGGTTGCGATGAGAAAACACAGTGGGATTTTAGCCGGTAGAGTCCGGCATAACCCAGCTGCTACCCCGGGCGGCTGGGTGTCCATGTGGATTACCCACTATAAAAGAAAAAAAGGTTAACCTGACTAGAAAATTAAAATATAAAAATTCTATTATACTGACAGCTATGTTGTCTGGGAGTTCTAGAATGTTTCGTTGTTCAGTTGAAAGTTGAAATCATTCATGCACAAGCAATATTAAAAACACAGTTTTCCATGGACCGTTTATTTTTCGTAGAAAAATATTTTTTTTTATATAAACAAATACAATTTAAATTTTTACTATAGCCTGTAGGTATAAGTATGCTACGGATCTCTGTTTAATGACTACGTCGTCATATTATATCATAATGATTCTTTGATCATTTTGGTTATAAAAATATATAAAGAAATAAATACTAACATTGTCACAATGTCTAAAAAGTTTTAAAAATAAACGAGTGTTTCCCAGTAGTGGGATAGAAATAATTAGTGATCGTTTACTTCTTTTTTTACATTCGGGGAGTAAATAATATCGTATTTTTGATACATATTTCATTAAATTATAATCTTTCGTTACATATTAATCCATAGAAGAGTACGAATTTATTACGTAAATATACAACCTCTGCTCGTTATTTCATATTCAATATAATTAACTTTAGTCGTAAAATAAATGTTTTATCCACACACACGATCCTATTCGAGGGATTGGGAGGGATTTGACACAAGCGAAACTAATTAGTACTCGTACAATAGATTCGAATATTCGAACAAACAGTGGAAATGAAGACAAATAGTGCTTTATATTTCCAGTGCACATACCTAACTTCACGAGTATTACTTACCTTTTCACTGAACGGCTCCAATGTTCTCTAGGTTTCCTACTGTATTCAACGTATTCCGTTATGATTCTCTTAAATTTAATGGAGCATTTTGTTATCGTTTAATTAATCTTACTGTTCTGCTTTCATAATGAATATTTTGTATGAAAATATAAACAAGCAGTCCATCTGATGGAGTTATGAGTTAATACAACAACAGCCAAGCTCAGATAGAATTATATTTTGGTGCTAAAACAAATTATTCTCCGTGATATCAGATACGCAATTTCTAACATTCATCATAAATAAATCCCGGTAAATTGTAATTGGGATAACATTACTTGACAAAAATATATTTCACATTCCACGTACCCGAGTGTTAGAAATTGGAACACATTTTTTGGAGATTTCGGCACGAGGCAATTAATATATATTCACGAATTTAGAACCTCGCATATCAAACAAATACAGATCAACTGTACTTCAACACTTAGTATAGAGAATGTTATTGGCTTCTAATGAAAGAAAGCTGTCACACATCTGGGATGAAGCAGTTCTTGACTTTTAGTGGAAAAGTGTGGTTACCGTACGTTGGTGTGATCATAGTTCTCAAGAGCAACAACGCATCTGTGATTGTCTTCAAATGGAGTCCATGATATACCTACATATATAAAGTAGCTCTCGGTTGTCCATGAGCAGCATTGACTACTTATCATCAGGTAGCCTAGTTAGGCGAACTGCATGTTAGCGTACTATTCAATCCAATGAAAAATCATTGGTAAGGATGAAAGAGAAAGTAAAAATTATCAAATTTCCTAGTTTGTAACTTATTTTTTTGACATTGTGTCAATTTATTGTGACCTCTAAATAATAATTATTTGCATATTTATATCGAATTTCTGTTTTCTGCTCTATACTAAAACAATTGGTTATTTTTTGTAAAAGTCGTGCCGATTCTAGGATATTATATTTCTCGAACCTTTTTGCAAACTCGATACAACTTTTAGTGTTCCATTCCGACATCCATTTTCTAGAGAAGGAATTGTGTAAGTTCTTTGAAGTTAGAATTGTATTTCAATCAAAAAATAACACGTCGAAGGAGTATAACATTAATTATTTTGTTATCTTCTTGTACAATACCTTGTTTGGCAGTTCTTTGGTAACTTAGTATCCAAGACAAACCTACGTAGGTTTTATGGGTACTTTATTAAAAATATAGAAAATGTAACCTATATTGTAATAAATAAATAAATAAAAAATAAACTAAAAACCATTTTACAAATTCCTATTAAAATTCTCGATTCGTTGTTGGTACACGGAAAATTTGTGACATTAAAGGATAGCCTGTGATCAAGAGGAAAAATGCTTTCCTTATTTCTTTGAAAACTAAGCAGTCGCATATTCAAATATATTAAACGAATTTCAAGAGAAGAATGTCAACGTACGTCCGATTTTAATCTCTGTAAGAAGGTTTCGAAAAACCGGGTAGAAAGTTTATCTCAACAGAAGACGAACTCTCCCTATGTTGTTTGTAAATGCACTTATCGGTGAAAACCAAGGATATATCTGCCCTAGAGTCTATTTAAAGAAATAGAAACTTTGACAAATCAATAGAGTAAAGGGTACCTACTATTATACCTAGTTATACCTTTTTTTTTTGTTTTCGAGGGGGAAACTTTCAAAAAGTACCCGACGTCGTGGGAGCGACGCGGGTTATGTGGGATTCTTACCGCACTAAAACCCCCCCGGTGGCCGACCTCGACGCTGCGAAGAGGACTCCGGGAACTCCAGTTGACCGCCGCCGGTGTCCTCAGCGTGTGCCCCATCGGGCTCTTCTCTGGTGGGCGTGAACTGCTCACCGCACCTTCTGGTTTTTACGGCAACATGCAACCACACATGCCGCCGTCCTTCCCGGGGTCACTTGACCGGACGGTTCGAGCTCCCACTCTTCCCGCCCGCAACCCCGGAAGCCTCTTTTAGTCGCCTTTTACGACAGGCAGACTGTACCGTAGTCCTATTCTGGTCCCGGAACTACAGGGACAATCTACTGTTATACCTACGAGTTTATTATGTTTCTTCAAACTAAACGTTGTTTGTTTAGTTTATACACTACCTAGCACGCTTACGTTTGCTTTTTCGCAAGTAATGTACTTTAATTATAAGATTGAAGTAGCAAACTAGCACGCAGTTCATCTTATGGTGAGTGGTCACTGCCGCTAATGGATATCTATAACAACTTCATATAGAACATGGGTCGTACCTGAAGTTACAGACGCTACTTTTGGGGACTAAAGTGTTCGCCTCATATATAAGAGTGCCTTTAACCACACCCTTTCATCGAAACGTAACAACTTTTTCACGCTAAAAATAGGTGTGGCGGTGGTATCTCATGGTACAAAAACTATTATCTATATTTCTCTCGTTACTTCTATCTTTTAACTACCACCTCCTTATTAGTTGCTTATAAGTTTATATAATTATCAAGTCGGTATGTTAGCCCAACACGCATGGCACCTAACACCTACCTTCTCTTACAATTAAAATAATTATGTTTTTCTACAAATGTTGGGTTATCTGGATGAGATTGCTATTTTAGTGAAAAAACCACCTATTGTACTTTATATGTTTATGTGGTTTTTATTTATATTATATATTTTTAGTGTCTACAGATGTATTGTATTGTAGTATTGTATTGACCTGTCATGTACGAAATCAACTCAAACTAACTCGTTGTCAAACACATATCAACCCGCAATTATATTGATTATGCGGTATGTGTCACACAGTGTTATTGTTAGGACGTTGTGGCAGCTACACATACGGACAGCTAGAATATCAATTTGTTTTCGTTTGTTGGTTGTGGTTTGTTTGGTTTTTAATACTTTACGCAAATGAGAAATTTTGTGATTATAACTTACTTATCTGCATGTCCGTCGGTGCCAACGTAGCTTTTAAATGGTTGGGCTGATTAAATGAGGTTTTTGTATTAGGTATATTAATGAGAACTTAGAAGTATTTATTTTGACCCTTTGAATTGTCTGTCCAGGATTCTAATTCTAGACATCTAATTTTGCAAAGTTGTAATATCTTTTTAGAAAGAGAAATTCGTAAAGTTCTTAAAGATGTGTAACGTCTTCATGTGGCCACTCAGCTTTAGCATTTAGGTCATGGTATATAGCTATGACCTTTCTCATAATGCGAGAAGATGCTCAATATTTGGACCATTGGATTGTTAGTTTATTGCATTCCGTTTGACCCCTGTTTTGTGACTTGCCATGAATTTCTTTAAACTTTTTATTCATCAATACTCTCAATTTAAATATGTTTAACATTATTCATAGTGACAATCATCTTCTGCGTAAAAGCCCATAAATAACCACGAAACCCGACATAAAGCTTCATAGGATACGCGACAAATTTTACACGCGCCGCCTACAAATGGAATTTATAACGAATGCGGATCATGTCTGAGCTTACCAATATTGATGTTGCTAACTGTCTTACATCACAAAATTTCCATGAAATCCCGAATAAATGAATGGAAAGTTTAACAGGTTGTAGAACCAGTGTAGTTCGACCGGGGAGGTACCACCGCCACACCTATTTCTAGCGTGAAGCATTTCTTGCGTTTCGATGGAAGGGTGTGGTTGCCGGTACACTTTTATATGAGGCAACCATCTTAGTCCTCGGGAGTAGCAACACATCTGTGATTGACTTCAGATAGAACCCATGTTCTGTATGAAGTTTATTACAGATGTCCATGGGCGGCAGTGACTACTTACCATCAGGTGGACTGCATGCTCGTTTGCTACTTCAGTGAAATAAAAAAAAAGCATATATTATACAAGTCGTTCCATTTATATGTTGCACTCACAATGCTTGAGTACACGGAGAAAGCTCGTTAGTACCTGCACTCGTTCGTCTAATGACTCAGTTGTCAACCCATTACTGTCCGAACGCTGGGCACGGGTCTCCACTCAAAGCGACAGGGGTTTTCACCTAAGTCTATCGCAGTGGAAAACTGTTTTGACTCGCTATTTGACATGTTTGTAGTACTTCATAGTTCTTCTATATTTTACGACATTTATTAGTTGTTATTTTATAACGTAGATATACGTGACGTGTCTACAACGTCCACCAATTCGCACTTGGCCAGCGCGGTGGACTATGGCCTAAACTCTCTCATTCTGAGAGAAGACCCGTGCCCAGCAGTGGGACAATAATGGGTTGACGACGACTACAATTACGTTTCAGGCTTATTTTTTATTCTTTGTATCATTTACAAACAAATTATTTTGTAGCCTTTTTTGCGGAGTTGAAGTAGGCAAAGATAGTCTAATTGGTTGTGTTTACTATTAATCATAAAACCGAACGTGATCCCACTTCGTCTATCATATTGTTATTGATGCTATTTAGGTTTTATCTATATTTCTAAAACGGTAAGTTAGCGCAAGTTATTTTGTTTATTAGGCAACTAGATTGAACCAAACCCAAATAGTGGAGAGAAAAACGAAATTACTACTAAGAAACTATATATTTTCAGAATAAGTAAGTTGGTTACATACGAGGATATCATAATCAAAAAGCAATTCGGAAAACATAATCTATCTGAAGTATATGGCAAGTATAAGTTACTCAGAAGTTAGAACGCTGTCTGTCTTTCCACTTGTGTACGGAAATAGATGAAATATGTACCTACTTCTCGCCAGTTAATTGCTTATGGGTGCTTGCAATACAAAAACTCTTTATCGTACACCAAAAAATACATATAACAAATATAACAGATATATATTGTAACGTACAATAGGCGGCCATATCATTTAAATATTGATCTCTTCCAGGCGAGATTACAGTAGCTAAGAGAAAAATATTACAGATTAAAGAGAGGGTAGGGTGTACAAAATTGTTATATAGAGACATAAATATCTCAGCAGTTAATAGTAGAGTCCACCAATTCGTACTTGACCAGTGCGGTGGACTATGACCTAACTATGACATAATTCTCATTCCGAGAGAAGACCTGTGCCCAGCAGTGGGACAATAATGGGTTGACGATAATAGTAGATACAATGTAAAATGTAACTGCTTCCTGTAATGTAACTACTTCCTTGCTTGGGAAGTTACAAGAGTTAAATGTTATTAATTACCTGTAAGCACCTTGATTTTAGAGCACGCTTCCGTGGATTGTAAGTAATAGTTAAAATAATAACGTTCCTTGTACGTTCTTACATTTTGGCAAGTTATAATATAAAAGAAATATTTAAAAAAATGAAAATAAAGATGATTCCAGACAAAAAAAGACAAACCTGCTGAGTTTCTTGACAGATGTTCTCAGTTGTGGTCCGAGGATCATGTCCCGATCCGATGGTATCCGTAAAAATATTGTGACTGAAAATTTGTATGTAAACCCTCAGGCCTACACAAAATAAATACATTGGATTTCAATTTATGTAATATAAAAAAGGCATCATCAAAAAGATGATCCCTTTTTTAAAGATTTGAAGAAAAAATCTTCAAATCTTTACCAAGACACAAGTGTTTCGCACAATCAGTAGGAGTTGTTAAATAAATACGATATTTTATGTCCCTCAACACTAACATTAAATTAAAACAGCATTCCTCATGAAAAAAAAAATGATCAGTAGTATTACAAAAATGGATTCAACCTAGTGATAGACAAGTATCTTTCTAAAACGCACAGCACATGTTAAAGACGACAAACCAATTTTTATGGGACCCTAGTATCCCCTAGTGGGTCCCTGTAGCCTTGGGGTCAGAATAGGGCTACGGTATCCCCTGCCTGTCGTAAGAGGCGACTAAAAGGGGCTTCCGGGGTTGCAGACGGCTAGAGTGGGAGCTCGAACCGTTCGGTCAGGCAATCCCGGGAAGGACGGCGGTATGTGTGGTCGTATACCGTCGTAAAGACTAGACGGAGCGGTGGGCCCAGCCGCCCATCTGGGAGGAGCCCGATGGGGCAGCGCGCTCGGACGATTCCGGTTGAAGTCGTTTCGAGATCCCGGAGTCCTCCTTTTCAGCGCCGGGGACGGCCACCAGGGGTGTTTTAGTGCGGTAAAAATCCCATATAACCCTGCGTCGCTCCCACTGCGTCGGGTACCTTTTGAAGGTTTCCCCCTCAAAAACAAAAAAAAAAAACGTATCCCCTAGTGGATGCTGAAAGGTACATTGAAAACTCCAACGTTATTGTTGCATGGATGTAATAAGACAGATAATAATATATTGCGTTCGACTTCCCATTAATAAAATGTTTTTTATGCGATTGAAGTAGCAAATAAGCATGCAGTCCGCCTGAAGGTAAGTGGGTACAGCCGCCCATGGACATGTGCAACTTCTTATAGAAAGTTCTCTAAAGTGAACCACAGACGTGTTGCTACTCCCGAGGACTATGATGCTCGGTTCACATAAAAGTGACCAGGTACCTGACCAGGTACCAGGTACCAGGTCCAGTGAAATGCGAGAACTGCTTTTCATTAGAAGTGAGTGACGCGGTGATACCTCCACGGTCGAACTACAGCAGTTCTACCACCTGGCAAATTATTCGATCCTAACTTCTTCTCTGTTTTCAGTGGTTCCACTGGAACGTGCAGACCGAGGTGAACTCCGGTGAGGTGCTGACCGTGACGCTGCTGTCGCGGCCGTACATTGGGCCATCGCGGCCGCTGGGCGTCTACCGCCTCGGGCTGCAGATCGTCGTCTCTGATGGCAAGCTCTCCGTCACTGACTCGCTCGTGGACGACCGCAATCGCGCCGTTCCGGTAAGTACCTCGCAACTACGAACTAAATATTTTAATGACCTCTCGTGTGTATGACGGTGTATACTCCAAAAAAGTTGTGCTAAATTGCCTAGTCTTAGAATTGTTATACACAAACATTGTTCAAATCTATTCTGAAACCTAGGTCGCCATAAAAAACTTTTCTTAATTCCCATCTCAAAGCTTAAGCTATATCGGTCCGGGCCATATGCCATGTGCGTAAAAATCTTTAACAATTTGCCGGACGAAATAAGACGCATAAAAATGACACAAACTTTTTGCCAACAATAAAACAGTACCTTATATGAGAGTGCTTTTATGACTTAAAGATCTGTTTGCTTCTACTAAATTGCTATACCTTAACAGGGTTCATACTATGTGTGACTAAATAATATTGAGCAACTAATTGTAATTTTCACATTGTTCACTATTTATGCGTGCAATAAAGAATTAAGAAACCTAAGTATAGAATTGATTGGACTTGATTACATTCGAAAGCAATCATTCAAACATTTTTTTATTACAATTTAATAAGAATTTACTGCAAGCAATCTATGTTAATGGAGGTGCAATCATTTCAATAAACAATATTTTCCTAACAATTTTATAATAGGTAATTAACTGCAAGGAAACTAATTTATAAAGCGAGTCTGTTTTTTATTTGTGCAGGCTTGAATAAGTATTTTTAATCTAGAGCTATTATTTATCGCGAAACGCTTTATTTAAGCTGTATTTTATTACAATTGATTTACTGGAAGTAGAAATCCAATAACGAATATTATTTCAGGTTCGATCAGTCTATAGTACGAAGTTTCATACATAGGAAGGTTTATTAAAATGGTCGTTCCGAGATTTAAATAATTATTTGAAGAATAACTAAGTGGATTTTAATATGGTTCTATCTAAGCGATTTGAGTAATAATAATTAACTAATTTAAAAGACATGGCCAATTTTTGTATGGACATTTGCATAGTTATCGAATCTATTGTACACGCGTAATTGTTGGTGTTTTAGATTCGTGAACGTTAGCACATTCGATTACTATAAATAAAAACCTTGTACAGCTTACTACGACGATAGAAAAGACGTAAACAGTTTCCTTGTACCTTTTGTTACATTGCTAGCAATAGGAACTTATTGCTAATAATTTTCCATGTTCTATAATTTTGATGTGCTAACTAAAAAAAAACTATATTACATTACATACGCATGAATGTGAGGAACGTTCAATAATATTATTTTGATTTCTATTGGTCCATTATGGCGGCAGTTGATAAGCGGTACGTTGTGGAAAAGTTGAAAACTATGAGGTAATTAGATATACTTTTAGTTTATTATTGTACAATATGTTTTCTATGTACGTGTATACACTTTTTTGGCCAACTCCTTTATTTTGTTAAGAAACAAATATGCAAAAAAGGAATATTCAATTTATTTTGGCGAACGCTGCCGAAGCGGCTACAGTTACGTAGAAACTGTATAGGGAGTATAGTTAATAATAAATAAGTTTGTATGCATGCAACTTGCACTCTATCGTTTCATAGATACTTATCCTGTCATGCGTGCAACACGAACACGAGTTGCGAAGAGTTCAGCGAGTAATTCATGTTTTCATGTGGGACGCGTGCGAGCGTAAACTCACGTGATAGGAAAAGGGCCTTGTATATATGTATATTTATACTAGTGATTTAACGAATATTCGCAGCCGCATCGCGAATATTCGTTAAATGTTCTTAGATATTCCTAATCCTTATGTGCAATAATTGTGCGAATGTTTTGCGAATATTAATTGCAGTGCTTTGCAAATAAAGGTCGCCTAATCATTAGATTTGAATTATCAAATCAATCAATCAATAAAATCAATCAATCAATCAATTCAAATCCAATTCGAACTCAAAAAAAAACGAGAACCGAATAAACCAACAATTGCATTCGCGCATGTGGGTAAGGAATATTCGCATTTGCATTCGCATTCGCGAATGTCAAGTAATAACATTCGTTACATAACTAATTAATTAAAATGTGCAGACTTAGAGCTGAAGTAGAGAAGTTTAAACATGAGGGACTGTAGTCCCTATTTAAGTTCGGTTATTTCAAGTTCTGAAATGAAAATATCAAATATCTTGCTCAGTTTGTATTAAATTCCCTAAGATAATCATTATTATCAGTCTTAAAAATATACTGTTATAAGATTGTATATGACGAGGACTAATCAAGTATGATTCAAAATTTTTGAAATATTAGGATTTATGTCTTCCCCCTAAATTTAGAAAAAGATTTTTTCAACTAGAGACCTAATTTTCTCTTATCAATAAACCCTTTAAGGAGGTCTTGATCATCTCTCCTCCAAACGAAAATTGTCGATCCTCTGCGTGCGCCACGTTAGTATGCATATTTTTAAACTCGAATTTATCCTGCTAGTTATTTATAATTTCGTCGCTTTCATGCATATTCATGTACGTAAAATAATGTTTATTTAAGCAAGATTGGGTAAAACGTGCACCGTAACTGACTACTGAAGGTAGTTATATATAGCTGAAGTATAATGAAGTATAATATATATATATATATATTTAAAATATTATATATATATATATATATATATATATATATATATATATATATATATATATATATATATATATATATATATATATATATATATATATATATATATTTTATATACACTACCACCGGATCGGAACACGACCTCAACTGAGAAGATCCGGCAAGAAACTCAGTGGGTTTGTCTTTTTTCTTTGTATTTCTTTTTTTTTATTTGCCATCTTGTTTTTACATGGGTAACAAAAGTATCCTCCAGTATTAAGTATAGTACAAGAAAAGTACAGCAGTGTTTGCGTTATTGCTGCTTGAATGTTTACGTAACTAGTTTGAAGTGTGTGGTTAGGAAGTACGATACAGATTTCGATCTGGCGAAATCAGACTGACTTAAGTCCTCGGTTCTCCGTTTTCATTATGAATAGGTATACAATTTCTAATAAGTCTCTCAATGTTGGTAAGTCGAGCTGACATAACGGACTGAAAGCAATAAATTATTATTTTGTTACTTCCAGTTTCCACAAAGCCAAATATTAATAGTGCCTACCCGTACTATACCTAGTTAAATTAACATTATATTTACTTAGCGAATATATATTTATTTTAATTTAGTATGAACAAATTTAGGTTAATAATCTCTAAGATTTTAAAGCAAGGTTTTAAAACAGCAGATTAAAAGGGTAATTAGAATAAAGGACACTGTTCATCTGTTCAATATCAACTTGACACCCCTTTCAGCTGACGCTATCACAAGTTGCTTTTTTGCTTTCGTGCAATTGTATCTTTTACGTCGCCGCTGTCGCTGTTCTTTTTAAATGATATTTGTTATATTAGTTTATATATTAGTTTACTTATTAGTCTCCTTTGCTCCTTAATAATAAATGTAATCTGGTAATCTAAGCTCATAATTATGTTATATTAAATAGACTACTACTAGATATACGATTCCGATTCGTTTGAGATTAGTTCACACGTTCACATTAGAACCAACTTATATGTCTCAAGGTCAGTAAGAAGTCGAATCTTATATGAGATCTATTACAGATGCCCATGGGCGACAAGGGCCACTTACCCTCAGATGAACTGCAAACTTTAGTACATTCATGTTGAAAAAAATGTTAACAATAAGAATAAGTGATCTTTTTATTAATGTTACTAATATTATAAAAGCAAAATATTTGAAGAATGCATAAATGTTATTCAATACAAAATTTAATGATTGGATTTGGATAAAACTTTACAATAATATAGCTTACACATCAAAATATAACATAGACTACAGTCTATAAAGAAGGTATGTGAATGGGCTATATATATAGCGAATTGTTTCATTTTTATTGTTTGATATATATATCAAACAATAAAAATCAAGCAATTCGCTAATTCTGAAAATAGAGTTTAGCACCTCAACTATACAAAGATAATTTGTTGGTTTGCATGGCATAAGATTTATCACACGATTTATCTTCATGAAAAGGAAGAGATATAATCCATCAGAAGTTCGTTTTTGTCGTTCGTTCAATCTTGGAAATAGTGCGGTGAATAAAAACTCATCCATCAAGAATTTTATGCCAGGAGGGATTTCGGTAGCAAAAGATGCATCGTTTGATTTTTGAAGGAGAGAACATAAGTATAGTTTTTCAAAGTTATTGTTACAATGTAAAATAACATATTTCCTGGTACTTTCTGTTTTAGATTCAATTATGAAATACGTATGTCGCATCTTCATTGACATGTACTTACATTGTATTTAAATGTGTTTTTGTTATCTACCTACTGGGCGTTATGTACGATTGTCATATTAATAATCACAAAAGACGAGTTTCGTTTGAGCGTTCCTGCTTCTTGTTTTTTTGTTTTTGAAGGAATCTACCATACACCCACCTCCCAAACCCCCGGTAGACGTCCTTAGTGCAGAGGACTCCGGGATCTCAAAATTTACCCGGAGTCCTTCTAGCGTGTTGCCTCTTTGAGCTCCACACTAGTGAACCGCTCGCCCAACCGTATCTAATGGTTCATACGACGGTATGCGACCACATTTATCGCAGTCATTCCCTGGATCACCTGGCTGGATGATTCGAGCTCCCACTCTTGCTGTCTGCAACCCCGGAAGTCTCGTTTAGGTCCTCTAATCTCTCGTACCTCTTACGACAGGTAGGGAATACCGAGGTTCACTTTGATCCCGGAACTGCAATAATATGTTATGCTGACTGCTGGATTTTGCTATTTGCATAATAAAGACATACAATAAAATTAATCTAACCGTGTGAATAAAAGAGCTGTCAGTCGACGAACGATAGCACTCTCAGGACGATCTTAAGTGATCGGCCTTTTATTTTACATGATTTACAAGTCGCAACTGACATTAATACACACCTAAATTCATTGTCCCAACCAATAAACTAACAACTAACAATAAACTAAAAATAACAATAACTAACGAATTATGTTAACGACAGACAGAGGACTCAAAAAAAGACAAAAACTTAGACAAATTTAATTTAAATCAAAAATTACAATTAATTATTATTATAGATTGCACTGATGTCTAATGCTAAGAACAAACAATGAATGAATTAATTTCTAAATTACAATTAAACAAATTGCACGCGCTACTACCGTGTTTTAGCCTGTATCCAATCTCAGGTCTGCTGGAAGAGATTTCTTTAGAAATAAGCAGTAACTTTGCACTTATAGTCAATTGTATAATCTCTTTTGTTTGATTTCCTTGTGTGTGTATAAATTAATTAAATAAATAAATGAAATGTCGGATTGCTGACGACAGATTGTGTAACTTCTCCAGGTCAGGCGTAACAAACGAAATTTCAAAAGGAAAACATCCAAAACGGCCAATATAATATTCCAACAGTATGTACATTTTACGGTAGACAGGCGATTCCTTTGTTCCCCATTCCCGCTAATTCCTCGTTAATAATTCCTTATTTAGTTAATTAAAATTTGTTGCTACATGCAATTTACCACCGACCGAGTTCGGGCATTGTGAAAATAAAATAGTGTAAGCTCGAAGCAACAAGTAGGAATACCGTATGGGTGAATATTTTAAGATTTTGAACTGAAGTTACCCCTAATTGTATTTTGGTTTTCGGTTTTGGTTTGCGGTTCGACATCACTTGTTTTTATGGTATGTTACCCAAATAAGTCACGTCACAACTTATGTGTTATGACTTTAATTATACTTATTTATTACTACTTTTTTATTATTAAAGTAACAAATTTACACGTTGCCCATATTTTTGCAGATGAACCAAACAATAAGTCAGTCAGGCTACATGATGTAACGTAGTCACCGTGACTTTAAGATATTTTCGAAATCAGTGCAAGTACCCGAGTGTCAAATCATCGCCGACCCTAAAGTAGTGTATTTTTGAACAGTTTGAAGAGGCATATATGATATTGCTCGAAATAAGTAGGTCTTTCGATAACATTTTTCTAATCTGAAACATGTTTACCTATCATTTACTCTCATAATATTACTTTCAACAATAAAACCCGGTTGATAACGTTCTTTTTATGCCGGAGTTTGTTATCAAATATAAAGAATTAGGAATTTCAATGGTAAATCGATATTTCTATTCGCTTTATATTCTCTGGTGTACTTATTGTGATGTGGATAAGTAACTACATAACAAATACATAGGTAATAGAGAATGTATATAAATATATCAGAATATAAAGCAGAGAATGTGTAATGGAAATTTAATGAAGTTTACAAACATAATAAAATAAATTCCAACGTTGTTACTAGACTATTAAAACTGAATTCTCAGAGTTCATTAATACAGAGAATAATAATTTGTGTTGAGTAAGGGATATGAGGTATACATACACTTTGGATGGACGTTGTTGGATGAAACTAAACTACCTCAACAATCACCTAGAAGTAGATGATATTTGAAACATATCTCATATTTAAAAGACGTTATACTTTATTATAATGTAAATGTTTTTTTTACCTTCGCATATTTTATTGTATGAACAATTTTTCTCTTTTCAATTTCTTTCTTTTAGTTTGTTTCGATGGAAGGGTGTGGTTATCGGCACACTTTTATATGAAGCGATCGTCTTAGTCCTCGATAGTAGCAACGCATCTGTAATTAACTTCAGTATAATCTCTTGAAGTAAGAATCTCAGTAAGAATCTCTCTCAATGAAGTTAATGGCAACAGCGACTTCTCTACTTGAATAAAAAATACTAATATTGTCATGTATATAAAAAGGGGAAAATCCTCTTATTTCTTTTCGCAGGCGGCCCCATTTATTAAAAAGTTATGATAAGACTACGACATGTTGACTAAGACTAAGACAATTTTTATGTCCCTGTAGACTCGGGGTCAGAATAGAGCTACGGTATCCCCTACCTGTCGTAAGAGGCGACTAAAAGGAGTCCTCCTTTTCAGCGCCGAGGACGGCCACCGGGGGGTTTTAGTGCGCTAAAAATCCCACATAACCCTGCGTCGCTCCCATGGCGTCGGGTACCTTTGGAAGGTTTCCCCCTCGAAAACAAAAAAAAAACATGCGTGCGTACAAAGTACACATGTCAGAAGTGAAACTTCTTTGGCGAACTAATTTATAAATCTTGTTTATATTTATACAAATCTAAAACTTTAAATTTCCAAGATTAAGAGGAAGGGAAAAAGGCGTGATACGACGTTCGCTCTGTCTCACTTTTTCTCTCAATCTTTCTCACTCGCTTGCTCCCTACTCTCACTCCACGGCTAGTTGCTCATGCTACGTTCGCCCTGTCTTACTCTCTCTCAATCGGTCTCGATCACTCTCTCTCTCTTTTCCGACACTTCCGTTGCATACCGGCGTGACGTTTCATCTGTAAAAATTTTACCCTCATGCGCCTAAAGAAGTTTCACTTCAAAAAAGACAATTTTAATGTTATATCATATTACAATCCGTTGGACCCAGGGTCTAGAGAGCGTTTCAAAGTGATCAACATATGTCTGTAGGTACATACTTACATACATACGCGCTAGAAAATATTGCCCTTCTTCTGAAGGGTAAAATGTAATGCGTTTCCTCAATTATATAAAGACATAAAAAAGTAGTCCAGAAGTGATAACTTCATTTCCAGACAAAAGCTCTATATGATACTTGGTTTTCTTAAAAGTGAAAGTAATTGCATACGAGCGTGTAGACCACCTACTTGAATCACAGATAGCTTTAATCAGCTCACAATCAAATAGTATTTAGGTCTATCTGATGTCGGCCACACATAAGGACTTAGAACTGTCCTTTATGATCAAACGCATACTTTTATGAATAAAAAAAATATTTTATTTAAAAAAAAAGCGTGGGGTGCTTTTTAAGATATTATCGAAATGATAATCACTCTACTCATATCTGTCAATAAAATATCTATAACCATTGACACCATGCACCCCACGCTTTTTTTTAAATATAAATATTTATTTTTTTATTCACACTATTATTAATTTATATTCATTGAAATTTTTAACACTATTTTCTTAATTTAAATTCATTTAAATTTATTTTCTATTTTTTAGTTCGGTTTTCTATAAAAAGCGTGTTTTTTAGTTTTTTTAACTATTATTTATTTTAACCTCCTTTAAATGCGAAGATATAGCAGCTAATCATGCCACACGTTTATTTAAATTTCCTCTAAAGAAGCGACAATTATTGCTGAAATTAACCCTATGAACAAGGAGCCTACATTCCGTTGTACATAGCGGTCTATTTCATACGCCCTACCCAAATCCGTCTTTGCCCCGAAATGCCAAAATCATAAACACGGCCTTGTCTTTGTGTTCATACACGTCAAAGTTTCTAAGATATTACAGAGATTAAAGTTCATTATGTTAAACCCGATTTAATAGAAGAGTAAATCTGTAGTGTTCCAAATTCCATTATGATTTGGATTGCTTAACACTTGAGGTGCTGATTACTTTTTCTGGGACCTGAGATCTCAAAGGAAAAATGAATTGAGAATTATAAATAATTTAAATATAAAAAAATACAATTTATCTTATAATTATGAAGCTTGACTGAACGATTTGCTTATCTTATGTTGAATGGGCAATTTTAATTTAAAAAAAAACCACGCTGTCCACACTCATAGCCCCACACTAGGACCTTTTCTTTCTCCTGTGTCGTGGGCACCATGTACACACACAAGGCGAATACACAAACACCCAGACCCAGAACATGAATCTAAACTCATCATTCAAATATCTTTTTGGCCGGGAATCGAACCCCCATTGCGCGTCAGACCGGTATGGTAACCGCTCCGCCACGCGGGTCGTCTTAATTGCAAGATTATGACCTGAACTGAACGTGTGCAGCAGTTATTGGGTTTCAGTTTTAGTATTGGTTTCAGGCTCATTTTCAAATGAAGCAGCCACCTTAGTTTTCGAGTTGCTATTACTGTTTCTAAGTTACAAAAACTTACATTTTAGTCAATATACATAAATCCTGCAGTTACCTATTATTTAACTCTTCATTAAAATTTCGTTTTCATCTTCCAAGATGACGATTGTGGCAAGGACGAGATACGTATCATAATAATTTTACTATAGAGTCTTATATGTTTATATATTTTATACAGCATGATTTTAGGAATTAAAACTTGGGTTAATTCAAGAAGCGAGTGCTTTGCTTATAAACTCAACTCGTATTTAGTATACGAGTTAATGTACAGGTTTAAACCAAACAACCAGCAGGGTAAAGTTCACTTAGTGATGTTAAACTCGAGTTGCTAATTAGAATTAGACTTAACTTGATTTGAATTCTTTGTAACTCGAATTGGGTACAAAAAAGGTCGTCAAATCTATACTGATTGAAGTTTGACGAAAAAAAAGTCGACAAATGTATAATGATTCAAATTTGCCACCAAAACAAAGGTCATTACTTGTAATTGCATGTAGTCCGTGTTAACTCGAGTTAACTCGGACTACATGCAATTTAACGTTGCGAGTTGACTCGAATTGTGTTTTCCCCGATGTAAACGATAGGAACCTTTGTACATAATAATATGTAAGCGTGCGACGGTCGCTAGAAACAAAATTGAAAAATTAAAAGAAAAACATTCGGTTTGACATTGTTTGAATATCGCTACCAATTCGCACTTGGCCAGCGCGGTGGACTATGGCCTAAACTCTCTCATTCCGAGAGAAGACCCGTGCCCAGCAGTGGGACAGTAATGGGTTGACGACGAATATCGCTAGTCTCGCGCCCGCTGCTCGCCTTGTTGTTTATGTTTTATTATTATTTCGGATTATATCTTCTAAATTGTGCTCAATCGTTTTTTCTTAATGCCGTCTTGGCCTCAAAGTTTACACCAGAGTTGGCACATCACTAGCTTCACTGCTAGCCGTTTGTCTACCGGCGCTCAACATTCTCCGAAATTCGCCGAATCTCTCAAACGCTTCTGTTACCTCTGCGGTTGTTTGACGTCATGTTGACTTCCTTCGCTTTATGTTTGCGTACTGAGACGTTGTAAGTAGGTATGTAGCTTAAAGTTATATACTTTGTGTGTACGGTCCTAATACTGTGTCGTCATCTACTCGTATCAAACCATGTAATGTCAAATCGTGCTACGTTGCGAAGTCGTGTCGTGAAATACTACAATTTATGTATTGTGGAAAATCAAAAACAACATACAAACGCGAAAAACTGGTATTCATTTACTTCAAAGTGATTTGTAACATTAACAAAAAATTTCAGCCCATGCATTTTTTTCCATTTGTCGTATAACGATATTTTACGACATAAGTCGTAGATTTCCACGACACGACCTCGTTTTACGACACGACTTTATAACGTGCTACTATGCGCAGTCGTGACGTTTGGATGGTTGAGCGTAATAGACCTTGTCTAGCTTCCGGTTAATTTACATCTAGACATCTCAATGGCGAGATTAGATAGCAGTACTGAGTGTGAATGATAGCACACACACGCACACACATCCATAAGTAAACATAACTATGTGTGCGTCCGTCATCTAACATTATTACGATCATAGTGTGCAATTAGAGTAGACATGATATACTTGTTTAGCTGACAAAACACACACGCTCTATACAGCTTAGTAAGTTCTCTAAGCCTACATTGAGATAACTATCGTGACTGAGGTTAGTATCTGGGTCAACAAAGAAAGAGAAAAGTAGTAGTCTCGAATTTGTAAAACGAGATTACAGCATAAACGTACCTTATATTAAGTTCTGAGTTCTTCACTTTTATGCGCTTTAAACATATTTTATTCCTTTTCGTAGTAGTTTTTATAAAAGCTTTTACCATTTTTCTTGACTCTTTTCATCTAATACAAGACTAAGTCATAAATGCTTTGGTTTACTAAGTAGGTACGATTAATCATTGCTTTTTGAGTATGTCGTGATACTAATTTTACATATTGGTTGATATAATATATAAACCAATGTAACAAAATTAACGTTAATAATTATTAAATGATTACGGTATTATCATTGTAGTTTGTTCACTACAACACCTTCGTAAATTATATTAACATAATTGACAGTTATAAGAGCTACTGCTATATAAACAACTTGTAGCATATTGTTTCTTTTTGAAGTGAAACTTCTTTATCGGGGTTGGAATAAAATTTAGTGTAACATTTTTACGTTACGCGCCATCTTTTTCCGTTACGCGCCATCTTTTTTTTCCGTTACGCGCCACCTTTTTCTTATCCCTACCACGCGTGATATTAGATAGATTATTATAGATTAGATTATTAGATAAAGTTTAATAAAAGCCTTTTATTAAACTTTATCTAATTTAATTTTATTTAACCAATTTCTGTAAAGTTGCATATAGTAAATTATTTTTTGAAAAATAACGTCATAAAGAAGTTTCACTTCTTACGAGTGTACGCTAGTACACGCACACATTTTTATTAATACTTAAATAGTACCCTATACTTTGAAACAAATCTATTTACAGTATATACAAAACAAAATATTAAAAATAAATAAAACATATTTTTCAGTAAATAATAAGTACCCTATGTATAATAAGTACAGTATTTCAACGACTCATGAACCAATAATTAGATAAATAAAATATACTCGGTTTAAAATTTAATTTTCTTAGGATATAAATTTGACTATTTTTATTATGGCTACAGGAAAAATAATAGAATTTTTCTCAGTAACCAACATTTAACGTTAAACCTTAAACGATTCCAAAATATCTTTTCGGCTTCCGTAAATCATTTCTAACTTTTGGCCGCCGTTTTGCATATCTATACAAATTCGTTCGTCTACCGTTGTTAAATTTATCCATGTTAGAAATATTTATTTACTTAGAACTTTATTATGACTATGTTAACTCAAGAATAAACGCAAAACGAATCCTAAAACAATTATTTATTTACCTTTTCATATAAAATAATAGATTCCATATGTATTTTTGTGCAAATCCATCCATTCATCCATCAGCCCTTTGAGGTCCACTGCTGGACATAGGCCTCCCTTAAATGACGCCACTCCAACCGATCCTGTGCCTTCTAAATCCAACGTTTTCCCGCTGTCTTCTCCAGGTCATCGGTCTACCTGGTGGGGGAGTGACCTGTTCTCCTTTTGCCTAAACGTGGTCGCCACTCGAGGACCTTCCTTCCACATCGGTTATCGGTCCTACGAGCGATGTGGCAGAACTGTCGTCAACCCATTATTGTCCCACTGCTAGGCACGGGTCTTCTCTCAGAATGAGAGAGTTTTAGGCCATAGTCCACCGCGCTGACCAAGTGCGAATTGGTGGACTTCACACCTCCGAGAACTTATTTTTTTTTATAAAGAACTCTCGGGTGTGTAGGTTTCCTCACGATGTTTTCCTTCACCGAAAAGCAGTGATAATTAATGTATAATACGCACATAAATCAGTGGTGCGTGCCTGGGTTTGAACCTCGGACCTCCCGATTGAGAGGGCAAGCTTCAACCATTAGGTTATCACTGCTCATATGTGGCAGAACTGATTGTGTGCAAACCTCCCAAATAAAACAATGCCATATTATGTATTTGTTCGCAAAACTCGAAAATTAACTGATCGTCTCGGTATTTATAAGCAATGTTGCGTCTTGTTATGGAAGATTTTTATATATACTCGTACCTCTTCTATCACAAAGTTCCCACAGAACGGCAGCGGAAATTTTATTTGCTTCTCATTTTAATAATTTATACAGACAGTCAGCGAAGCGAGGTCGGTCTAAGCTATTTAAGCCTACCGCATACATACAAGAGTTATATCGATCAAATAGTTCAGTAGTTTTTTTGCTTGTACGATTTTAGTCTGTCACACAGTTTAGTCGATGTTATTCTCCAAACAGTCAATACAGTAGTCGGTTTTACACTAGTTTTTGAAATCTTTTATTTAAATTGCAATGGTTGGGGGTAAGTATGTAAGGGTGTATGCAAGGAATTCAGCTGCATTTAAAAGCCGTAGTAGGTATTTTGACAAAGTTATGTGTGTATCACGTTGAATGTTTTATTTCGTTTATTACTCTTACGAGAATAGTTCATAAAACCTACATTAGTTTTAGTGCATTGAAACAAAAGTTTTTTTAAAAACATACTTTTTAAAATTTATTTTATCTAGTTTCGCATATTAGCTGATCGTCTGTAAAGATTGTACTTGATTATCGAGGTAGGTAGGTACATTAAAGTTTCGGTTGATTGTTGTAGGCACAATTATTTATCAAAACGAATTGTATATAGTTAGGTAACTATATTTTCACGTGCTTACAATTAAAATGTTGTTCGAATAAAAGTTTTATATATGCGCTGGGCCTTACAAAATCTAGCCCGTGATAGTATCTGTTAAGATTAAATACCAAAGCAGCGTAAATTATTACTTTGTAAATCACTATAATGAAATTAAATTTCGCACGTTATAAATCGTTTGTATGTATAAATAAACACAATCGCTAGAATGTGTCAAGAATTTAGAATCTTACTAAGAGAACTTTACATCAAGAATGTGATAAGGTCGAGCATTATAAACTCTATGAATCTATTAGTTGTATATATGTAAAAGTTCGTGAGGAACTATGTGTGTTTGTTGCTCTCACACTTGCTGTTGAATTTGGTACACAGAAAGTGTAACCTGGAATAGCACTTGGGTTACTAATTACCATGATAAACGTGAACAAAGCGAGCGGACCCGCAGGAATAAGCTAGTCACTACACAGTATAAAACAAAGTCGCTTCTCGCTGTCTATCCCTATCTTATATCTAGATCTTTAAAACTACGCTACGGATTTTAATGCAATTTTATTAACAGATAGAGTGATTTTTATGTTTCATACGTGAAAGTTTTTGTGTATAATACGTGCTTAATATAGTGGAGGAACACTGATAATTTTAGATTTTGACTTTTAAGCGGAACGAAGTTCGCCGGTTCAACTAGTTATCTATAATTTTCAAATAGTAAATGAAGGTGAACAACAATCGCCGTGGAGCAACAATTATGTGCTCGGCGGTGAAACAAGACCGTTATTATTTTCATTGTAATCTTCAGAACTGGGAATGAAGTTAGTTTTTGGGCGAAGAACAAACCAAAGAGAGCTGAAAGGTACGGCCTCGGTAAATGAAATGTCAACAGTTACCAGCGACCTTGTTTGTGTTAAATATATTATTCATAGAAAAACGCTCGTTTGTTTACAATAATTAAACTATTTGTAAGAAATTATGGGTATCGGTATCGATGTATATGAGCTTCAATATTGAACGAGACAGTTAAAACTAAGTAAAATAATATTGCAATATAAATTTATATTTGTAAATAAGAGTAAATTATGAAAGGTAAATTGTGAATAACACTCAAGCAGGGACTTTCCAGTGAAAATGTTTAAAATCATACGATTCACAACGGCATTTATAATTTATATTAACGGACGGACGGTTGAAATTAATTACTGCTTGCATTCGAAAATACTGCTAGAATTTCCTACAATAAAGTATAAGGTATAATAATACAAATATTATTGATAGTTATATTGAATTAATTTTAACATTGATTACTTATTATAGAGAAGTGATAGATAGATTCAATACTATTAGGTACTATCAGAGTGCAATAATGAGTTCTTTCAATACCTAATCCCTTGAAATTGAAGCTAGTTTTCTGCACAATTTTAATTTGTTATAACTATATACTTACTTTTAACACAATAAACCTATATTTTACTCACAAATTATATTAACTCGTATAAAAGAAAAAGAATCAAGCATTATGTTTAGATATGATATGCCATTTGCCTTATGTATGTGTATATTAAGATGCATACAGATAAAATTTATTTAATCAGTTTTAAATGGATCCTCGGCTCCCGTACGCGCCTTTAGAGTGGTACATTAACTTCCATTGAGCTGCGGTCAGTCGCCATTTGCATTTCAGTTCCATTAGGGGTACTCACGGGTAACGAAGTAAATAGGGATAGGTCAAGAGAAAAGTCTAATCCTTAACGCTTTTTACTTCAGTAGCGTCATATTAAGACTCTTTGTGTCGTGAGTGTCATGGGGACACACGAAGTTAAATACACATGCAGAACACAGAACAGTAATCTAAATTCATTATTCAGATATCTGTCTGGCCGGAAATTGAACCGGAGCCATTGTATGTCAATCCGATATTATGACAGATCCGCCGCTCGGGTCGATCGCCAACCGCGAGTCTACCGGAACTCATCCCTTTGATTTCAGATATACCCGTCGATGTTGTTGTTGTGACTTGCTATTATTATTATTGTTATTATCTTGCTAATGTCTAAAGGAGGTAGAACGAGCGTAGTTCGGTCGGGGAGGTAACACCGCCACACCTATTTTAAAGTGAAGCATTCCTTGCGTTTAGATGGAGGGTTGTGGTTGCCGGTACACTTTATATGAGACTACCATCCTAGTTCTCGGGAGTAGCAACGCATCTGTGATTAACTTCAGATAAGACCATTGTATGTTCTATATGAAGTTGCTTACAAATGTCCATGGGTGGCAGTGACCACTTGCGATCAGATGGACTGCATGATCGTTTGCTACTTCATTATTATAAAAAAAGTGAAATAAGCTTGCAAGCTCTTAACCATGCTGCTGTATTACGAAGGACCTGAGGATAAGTAACCAGTTTAGTGCGGCTCATGGATATCTATAAATTACGCTTCCAGGCCTTTTAGGTCACTACAGACGCTTTGTTATTCTTGAGGATATACAATACTACTCCGTCGGCTAACAAACAAAACAGGTGTGGTACTGACCACGAAGTCCCTAAATAAACGATATTCCATTTAGAATAAGGGCAAAATAAACATTCATTTTAGATTGGCCGAATAATGTTTACAAAATAAATTGGATCGTGATTGAGTTTTATTCTCTCTGGACGGCCATTACGAAATCGGCACATATTTTGTAGTAGGACAGCTGTGTTAGCGAAATCGATCGCAACGTGTGAAAAAGGTTTTTAAGTTTCATTGTACAGCGCTTATGCTACGTTACGACACTTTTTACACATCTAACATTGCATAAATGATATGCAAACGTGTAAAAACTGTTTATTTAATATGCTCTGTTAAGTTGTTGAATGCCAAAGTGTTTTTAATAATATGGAAGTAGCGAACGAGCATGCAGTCCGCCTGATGGTAAGTGGCAAATCATCAGCAGGTAACTGGCAAATCATCAGTCTTACTGAGGCTACCCAAAGATGAGGTGCTACTCCTCAGAATTGAGTTAGAGCGTAGCGTAGCTTGGAGTAGTAGCAGCAATATTACGAAATACATCAAACAGAGTTTTACTTATTATGTATACGAAATTAAATAAATATTATTTGTGTCTTTTTTGTTTCGAAATTATGCGTTCGAGAATGTTTTTTTTTTATCCGAAATTAATTTTAGTCCTCTTGTTTTTCATCATTACAATAATGTTATTCTAGTTATGAAAAACAACTTTAAAATGTTATTAATACCATATGATGATCGTCTCAGTGTGGTAAAATCAACGGAGGCTTAAGTGGAGCTAAAATAAAATACAAAGACTGACAAAATGAGTAAATAATATAAAAAATAATAATATAAAAAGGAACGGACGATCTGTCTATGGAGCTGCAATTTACCTAATAAAAAAAAAAAAAAAAAAAAATAAAGATATAGAATTTGGCAAAGTTATCTAAAATGCAAATAGACGTTATAATTTTCCGGGCCTCATTACTAGAACCGTTCCACGTAAAACAAAATTGCGGACTGTGAATTAACCACTCACTTTGATGCAAAAGGGAACTGTATGAAACCTGAAATCGTGTCCTAATTGCAAACGGGGAATCGAAATTACTCCCGTAACTAAATAGACTCGAATTTAAGTTGTAGTTAGTAACATACGGAACTCATGACATAAATAATCTATATATTAAATACGTGTCGCAAAAATTTGTGATTAGTTTTTAAGATACTTGCCGTTGATGGAGGAGTATGAAATTACGCACGGTTATACTTGATGTAGAGAAGGATTGCGCGATGCTAACATTTTTTTCAAATAATGCATAAATCGTACAAACAATCAACTAAAACACATTACACTCACTACCTTGTATTTGACACAAACACATACATAGTAAACAAAATATAACGTTCAATGTCATAATATGAAAACTCATAACGCCAAAAATGTCAGATGTCTTTGTCAAAATACCCGCTATTGCTTTTAAATGCAGCTTAGTTAATAAACCTTTTTTTTACCTTTAACGGGTGCGTTCAAAATAACTTGAAAATTATTACAATTTATTTAAATTAGAGAAATATTGATGCTACTTTGGACAGTATGAAGTTTAGTTTTTTAATTTAAATTACGGTCGAATTTAGACCGTTGCGACGGATGACTAGTGTTTATATAATTTAACAAACTGTCCAATCGATGCCAAGTAACCACTGTAGACCATAGATGTCAGTAATCACTTCCAAATAAGATTATAGTCTTACTCGAGGTGCGCTACAGATGCGAGCTATCCCTAAGGATTAAGTTCCAAAGCCTCTATACACATATATAGGTATTTCTTCCTCATTGTTTAGTACCGTTGTTATGAGGAGAATATATGGTGTACGGTGATTTCTCCGGAATCGAATAGCAAATGACTATAGCACTGTAAGACAGTTAATTAACAATCAAGTAATTTGAACCTTTATTATCAGATTCAAGTAGCAAACCGGCATGCAGTTCATCTAGTATCTGGTTACTGCCGCCCACGGACATTGGTAAACAACTTCACATAGGACACGGTTTCTATTAGAAGTCAAACACAAAAGCATTGCTACTTGGCTAGCTACGAGGGCTATGATGGTCGCCGCATGTAAAAGTGAGGCGGCAACCACGACCTTCCACGGAAACGCAAAATATGCTTCAAGCTTCAAGCAAGCAATAAGACTGGTAGTACCACCTCGGCCGAACTACACCGGTTCTACCACCTGGCAAATGTCTGTTTATTACCATTAGCTGTATCATTAACGTCTACTGGTTCTATTGAACCATAATGGATTGCTTAAATTTACGCATCACACATACTTCTATGGCTAAGTAAAAAATAAATGGTTGAAAATTCTATGGTGCGAAACTGTTAGTGTGCGAGTGTCGCTCACACTTGACTTGATATGACTGGGCATTAAAGAATCTTCAGGTATATAGGTTTCCTCACCATTTATCCCTTCATCGTTATAATTACTTTTGAACACGCACACAGCTTTCATTACAAGGCCGAATTTCTAACTACTATGCTATTCAGATTACAATACAATTATTATTAAATCTATTACCTACTTCGTATATGAAAACTCTCTCTCTTGTCAACCCATTATTGTCCCACTGTTGGGCACGGGTCTTCTCTCAGAATGAGAGAGTTTAGGCCATAGTCCACCGCGCTGGCCAAGTGCGAATTGGTTTCCACCACACACCTTCGAGAACTTTATTTTTTAAGAACTCACGGATGTGTACGTTTCCTCACGATGTTTTTCTTCTCCGAAAAGCAGTGATAATTAATTTCTTATACGCACATAAATCAGTGGTGCGTGCCTGGGTTTGAACTTCGGAGCTCCCGATCGAGAGGGAAAGTTTCAACCATTAGGCTATCACTGCTCTATGAGATGAGAACATGCCTTATCCTTTTTTTGACATTTATTCAACTTTTACTCGCTCTATTTCTCCTGCTAGTAAAAATAATCCTAGCAACTATTTTAAATAAATTACTGAAAAACTTGAAGCTTATGTTTATGGAAATGTATTTGAAACCATAATATATTATAATTATATGCAAAAAACATTATTCTTGAAATTATAATTCTCGTACATGTATTAATTAAATCATATGTACCTACTCCACGCGGTTTAGCGATGGTGGCAAACCACGACTTTTTCTGTACAACGTTAATGTGGCATTGTTTCTTAACAATAAATAATAAAAAGAAATTAACGAACTTGAAACATGTGAACGAGTACTAAAATGGGTTTAAGTCAGCTTGGAGAACCCATTGCTACGGATTAGCAGGCTTAAGTAGGTTTTACGGTATTATTAATGAAAAATCTAACATACACGTACACATAAATTGTATTTTGCCATAATTAGACTCGGTAAGGCCAATTTAAGCAAGGCGTCAAAGCAAGTACTTTAATGATTAAAGGATAACAATACCGACATTCGACAACGTTCTTAGAGAAAGGTAACGTATAATTATTACAGCAAAACCTTCTTCTTAATATAATTTAGTGCTTTGGACTTTCATAGACCTTGCCAACTGATGCTCAATAAATACTGCATTTGGTAGAATTATTAATGGAAGTTGAACTAGAAAATTTGTTAACAGATTTCGTACTTCCAGTGAAAATTTTCAGTAAGGTATTCACCAACTACACACTTTATAATATATATACTCGTTATGTCTGCAGGAAGCCACGGTGACACTAAGTGATGCTAAAAATTAAGAGATTTATCTGGTCAGCCTATTACTGCTTCACTGCTGGGCACGAATGTCTACTTTGAATAAGACGGGTTCAGGCTTAAGTCCACCGCGCTGGCTAACTGCATATTGATAGACAATAAGAATTAATAGTAAGCAAAGATATTAAAGAGATTAAGTAGATCGAAGTGATATGAAAACATTGAATGATTCATATCACAGTGAAAAAATTAATACTACGCAAAGTTATTTCAAATTTACAGCATCACGTAAGCACAAATAATGAAAAGTTATGGTCATGAAAATGAAAATAACTCGCTGCATATACATGAATAACAAAGCAATGTGTTGGATATTTCTATAGGAGACAAGATTTATAGTAATTTAAAAATAAACAGTATTATATCTAAACGTCCATTAAGATATTTTGAGTGAAGAGTAGGCTCCAATTTTGAAAATTTGAATATTGATGTTACGAGGTAGATCTCACACCAGTTTACTGGAGCTGAAACATTGGACTTTGTGATGTAGATTCGATTTGAATTACTCGTGCTAACTAAACAGTATGATGATACATTGCTTAAATTTCAAAATTCGTAGCACCTACAATTTAATAAATTCGAATGCTCCGACTACCTATTTTGATATTCCACTATCACTTTTGTTTGTTTATCATAGCATTTATGGAAATAACTACATAATAATCTCTGTATTATTTAGTAAATTAGGATAAACAAGTCTCAGGATTGAATGAATAAAGATAAGAATGGAAGCATAAAATGAAGCGACGCCAATTAAAATTCTTAGAAGTAATCTTCAAACGTAATGAAATGGAATAACAAATTAAATAAATTAATGTAAAACCAAAGAACCCGAGTGCTGCAAAATTAGGAAATTTAAAGGGAAAACAAAAACAACAAACAAGTAACCGATGTTTTGTTTTTTTTTTAATATTTTCAGAAAGTAACATTATTTTAAGTCACCGGATATTTTGTTTATATTATATATTATATTTAATATAGAAAATAGATATAATCTGTTTAAATTCATGCCTTTTTTGGAATTTGCGTGAGTTTAGAAACATTAAATATTAGGTTTAATATGTACGATTTTTGATTGGCTTAATTACTCAAAGACGTTTTTCTTCTCTTTATTCGATTATCAGGCTCCTTGTACAAAATTATATACCCTGTGTTACTCTGGCAATAGAGAGCAAATCGAAAAACACCTCATATGCCGAAGACCAAATCTTTTGGACTTCTGAGCGACCCAATAAAATGTTCATACATACATACGCTCGATAATCAGTACCATACCAATGACGCAGTAGCATAATAAGGTGCAGAAAAAGTTCTAAGCTGGCGAAGCGCAAGCGACACTTCTCGTGTCGTGTCGTGGTCCACAGATGACAGTGACTTTATTTCTTTAAGTGTTAGGACGATAAGTTACTTTAAATAAATAATCTATTAAGGTTATACAGTATATATCCTGATCATGAGTTCGTAAATCACAAAAATATATGCCTATTACGCTCACGGTACAGTCCTGCAGTTCCTACGAGCATTGCTGCATTGTGGTAAAGAATAGAAACTATGAGCATAAAAGATATAGAGATCTCGGATCTCATGCATAATATTATAATAAACCATAAATCTTAGAGCCGTCAAGAGGCGTCTGCTAACAATAAAATATTGCGATTATATACACAGTGCAAAACTCAACAAACATTTTGAAGTCAACTTAAATACCAAAAAAATCTTTTAGTATAATGCCGTATGTGGACTGTATATATTTGAATGATACATACGATATTAGGTTTGGCATAACGGATGGTAAATATAGAGTTTCTGTAAAATCTACGTGTATCATGTGAATTTGGAGCATGTGTATTAGTGATTAATAGCTAAATACGGTATTTAGTGAAACCATATTTTACTCACATGCGAATTAGAAATTTATCACCACATGCGTGTTGTAGAGGAAAAATGTGCAGGAACCTACACACCTAAGAATTATGTACAACATATGCGTGCTTCCCGGCTTTTGAAAGCGCGGTTAAGCGGCGGTCCCGGTTTTTATTATAGAATAACAGTCGCTAAACCTTGATGGAGGTGTTACGGTCAATAAAAATACGTAGCGGGAACGGTAAAGCGTACATCTAGCACGATCCAACATTGAAGCGACCGGATAAAGTTTGCTCACAAATTGTAAATAGAGTTGACAATGAAACGAGAAAAAGGTTGGAACTAAACACTAAGCTAATAATCCCCTAATGTTATTTTTCATGGCTATCAACGAGCTGTAACGATAATTGCTGCTAAGCTTAAACGCCTCATTCGTATATACTTATATCTGCGGTATCGTATATTTTAATTACTAGATAGTGGAACGAGCGCTGCGGCATGTAGTACATGCAAAACTTAAGTAGGTTTAGTGGCGCTTCAGAATTAGAACAAAAATAGGATAAATCGACATTAGGAACTTAAAAATTAGCGATATTCATCTTTCGTACATACCGAAGCACATACCTATAACAGTAATCTGATAATCAAAAAATAAATAACCTATTAGTGTATAAGTACACTCTCTTTCTGAGAGAAGACCCATGCCCAGCAGTGGGACAATAATGGGTTGACGAGGATATAAGTACCTACTCAAAATTATGATTTCGAAAGAACGAAAATATTTCAAGAAGGACACTTCTTTACTGGATTAAATAAAAATATCGTGCAATCCGTAGATCAGTAATAGAAAAAAGTGTGAACAGATTACGTCAATCGATTCCAACAAAAAAGCCGTGAAATGTGAATATTTCTGCGAGAACGGCTGTGAACATAGACAGGTTATTGTGTTTCACGTTTTTTGAACAGCAAAATGCAGTAAAAGGTAAAAAAAACGAAATTGTATAGCCGTAGATTTCCAGTGCCCTGAATAAATCTATGTACCGCTGAACATGTATAAATTGTTACCAGAATTTACCTACCCTGTGTAGACAAAACGGTATTTTGCTGTTAACACACAATCGATTTTGCATTATCATAATCCCATTCCTGTACTGAGCACTCCCAGTCCGATGCTGAGCACGGACTGGGAGTGCTAGGGATACGGTATTACCTGCCTGTCGTAAGCAGCGACTAAAAGGGTTTTCCGGTGTCGCAAGTGGCTAGAGCTCGAATCGTTCAGCCAGGCGATCCCGGGCAGGACGTCGGTATGTGCGGTCGCATACCGCGGTAAAGACCAAACGGAGCGGTGGGCCCTGCCGCTCACCCGGGAGAAGCCCGATCGGGTAACGTGTTCAGAGGACTGCGGTTACGTTCCTTTGGAGATTCCGGAGTCCTCTTTGTAGCGCCGACAATCCACATAGCTATGCGTCGCTCCCACGGCGTCAGGTACCTTTTGAAGATTTCTCTTTGAGAACAAAAAAAAAACGGGCCTCCAATCTACCCAGGTTGGTATGATAGTCTTCATGCGCCTTTAAAACGTTCCCTAGTTTCTTCAAAATATTTTACTTTCATCGTTAACGTCGTTATCGTAACGTTAACGATAATTTACTTCCGATACAAAATAATGTACCTACATGGGATTAGAACCCGGGACGCTTCGTCGTGAATCGACTTTCATACTCACACTGCATCAATATTTGGCTAACGAAATACAATTTCAAAACGTATAAATTTGATATGTTTGCCAGTGAACTATCCATACAAATAGGAAAATTGGCATAAGTTACATGTGTCACGAAAGTCTATTTTGTGCAAAATACATACTCGTATGTACCTACGTGAAACTGCGCGATTTTGCAAATTTAAGCTCCTTGTGACATTATTATTCATGCTTGTATGTCAGTGTGGAGATGTCTATAGCGTTGTAATTGAGGAGCGGTGTCGTCAATAATAAACTAATATGGATTATTCACTACTCTAACTGTACTGAACTAGTTTAAGTAGTAGTTATGAAACGAAGTAATGAAACACATATCATTTTAATGTCTCTTTTGGCTTGTTTCACAATGCATACAGATGTAATTAAGTTCTTGGACATTACGTACCGAGTAATGAAATTAATTTAATTTAAAGATCTACTAAGACAAAATAGAAATAAATAATTTGAAGTACCACCGCCTCACTTATTTCTAGCGTGAAGCATTTCTTGCATTTCTATGGAAGGGTGTGGTTGCCGCCACACTTTTATACATATGAGGCGACCATCATAGTCCTCGGGAGTAGCAACGCATCTGTGATTGACTTCAGATGAAACCTCTGTTCTATATGAAATTGGTTACAGATGTCCATGGGCGGCAGTGGCCACTTACCGTCAGATGGATTACATGCTCGTTTGCTATTTCAATCAAATAAAAAAAAATGAAGATAATGTTTGGTAAGATATTGTTTGGAGGTATTATTTATTTGGTAAGGTACTCAACTCTTACGGAAACATACGGAGTAACTAACATTTTTAAAAACATAAAATCAAGTTAATTTTTTTTTAAATAATTATATAGCAAAAATAAGAAATAGTAATTAGCCGAAATTTTCGAATAAAGATTATCAGATTAACAAAAATTAAGATTATTATTAGACAAAATAATACTAATCTCCTATAAGAGATTAGTATTATTTTGTAAAATTAGTAAGAAGGAATTAGTTTAGAAAGTACTTGTATAAGAATTCATAACAAACAAAACAACAGACAGGGAAAAAATTAAAATTGGCAACAACAAAATTAAGGATACAACCACCCCTTCGATATAAAAATAAGAAAAACACACACCCGGCAAACACAGTCTGCAGCCTAGTATGCAGCAGGTATGAGCAGACCACATAAAAAGAAAAAAAAAGGTACTCAACTCCGGGGGTACCACGCTTACGCTTATTACTGTCTATTAATAGCAGTTTAAGTCCTGCTGCGTTCTGGTTTAAAAGGTATGGCGTGGGGAACATACCTATCCGAGACTTTAAAAATTAGTCTTTAGAGGTAACATAGCACTTGAAGATAAATTCAAGTTAGCTGAAGTTAGATCTTATTTTGGGTTGATTAACAAATATTCAAAGGCGGCAGTGACATCAGGCACTTAGATACTCGTTTGCTACTTCCATTATATAGAAAATATCTATCTTAAGTTATCATTTATTTGAAAGTACTGCCAAGTATATCGGTCTTACATATTACTATCCCCTTTCTTCCCGTGGTTATCATAGGAGACAACTAAAGGGCAAGAACTAGAAAAAGAACGGATCACTTATAACATCTTCTACTGCAGTCACAATACGTGGTAACTCTCGTCAACCCATTATTGTCATACTGCTGGGCACGGGTCTTCTCTCAGAATGAGAGAGTTTAGACCATAGTCCACCGCGCTGGCCAAGTGCGAATAGGTAGACTTCACGCACCTCCGAGAACTTTTTTTTTAAAGAACTCTCGGGTGTGTAGGTTTCCTCACGATGTTTTCCTTCACCGAAAAGCAGTGATAATTAATTTCTAATACGCACATGAATCAGTGGTGCGTGCCTGGGTTTGAACCTCGGACCTCCCGATCGGGAGGGCAAGTTTCAACCATTAGGCTATCACTGCTCACGTGGTAACTATTGACATGAAACTAATCATTGGGGATTCCTGCCTACAACCTTTGAGGGGTGGAAGTCAAGTGTTCTTATAATAATGAATACGTACTTAATTATTTTGAGACATTCTCGGTTATCTATATTTTGAAGTCAGACCGACTATTATCTGCTAATTACTATCCTTCCGTTCTTGTTTTGGGTAATTACGTAGAGAACATTAGTAAGATGGAGGCCATTTTTCTCCGATTTTATCAAGAACTATCTAACCGGGGAAGTACACCTATTTCTAGCGTAAAGCATTTCTTGCGTTTCGATAGAAGGGTGTCGTTGCTGGCACACTTTTACATGAGGCGACCATCATAGTCCTCGGGAGTAGCAACGCATCTGTGTTTGACTTCAGATAGAACCCATGTTCTGTATGAAGTTGAGTACAGATGTCCATGAGCGGCAGTGACCACTTACCATCAGGTGGACTGCATGCTCGTTTGCTACTTCAGCCAAATAAAAAAAATAAAAAAACCACTAAACTGGAGACAATTTCTTTCGTGTAATGTAGTCGATAAATGTGACGACAAAACAAAATGGACGTTGTTTTATGTCCCAGAGAAAATTGTATCTTGATATATTTTTCGTATAACATTAAGAAAATACTCGTAATGCTACGTTAATATTCTCCAGAATAGAATAAACACTACGTGATATTGAGTTGCTTGAAGATAGATATAATTGCGAATATTGTTAGGTACATTCTCAGAGAATCTACATTCAAAGGACATTTCTTCACAGATATTCGTAGTTATGTCTTATTTTGGCTTTGAACCGTCCATGACATTACGGACGGATGTGACTGACGCACTGACCCGCGTGAAATAGTTATTGTCTACGACGGATTAGCCAACTACAGGAGTTGTGGCACCTCTTTCACTTTGTATTTTGAAATTATGAAGACATCGATCTCAAGCCCGGCAGCCCGAAACGAACCTTTGGAAGAGTTTTGATAAGTTTCGTGGCTCTCCGTGGCGGTCCGCCGTAAATGCATAATTTCGTAGATTTAATGACTATGGGAATCCGCCATTAGAGATATTGCTCCTTTGTCAAAAAATATGACATCAAATGGAATAACCACAGACCGGCCGTAACTTTTATATCCAAATATGCTTTCTCTCTCAGCTTTTCTTTCGAATAGACATTTATTACTCGTGTATGTTTTTACAGTTACGCCGCGCAAATATTTGCCTACTAACATTATTGTGTGTTTATTTATTTGTCTCGAGTCGTGTAAATAATATTTTGATCACTCACAATTGTAGTAGTGATCCTATACAATACTTTATTTTGTAGAACCTTTTTTTTTATTCTACGTTTTCTGCAGCGATTGGGTAATACTCATTTCATAAGCAATTTTCATTTTGAAAACGTTGTACCCTTCTACGTAAACAAAACTCTTGATGTATGAATTATAGTCTCACCCCGTCCTCGAAACTGTTATAAAAAATATTCCTTAAATATATTGGTAATTCTTGGTAATTATTCTACAGGAGTAGTCAAAGAGTATTTATTCAGTCTGGCTGTAAGAGTGTCAACGTGTCAACTGCAGCCTATGGACATCTATAATCGTATATCGTCTATTATCTTATCGTATATATTTAAACGGTGGTCGTTTAAATGGCTTCCCTTACCATATCCCTTAAACCAGGCATAAAGAAGAAAAAGATGTGGCCTTCGCTGTTGAACGTTAGAAAAAATGTAGTTAAAAACTTATAACAATACGCAGTACTTCCATTTTCGGGGAACAAATACAATACTCTGTACCAATACAAGCAATTAATTAAAAGTCAGATTACCTCGAAATATGTTCAAACCCTCGTTGTGAACAAACAAACTTAATTATGTTTTGTTCTGCGAAACTGATTTCGGGTTCGTGACGCACAATATTTTAGTGTCCCGACCCTCATCTATTATTTATTCTCACCAATGTAGAACATTAATAGGTGCCCTGTGCGATACTTACATGCGATTTTTTTTAGTAGCATACGAGCATGCAGTCCACCTGATGGTAAGTGGTCACTGCCGCTCATGGACCTCGGATAATAATGTTTTCCAATAAAATAATTGTCCAGCAAAAATAGATACTAAACAATTTTTAGTAGGCCAATATTCTCAAAATATAAAAAGTCCTTTCCGCGCCAGGATGTACAATTTACATCTTATGACTTTTTAACCATAAAGAAATATGAATGCAGAAACCATTACAAATTTAAATTATTTTATTAATTGCCATTTAAAGCAAACTACAAACATGCATTGTTATGACGTGATGCATTGTGAAATATGTTTTAAACCTTGTTCCAGTCATGTGAGAGTATTATCTTTTGGCTAACGAGCTCAAGCTCTCCTAACAGATCCTAATGGAGGTATTTAGCTGACGACTAACAGCGGACATAAGTTATAAGT
Source organism: Spicauda simplicius (assembly GCA_949699795.1). Classification (NCBI taxonomy): domain Eukaryota; kingdom Metazoa; phylum Arthropoda; class Insecta; order Lepidoptera; family Hesperiidae; genus Spicauda; species Spicauda simplicius. Next base: position 23,855,695 of record OX453056.1, read on the forward strand.
ATGTAATATCTTAATTGTAATTATCTTAATAAGTTTAGAAGGTGGTAGAACCAGTGTAGTTCGTGAAGCGTGAAGCATTTCTAGCGTTTCGATGGAAGGGTGTGGTTGCTGGCACACTTTTATATGAGGCGTAGTCCCATCATAGTCCTCGGGAGTAGCACGCATCTGTTATTGAATTCAGATAGAACCCATGTTCTGAATGAAGTTGATTACAGATTTCCATGAACTGATGAATGATTCTGAGTGAACTTAGTCCTTAGGAGTAGTAACATATACCTCATTTTTTAACACTTGATCTATTTGGTAAACAAACATGGCCGACTCGAACTGTCATTTAAATGTCAATGACATAGTGTCAATCAATAGGGTTGGGAAGTATCAAAATAACTTACCTTGGGAAGCTACTGCAAATTGTTGTATCGAATCGTATCAACATCGATTATACTCAACGATTTTTTTTTCGAAAATAATCAAATATTTTTAATAAAATAGTGTATTTGTTTCAAATACGCACTAGTAAATGTAATACTAACGATAAATGAGAGTAGCATAGATGTTTAAAATATCCTTTACTCGCTTATAAATTAATTGTATTTCGTCTTATTTTTTTTTCCTGACGTAAACAGTGAAATTATTGTTAGGTATACTTTTACAGACTCAATACTTTAATCTCGTATTTCTATTAATAAAAATAAATTGTTGTGGCCACTTTATACTGTTACCAGCTCAAATAATTTTTGAGAATTCATTTGAATTTTGTTATTATTTCACTTCATGATTAATCACTCAATTCATATTTTTCTTAAAATATCGTTAAAATATTTTATTATTTGTGATAATTTATCTTAATTTATTTTGTAGGCATATTTTCGTGAATTTTATTTTTTCATAAGACTATTATTTAAAATCTTGTATTAAAAATATATCTGTAATACTTCATATTAATTTATTTTTTAAGTATTTTTGAGTTATTTTAGTTTAAATTTTTTGAAGTTTACGTTTTAATATGCCAGATTAAAAAATAATTTTCTATTCGTCAATTTTCATACGTAATACTTTTGTGCTTTAACAGAGTAGTTAAATTATCGCGATATGATTCGTCATTATCGCGACATCAAGAAAGCAAACTTGCTTAAATTTTATGAGTTTATACCACGAACAAATATATCGATTAATGTCACTTAACAAAATCATGAAACCAATGTAACAAATCGATTCGTCTGTCCCATCACTAATTTGGAAATGACCGAAATGTCAAATTTGTGTTGAAATAAATTATCTGTGCAAATTAGTTTCGCCGGTTTTGCAACTTTAATTAAATTTATCTATTACAATTGTAAATTTAAAGCAGTTTTTGTTGTGAATCAAAGTGTAATACACCAAGTGAACCGATGTAATTGTTTGCAGGTCGTTTAACGCGTGTAACTGTGTGAAAATGTGATGTTTCGAAAGTTAGGTGGTTTGTTTAATACTTATCGCAACTGTCAAAAAATGGACTATAGGTATATGTGACCATTTTAGATTTTTTAGATTGTACCTATATTAGTCATTGTTTAGGTTTATTATGACAAAGTATTGTATGCGAGCTAAATACGATTATTATGTTTCTTGTTACTTAAATAAATCATAATAAGATTATTTAACACAAGTTTTCCTTTAAGGCATTAATTAACCTAAACTACATGAGTGCTACACATTCCCACCCATCTACGTACCTATGTATAAACAAATATTATACCTACCTTGTACATCCGAGGATGCGTTTAGGAAAAAATGTTTTCTGAAAAGCTTATTATGTATTCATATACTAATGAGAAAGTTATAAATTAAAAGAAAACCTTATGAAAATGATGTATCAATATTAAAATAATATTATTTATAAACGTTGTTTCCACATAACTCCACGTAATGTTATCACAAAAATTCGTCACAAATTCATCAAAAAATTGTCACAACTTTAAGACACAATAAGTATACGAAATAGTAAATTTTGAAACCAGAACAGGCAGCAACAGTAATAAAAACTAACAATATATTCCTTACTGTCACTGTCGGTTAACTTTCAAAGCGAAGAAAAGATTAATCGTAAGATTAAAAAAAAAATAGACAAAGCGGTGGACGATCTAATACATTTATAATTAGCTGCTCGTTATCCATAATTTAGAAGTCTCAAGTAAACATATTTTATTTCACTGCAAGAGTTAAAACAAACAGAACAGCGAAGTCGAGGTACTAGTTAATATTCTCTAGCAGTAAATTCCTATTTTATTCATTTCGTCACAGTTTCAACAAAATAAACGTTTGTTTACTAATTAACAAAAAATAGTATTTGTGTAAAAGAATAATAAGAAAAGAGAGATCTTTGTTGACGAAGCTTTACAGAATGTTTTTGTTCTAACCTAATAAAAACATTGTAAGCATATAGGTGCATGTCGACGAAAGAAATGCCACTACCAATAGTGAATTCTTTGTCTTTTTGTTGTTGACGGGGAGGGAACCTTCAAAAGGTACGCCGGAGCATTGAGAGAGACGCAGGGTTATGTGGGATTTACCCACTAAGTCCTCCTCGGTGGCCCTCCTCAGCGCTTGCAGGAGAACCCGGGACCTCCAATGGAACGCACTGGTGTCCCCTAGCGCGACGCCACTCATGGGCTCGTCTCGTGGGGGACGATTCTTTGTCCTACCATTTTAGCTAAATAAATACATTAATTTTGGTCGGTAAATTATGTTTTTTTTTACACAAAATAGCTATGAAGACTAAGAAACATTTCAACATTTTAAATGTTAAGACGTTTAAAGGCACCGAATGTTCAAAGTATGTGTTAGTATTTGTGTGCACGCTTTGATGATGAAGAAAAAGAGCGACTTACCTATTTGCGCTCGTATATCGCTTATGAAACTTATAAAGAAGCTTCTACCTTGCAAAGTAGCGTCGACCTTGCCGGCTTAATTATAAGTAACTGCCTGCATATATCCCGTTTGCAAGTTTAAAGTAAACACGCGAGAACACCGAGAGCAACTTCGCAAATTAACATTACTGCACGTTCTTGATATTAATGCTACTCAAAAACACACGGATTCATTTTACATTAGAAGTTTAACTATTTTACATTAAAACTACTTTTCGTTAGCTGTTTTCGCTCGCGTAACACAGAATTTTAGCCAGTATTACGATTTACGTTTAGATAAGACAATGCAGACTTAAAAAGGCTACAACTTTTTAGTATTCATTTTAAATTTTATCACGTTATCATAGGATTTTAAGAATTGCTAATACTATAATAATTGTTGATTTTTGAACATTATGTGTGCTTTTGAAATAAATGGCATGGTTAAAGTAACTATTGGTAACTCAGTGTTTATTGACACTTTCAATAAAAACATAATAATTCCACTTTTATTATACATAATTATTAAAAAAAGTATCTGACACGAGTATTTATTAATATAGTAAATTTAATCTTCATCACAAAAAGCACGATGGCAGTTTTTTACTATACTCGTTGGTGGTCGCCTCATGTGTATGTCAACAAGCATTCACACCCTTCCATCAAAATGCAAGATCTGCTTGGTAAAAATATACTGGCGGTTTACGTAATATTCCTTCACAAGTTGTTATAAACCCGCATATTAAAATGGTTTAATGCTTTGACAAGCAATGATTTACGTTTGTAAGTGCATAGAAAATTCATGTTCACAATGATGGTCGTTGGCAGCGAGCCAATTTACCGGTAAATTCTCGTTCGGCAGCGCAACAAGTCCGGGTATGGTGGGTGAGATTTTTTACGCAACACGCTAAATAGTGTAGATAACACATTTAAAGCGCATAAACGGTACCTTACCAAATTACGACCGTCGTAAAGAGTTGTGATGTTCTGACGTGGAAAGCTACAACATGCATCGTAAAAAATCACGATTACGTGAAAATTGTTTACGCAATCCTTTTTAACTCAATATCTACTTAGTATTTGCTACGTGAACCTTTATATAGTAAGTTACGATATTTTTCTCATAGTGTGTCGGCATGGGTTTTAGTCCTTTGACGATACTATCCGATTATCCAAGGAAACTAGGTAAAAGCAATGCAATAGACGTTGTTTATGTAACTAAAATTGACTGAAAAATAGTATGACTGAAATAATACCCTTGACTGAATAAATAATATAAATCTTTATATTATTTATTAAGGTCAGGGTATTATTAAAATTAAACAGCTGAAGTGGCAATGGGCAGGCCACATCGTTTATAGGACAGACAACCGATGGGGTAGAAGAGTCCTCGAATGGAGACTACGTCTGGGCAAAAGGAGTGCAAGCCGCCCCCGACCAGGTGGACTGATGACCTGAAGAAGAGGGCGGGTAACCGCTGGATTCAGATGGCTCAGGACCGGTCGAAGAGGCGCAGATTAGGGGAGGGCTACGTCCAACAGTGAACTTTCAAAGGCTAAGGATGGATGGATTGAACTTCAAAAGGCAAAGGATGGATGAATTGGTGGATGGGTATTACTGTTATTGAACCATTTTTAAAGGTTTTCAAACCTAAATGGAAGTTCTGTGTAGGTATTATTTAAGTATCCTTCCAGCTACCATTTCTATAAATTGTTTCTTTCTGTACATCTGTTGTACAATATATTAGTTAACAAATACTGTTTACACATAGTACAGTACAGTGTACACATAGTAATTCTCTTTTTATAATAATAACATCTTATTTTAAACTATCTTATTTTAATCTTATTTTAAACAATCTCAAGAGCGACGCTTATTTCGCTCTTGAGATAGTTCTCGGACTCTTCAGATTGATGTTGCATCATAAGCCGATTTGATACTGAAGTACTACAAGAACTACAAGACTGAGTATTACAAACTGAGTACTACAAGAAATCTTCTAGACTATATAGCTTATGTAATTTTCTTTGCTATGTTTGATATCATTAGATATAAAAGAGTAATCGAAAAATTATGATATTCATGCTAAACTACTTGTGAGCAAGGTTGATTATACATGTCAACGATCCATTTTAATACTTAACGGGTACTCGAAGAATAACAAAAGAATTCAAAAACCGCATATCGTGAGTACCCGTTAAGTATTAAAATGTGTCAATTCCGCGATAATATTAGTATAAAATCATATATGTCAACGATCGACAGTAGCATATTGCTACTTCTTCATTACATATTATTAAAACACGTAAATCCCTGTCTATACTGAAGGACAAAAATAACTGCTACATTCATGAAATTTATTAAAAAAGAGGTAATACTAAATAACAAGGTGCTGCGCGCTGTTAACATAATAATGGCAGATTTTTCTGTAAAGCTTATTTTTCCGTCTGCATACAAACCTAACCCATTATTCTCTACCTAACGCAGGCGTTTACAACGATACATCAAAACTGGAAGTTCTTTTAAAGGTTAGACTGTAGTTTTTTAATTGTTCATGCAAACAGTAGTAGAGTAGTGGAGAGAAAGAAGTGAGCAGTTTTGTTTTTCCGCAGTGCCCGCTCATTATGATCGTAGGCTTTAATTTTGGTTGAACGAAGTTTTTAGTAAGAATTGCAGTAGAAGTAGAACTATATTTACGAAGGAACACTTTTCAACGCTTTCACACTTGTACTCACACTTAGGCCATTTATTTTTGTTTTTTTTTTGGTCTCGAGGGGGAAACCATCAAAAGCTACCCGACACCGTGGGAGCGACACAGGGTTATGTGGGATTTTACCGATTTTACCGATTTTTTTTTCACTAAATCTTTTTTTTTACAGTGAGGCCTAGGTGCTGCTTTTGACAATTTCTTGCGTTTTTTTTTATTATGTATGGTTTTAATTTATCTATGGTTGTACCAACGAACTGGTAGGAGGCCTACTGGTACCACTGGTATACAATTTTATAAATGTCCATGGACGACAATGACCGCTTACCCCCATGTGTAAGTGGTCACCGCCGCCTATAGACATCTGTAAGCAACTTCACATAGAACATAGGTTCTATCTGAAGTCAATCATAGATGCGTTGCTACTCCCGAGGACTAGGATGGTCGCCTCATATAAAAGTGTGCCGGCAACCACACCATTCTATCGAAACGCAAAGAATGCTTCACGTTAGAAATAAGTGTGGTTAATTGCTTTTTTATGTTCATAATAGCAAACAAGGACTTGATGGAATGTGGTCACTGCACATGGACTTCTTTAAGCAACGTCACATACAAAAGAGGTTCTATCTAAAGTCAACTTTACATGCTACGGTAATTTCGAGGACTAGGCTGGTCGTCTCACATAAAAGTAAGCGGTCAATCACATTCTCCCGCTGAAACGTTAAAAACTGCCTCGCGCTAAAAAAGAGTATGTAGTATATACCCGGACGAACAAAACCCGTCCTACTACCTTTTTTTTGTCTGATTGAAGTAGCAAACAAGCAGTGCAGTCCACCTGATGGTAAGTGGTCACTGCCACCCATGGACATCTATAATCAACTTCATACAGAACATGGGTTCCATCTGAAGTCAACCACAGATGCGTTGCTACTCCCGAGGACTAAGATGGTCGCCTCATGTGATAGTGTGCCGGCAACCACACCCATTCCATCGGAACACAAGAACTGCTTCACGCAAGAAATAAACTGCCTTGTCAAGCTTACCCCATTCAGTGATTTATTGCAGCTACTTGAAAATTAAGGAAAGGAGAAATTGAAACTAAGGAAAACATCGTGAGGAAACCTACACACCCGAGAGTTCTTAAAAAAAAAAAGTTCTCGGAGAAGTCCACCAATTCGCACTTGGCCAGCGTGGTGGATTATGGCCTAAACTCTCTCATTCTGAGAGAAGACCCGTGCCCAGCAGTGGGACAATAATGGGTTGACGACGACTTGAAAATTAATTCGAATGTTGTTATGGCTGCATATAATACTTCCTCGTTTTTGAACATGTTTTGCTATTCGTAGTAACGAATCGCCATCTAAGCCTCGAAAAATTCATCCTTTGTTATATTATATTATCATAACTACTTACTCGTATTTTTGGCGTGAATAACGACGCACAAGGGAGATGGAATGGCAACGGATATAGGAGATCTGAGGCGTGTTATCATTGTTCAGACAACCGTACCGCTTAAACTCGTGCCGGACATTACTAAAATAACATCAGTATGTTTTATTACTCATTTATATCTCACAGTAACAACAAGAGGAACCGAACTCACGTTTTCGGAAAATGGAGTTAAATACTACTATTCATTGTCTGTCTGGAAGAGCGGGGTACCAAGTAACACAGGTCTATTACCTAGTACAGGGTCCTTGCCACTGGTATTAAGAACTGTTTTTTAAATGAATAAAGGATTTTTTATTTTTTTAATTTCATTTAAATACTAAAAACTACTCGCTATAGACTAACGTCTTGAGCATTAAAATATACCGTTTTCGTTCTTAAAGTTTAAGCCAACGAATAAAGTTTACGCCTGTATAAAACCATGCGTTTTAAGGAACTCTCAAAATGGGAACACAAAGATTAACCACTGCTTTGTTCAGATCTGAAGTATCCACTTATCCTGACGGTCCTCAGGGACTCCAATGCATCTGTAGCCATGTATGTACAATTGACCTCACCTGGGGTTGAAAACAAAAATACATTGGTGGCAGTAACCACTTACCGTCAGGTGGGTTGCATGCTGGTTTTTTATTTTAAAATAACTAAATATTGTGAGAAAACAAAGTGGCTCGTAATATTACGAGAACTCGTCTCGGCTTTATACAACGTGGATGAAATCAAAAATAGAAATCCTCTTTGCCTGCGCTACTAATAAATTTCTGTGAAAAATATTACATCCAACAAATTGCTTTAAGAAGCTCAAAACGCTTTGAATATTGTATAAAATATCTAGATGAGCAATGAAAATAAGGTTTTGAAGTAGCTAAGCTTATGACTTATAGTACGGTGCCTGTCCAATGAAAAGGCATACATTTTTAATATAACTTTGCTTCACTGCGACTGCAACTCAGCTCTCACGACAAACGACTTAGAGACTTCTTTTCATATTGTTCTGATCTTAAATATAGCTCTATTCTATGCCTCTTGTGAAAACGTGTATCAGTCGCATTTTGCAAAATTGATTTTCTTTGACATTTTTTCTTGCTTATAGGTGTTCATGGAGAACAGTTAGCATTTACCACCCGGTGAAATGCAAATTCCTTTGCCACTTCAATCTCAAAAAAAAAACACTTTATCAGAAGGGTTTTTTTTCATAATAATTTTTAGTTTTAGGAGAAGTTAATTCGACAAAAATCAGACATATTCGTTTTACTAGGGGCACAAATTTCTGCCAAACATCGAATAAAAAGAACATAATTTATTATTTGGTCTTCAAAAGACGAATGAGTGTTATTGCCCATATACAATCTGAACCGATGCAAAATCGCAAAGGATTAAAATTAAGAATAGGCAAATAAAACTGAATTAAAATACGTTGGAGGTTTAAAGTTTTACTCTCAGGCACTAACTGATTTCTCGACGTTATAAGTGTAAAGCAACTTATAATAACTGCGACATCGAAAATATCAAACATCGAAAATAAACGTGTCAAATAGTTTTTGATTAGCTTTCTTGAAGGTGAAGTGTACCCATTCTTACATCCTTACATTCCACCTGCGAGGTGGAATACGTTATAAATTTCTTAATGAAAAATAAGACCTGTGTTCATGGACTTTTAAGATAATTATTCCATTTGTATTATAATGTTGTTATACCAGTATAATAGGAATGACCCTTTCTACACTCATTGAAAATTCGAGTGGGTTTTTGTGTTACACACAGAATACACAACAAACAGAATACACAAACACCTTTTTTGATATCGAGCAGGTAACCTTCAAAACTCACCTATGGTCATGAAAGCAACGTCGACTTATATGGGGTTATTAAGGCACTAAAAAGGTTGCTCCATCAGGTTTCACCCAGGTGAATGGAAGGGCTCATTTACCATTTACCTTTACGAAGGTATGCTGCCACGCATAACGCCACCCTTCGCAGGATCGGTATCTGCTGGGCTGGACGGTCCAAGCTCTTGTCGCGCGCAACTCCAGAAATCATTTTTAGTCACCTGTTCCGGCAGGCAGGAGATACCGTTGTTCTATTCTGCCAGCGAAACAACAGAAACATAGGTACATCAATTCCTAGACCCAGAACAAATATTAAAATTAATCATTCAGATATCGTTATTTTACATAATATATGTATATTGTTACGTTCCATGAAGTTTACTGATTGTATTTTCAATAAATTCCAAAGATTGTTGTTGGTTCAGCGAAATGGTTTACAAGCGTTGGTCTGTTTTCGCTGAAACGATAATATTATAAGCGTTGCATACCTGTTGACTCGCGGATTTTTTGATAAATAAAACAATCTGGTCATATTTAAATATATTAGTGACCTAATTCGGAGATGAGACTTTTCCCAGCTGAAGAACTTAAATGGGTTGATAATGACAGTTCATTATTGGGGTATAACCCATTATTGTCCCACTGCTGGGCACGTGTCTTCTCACGGAATGAGAGAGTTATAGGCCATACCCCACCACGCTGGCCAAGTGTGAATTGGTGGAACTCACACACCTCCGAGAACTTTTTTTTAAAGAACTCTAGGGTGTGTAGGTTTCCTGACGATGTTGTCCTTCACGGAAAAGCAGTGTTAATTAATTTCGCTGCATTAGTAATTAAACGTATATATCTGACAAAAATATTTACCATTTTTTTTTAGTGGAATGTCGAAGGTGGAAGGTCGAAGAATGTCGAAAGCGTAGCATTTTATATTTTCTTATAATTTTACCCGGTTTTTAATGTTAAACACTTCTCTCCAATTATTATCTGACAAGTGACAAGAAGGCGTGACTCAACTGCAAAAGCAAGTTAATATAAAGTAACTTCCTCCATTGCTAAGGATTACAAAACAAGAGATAAGCCTACGGTTCCCCATGCTTTAAAGTTAATGAGTTTTTGTGTCGGAAAAGACAGTGGTTTCACGGTATTTCTTCTTGTTTTCGTTTTATGAGATGGGTAAGAGACAATATGTTAAGCGTAGACCTTAAACGACTATCTTCTACGTATCTTTAGAACAAGAAGAACAAAAGAACAAGAAAGAAAGCTGAGAACAAGGAGATTTTTTTACCACATTAACCCCATTGGTTAGTGTGGTAAAAATCCAACATAACACAGTGTCGCTCTCACGGCAACGGGAACCTCTTAAATATGTCTTTAATCAAGGACAAAAAAATGACGCGAATTATATCGAGACATAAAACAATAGTAATTTTTAGAAACACAATTTTCTTTTGCACGTTTGTAATCGCGAAGACTTTGTGGTAGTGCTCTAATCTCAACGCGTCAAGGTCAATAATTTTTCTTGACTTGAATAGCTTATATTTCGTATTCTTCCTGGAAATTTCCTTATTTAGATGCTCCTATTATGGGAGTGGGAGTGTGAAACATATAAAATGGATTGCTGTGTAGCAACAGGACCCTAACACTTCTCACTTAAAAATACATGACATATCACGTTATTCATTATTTTCGCGTAGCATAGTAAGCTCATGGGTATGACAGCGGATTTACTTGAAATGAAGCGAATGGTGTCCCAAACAAAATGACACGCCTCAATATTTCGTTTACGGTCGGAATATGCTGAAAATGTTTAATGAAACCTGTCAAACGAATATGTGAATATCGAGAAAGCTGATTTGTTATTGACATTTATTCGATATTGCGCGCACTTTGCAGAGAGGTTTAAATGTTTGCATTCGTATTTATTGGCAGCTTATTAAGTTTGGCGCTATCTATGTTTGCGGCTTGCGTAATTGGATGACGACTATTATTACTGTTTTGTCTGAATTAGACAAAGGTGCGTAACGTGTTTAACTAAATCCTAAATGAGATTTGGGATTTAACGCAAATTATCAACCGTCAAATCATTGTACTGATTGCAAAGTTGATTTAAGGCTCTCCTGTTATCATAATAATATTATAAAGGCGAAAGTTTGTGAGTGTGTATGTTTGTTACTTCTTCACATCTAAACGGCTGGAGCTATTTTCATCAAATTTGGTAGGAAGTTAGCTGACATTTTGGATTAACATATAGGCTATTTTTTATATGGGAAACTATCTTTTTCTCACGGGACAATCGATACATCCATTTTATTAACGCGGGCGAAGCTGCGAGCTTCATCTCGCATTACATAAACAAAGAAGATTGTCCATACTGTAGTATTAATTAAATATTAAAGGGATAACGGATTTAGATAATAAAATGGCCTACGTCACTTTGACATGGTATTAAGTCATCATCATTAACAGGAACTCCTCGGCCGTTATTACACGAAGACTAACAAACTATATTGTTAATGTGTTAGAATGCGTCGATTTTCTTAGGATCTTATATTTTAAATTAATCACTACATATTATAAAAGACGCTTCCCGCTGTCTGTTCCTATGTACGCTTAGATCTTTTAAACTACGCTACGGATTTTAATGCACTTTTTAATAGATAGAGTGATTCAAGAGGAAGGTTTTTATGTATAATACATGTAAAATATAGTGGAGAAACACTGATAATTATAGATTTTGGACTTTTAGGCGAAACGAAGTTCACCAGGTCAGTTAGTTACATATATATGATTAATTTTCAGATATAAGTACACCAATTAATAATAATACGTAATATAACAGTGGCGACATACTTTAATGTGGTGTGGCAAGAAGAGAATTGGGGGAGATGAAGTGAGAGGAGATGTGGTGACTGACATTCGGCGGATCTATCATTATTGTTTGGCATTAGAAATATAATATTGGTTAAAAGTGTTATTCAATAGTCACTTAACATCAACACTTAACCGATAATTATGTTTAGTATTCTATTTAATTGTAACACCTACATCCTTACATAGCGTCATATAAGTGAATCTTAGTAAAATATATGGCGCGCTTGATAAAATAACCCACTAGCGCTATGCTTTCAAAACAGGGTATTTGATTTCATTTTTTTTGGAACGATATTTTTATACAGCTAGGGGCTAAGTGATCAGCTTAGTAAACGTCCGTTGTTTAACCTAAGTCACATTATAATCACGTGATTATAACTCACGCGTGGCGGAGCGGTTACCATACGGATATAACGCGCAATGGGTCTCAGGTTCGATTCCCGGCCAGACAGGAATCTGAATGATGAGTTTAGTTTCATGTTCTGGGTCTGGGTGTTTGTGTATTCGTCTTGTGTGTATCCATGTTACCCACGACACAGGATAAAATCCCAGTGTGGGGCTATGAGTGTAGAAAGCGTGTTTTTATCCCCTGATTGTGCTTGAGTCCTTTCCCATAATAGAAAGAAACTTAGTGTACATTTCAACATACTATTTCAATAGAGACTGGGAGTATACATAATATATAACATAACTGTACTGAAATTAAACTCAATAACTTCTAATCATACTACTATGAATTTCAAAGTTCATATTGACTTATCATAAGTTATGTACATAAAGTACACTATGGTTGCGAGAAATTCGCAAGTCTGCCACAATTTGTAAGAGGTCGTGAAAGCCACCGGTGCGGGGAACCTACTTGTTACCAAGGACGCATCTCAAAGTAATGATCCCTTCAGGTGTACGTGTTAAAATATACTTGGTTTCAACTGAAACGTACCGTCAATGTAATTAATGCAAACAGTTTTAAGTTTCTAAAACCGAGATGCAGGCTCTTTTATCCGGGCACCGAGTTAAACGCAGTTATGCCATACAAAGTCCGTAACAGAAATTCCAAGCAAGTTTTGCCAGTTAGAGGCGCTTACCCTCTGCAATATAAATATTCGAGTATAAAACGTAATGAAATACGCTTACGGTAAAATTTTAACTAGTTTTTACGTTTTCATTTGGTGAATACTGGTTATTAGGACAGAGCTTTGATTTAGTTTTTATTTTTACAAGTTGTTTAATAGCCTGTAAATGGAGTTTAGAATGAATTTCGTATTTCCAACTGGGTCACTTCTCGGTAGCGCGAAGCTTATCATCATTAAAATTTTGTGCGGCTTACCTTCCCCGCCTACGAGGCGTAGCGCGCTACGGCTACACATTTTCGTAGCGTTACGAACGCTACGTATACTGCAAGTCATTACTTTCTCTATAATACTCGTATTTCAAGATAGACTACATTATTATGGGCTTTGTAAAATGAGGACGTGATAAAACAGGACTACTTAAAATAAAAAGCAGAAAGATTCTAGTTATAATACTATATGAGCTTTTGTAAGAAGAGCAGGTAAGTAGAATTGGATTACGTATAGGTACGAACAATCACAAAAGTCAAAATTTATTATTTTACTACTCGCTAAATAAGTTCTGGAAGACTTTTCTACTATTAATTACACGCTCAACTAAAATATTCGACCGTCATATTTTCTACTCGAGTGAACGTGAATTTCCTCCCAATAATAATAATAATAATAATAATATTTATTTATTTGTAAAAAAAAAATGCTAAATATTAATTGTTTTACAGTTAACATCCAATATTACACATTTTTTTTGTCATCGCTGACATACAAATTTATATAAGTAGCATATAAATTAATACTTATAATATAATTTAACATATTAAATCCAAATGTTACAACAATTACGAAATTAAATTATAAGATGTCAAAATTATTAATATATTTATGTCAAGTGTTACATGAAAATACAGTATTATTACAATTCAACGGTATACAAGAAATAAAATGCTAGAGTTTCGATTGCAAATTTTAGAGAGATCATGAAGGAGAGTTCATGGTCTCGGGAGCTTTGTCTTATTCAAGGTGGCAATACCTCCCGATGATACTGATATTACGTTACAATTATATGAGGCTTGTAATATTATATTGGGATTACATTTGAGGTTACCTAATACCGATGGTGGGCGAATGGTATAAATTACCAAATTTATTGAGCCGCAGTCAATCCATTATTTGGTTTTTGTTAGTTGAAGTATCTTATTATAAATATGAATTTAGTAAACGTCTAAATATTTGGCAATCAGATGAAATTATCACGGTTGAATTTTTAACCGTTTGGTATCGCTCGTTCGTTTTTACCGCGTGCAAAATGTGGAATAAATTATGGATAAGTGCTTCCTTCCGAGCTCGCCCTGGGCTTACGACATTGCGTTAAAAATAAACGCTTAAAAAGCTCTAATACAAAATGTATAAAATATTTCCTACTATTATATTATTGCAAATATAGGTGACTGTGGATAGCTAATATTATATAGGCTATAATATGTATCGATTTAATTTAAATGTGTATTTAAACGAAAATTGATTTTATTATTATAATTTTCTATTCTAGTAGTAGTAAACGTTTGCACTAGTAGTAAACGTTTGTAGTCCACTGTATGCCAACTACTTTAACTGCTAACAGTGACTACTTAATTACGAATATATACGGCTTCCAACAAATCAAAGTTTGCCAGTTTTGCCAGGTGGTAGAATCTGCGTAGTTCGACCGGGGGGGGGGGTACCCCAGCCACACTTATTTCTAACGTGAAGCAAATCTTTTGGTTCATTGCTAGGGTGTAGTTACCGTTTCACTTTTATATGAAGCGACCATCTTAGTGTTCGGGAGTGGCAACGCACCTGTGATTGACGCAACCACTTACCATCAGGTGAACTGCATGCTCGTTTGCTACTTCAATCTTATAAAAAAAGTCATGTCCTAGTATCTCATGAGTTGCTTTCCTGAGATTTAAATCGGAAAGGGTTGGTATGTGATAAATCTGAACAATGATGGCCTTTCAATTACGTTTAAAAATTACTTCTACAGTTAGCCTTTAATATTTCACAATGAGCGAATTTTATATTAACCTCCACACTGCCTCCACAAAAGTTAAAATATTAAAAAGTACAAGATGAACACCTATGCAAGCTATTGTTCGTGTTTTGTTAAGGTAAAATGGCCGGTGGTACGGGTATGTGTATTTTGTAAACGAAATAGAACTGGGTCAGGTAGCTCGGAAGTGCAAAACATATTGTCATAACGTTTATTGTTGCAAATAAAATGTACATATTTAATATTATTTTAAGATATCTATGCTTACCCCTTTTCATTGTCCAAATGTCGGCGTAAAACAAGCGCATATTATTTGATTACCTATTGTATTGAACTGGGTTTTGCTAGATCAACTAAGCCTTTCAATTAGAGAGGAACTTGGCACCTAAGGTATGGATGTCTGTCACATCCACCACATCAAGTAATTAGAGATAGCCATGTTTTTAGGAATGCGATCTAAGGGTTGGAGCTAATAATCGCGACCGACGTAGCTATAAAAATATTTATTTCCAACTTTTCCTTCCTTGCTTCACTTTGGACCATGGCTTAAATATCTCGCACAACTTAGGTTTCTCGCATACATCTGGTTGAAAAACACATTGAATTATAGCTTATTATTATTACAGGTCTGTTATAATAAACAATTGCACACAGTGTACTCAAACTATGAATATGATAGACACTATAAAAAATAAACGCTAGAAATGTAAATCTTATAAAATTGAAAATTACTGAAGTGGTAGAAAATATATTTAAATTAAATATATGAAGAAAATATGGTTGTATAGGAGAAATACCAACTTTACAGTAGTATATGTGTGTAGGACGTGTAAAGTATGAAATTGTATGAATATCATCGTTATTGACGCAATTGAATGGAGAGCTCGTTTTGTCAATAGGAAGCCTGACAGTTTGGAGAGCTGATGACAATTTCCCAGCGGACACCATTACTGACTCGGTCGACTATTTACTTGGCATGACCTGTGGATACGCTAGCGAGTCCGAGTTATGAGACATTTGTACAAACCAAAACTACTCATGTAATTAATGACATAAACGGTAATAATTTAATGAGCTTCGATCCTGCTGGGATGAAAGTGCCCTACTTAACAGCGCTGGCTCATTAATTATTAGTTTCTGACGTGGTCGGGATTTACACCCTAGATTATACGAAGATAAGGCCACGTTTGTCCATTTATTATTCAAAAGCTCGAATAAAGATGTCAGTACGTAAAAAATATGGAAAATATTATAATAGATTTATGGCTTATTAAATTATATCGTAATTTATACACATAATTAGCGGCCAGCATATAATAATGAAAGCTACTGAAAAATGATTAATACTGCGTGTATATGTGTGTGTAACCTGAATTTTTACAATTTGATACTAGAGTTTACTATTGACTAGCTGTAATATTGATAAATATTTTAAAATTAAGCCCTTCCGTTTGATACCCATATTACGTGGGTTGCACAAAAGTATGTAATCTTCGACATTCTTGATGGCCGCCATCTTGGATTTGATTTTTTTTCTATTGTATTGTATTCCACAATGTAAGCATTTTCATTTGATACTTATTCAGGGTTAGTCCAGGAAAAGAAAGTAGTCCGCCATCTTTGATCATCCGCCATATTGGAATTACATTGACGTTATATAGCTAAACGTGCATTATCATGCTAACTACGCATGTATACTAAATTTCAGCTCAATCGGTTAAAGATAACTGCTCAAAATTCAGTTGCAAGAATCCACCCTGGCAAACATACATACGTTGCAAGTTAATGGAAAGCTTGTAATAATAACAAAAGCG
This sequence comes from Spicauda simplicius, assembly GCA_949699795.1. Lineage (NCBI taxonomy): Eukaryota > Metazoa > Arthropoda > Insecta > Lepidoptera > Hesperiidae > Spicauda > Spicauda simplicius. Next base: position 23,872,349 of record OX453056.1, read on the forward strand.
CTCACTTCCGGCACATCCGTTTCACGGAATAAAAACTTTTACAATATAAAGTTGTAGTAAATGAAACAATTATTTAACAAAAAAAATAAGAAACAATTCTTTATTTATGTGTTTTTCCACGCACGGTACTAAATACACTAAACCTATTGTACGATAAACTTTTCTTTTAAACTGTTAATTCAAGAAAGGACTTCAGAAAGAAGTTGACCAACATGGTTATATTATGATCAGCTTTTGATTGCGAGCGAAGCAAATAAAACCTAATGCAATATAAAATAATACAGTTAATCAGCAGATTTAGTTTATTTACTAAAGTCTTTCCAAAAACAATAAAACAACGTGGCTAACATTACATAAGTACGTTTTGGTTTCAGGTATTCGTGGAGATGGAGGTGTTGTACAAAGAACCTCACCCCGCTCAATCTCTAATCTCGGTATCCGATGGTGACGGCTCGATGATCCCTCGCAGAGGCAAGCCAGGTCAATCAGAGGTGCCAGCGATTCATAGTCATCGGGTTCGTCGAGGCTCCATTCCAGAAAATGTAGAAATTAGTCCATCTCCAAAAGTACCCCGTCCTGGAACCAAGAAATGGCCAGGAATCGCTCAGCGGTCGAAAACCATCGATGGACAAAGAACTCCTAATATCGTGCAGCCACCTCAAAGTTCTGTCACACCAGAAGCCGGTACTTTATCAGGGACAACCATTGAAATACCGCCATCTGAAGTTTCCGGTTCTGGTCAGGGCCCGCCGACAGCTCATGCCCAAACTGTCGCTCAGCAAGTAGCGTCAGCACAGGGTTCCGTGGCAGCTCGCGGTTCACCGCCCGCTCAATTTGCAGTATCTGGCCAAATCTCTGGACCCACTTACGGCTCAGCGGGCCCAGATCAGGGTCCTATGAGTCCTCTCAGTCCCGGCACAGCTTCCGGATTAGTAAAACCTTATAGACCAGCCGCCCATAGTGCTCCGGTTGTTCGTTTCGCGGGGAAATCTCAAGCACCTGGGTCAGCCGGACGTTTGATGGCTTCAAGAACCTTAGTGCAGACTCATGGCCCTCCAAATGTTCATTTCTCAGGGGCAACTCAGACCACTGCCGTTGTTCATGGACCGGCACCCTCACAGGGCTCACAGGCTGTTCATTTTTCCGGAGTAGCTCAAGGCTCAGCAGCCACGCATACGTCTCCATCTGTCCATTTTTCTGGGGTCTCTCAGGGGCCACGAACGGCACATGGCTTAGAAGGAGCTCAATGCCTAGCTTTGATGCAAGCCTCCGGTCACGAATCATCCCAGAGTTCATTTCAAGGGTCAATCAGCTCCGCTCAATCCGATGCAGATGAAGACGAGGCTTTAAGAGATTTGCAGCGGAACATAGAAAGCATGGAACAATCGCTTTTAAATAAAGAAACTGTTATTGATATGGAATCTGGTGATGAGTCCCGTGGGCAGAAATTAAAAACTGCTGGCAAACGTTTCCTTAAGTAAGTCTCATTTTTATTTACTATATATCCTTCTTAATTATTTTGAATTTGTTTTAATTTAGTTGAAGTCCTTGATATTAAAAACTTTATGGAACTTAAAGTTAAGAAGCAATATTCATGCTTCAACACGTATGTAAAAAAATAATAAGTCATGATTCGGTTATCTTTATTGAAATTATGATTGTGCATATATTTCTAAGTCTATTAGACGTAAAATGTACCAATTTTCTCCATGCTTAAACAGTCTTCATTTCAATATTTATAAATACGTAATAATATATAAGCCTATTGTTTATAGACGTGGGCTGTCTATGGGCGCCATGAAGTCGGTCCCGACTGAAGAGCGTGAACCTAAGCGGAGCGCAGCGTTTAAAATGAAGAACTTGATCCGTTTCGGGCGTAGCCGTTCGCGTGACGCCCGCGTCTACGACGAGGAACAAGGCCTCATTCCTGTCGCCGGAACCTCATCCGACCCGGACCCGCTTCCTTGCCAAGTATCCATGTCCTCCGATGAAATGCTTGTCGACACACGCATTGTTGATGAAACGCCCAAAACTAAACGAATGTAAGTAACACAGTACCCACGTTAGAAATAGACGAATTGAGATGTAACTTTCTATCTATTTTCATATGTATTAAAAAAGTACAGGCATATAACACAGTAGAATTTGTATTTAATTAATTATCATTAGTATTTATTTACAAAGGATAATTTATACTTTTGGGCGGCTATTAAAATGTATTACTTTTTTCTGTATAAAATATAGCTGTTGAAGATAGAATCGATTACTTTTGTTGAATAACCAGTACCTCTTTATTAATTATCTGTGTCATGCTACATAACTATAACTTGTCTCATAGTAAATACATTACAATACATCCATGCATTTTATCTGACAGTCGTGCTGCTGTGGACGGTGCGGGTCCAATAGCTCTCAAAGCTGCTGACTTCCAAGTTTGTGTGACTGTAATCGAGGCTAGGCAGCTGGCTGGCCTCAACATGGACCCCGTGGTCTGCGTGCAAGTCGGCGATATTCGCAAGTACACCAGTGTTAAAGAAAGCACTAACTGCCCTTACTACAACGAGGTCAGTACCAGTGGTAAAAGCCTAGTATAATTTGTTATATTCTCAAGGTCATCTTTGTACCCTCTTTTATATGAATACGATTGAATAGAAGTTAACAAAGTTAGATGCTTCGTTATTACTTAACATCTTTTTCAAGGAGAGATTGAGTGACGTTTCTACTAAAGTTAATAATTAATGATGTTATTGTTTTACAGCTATCCTATATCGGTGTCGATATGTGTAATTTTATTTTTGCGTAGGGAATGGATAACTTAACATCACGATGGAGAAGGATAGGTTATGGCGGGCTTCTACAACCTAGGGCCTCGCGGAGAATGGCGAGAGCTCAATTCGAAGAACCTCTGGTAGGCGCTACATACTGACGCGAATTCCATGATATTGAACCCGTCTTGAAGCAAGAGCTTCTAACGCTAATGGCGCACGGGATCATCGCATGCGCTACCTTGATGTTATTTTACACTGGAAGCAAAAATTCCAATGCTTACTTCCGAAATCTAAGACCTTATCGGAGGAGAACTTAGTTCTCCTCCGAGGCTCATCTCACGTTGGATCTTCAGTCTAAGCCTATCTTCTTCCTGATTTTTTCCGATTCCGGATCGGGAGGTCGATGTTGTTCTCCTATTGCGTACATTCAGCGACACCGGTCCCTCAAAAGTTATATGATCGGATCTCGGCCTCCCGATCTAAGAAAATTTCCCTCTGTAAAACATGCGATGTTAGGACAAATAGGTTCCGGCGTGCATGATGGCGTCGGTGCTCAAACTTACTTCAATCACATCGTTGTATTGCTTGCTTTAAGTGTGTATCTTAAGATGTGTATTGTAGATATAGATGATAAATAAATTGTCTCAACATCTGCTTAACTTCATGCCCATACGTATCATTTGACGTATGCCTGCGTGTTGTTGTTGGTGTTGTGAAACTGCAAAGAATCCACGTATTTTATATGTTTTACTCACATGACCATTTTGCGCATTATCATTTAAATGTTGTATAATATAAATGTAAGTTATGATGTTGCCTGGGATTATGAATGTTGCATTAACGTTTTAACTGCTAATTAAGTGCAAAATAATTTACCATGTGATTGAAAAATGTATTTTACATTATGATTAAAATTAATATTCCTGTCGTAACACATAATAGCATTATAAATGGTACTACAATTATAAATGAGAATAAAATTATAAGGATATGTAGTGTAGCTGAAAACGATACAAACTATATTAAGGAAACAGAAATATAATAACATTATCAAGCAAGATAATCCGTTTGGGAACAAACCAATAAATTGAATCACGTATTGCCGGAATAGATAGTATACGAGGATATTATGTAGCCGTCTCCTGCAGGCTGCCGTTATATTTACCTCAATATCGTGTCTACAACAGATTATTACCAACTCTACCTCAAGAATGTTATTGGTGAGATACCAACAGAATCTCTCTTATTTCTTGACAATAAATTACTTTAGGCTCGACCCTTAGCCCCTGATCAGGGTTGGACGAGATTGTTTTTCGGAGTCGTTTAGTCGACGCTTTCACTTCGTGTATTGTATTTCGGTGTTATATTGAGTATGTATTAACCTCACGCCTCCGACTACAAGATATCCACGTCTGATGATCGCAGCACTCATTATTAAATAGTTTACTTTTAGTTTAAGATTTATTCTCGGATTTTAGAAAGAGGTTTATACTCGATATACCTCAGATATGAGTATATACTTTTTATTAAATTAAAGCTACATGCGCCCAACGCTACCGAAATATTTTGATTAACGACAAACTATTTCTTACTCCACCAATCTAATCTGAAGCCACTAAAAAAATATGCTTAAAAATGTTCACATTTTTTGAGCGCTCACCTATCGGACTGTCACCCTTGGCGCATACGTTCGGTTTCATGAAAGGTTTTCTGAACCAGCAATTAGGATTTGAAATTCTAAGTGACATTTGACTTTTAAACTTCTAACCCGAATATACGGCTGAGTTTTGAGTCGCAGGTCAGTTATTTTCCTTTCGGAAAATAAATGAATATAGGTTAAGCTATTTCAAAAGTTACGTATAGGTGACGAGACTTCAGGTTTTCAATTTTTCGAAATTGATTCTCGCCTCTCTCGTTCTACCCACGACAACACTCCGATACTTTACAAATATCGTCAACCGATATTAATAGAATACTTATCGTATTATCGAAATATAATACCTATCATACGACTAGAAAAAAATAAATTGCCTCTAACAAATGAAATATTATTCCAGTTTCGTAATTCACATTTTCACATGTTTACTGTTTATCAGTTCAATACACAAACGGATAAACTTACCAAATTCGCAACACAATTTTTCTGAGGTGGGCCTATATATAGCTTTGAGTGCTCTGAAAACTTATTCAATAGACATGTTTATTGTCTCGCGTTATGAAACGTATTGAATATGAAACTTTATGACTTCCCGGTTCAGTCCTTGTGCTGTCCCTACCCTCTGTAATATACCAGATATGTACGTAACGTAGAGGTCGATCGAAAAAGGAAATTATTCCTATTGTGACCACCACTATTGTTTCTGCCTACAACAGCCAAGTGACGCCGATCCGTTGTCTTACTCTCCATATCTTGCCTCAATATGCCTTGTTTCTATGTGTAATGAATGAAATATGTAAGTATAAATAAAATTAAATAGAAGTTACAATCACAAAATATGGAAAAATTCGTCCGTGTATGTATACCTATACTAAACGTAAACTATACGTATTTCGTAGTCTTAAAAACAGTAGTATTAAATTTAATCATAATGGGAATGAATGAAAAATAAAATAGAAGTAATTTTCAGCAAAAACCAGCATAGTTTAAGAACATCTCATGAATGTCGATGGATTTTTCTTTCATTAGGACATTCGCCTAAGAAGTTGTCGATGTTATATAGGTGATATCTAGTAGTCGCACAAATAGAGTTACTGACCACCATCCATTAACCACGTTCCATGTATTGAACTTACACCTGTACTTGGATGTTGAATGTATTGAAAGTATATGTTTCATGAATCATATGTGAGCATCTCATTACTGCTTTTCGTGTCCTGATTATTAACTGATTGTGCCCTTCGAACTCCGCATGGAGAATCATGAAGATATTGTTTAAATTTTGCATATTGCATGAAACTAAAGTTATGTTTCCATTGTTCGCAGTACTTCGTGTTCGACTTCCACATTCCTCCGATAATGCTGTTTGACAAGATTATCACCCTGTCGGTAAGTGGCGTGGTGTGCAACTAAATAGTCTAGGCGAAGTGGCTGCGCCGCGAAATGGCTTGGCGCCTTCAACTTGATAAGTTAAAGTGATAAATTTAGTCTATTATCACATAAAATCGTATTATCATCAGTGTATAAAACAGCTCCCGTGAGAGAGTATGTGCCTAATAAAACGTTAATGGGATCCTCTTTTCACGGACGGAACGATAACCTGTACGGCTTAAGACACAAACGGCAGCGATATTATGAGTTAAACGATATATATTTCTTATTTTACAAATCGAAAATAGTAGGTAGTAAGGTAGTTTTTTAAATATTAACTTTTTACCATTGAAATAGTTAATAAATGAGAACTGCTGTCTATTGATTTACGAGCAATTTTATATATAATAGGGGTCGGAAGTAAATCACAGATGTGTTGCTATTCCTGTGTGAGCCGGTAGCCGCACCCTTTCATTTAAATGCGAATTGCCCCACATTAGAAATAGGTATAGTGGTATTAACTGAAAAAAAATCACAGTTAAAATTAATTTTGAAGAGATTATTGTTATCGTTTTAAAAGGATGATTATGACCAAAAATAGATGTACAATCCATTATGTACGGTCCAACTCACTTATGACCATTTCTAAACTGTCTAAAAAGTTACTACTAGTCTTAAAAGCTACTAAATGAGTTTCGTTTTTGCTTGGAATACTGAGATTACTTTACGGAGCAAGCATTAGTGTAACATTTTTCTAACATATTTATTAGTCCCGGGTTTTCATAAACACAGGTAAGTTACATGCTTACGTAAGTACGAATACTTTCTCGCTCGTTGATCGCTCGTTATTTGTACCCACTCGTTAATGTTTCACAAGGATTGCGTTCCAGAGAAAACCTGCGTATAGCAATGACTTATTTATTAAACAATCTGCTCCACAATTGAATATTTCGCTGACGCGCAGTAACCGCGAATTTGTACTAACTTTATTATGAAATTGTGGTGGGTAACGAACATGTAACTCTCTTGTACCTGGATGTGGTCTGTAAACTATTTACAAGTTGGTAGAACAAAAGTTTTGGGAGGTACCACCGTCACACCAATTTGTAGCGTGAACCAGTTCTCGCATATCATCGGAAGGATTTTGTTACCAGCTGGATTAAAATCGAAGCTACCGTCTGAATTCTCACCGGCGTATCTATAATAATATTCGGTTGGAACACATTTTCACATTAAGTTCTATGAGCGACAGCACCCCCTATCAACTGCAATGCATAAATTTCAAATAAATAATTGGACATAAGTTGCTATCTATTTGGACTTGTCCATCCATATCTCTTTTAAGTGCTTCTGCTTTAATACTTACAGATAACCTGCAGGAATAAGATTTTAAAGTCTTGTAGGTATTTTTATATGTAATATACGTCGTGTCCAAAAGCGAAAATTTATATAAATATAAATAATATAAGGTCAGATTTCGTTTAAAAAGGGGAAATGTAAGGTGTATGAAGAAAAACCCTGTCAATATTTTTCTGTTACAAATTATTTTTTCCGGCTTAGCGGATTGTTAGATTGTATCTAACGATTGAAACTTTATTTTCGAAAACATTTCAATATTTCGTTGCAAGCATTTTTTGCTAGGCGACATAGACAAAGAGATCTCGTATAGAATTCCGATTACAAAGGATTGAACGGGTAACGATTTTCTGTTATTCTTGTCTTTTTGTTAGGGTTATAAAGGTTTACACTGACTTCTGTTTGCCGTTCCTTTGTTTAATTATTGCAGAACTTTGAAACCAGATACATACCGTAGTCTTCTTTTATTTCAGTCATTGACTTCGTTTCTAAGTAGTGGTTACATAAGTGTTATTGTATCAGGAAATAGGTAAAAATAACTTTGAACGATATTGATCTATTGCTTATTTTCATATTAAGTATTATCAAAGGTGTATCATTAACAAAATCATAACAATTTTACTACGATACATATTTAACTTAATACTAATAAATACAATATATACAATATATACAAATGCAAATAATAATTCTCCGTTAATTCGTTTTTTTTTTTTATAATACAACACTTAATTCATTGTGTATTGTATATTTTTAAAGAATACTTTAGTGCGTAACATATTTTCTAGTTAAGTTCAAACCTAAATTGAACGTGAGGATGTGTATTTTAGACATTCTCAGTAAACAATAATGTACGCTGATATTAAACTAATGTGTAGAAATTTGTAAAAAGGCGTTTTTAGTCAGTAATAAAACTTAAAAACTCTACATTCCCCTAAATATTCTTAAAACGGCTCCAGAATGCTCTTCAAAATGTCCGGGAATGTTCCCGGGTGACTTCCTAATTCTAACTTTGACTTAGTTCAAAGACAAGTTTAACATATCTAGTTACATGTTAGTCATTTGAAACAATTCAGAGAAGTGTCCTAAGTTAGACCGTAAGTTTCGACCCCATCTATCTCTGACTTGTAAAAATAAGAACGGAGAGCTTTTAAATGTAACTTAAGAAATGGTTCATACAATATTCTAGTTTTTAAATTTAAAATAATTTCACGTAATGTTGCAAATGGATCTGTTCCGCTTTATAAATTGACCAAAATAGAAGAAGAGAAGACTATAGGTAATCATTTAGAACCCATTTGTACAAACACAATGAAGAGGTGAAATGCAATCAATATTGAAACAAATGACTACGTAAATGGTATTGAATGTACTGGATACATTTATAAATCGACCGCATACTCTAAAATATTAAGAAAATTAAAAATTAACCGTAAAAGAGATTTCTACTTCCTGTGAAGGAGGTCAACTTTCTGCGAAATGTGTATTCCTTTGAATCACAAACCTATACGTAATTATTTCTATTGCTAAAAGACCATTTAAAGGACCACTGAAACTATCACAGAAATCTAACGATGATATTATAAGCAGATCATATGTTGAAAGTGCATTTTTATGATATCAATTTTTTAAACAAACAAGCAAACCATCTTATGGTAAATGGGCACTGCCACCATAGGATATCTGTAACAACCCCTGTTGAGTCATACCCGCTGAAGACTAAGCCTGTATCTGCATCACACAACACTCATAGGTGTTGCGGTAGTTGCTTCGAATTTGAATCATAAAGAGTTCCAACCTTTCTTCCACCTGTTAAAGTAGATACGTGTTGTATTTATCGAAGAGTATTAGCAAAGCAATTCAAACATACTACGGCATAAGATCAGCAAAAATCTGCATTGTACAGGATACAAATATAAAAGAGGAATGAAATAAAATAACGATTTTACGAGAACGATTCGCCGGGCTTGTCTTACTCGAATTTAATATGAATACCTTGAAAGTGTAAAAAGCATTCGCGGTATTACTAGAATAATTCTTTAAGATTTACGGTGATTATATACCTACAGAAACAATATACGCCAAAAGGCTTTCGCGAGAATTGGCTTTTCAAGCAATATACGGTTGACAATGTAAGGAAATAGCTGCGCGGTAGTAGTAAATTAACATATGTTCAACAGGGAATTCATTTAACTTTGAAAAATTTACGTCATAGGCCTAATTTGGCCACAGCATAAATTTTCCAAATATTTAAATGCTATTGATAAAACTAAATTTCGTTAATAGCTACCTAACAAAAAACAAAGAACTGTTTTCGTTGCTTAAATATAACGAATACTGTTGTATTTCTTTTATTATTTATTCAATTTTATGATTTTTAATTGATTATTAACTTTTATGCCTTGATATTAACACCGTTTCTTTATAAGTATGTATGAAATTCAATATCCTGTTTCATATCGCGTTTGCGAATTCAAAACCGATTTACAATAGAGCGGAAATTAAAATACGAACATAGGTATGATACTTTGTATAAAGATGGAACTTTGAAACAGTATCTCGAATCAGATTACTTTTATTGGGATGATGAAAGATCGGGGTATAACCCATTATTGTCCCTCTGCTGGGCACGGGTCTTCTCTCAGAATTAGAGAGTTTAGGCCGTATAGTCCGCCGCGCTGGCCAGGTGCGAATTGGTGGACTATTACACTATTATGGATGATGGAAGATCTCTCGTCAATCCATTATTGTCCCACTGCTGGGCACGGGTCTTCTCTCAGAATGAGAGAGTTTAGGCCATAGTCCACCGCGCTGGCCAAGTGCGAATTGGTGGACAATTGGTTTGATGAAAGATCAAAAGATGATAATTTCATATCTGCTGCGCTACTAGATTGTATCTTCTACAACATAAAAGTTGTTAAAACTAATCCAGATAATTGTATGCTGAATGTACGAGTATAAAAATATTTCTCAGTCCTGACAATATTGCAAAGACACTTTGCAAAAGTATTGTGAGATTCTAAAAGAGGTTCCATTTCTGATATTTCTCGGAGCAGCGAAAATATTCCGGATCCATGCCGTTTGACTGCTTTGTAAACACGGTACATCGTAGACGATACAACTGACTCGCTTTTATTTATTTTTATCTTGCACTTGGTAATAAAGTTGTATGCAAAATGCGACATATTTTAATGTAAGTGTTGACTTCGGTTACCTTATGTCACATTACATTAAAAATTAAGTTCAAACTATAACGATAGTTCATCTATTGTCTATCAAAAATGAAGACGTAATGTTAAAGCGATCATTACAGGTACCTACAATTGCCAAACATCTCAAATTTGAAATTCTGAAAAGTAATCAACTGTAAGAATTATTACCTTAATAAAACTACACGTATTTTAATTCTCGCTACTATAATTATAGGGATATAAATACGCTGTGCTGTTAAATTATCTTAAAATAGACAGTAAGGAAACAATAGCTCCAATCTACTGGAGGTTAAATTGATCAATGCAAATAAATTGACCTGCACAAAATGGAATGGCATGTGGGCTGATGGACATGTGGGTCGACGGACATGCGCGTAATATCAATATTACTTAAGCTTTTGGGTGCTGAACATGTGATGTGGAAACAAAACAATTCTCGTTGAACATGTGAGATTGGCGCCGCATGCAACATGTGTCTTCTTCCAGGTGCTGCATTCGCGGAACATCCTGCGGTCCAATAAGTTACTCGGTAACTTTAAGTTGGACGTGGCCACCGTCTGGAATCAACCAGGTATGGGAATTTTAATACTTTTTACTGTCGCTTGTGTTTTTAAAACTCATACAAATACTATTTTATTCGATGTCGAACTATTGAAATGGACTGGTCAGCACTTTTTATTTAGCAGTTTCAATAATTTGCTCAAACTTTCGTGGTTTTAGTTTAAGTATTTACGAAAAGATATGCTCGAGGGGAAGGTACAAAACATTCGATTTTTTTATTTATGATTATAGTTAGCAATAGGTACCTACTCTCGTTGTTCACATACGATCTCATGCTTGTTAGTGCTATTAGAAAGATTATTTCTCTCATTACATTACACACCAAGACTATTAAAGATCACTATAAGATTTACAACTAGAACCTTATTAATAATCGTACCTTCATATCAAAGAAGATAACAGGGAGGTATCAAACTTCGTCTTAGTCGAGCAGCTGGCTCATATCACGCCACTTACCTCAGTAACTTTGATCACATATTCAGCTCTCGTTCGAGATGGTCTCCACAGCCTGTGACGTGTGATTTGTTACGTGTCTCTACTGATATATGTTATGCGGAGATGCTTGCATCGTGTGACATGTCGAAGGCATGTCGAGTAGTTTCGTGTATATCATACTAAATCATGATGCAATTTGATCCCCACATCACATCATGTTACCTTATATTGATAAATTCACACGAGCATGGTCGAAGTTATAGCAGTTTGTAATGTTAATGTTAGTAATACGACTTTATCTGTCCTTTGGAACTCCAAAGAACAGATACTGCTTTTAAGTTGATAGCATTCTCATCTGGCCGCTTTGCCAAAGCCAATCGCTATGATCTGTAATCGTGAGTAAAATCTATTTTTACGTTCAAAAACGTATTACCAAAAAATATATATTATCGAAAGTTTAACATCAGATCATTGTAATTAATCTACTTTTTGTATAATTTCTTAACTATAAAACACAATCGTACATAATATTTTTAATAAAAAGTAGGAAAGCATGTTGTCTATCCTGCGTAGAGCGGTTTACGCATAAGCTGTATTAGAAGAAGGAGAAGAAGGATTGTACCATTATGGTAGATCACGAATATGTACTTTTGAACCAGAAAATTTTAATAGTTTATCCGAATGAACAGCAGTGTCCTTTTTTCGAGCGAAAGTTTTAACACATAACAAATGGTTAATTTTCTCGTTTCATTGTGGAGCTGAGATTGATATCAACTTTGGAGTGCAGACTCGTAACATTGCTATTTATTACGGTACCTCTGCCGGGTCTATTTTCCTTTGTTTCGGAATAGATATTTCCCTATTTATGAAATCTATTCGCGGATATTCATTGGAAACCAAGTTTAAATATTACTCCTAAATCCACTTGTGCTACATTGAGAACACAACCGTGTGTAACGTTTTACAGGGGATACGAGTAATTAAGCGAGGTAAATAATTAGGCGTAAAACAATTTATACTCCATAAAGTAAAGAAAACACATTGCCCAACGAAATAAGGACAGGTAAGCCACATGAAGGGAAAGAGAGCAGTAAAAACTTCAAACGTGGGTAAACATAGGGCAGGTCGGATACCGCGTATTGAATATTGCAAAACGGGCATAACGATTAAGCGGACGGTTTTGCTTGCCAATTTTAAATATTTGCTCGACTTATCGTAGCGGAGCAAATAGACTCTTGGTGAATATTGGCCGGAAGCAATTACGCGTCTTTTTTGCGGATTTCGATTGTTAGCTAAGTATATTATGAACAATGCGTTATTAACAATTTGTATCGTTACAAAATTGACACATATTGTTAAAAAAATGGATTGAGTCTATTCAAATGTTCTACTGAAGTTGTCTGTTGTACTTTTGTGTAAAATACTCGCGATATTAAAGTCATAATACATCGCGAGTTGATGTACATGGAGTTTGCAGAGAAGACTTTATGAAGGCATACGTCTTAAATGAAAGTTTAAATGTAAAGTATAAACGTTTAGTAAAAAGTGCTTTTGACCGTATTTTAGAATGTGAGAGACCGTATTATAGTAGATCAAATCTTTATTATTTCCTATACAACCGACTTCCATGCCACAAAAAAGTAAAAAGTTCAATACATGTTGGTTTAGAGCATACACAGTATTTAGTACATAGTCCCGAAGTCGGCATTCATATAGGACACATGTAATTTCCTTGTGATCCAGCGAAATATGGTGGTGTTGCATCATCAGGATTGAGGAGTTGAAGGTTACATTTTTCATCTTTTATCTTTGTTTGGTAATTTTATCAGATATTTGTAAGCACTATGTGGCCAACGCATATGGTTTAAGCTTAAAGCACCTCATCATCATCAGGGTTGCGGAGTTGAAGGTCAATTTATTCACAATTTGTGTAGCGTTATACTTTACATCATAACTAAGTTTCTACACGTACCTAAGTTTTATGGTTTAGGCATTCAATACCCCTGCATCATCAGGATTGAAGAATTGAAGGTCCAATTTTTCATTGTATGCCTTATGCTTAGCAATGTTTTGTAAATCTTTGAGCAACAAATGTCCAATGTTTATGGTTTAGGCCGACAGTACCCCTGCATCAAAAGGTTTGAGGAGTTGAAGGTCAAATTTGTCATCGTACATCCTTTGCCTTGCTATCTTATTATATATCCTTAAGCATCAAATGACCACCTCTTACATCTTGGGCTTGCAGCACCCTGCATCATCAGGGTTGAAGAGTTGAAGGTCAAATTTTTCATCATGTGTCTCTGCTTAGTAATGTTATTACATACCCATAAGCACCAAATGGTCAACCCCTACGGTTCAGGCTTGAAGCATACCTGCATAATTAGGATTGAGGAATTGAAGGTCAAATTTTTCATCATATGTTTTTGCTTAGTGACTAGCAATAACCATGAATCATCAGTATTGAGGAGTTGAAATTAAAATTTTTCCATACATATTCAACGCACATTCCAAGTTTAATTAGAATCAAATCGGCAGAAGCAGAGTTTTCTCAACAAAAAACATAAGAGGTGGTGGTGATTTCCACCCCATAACTCGAAGAGTTGAGCATCGCAGCATACCCATGTCCAAGAGATAAAGTTTTGTGATGAAATGTTCTACCAAAGAAAGAAGAAATAAAGAAAATTAAAATCGGTCCAGAAAAAAAATATACCTATTGCTAAATATTTTATTCGCTTTTAAAAGTTAAAGGTCGCTTCAATGGACACGATACGAAATATTTATCTTTGAATGAGCTCTGAAAATGTAAAAGGTATTTCATGCTGATTTTTCATCTATTGTTTTATTCAGGGAACAATGAACATCGCTTGTCTATGGACAGCGCTGTTCGATTCAATTGTTATTTTAAAAATAGAAACGGGCTCTTTGTCGTTTTTGAAACTTAAAGGTACCTTTGCGCTGGTTTTATATTTTTAAGTCGAAACGCTATAAAACTATTCCCTCCCCCTTCAAATCTTATCTTAAGAAATTGACTATGATTATTATCAAAGCTGTAGACGGAATGACGGAGTTGAGGTATCCAAACCCTAAGCCTCCTCCCGCTGCACTCCCGACTGTGGCTCTTTCTTTTGTTTTCGAGTAGGAAAACTTCAAAACACACCCTCGGAAGATGCTGGGTTATGTGGGATTTACCCCACACTAAAACCCTCTCGGTAGCCGTCCTCAGCGCTACGAAAAGGAATCCTGGAATTCCAACGGAACGTAATCAGAGTCCTTGGCGCGCGTTGCTCCACCGTGCAATCTGGGCTTTGCGTTGGTATGCGAAAACATAGCGCTGTTCTTCGCTGAGTCGTTTGACTGTACGGGTCGAGCTCCCATTCTCTCAACTTCGGAAGCTCCTTTTAGTCGCCTGTTATATAAGACAAATTATACTGTAGCTCTAACCCAGGAGGCCTTTGCTCGTAATGTCCTGGATTACGAACAAAGGCTTCATTCAATCACGATTAAACATACTGATGTTCTTTATGAAGTAATCCTGCAATATGTGCTAATGTGTTCACGTTAATTCTATATGCAAATAAGACCACTTCGCGCTTCATACACGTAAAGTGCATTGTGGAGCGAAATTATCTTAAAACTCAGTACATGACATTTCACTCTGCATTATACCAGCTTTTATTATACCTATTTTTGGCTGAAACTTCCATATAAAGTATAATTATATACGGGATATATATTTATATATGATATAAAAAGTATTACAAAAAACTAAGTAATTTATTTTTTAATCTTCATTATAGTTAGTATATTTTCTTTGTCTTAGTATATATACAAAATTCCCTTATGCCGTAAACGCTTTGTTATTATGCACAATACACAGAGAGAAAAATATTTATACTGTTATAATTGGTATGTTATGTAAATACTGTTTTAAGCAATGGAATATTGTTCAATATGTACCTTTTTTATAATATAGAAGTTACAAACAATTGCATGCAGTGTACCTGATGGCAAGTGGCAGCTACCGTCCAAATGGGTAATAAACCCCTGATAAGATTAAGGTCTTATCTAAGATTGGTATTTGACCCGTTGCTACTTGTGTACGTATGTGTTCACGACTTGCGAAAATACTGTTTCGAATCCTAGTTCACGACTTTGACAAAATGTTACCATTCTCCGTTACCAATTTAAGAAAAACTGTTACGAATCTTGCAATTCCGGTTGATATCATTGTATGAAAACTAAAATATGTCGGTTTTTCGTGACGGTGTGCGCGACGTAAAAATACCTATAACTTCAAAAAACCTAAAAATTTAAAACGATTTCTACATTCATAGCCCCACACTCGGATTTTCTTCTTTGTCATTGGTGCCATGGATACATACGAAGACGAATACACAAACATGAATGAATTTAGATTCTTGTGCTGGGTTTGGGCCCAGAACAAGAATGTAAATTCATCATTCAGATACCTCTGGCCAGGAATCGAACCCAGAACCCACTGCGTTTCAGGCCGAAATGTTAACCGCTCCGCCACGCGAGTCGTCCACGTTAGCTGTACCTGTACAGATTCTATAAATATAAAATGCCTACAATCATTGTCAACTTCAATAAGATTGACCACTGCCCTCTGATGACCTCCGGATCCGACAGTTGAACGTGCCGTCCGAATCACGAAAGGGGACATATTGTGAAGGAGACTTTAGTCTTACCCTCCTCTCTCTTTTAGATCCCACATACAGTATACTTACAACTATTGAAAGAATATATTCAGAACCAGGCTATAAAGAAATCCTTCACATGCGAAACGCCCTCTTGCCTGTCGCGTGGCCATTTACATATTTCATATATCTTATAACTCGTATTTTTACATTGCTGGTACATTGCATCCTAATATATTCTTATTTTTCAATTTTAATCAGAAAAATACGTAGTAGTTAATAAATTCTATGTTTTCATTTATAGCCCTTAATTTAACCCTACGCGAAATTATTAAGAAGATGCGCATAAAAGAATAGCCATCTAGTTTAAAATCCGAACTCTGGTTGACTGACCACCACTTTAGCGATACAAATTTATATCAACATGAAAGTGGTAGAACCAGTGTAGTTCAACCGGGGAAGTACCACCGCTACACCTAATTCTAGCGAGAAGCATTTCTTGCGTTTCGATGGAAGGATGTATTTGCCGGCACACATTTATATGAGGCGACCATCATAGGCGTCGAGAGTGGCAACGCAATTTGACTTCAGATAGAACCCGTGTTTTGTATGAAGTTGATTACAGATGTCCATGAGCGGCAGTGACCACTTACCATCAATTGGAGTGCATGCTCGTTTGCTACTTCAGTCACATAAAAAAAGTATATTTCAATATAGTGGAGAGATCCAATATTTAGGAGAAGATATGCTAAGAGGGGGGGAGTCCATGAAGGGGTACGCCCTTTACGTTATCGAAAACAAAATAGCCTTCCAACAGGAGGATCTCTTTTGTTTTTTTGTGGAAACTAATTGCTTTTTGTGATAACGACCAATAAATTGCTAGAAACGATCTAAAATGTTCAAAATACTCTCCCTGCAAATGCAATGCCATTTATAATAACAACAATAAGCCGATTGACTGCAAGCCACAACATACGATGAAGTGAATGATTGTGGTTTTCAAATTAATGCTAGAAATGAAAATGTTTAACTATCGTGTTGCATTTCAAAACAAAGAGCCCATGCTTCATACTTTTGTTATACATTATACGTATGTATATAACAAAGTAATATTTTAACGACTAATTTTAGCTTAATAAATCACTTATTCTTATTTGCTTTTTCTGTTGAGCTTATACGTAACCTTTCTTCTTCTTTTCTTCTATAAGACTTAAATAGTAACTAAGCTTATCAGTGGCGTAACGCGGACCAACTGGATGTGGGCAAACTCCTATCAGCGAGAACCCTTTGTATGGTACCATTGGACGGTGCTCTTGGAAATGAAGCCACCTCCTCCTCCAAAGAGGCCTCGCGAGACCTCTTTGGGTGCGAAGCCGTGGGCGATGGCCCACTGCGCCCACGCCTTGCTACGCCAGTAGAGCTTATAGTCTGCTTGATGATAAGTGGTAATTTCCGCCTAGGGACATCTGTAACTATCACTGTGTATCACGTGGAATACATGAAGTTCCACATGAAGTCAAACATATATGCGTGTCCACTCCTGAGGACTAAAAAAATCGCCGCAATTAGCTGCTTCATGGTAAAAGTAGACGTGACAGTTATTTTTTGGTAGTTAAACTATTACTGGACTACCAGGTTTTAATTTTCATTTGTTAAATATTTATTTCATTTCCTCACTAACATTAGTACTCTTATATACATATACATTCATATGAACTCCAAACTCGACGCGACATTTCACGCCCGCATCCACTATGAAATAGGATTGTGTTCAATCTAATTACTCATTCGGATTCCATTTCTATGCAGATGGTATTACGAATAGTCCCGTCAATTATAGAGAGCGGGGAGAGATTAATCTAATTTATTTTATACGTCAGTCGAAATATCATTCGGTCGGATTATAACACTCGTAACTCCCAATCAAATTACGCTTAAATAAAAGATGTATGACAAAATGTTTCAATGTAGATGGGCCTGTGAAGTTTTTTACCGCTTGCACATTGCGGAAAATGTATTCTCCGCCTGGTAATGATCATTAGCATGAACATTCAGGATCAACTCCAGATGGAACTGAATCATACGAGGTTGATTGTAGACACGTTTCTGTACCCGAGAAGGAAGTTAGAACGCCTCGTGCAATTAATGCTGATGATTTATGATTTATTGTGTGAAAAGAGACTCTTATTTGATGCATTAAAATGTAAACCGTAAAGTAAATACTACAACTGTGGTCGATCGCAAGGATATAATTCCATTTAGGGATGTGCCCTTAACAGTTCCGGATTAAGCCAGCGCGGGGCCACAGTTTACCTTAATTAAGGGTGTTAAATAAAACAAAACTTACAAGTAAACTTTTGTAAACATTGGCTTTAATGTATGATGAATAATGACACTTTCTCTAAATTTAGAGATGACACTTGCTATATCTACTCCTTTTCAGGATAGCAACGATAGTAAAATATATAATATATAGTAGGTGGTGGAAAGCAGGCTCGTAGCATTTGCTGCTCTTGCTATGTGGCTAATCCGGCACTGGCCCTTAATTCAAGTTTAAAATCCCCCAATATACTTTGCAAGGTACGACAGACGAAAACGTAAATGTCCGATAAACATTGCAATGAATGGGTGATAACGTACCTAAACAATTGTTTCGAGAAAATGTAATTATCGTACTAAGTGGACTCAACAAACAGCGATCACTTACCGTAAGAGGAACTCAAGATAAATCACTTTACATTTTTTCATTTTTAAATTATTTCATTTATATTCCGAGTAAAATTAGATTCATATTTTGTATTTACATAAATCTGGCACATAGGCAGTTCGGTTTGTAACGTTTGTGGCGAATTAATTGAATTTAATATTTTGATTTATGAAATCACCTCGTTTAACGCTGTAGTACAATAATTATTTACACTCTCGTAAATGTACGTTATTGTACGTGCGTGAATTTAATTGGACTTGGAAAAGCGGTAGGGCATTAAGCAGACTACGTTTTGAAAGACTTGTAATTCCATAATTATAATATAATGCTTTTTGATATAAATTACTGATCTCGAAAAAGCTTTGTTACATGTTATGTAAATGGGATATTCCAAAATATATATATATACACGACATACTGGTAAGTAGGTACTGCCAGCTACCTGTAATTGTCTTTAGTCTTAACTAAACATCTTAGTAGCCCCACACTGCATATTTAGAAGGGTAAGGTTCTGGGAGTACGGTATTTAATGGCATTGGAAAGTAGAACACTTTAAATTGATGACCCTAAATAGTTTGCCAGCTTTAAAGTTTCATTCCAATCGGAAAACATAGCCATTTTGAGGGAATAGAAATCTTTATTTCTCACAAGAATTAATACATAGGTAATTCAAATAAATGAGAATTTACAATATTATTTTATATTATTACACATCTTTAGCCAGTGTCGTATTGCTGACAAATTTCTTAAATAATTGCTTAAAACTATTTATTGATAGTGCATTCTTGATACTATTAGGTAACTTATTATAAAATTGTGCCCCTTCAAACATTATATTTCTTTTTCCATATAATGTTCGTGGTTTATTGAGGACTAATTTCCATCTGCTTCTTGTAAAAATTTTATGATACTTTGTTGCAAATTTTATATCTGAATGAATTGTGTTTGTCATAATTTTGTGTACAAATTTGCACGTTTTAAAAGTATATGTTTGATATTAAATAATTTGGTTTCTCTATAAAGATCTACAGTAGGAACTCTTTCGATACTCATAATTGAGAAGTAATTTTATAACCTTGTTTTGAGTAATTTGTAAGTTTTAAGGTTGGAGTCTGCTGCATTTCCCCAAATTTCTATCAAATATTCAAGGTGCGGTTTAACAAGAGAATTGTAAATCATCATTACATTAATTGTATTAATAATAAGCATTGTTTAAATGCGTTATTACCAGTTTCACTTGTTAGGTTAGGATTATACGCAATATTCTTTTAAAAAGGAAGTTACTTGTAATTCGTAATATCGACACTGATAATTGGTGCCTACCTATTTTCTTAATTTTCAGAAATAAATTCAGTACAATTAACAATGATGACTAACTATTAGACAGTTAATTGAGAAAATTAACCTTCTATTTGTACGTCTATTCTACAATACTATACCGTTCTACCCACGTATTTAGAAAATTTTCAAAAATTCGATGGTGATAACTTATCAAGTAAAAGACTGCTCATCTGAGAGGAAATTAGTTTTTTGTGTAGTACAGGCAGTAAAGTACTTTTTTTCGTAATTCAATAACATTTACGGCAATTTTGCAATATAATGGTTACAACCACGATCGGCAAATATGTTTCCAACTACTATAAAACTTAGAGATAAAATAAAAAAACTCCTGTTATTTTATAATAAGTTGTACTGGGACGTTGAATATTATATGCGGGCAATTATTTAAATATATTACAATATAAAATAACGTGATGTTTCCAGCAGCTCGGTTTGAATAGGTACCATTTTTTGTTCTTTTTACAAGGCTGTAGGGCTGTAGGGCAATTTGGAAATTATCTTTTTTCTCCGTGTATAACTATATTCTTTACTTTCTTTATCCATGTCCGTGAAAATTATGCATTCTTGAACAGTTTACAAGAAGACTTAAAAACTTAAAGCTTATACCAGTAGATGAATTTAATTCTTGTTCATTTCCATCAAAATCGCCTACGGGCTACGGAGTTACAAGGTAAAACTATTCTCAACTTATCTTAATCGTTTGACTTTCAGCTCATTTGTACTTTGTAATTTCGTTGTTACTGTAATACAAATCAAAGATTAAATACGTATTGAAGTTTGTTTGTTATCCCGAGAAAATTATATTTTAATTAATTTTCTTTTGATTTAATAGGATTGATACGTCATCAATTAAATCAAATACGAGGTACACATGTTTTATGATTAGAAACGCATTTTTTTTTGGTAGAAAAAGTTACGAAAGCACATGTCCGTATAGTTTTCTCTTATTATTTTAATGGAGCAGGGCTGTTGCCAATTACAGGCTGGTGAACAAGGCAACTTCACTATTAAACCTATAATTACGTTATAAAAGAAACATTTCAACGTGGTAGTACCTATAATTATCATTATAACACAATCCACTTAAAAAATAATTGAATTAATTGGAAAATTATATGAAAAAGTAGTGGAAAGTGGATACATAATTATAATGTTTTGTATACTCGTAGCCCGAAAAAACTTTTTTTTTATATATGATTAATATAGTAGCAAACGAGCATGCAGTCCACTTGATGGTAAGTGGTCACTGCCGTCAATCACAGATGCATTGCTACTTCTGAGGATTGAGATGTTCGCCTCATATAAAAGTATGCTGGCACCCACACCCTTCCATCGAAACGCAAGAGATGCTTCACGCTAAAAATATGTGTGGAGGTAGTACTTCCACGGTCGAACTACACTTTTTCTACGACTTAACTGTAAGAACTGAGATAAACCCTGTCATATAATATACTTTTACCATCATATCAGAAAAGTGTAGTGATAAGTAGTGGTCTAAGGGGCTCAAAATTTGAAGTAACGTATAGATGTCAATCGGTGACCTATGTAGAATGCAGACAGATTGAAACCGGAGGTACTAAAGTGTATTAGTCTATAAATTTATTTCGAAAACTTCATACGTCTATTTATTCTCATGGGAAGGCATTCGTTTATCATTAAACCCTTGCGGTTGAATAAAAAAGTTAAGAGGAACAATATCCAATAAAATATTTTCCGTATTAGTATGCATTATAAAATTAGTTCACTGATGTAACTAAAGTTACTGCTACTATCCTTTTAAAACAAATTACCATTATTTGAAAAAATATAAACATATTTAAATTAAAACGTTTCAAATCAATTGAAATCTCATTTGTTTAACTTTCATTTACATAGAACTCTTTTTGAAGGTAAGAAACCACACGGGTGCATTATTGCATCTTTCAATCTGTCTGCATTCTACGCTTCTATTATATATAATATGCTTGTCGTGGGAATACGCTGCAGGAATATTCCACAAAATATTTACAGTTCCCAGTTGCTTGTGACTTGAGCGTTGCATCTCAAATACCTTTACGCAAATGGAAATCAACAGCAAAAGAAATTGAAATCGTATTTTCAATTTTATTCAAAGTCGGTAATATTACCTTTTCTTGTTATCACTTGATTGCTTTCTTTTACGCTACGCCGGCACAAAACTCTAACATAATATTTTAACATGCATAACGCACAAAAACACAGCGATACATTATATATTCGACGGGCCCCTAGAACAGAATAAAAAATGTAAATTATGAAAACTTAACCAATTTACAGTATGAAGTTTTTTTTTGTTTTCATAATTGATTGTAACAGCTATTTAGGAACTTATTAAATAAGTTCTAGTTAAATAGCTATTACAATGATGATTTTCCATAGATCGTCTTTCTTGGCGTAAGTAATCAATGTTTGTATGTCCACAAAACTTCTAAGCTTCATACTGTAAATTTTCATATACGATTTTGTTCTATTTTATCTTTATTGTTAGTGGAAGAAACTTTATATTAATTGATTGCTATGAAAATTTACAACATTTTGGAAGCTTCGATCAGAATATAGAAAGCGGGAGTTATCTAAAAAAATATCAGCCAAGTGCGACTCGACTCGCCGCGATTCATTGCGCCGCCGCGAACTTTACAATGCGTTGTCGCGGGTTTTAGTCCAGTAAGCAATTTGGCAACACGCTGTCGCATATTTTATTATATTATGTCGCATATTTTTTAAGAAGACAAGTTGGTGTTTGTCAGCCCTTGAATATTTTATTCTATTGTATTTGTTGTTACAGCGGTAAAATGGTAATACATCATCTGTGGTAATTTCATGTATCAGGGTTCATAAGATACAGCCTACAAAGGGAAAGACAAAGAGTTCCGTTTTTATTATATGGGTATGGAACCCCAATTATACCCAAACTATAGAAACGATCTAAGCATATTATAAAGGTGAAAGTTTGTGGGGTGTATGTTTGTTACTTCTTCACGTGTAAACGGCTGGAGCGATATTTTTTAAATTTCGTAGATAGGCGTTACTCTGGATTAACATATAGGCTACTGTTTACTGTGGGAAAATATCATAATCCCACGGGACAATCGATTTTTGTTAACGCGGGCGAAGCTGCGGGATTCAACTGGTATAGAATAAACAACGGTTTCTTGTATGGCCGGCTTAACCCACTTCTAAATACATAACGTGTTATAGTTTTATGCGGACGAACTGTTATAAACCATTTCGATTTTTTTTTAAACCTAACTTAAAACGATAGGTATCTGACATTTCTAAGACAGCTAATTTTAGAAAAGGAGGATATTAGATCCTAAGCACTCCTCCTTATGGGAAGACCTTTTTTGCTAATAAAAATATTTAGAGAATCTACCCTTGTCTGGTTTTGGAGAATAGCACGTTTTTTCATTGTCACTTTTTAGAAATTGTTATATTATACCTACATACTAAGGTTTGCGATATAGTTTACTTTCATAAACGCCTGCAACTAAGTTTAAATCTGTGAGCAAGTTTAATTATTATTGCAGCTTAAGCTGCAATCTTTAAATATCAATCTTTTAAATGTTCATTACTCAATGTAGTTAATAAAGGTTAGTTCAATAATATCTACCACTGCATTCTTTTCGTGAATGGCCTCTTTAGAAAATGAAGCTTATAACTGATACTCACTTTGGACACCCATAAAATACATTATTAGAATGTCTGGACGCAGTTGGCGCGTCATTCCCCATTCTGTGTGAGCACGTACTCGTCTGACGTTTCTTTGTTGACGACAACGAACAAAACGAATGTCAGGTATTATGTCGTCACGCGTTTTCATATGCCATGCAAGAGTATGCCAGTCGTCACGAAAGAATAGTAATATGCAATCTATATAAAAACAATGTTTGTATGTTTATCTGTTCCGAAATCAAAGATCAGATTGTAAAAATTAGGTAGGATGTTTAAGAAACCCCTGCCAGGAAGCTGTTACGAGTCCTGGCCTAAAACGTCTATAAGTTAATGATTGTTGTCTGATTTTTTTATATGATTAAAGTAGCAAGCGAGCATGCAGCCCACCTGAGGGTAAGTGGTCACTGCCGCCCATGGACACCAGTAGGCAACTTCATACAGAACTCAGGTTCTATCTGAAGTCAATTACATATGCGTTGCAACTCCCGAGGACTATGATGGTCGCCTCATGTGAAAGTGTGCCGGCAACTACACCCTTCTATCGAAACGCAAGAAATGCTTCACGGTAGAAATAGGTGTGGCGGTGGTACTTCCCCGGTCGTACTAGGTACACTGGTTCTTCCACCTTGTTTAAGAAATGTCGTAAAAGTCAGTTACAGCCATATAAAAGCTCTTCCAGAAATTAAACAGGTGCTAATTGTGATTTATGGTGTAGAAAATAATACAAATCTGCTTTGAACGAGCTATTCACATTCATAAAATATAAGTCGTCTTAGCCATTTAAAAGGGCGTAATAACATGTTACATTTCATAATGTAACATTTTTATGGGCACATTTGATTTTTTGTAACCTGTGGAGGCCGTAAAGCAATATTCGGAACAGCTCATCCATAGGCGTACGGTTCAGGCCTTTATTAAATTCAACGAAGATTTTTCATATATGCAGGAAAAATTGCTATCTGTCCTCGCTGTCACTCAGGTTTATACAACAGCTGTATAAATAGTTGACAACTCCTATAATCAGTAAAGCCACGTATTCATGGTAAACATTTGTTTAGCAACAGTTGATCAACGTTGTTGATGAACGGCGAGAAAGCTGCTGGAAACTTTGTTTAAATCCAATTATCAAAAAATGATGTCATAACACCACAGCACCACAGAACCGTCATGTGTATAAACAGTTGCAAACACGTCCACACGCGTCAAAATTTGTTGATAAACTGATGTTTTCGTTTGGCGGGCGTTGACTCTGCAACATAGCGTGATCAACTCCGCAACACAAGTGTTGCCCGCAATATTTTGACAGCAACTCGGCAACATTTCTACTCAAACATGTTGCTAAACAAATGTTTATCATGAATACGGGGATTATGCACCTAATTTTCTATCAATTCTTGTCAATTTATAAAATTAGCACTATCACATTACGTGTATTTTTTATAATAACATTTAATTGTCCGTTGGTTTGTGTGTTTTCATTTGTGTCCTTTCTCCTCTTATTTTACCTTTCGGTATGTTATTTGCTGCTATGAACCCTTATTCTTGCATGTCACTTTAACCCCTTCTTGTTACACTAATTTCAGAACTCCGGCCGAATCTTGACAGGACGTCTGGTGTATAGACTCGTTTCAATGATGGGTATAAATGTTTTCGGTAGATGCTTTATATTTACGCTATAGCAAATAGGTTTCCTAACGACATTTCAACGATTCTGGTACTAGAAACGCGTAATAACATTAATTAACTTTCATTTCCGAGATTCAATTGAATTGAATAAATTATGTATATACAAACTAGGTATATATTACCTAAGTGTAATGTATGTTAATTATGTGCTTTCATGACTCAGTTGTATTGTGGATAGAATATTTCGTATTTCATTTGGTATTATTTACATTTACTTATGGTTTGTAAAGAAACAACAATAGATGAAGTCAAGAAATACGTAGAGAGCTAGCACATACTCGTTCACGGCTAGCGAATATGCCTAGCTATTTTAAGAATAACTTGAAACTTAGCGTTTACAAATACAACATTTCAACTCTGTTCTGACGACTAATAGTACATGTGTGGTCAACTATCGTTACTCTAATTTTATCTGTTATTCATTGTAGTTGTCTGCCAGATGGACATATGGCCAGATCAGATGGACTGCCCGCTCAATTGTTACTTCTGTTGTGTAAAAACATCCTCAGTAACATTCATTTTTATTGTATTAGTTTATTTTTTTTTAAACAATTACATGTCATAAAGTATAAAATTTACGTTTACAACTGAAAATACAATTTTTCCAACAACTCCATAGACATGCCTACTATGATGTGCTGTATGAAATGACAACAACGTAATGGCTGTTTAGAAATATATTTTAATATATTAGTTATAATAATAATCAGAATCGCTGAAGTGTCGTACGTCTTCCTCTACTTAGGTGGTTAATAGATTGCATCTTAAGGCAAGTAATGGTCGACGCATTTTGAATAGATGTAGTATTTTAATATCAATGCATTAAAATAGAACTTATTAGTAACCTTTATTTATACTCATACTAAAAGTATAAATTAGTGCAACCTAGGTATAGTTGTATTCATAAATATAAGGGTTTACATTAGAAGTTCTCATTAAACATGTCACATCAGCTTGCAAAATATGGCTACAATGTTGCGCTCTGCGAAATTACGGTTGTTTATCATTAATATCGTTATAATAATATAGCTGTTTCAGGGAACTTGATTTTGGCATGTTTTCCGAAGTAAAGCTCGCGATAATTATGATGTTATTGCAGTGCGAACTTGCGATGTTATTATAAATCGCATAATTGCTAAAATTTCCCCGAGATTCAATTGGATTGAGTAAATTATGTATATACAAACTAGATATGTATTACCTAAGGGTAATGTATATTAATATTTTGCTTTCATGACTCAATTGTACTGTGGATAGAAGAGTACTTTAGTCGGTGTTAGTTTGATTGAAGATTAATTTATTTTTTTGTTTTTTATGAGTGTGTTGGTATTTACCTACTTGACTTTATGTATTTGTAGTAGGTATGTGATTCGGCGCATCTTGTTTAACGTTGAACGTAATACTTACTTATTATCTTAACATAAAAGTCTCATTTCAACTTTTGTTTCAATACATTGAAGTGAAAGTATCGAATAGTAATTTTGAACCGGTACTTAATTATTAGCGTGAAGATTCTAATAGTCGAATTTATTAAAGGACTCGGTTAATAAAGATATTTACATACATATTTAAGGTTGTGAATATGGTGTAAGTAGTACTACGTTAGTAGTCGATACAGTCTACAAAATTAAATGTTCCAGGTTCGATTTTGCATATTTCTAGAGATTTTGTCTGTTTTGTACAAACATTAAACACCTTTGAACACAAGTTCAAGTTTACTTTGTTGATATTCAACAAAGTCCTTAAAGTCAGGGAATACTACTGTAGGTATATACTTATGTGTTTAAATCAAATTATTATCGATTAGTGTGATTTGTGGTTCGTTCCGACAATGTTAGAATCTTAGTAATATAGGGACACAGGCACCTAATGATGAAATTGTTATCGAACTCAACAATTCATAGAATTCATTGAATAGCAAATAGTTTAATATTTACATACGTCATATTATTACAAGGATCAACCATTTGCTTTGTTTTAATACCATTTGTTATACAAAATAGTTTCTTAGGCCGATAAACACTGCTTTCATGAACTGACACACACTGACGCCACACACACATTTCTTAGCTTACACCTATTTCTTAGTATCATTATTACGTAGTTAAAAAGGCTTCAATACAATAAATATTAAGTAGTGATGTCCATAGAGAGAAAAATCTTTTGTTTAATAGTTTTGTCAAATTGTACGAATGTTATTGTCTAGTCAAGAATATTTTTTTGTGAACTTTTCTACAAAATATGTAGATTCTTAGGTGTTAAATACCTATAGGTAAATCATGTGTCAATTTCATCATTCCTCTAGAAAAATCTTTTGTTTAATAGTTTTGTCAAATTGTACGAATGTTATTGTCTAGTCAAGAATATTTTTTTGTGAACTTTTCTACAAAATATGTAGATTCTTAGGTGTTAAATACCTATAGGTAAATCATGTGTCAATTTCATCATTCCTCTTGTATGACGGAACTTCTTAAGTATGTCGTTTAGTTATAAGGAGTAATTCATTATTGTGCCTAATTATTCAACGTCGTCGTATATGCGAAGCTTTTGAACAGAAGTCAATAAACCAATTGATCTATTTCTCAAACGAAAGAGGTTGCATATTTGAACAATATATATTTATTGATTAACTAACCTAACCAGCAACGACTAAAATGTATCTATACTTATACATACCTATACAGTATCACGATCTATCTGCGCTCGCGTGTGGTTCTGGCCCGAATCCGTGTTACTTGCATCCTGTCATCGATAAAAATGCCTTTACCCGCACGCGTGGTACATGCATCCTATCGTTTCATTCGCGCACGCACACGAATTGCAAAGAAAGTGCAGCGAATTTACGTTTGCGTCTGAAGCATGCGTACAGGCGTGAAAAGAAAAAGGGCTGTGAATTAGGCGTATGAGTTACACAACTGAAAATATTTGAAATCCATACATATACCAACATTTGTCCTTTTTATGTTTGCAGATCGCCTGTTCTATCACAAGTGGGCATTGTTGACGGACCCAGATGACATTGCGTCGGGCCCTAAGGGGTACCTGAAGTGTGACATTAGCGTGACCGGGAAGGGCGACCCCATCAAGATACCGCCTAAGAGCGACAAAGACGAAGATGATATCGAAGCGTAAGTATTACATTATTAACACTTTGAGTTTTATTTTACAATGTGTGGTTAATGTTATGTGATTATTTGATCATAGGATTTCTGTATCTTTAGAAACTGGCAAATAACCTGCCGAATAACTCACTAAACAATAGAGAATATGTTTAAGCCACAAACACAGCCGCTTAAGTATTACATTGTGCATTTTTTAACCCGCGAATACCAAAAATCCGAACATGAAACCATAATAGCTTTTAAATACCTTACGCTGATGATTTCGTGCACTCGGTCATTTTCGCCCGTTCTCTGCTAGATGTAGGTATATTTTTTAACGATTAAATTCATGTGCGTCGTCTTTACGTAAGTATTCGCCGATTTTCGTAGGTATTTAATTTATTTAACATATAGTTCTATTTATAAATATTTAAAATAAACTCAAAGTAGGGACTTTGAGTTTATTTTAAAAGTAGCTTATTAGGACTTAACGTGGACTTTCTCCAACAATAAGAAAGTGTTGATATATAAAAGCGGACTCGTAAGAAGCTTACATTTTCTTTTAAAACATCAACCAGTTTAAATGCACGGAATATTTCTTCATTGCTCCAATGTTAGTGACTTATTAGAACTTTCTATTAGTTTGTTGCGAACTTAGGACTTATGTAGGTGCGACTTCATTCAACTTTTATGGTACTCGGACGTTACGTGTAGGTAAAAATAAATGAATGGCAAGGTCTATTAATAGCAAGTGTCCTATTTTTCACTTTAATACTTCTTTTAGGTTGTCGTTTTTCAGCAGTTGTACAAATTAGTTCCTCGTTAGAAACTTGTTCTTCCCTGGTCCTTGTTTTCCTGGTCCTTCACTGTAGGCCTCATTCGGAGGCTCAGGGTCGCTCAACGTGCTATAGAGAGGGTTATGCTCGGAATTTCGCTACGAAACATGGTTCGCAACGATGAAATCCGTAGACGAATGAAGCTTACCGACATAGCTCTCAAAATTAGCAGGCTGAAGTGGCAATGGGCCGGCCACAACGCTCGTAGGACCGATAACCGATGGGAAAGACAGGCCCTCGAGTGGCGATCATGTTTGAGCAAAAGGAGTACAGGTCACCCCCCTACCAGGTGGACCTGACCTGAAGACCTGAAGAAGACAGCGGGAAACCGTTGGATTCAGAGGGCACAGGACCGGTTGGAGTGGCACCATTTAGGGGAGGCCTATGTTCAGCATTGGACATCAAAAGGCTGATGGATGGATGGATGGATTGATGGATGGATTGATGGATGGATTGATGGATGGATAGCAACTTGTTAACATTGCTTCACTAATTGCGATTAAGAAAAAAGATAATGAAATGAATTACGTGTATTTTAAGTTACTCCGAATTCATTTCGGTTGCCAAATATTCCTGAGTTAGCATTATGAAAATAAACTAACGCCCTTGCGGATCCCGCTAAGGGGGCTAAGGGATTTAAATAATCCATGAGATTCGGGCCGACAACTATTTGGGTCGCTGCCGTATGTTGTTATTGTTTCATTTCCAGGCTGTAGGATACGGTTTATTGTGCCCTTTCTAATGATATAGTCATATTATGAAGGCAATTTGTTTAAGACGGAAAGTAGATATTATTTTGTGTTCTAAATGTGTTATGGTATGGTAAAGTCAAACATCTAAAATTATCAGTGTTTCTCTTCTATATTATACATAAAAACCTTCCTCTTGAATCATTCTATCTATTAAAAAAATTGCATTAATATCTGTAGCGTAGTTTTAAACATAGTTTAGCGTACATAGGAACAGACTGCGAGAAGCGACTTTGTTTTATACTATGTACTGATATCACTCTGCAAATTGAGTCAATTCTATGCTATG
This sequence comes from Spicauda simplicius, assembly GCA_949699795.1. Lineage (NCBI taxonomy): Eukaryota > Metazoa > Arthropoda > Insecta > Lepidoptera > Hesperiidae > Spicauda > Spicauda simplicius. The sequence continues at coordinate 23,902,766 of OX453056.1, forward strand.
TTATAATATAAATAAGATAAACAAATAAATATGTTATATACTATCAAGCCGTTCGGCTGTATAGCGTGCTAAACAAATAGACACAAACATATGTACAAACATACATACTTATAAGCATACCTTCGTTCTAAAACCATTACCTTCCTTCTGACGTAGTAGGGTATAAATTGCAAAATTTACAACATTTAACCAGCATCGTCAGCAGTAGTCCAAGCCCCATTCTTGACATAAAGAAGAGATAATTTGGGATTGATACTTTTAACTATTTTTTTAGATACAAACGACTAAGTGTTAATATTATTTACAATTAGGAGGTCTCGTGTTGTATTGGACTACGTTGTAATAATTATTTTATTATTTTCAACTCCTGACAACTTTTGTCCTTAAGTCCTTCTTCAACGTAAAATCCTCATAAAATCGCATTTACGCGGGGGTGCAGAAGGGGTATGTCGGACATCTAACGGCTAAAACTCCGGCGTTCTCTGAATATTACTCACGCACGCACATACGACATCTCGACCGCTAACGATAGAAGTTAAATTCCTCTGAATTTGCCTCCGAAGTCCTTACGTACTAAGTATATTAAATATAATTGTGTGATAAATATCCGTTAAATACGGTAGATTATAGAAACGTTATTTTTTGGTAATCGAATTGGGCAACAAATATGCTTTCTAAACAATGCTAAGAAGTTACTGCTATGCTAAAAAGCCTATGGAATTTTTTTACAAACTTCACTTATAACAATAGTCCTACAATTAATCATTTTATCGGAAAGCCGATTCATAAGGAAAGCTAGTTCACGCTAAAATAGTTGTTACGATGGACCTCTTCGGACGAAACATACCGCTACCACCAACATATATTAACAGCTTCGATTACTTACAAATGTCGGTCGTCAACCCATTAATGTCCCACCCGTTTGCGTTAGGCACCACTCCCAGGGTATACTCAACTCTCAGGAACTACATATAAAACGCTTGCGAGTTTGTTTTTTCACGCGTTTTTAGAACAAAGAGTTAGAATATTTGAAACTTGAATTCGGCGAAACTGATCTGAGTAGGTTTGTCCCGTTTGAAATGCTTTAACAGGCTTCAATGTGTGTGTTTTTCTGCGTATGATTGTTGGGGCAGTTGAATAGTGGGGTACAACCCATTATTGTCCCACAGCTGGGCACAGGTCTTCTCTCAAAATGAGAGAGTTATAGGCCATAGTCCACCGCCCTGGCCAAGTGCGAATTATTGGTGGACTTCACACACACGTCCTAGAACTTTTTTCTCGAGTGTGTAGGTTTCACGACGTTTTCTTTCACCGAAAAGCAGTGATAATTAATTTTTAATACGTACATAATTAAAAAAAAAAAAAATGGTCAGCCTGGGTTTGAACCTCGAACCTCCCGATCGAGAGGGCAAGTTTCAGCCATTAGGCTATCACTGCTCTTAGAAATGTACTGTGCATATAAACAATGTCCGTACTATATGTATACGTAAGAATGTACAATACAAAAGAACTTTTCCAATACCGTCCATGTTATCTATTATTGCGAATATAGGAATTTGTGGGACCACTGTCTCGTGGGACGTCTTCCGGAAAACAATTTTCCTTTTTCCGTGTCTTAATATTTTGTTCTCACGTATTATTCATCCTTACTTTCTTTATGTTAAATTTTATGCATTCGGTTGGGTTGATGTGTTGTGACATGAAATATATGTTTTATTCCAATTCTATAAAAACAACTATAATATCTTAGATCAGTATTTTTTTTCATTTTTTTCATTTTCAAATGGAAATAAGAATTAACTGAATGAATACATTCTGTGCGATGTTATGATTGCGACATATTATGCAAGCAATAATAATGCTTCCTCTGTGGCCTAGATTACATTTATCTCTTAACAGATCCGTTAATCCAAAAACACGGTGATTTAAGCATCAATATGAGTAGGTAATGATGGTGCCCCCGAATTGTTATTTCAGGGATAGGATATAAGATGGATAAAAGATATAAAAATAAATTTAAGTTAAGCAAACACTGGCACAAAGGTGAAGTACGTATATTTTAAATTCCAGGAACCTACTTCTACCAGACGGTATCACAATCGAACGTCAAAGAACCCGATTCATTGTAAAGATATACAAGGCTGATGGCTTGCCCAAGATGAACTATTCTCTGCTCGCTAACGTCAAGAGAGCGTTCACTGGTGAAACCCAGGATCTGGTAGATCCCTACGTGCAAGTTAGCTTCGCGGGAATGACGGTATGTGCTCTTCATGGTTATTGTAACCCTTTTAGTGCCCCACTATTTGTCATGGATGTCACCAGACTATTGAAGAAATCGTGAAGTGTACTCCATAATTTCCACGACACTGCTCCTTTGCTGGCGGTTTACAAATGCCGTGTGGTGCCGATCTTAAAAAGCTTTACTCCGTGTGTTCATATGAATGTTCTGGAAAGCGACCAAGGGATAAATTCCAGAAGATGTGTAGCAGCGTCTTCCTGGGTAATATCATCATCCACTGCGTTTACCAGTACACATGCTAGGAGTGGTGACTATTCACATTAACCACTTTAGTAACATCTAATGAATTAAGATATTGCTTTTCAATAATAACAACACTGAGCGACCCGCGTCTACTTAATAAACCTTTATGCCAAAAGGACGCGAATGTATTTTTTTCAATAGCGGTAGCAGCTTCGGTTTTAATTTTCTTTGAATCTTCCACAGGGAGCAACATCTGTCAAGAAGAACTGCTACAACCCAGTGTGGAACGAGCAGATCACGTTCACAGAGATGTTGCCGCCTCTGTGCCAGCGCATCAAGATACAGCTGAGAGACAACGCGCCTGTGCAGCCCAACATCATCGGCACTCATTTCATCGACCTCAAGTCCATTTCTAACGATGGTGAAAAAGGTATTTTTTGCACTTACAACACCTATTTATTGCTACATGATATTGAAGTAACATCGTATATCTCAAAAGTCTTGTATAAGTAGGTAAATATTTTAGTATGGTAGGTAGCTGGTAGATAGGCTGGTAGATAAGAATAAGTAGGAACTTATTGATAAGTTTTTAATTACTTCGATATTGTATTTATTTAATTTTCTCCTTCCTCATTCCTTACTACTTTTCTAAGTCCTCTATTAATAAGATACTAATAAATTTGTCGATGTTTTCGGTTAACTAACTTGTCCATAATAATCAGGTTTCCTCCCCACTTTTGGTCCTGCGTATATATATCTCTACGGATCCACTCGAGACTACAGTCTCATAGACCAACACTCCAACCTAAACGTCGGAATGGGCGAGGGCGTCTCCTACAGGGCAAGGTAGGTCGATGGGAATCTTTAGAATATTTATTTTCCAAATGCAATAGTATTTATCTACAATTAATTTCCAATAATTTTGGAACGTTTTTTTATGTAACGAATGGAGAAATACCGATATTTACCTACAATAATTTTACAGGATCATGGTATCGATTCGAACGGAAATCATAGACTCAATTGAATATGCATCATCGGATGTCGAGGTAGAACCGATCATACCAATAAGCGAACCTACATTTGAGAAACACGAGGAGTTTTTCCTTTTCGCGAGCATCTTTGAAGCGAATATGATTGACAAGCGTCTCACCGACAAGCAGATTCAATTCGAATTAAGCATTGGTAACGCGGGAAATAATCTTGATGGACCTCGCGAGTCTGTGAAGAAGCCACACGAACTCGCTGCCGACGATCTAAGTAAGCAATCGATATACCTATACAATAACAACAAAAGTCCCACATCTGTACATCGGGTTTTTTGCAAAATACCAGACTCAGAATTAGAGTAATAGAATTTTTATATTTTTAGAACTATTTGTTTAAAATTGCATCAAATCAATACTTCCAAAGTGAATTCAAAGGATTCAACTTTATATAAAATTTAGCCCTTGTTTCACTAACATCCGACTACTTAATCAAAACTTATGGTATTACAATTTAAAGATATACCTAATAAGGTTTTTTAAAGCGCGCGACACATCTAGTTAATCAGTCAGTTAATAAATAAAATAATGTATGGCATTAATAGGTGAATGTCTATTAACTATTAACGTACCTAACAGGAAAGTTTTGCCTCATACAAAATTAATTTATAAAATCCCTTCCTAAAGCAATAGTGTGCAGCGGTGTACAGTCAAACGTATTTTCTAGCGTATTTGATAGGAAACTTTTAACTTGTGGATCATCGGAGGCCAACTCAAACTGTCAGAGAAAATATAATTTGGACGTATTGCACGTAAAACGAGCGTGAGAAAGCGCTTTAGGCGTCGAATACAGAATCCTATAATGAAAAATTCATTGTTTATAGATGAGTTAAACGCTGACATTGGATACTGGCAAAGCGTGACTCCGCCTATGAAAGCGACGTCAAGCGATAAGATGTATTACCATCTTCCTTACTGGGATAACAAGCCGTGCATGCACGTGCGTAGCATTTGGCCGGACCATCGCAGGCGCATGTACAATTCTAATTTGATTGCTACCATCATTGATAAATTTGTAAGTATTGTTTCATAGTATTTTAATGCTTGTTTATTCTATGATTATAACATAAACTGTAAAGCTTATTTGATTATATCAAAGAAGAAATATACAAAAATAACGCTATTTGCAATCATAACATCACATTAAATTTTTTTTAGACCTTTACACCTAGTATAGAAAGTTATGTTCATCACACAGATCTCTGTATGGCCTGAGATCGGACCCAGACCCCTTTGCATGTCAGACCATTTGACGTGACCACCACGCGGACGAATCTCACTTTTATTGTTAGATAGATATAGTAATATGAAGGACTTATTATTTGTTATTATTTGTCCAATCATCTTACTACTTACGAAACTTTCTTAAGCATGCTTGTGTGTTTGTAATTCAATCACGCAAAAACTACCGATCTAATTTTGCTGAAATTTGGCACGGAAAGATAAACGAGAGTGAAGTGGGCAATGCCGCGAGAATAACTTCTTAACAAAAATGCCACAACTGTTTAATAGTCGTCAACCCATTGTTTTCCCACTGCTGGACACCGGTCTTCTCTCGAAATGAGAGAGTTATAGGCCATAGTCCACCGCGCTGGCCAAGTGCGAATTGGTGGACTTGACACACCTCCGAGAACTTTTTTTTTTTAATGAACCATTGGGTGTGTAGGTTTCCTCACATAAATCAGTAGTGCGTGTCTGGGTTTGTACCTCGGATATTTCGATCGAGAGGGCAAGTACCTATCAACCATTAGGCTAACACTGCTCTGTTTAATTACAGGAAGAGAATCTGGTTGACATTCAAGCAGCTATTGGGATGGATAGTGGTCCTGATAGCACGACCATCGCCGCTTTGAAATCAACTCTAGAGTCAGTCAGTGATTCTTGTGCGGTCTATGTACGCCACATGAGCGAAGCTCCTCCCATTGGGAATACCAAGTTGGATCGTGAGAGGCAAAAAATGTGCCTTTACGAAATTGTAAGTTGAAAACGAAAAGGATTTCTAATAAATTAAGAAAAAGACAGGAGTTGTTTGTTTAATTTATGAGAAGATTTTGTTGAAGTAGAATTATTTACTGGTAATTATTTAATGATAATAATTTAATTGTCCTGTTAATGCAAGTATGAGTAATAAGGTGATTTTTACCCAAAAAAGCTGATTTTTACAAAATTATTCTCTGACTTTTTATTACTTATCCCAATCCCGGTATGGTCCCGGATCCCGGGATTGTCTCCGTAGAATTCCGGGAGTAGAAAGAAGGTATTAAATTCCCTAGTCGGACCACACAAAGTTCTTACCGACTCCTTCTGACTTCTTCTTTTTAACTTCAAATAGAATTTAACGCGAGGTTGCCCAAATACTCTTCAAGACTTGTGTAACAGCGACATTAGCTATATAAGCATAGGAATATCCTTACAGAATATTTTTCGATGATAGACTTAAAACAGTAGATCGTATATAACTAAAATAAGTATGAAACTTACAGGAGCAGATTGGTGCTAACACCAGAGCACTCAAAGCTTTGGTAACCAAAAATTCCATTAAGGATAGATTACGCACGGCGTATTCCTATCTGAACAAACTTAAGCAAATGTGCGAAGACGTAAGTATTTTTATATTAAAATAAACAGAAGAAAAAATGCATCGTGTTTAAATCATCTGAGTCTGTTAAATACATAAATCTTGCATCTAGATTCTAGACAATGTTTGCTTCATGGAATTAAATTATTAGTGTTTAGACTAAAAGTTTACTGCGGCATAATAAGATACTATTTTTCCATACCTGTGTACCTACATTCTTACTATTCAGAAACATTGTTTGTCATTGTAATATGTTTATAATTTGAATATTTTAACGGTAACATTCTGTATACTAATAATAATTTTATAATGTATTAGTTTTTAGCATCAACTAAAATAGCATATAAGATATTTGTTAATAAATTGTATGGACTCTCTGCCTGAAATAAAAAAATATTATTATTAAAAAAATGTGTTCAAACATTTCTTCTCACAACTCCACACTTGGATTATTACTCTGAACGCCACTAAGCCACAAAAATCTCAAGTATGGTTTTTTCTCGTGGACCCCAAACGGATATCTAAACTCAGCAAATTTTTGCCCGGAATCGAACCCTGAACCCTAGATATAATTATTCTCGTAATTTACAGGCGCAACACGCCCTACCTGACATCTTCATCTGGATGATCAGCAACGGAAAACGCTTAGCCTATCATCGCATTCCGGCGAGAGACATCATCTTCTCTGAGGTCCCGGGCGAAGCTGGCAGATTCTGTGGCAAGATGCAAACTGTTTTCTTGAGGGTAAATACTTTCAGATAATACCTATAGGACAACAAACGCTGAGTCATCATGTCGTACATTTTTAGAGTAGGTATTCCCTACGAGTACTTATATATATCTTTGTATTCGTATTACAATGCAGTTTGTCCAACCGTATGTTGTATTTAAATATGCTGCGGTGGTGATAAGAGTCATTACTTTTAAGAAGGTAATTTTGCCATATAAAGTGTGTGAGCCCAATAATTATTAAAGTTTGTGAGTAACATACTATCTGAGCTAATTAATATTGAATAGATGCTAATATCTACCCAAATATTGACGTGGTGGTTCAATTTTTAAGTTTACTTGATTATAATAACAAGTTTCTTATTTTATATGTTACTATAATTTATATAATAATCATGATAAGTGAATAATTAAGTACTATTGTTGGGGATTCCACGTGCTTATGTAAAAGATAGATTAAACATGATAATGCGAATTCAGAACAGACGAATTTTTAATTTATTTTCGTTTGATTTGACTTACAATCACATTCAATCAACAACTGAAACGTAATGTTGAAGTGGTCTCAAAATTAAATGGAATTGCTTAAAAATTACTCATTTTTATGTGAATATAATTATTAGTTGAAGATTTTTCATATAGACTTAAAATTATAATCCTTTACAGTGGCCCGGCAAAAAGGCCGCAATGCCAAGCGGATGGAGTATTCCAGCAAAACTGAATTTGTATGTCTGGCTGGGACTTGTTCAAGATAAAAAACATTATATAGATGGCCTGCCACCAGGATATGATGTCGGAACTGAACTCAAAAATGCCGAAATACTAAGGTTCAATGCACCCAGTCAGATCTATTACACCGAGAAACATGTAAGCTCTACTAGTTAATAAACTTACTCTTAGTTTTGACTCTTGTAAAATTGTAACAGCGATATGTTTGCGCATAGGTCTACAGAATGTCGAAAGTTTGAAAAGTAAATAGGTGACAGACAACTATTGCAAAAATTTTATGTATGCTATTCTGAGTGGGTATCTGAAGATAGATATTGTCATCATTAGATTAATTCCCACACCTTCTTATGTCATATAGCCATTGCCACCACCTGGCTTAAGAATATCACAAACTTGGACATACATCTATTCGTTGTCTTGCAATGAAACATTAATAAGCTATCATAATATTTACATAATATTTATCAAGTTTTTTGCTAAAACTTTATGATAAATATAATGTGAATGAAAATATATTGTTTGTTTTAGCGTTTCCAAATGCGAGCCTATGTTTATCAAGCGAGATCGCTGATTGGATCTGACTCTTCGGGTTTATCTGATCCCTATGCTAAAATTATAATCGGAGAAAATATAGCGACTACTCAAGTTATTGACGAAACTTTGAGTCCAACATGGGATGAATTACTTATTTTCAATGATATTTTGCTCTTCAGTTCAATGGAGCAAATTAAAGCTGATCCTCCAACTATTGTGATAGAAATATTTGATCAAGATAAAGTAGGAAAGTCTGAGTTTATTGGACGAGCATTAGCCAGACCGCACGTAAAAAATATCGACGAAGTATACCAAAACCCACAATGCCCCATATCATTGGAGTGGCATGAAATTTTCCGTGGAAATGATAATGCTGGGGAGTTGTTGGCTGCCTTTGAACTCCTTGAAATACCACCAAAACAAGACTCTTCTGTTTTACCAGCATTGCCACCTCCTAAAGAAATTATTGCTAAAACGCCTGCTGATCTAAACAGGGGTCCTATTCTACCTGTGCCCGTTGGCATTCGTCCGACTCTCTCTAAATACCGTATAGAAGTGTTATTCTGGGGTCTGCGTGATCTGAAACGTATTCATCTCTTGTCGGTTGATAGACCCCGAGTAGATATCGAATGTGCAGGTAATATAATTCATTCAACGGTGATACAGAATGCTAAACGAAGTCCAAACTTTTTAAGCCCCGTTAAATTCGTGGACGTTGAACTACCTGATCAAGATCTATACAGACCCCCGTTAACAATCCGCGTAGTAGACTGCCGCAGTTTCGGCAGAATTACGCTCGTAGGGACGCATACTATCAATTCTATCCATAAATACCTTTTTACACCTATGACCAAGAAAGAGCGTGAAATTGAAGACCGGAAAAAGTCTATGATTCAATTACAAAACGTAGACTTGCGAAACAATTGCGTGTTTCAAGATGACGTTTATACCATTGAAAACGAAAGAGAAAATTATCCGTTACTACCACGTGATATTCGACCCAACACTCCGTGTGGCAGAGGTGCAATACGGAAGCAACCGACACGAGCGGATTCAAGAAACTCCGTGCGCAATAGATCCGTTCGTCGAGAAATGACTAAAAGGCGACGAGTTAGCACAGACTCATCAAGGGATGAAGACGATGCCAGCAAAGATTGGTGGACGAAATACTTTGCATCAGTAGAATCAATGATTGAGAAAGAAAAAGAAAGACAAGGAGTTCAAACAAGCCATGTGAATATAGAAGAACCTCGTTCACCAGGTCTAGAATCGCCTCGTCCAGAACGTACCAGACGTAGACGAGCTGCAGCCTCTTCTGCAAGGATGAAAATAAGTCCTACCATACCAAAGAAGAATCCGATTCCCCAATCAGCTCAAGCAAAGGTAAATATCAAACATTAATTTTATCATATTTTCTGTTAATTTGAAGAAATAATAAAAATAATATAAGTTATTGTTTTAGATCTATCCACACGAGCTGGAAGCGGCGCCGGAATACGATGAGTTTAAGGAATGGTTGCATCCATTCCCACTCTACCGAGGGAAGAAAACAGGCGACGATGCTGATGATGAAAATAGAATTGTTGGAGTATTTAAGGTAACAACTACACAAAAACCTTTATTTTTCTTGTAAAACTTGTTATTTGTAAAGTCATACTTACTAAATTTTTGATTAATTTGTAGAACAAGTGCCAATGCTTACTTTTTATATTTTAGGGCGCGATAAAAGTCTATAAATGGCCCTTATCTAAGGACATAGACGATTATACCATTATGGGCTTTGACCCCAGTTACGGGTTCTTCCAAGGAGTGCCAAATAACGAACCAATTCATGTCTTAGTAAGAGTGTACATCGTAAAAGCTACTGATCTTCATCCTATGGACCTGAATGGCAAAGCCGACCCCTATTTGGTATTACAACTGGGTTCAAAAAGAATTTGCGACAAGGATAATTATGTTTCTAAACAATTGAACCCTGTCTTTGGCAAGTGCTTTGAAATAGAAGCCACCTTTCCCCAAGATTCCATGCTCACAATTCAAGTTGTGGACTGGGACTTAGTTGGCACCGATGACTTGGTCGGGGAAACGAAGATTGATTTGGAAAATCGATTTTATAGTCGTCACAGGGCCACGTGTGGATTGCCTTTACGCTACGAAGAGTAAGTATAATACAAATCTGTTATAGGTTTAATGCACTCAAGTCATTTACTAACATTTTTTTACTAACCGTGCAGACAAGGATATAACCGTTGGCGCGACTCAATTAAGCCGACACAGATACTGGCGAAACTTTGCAAAGAAGGTCGGCTGGACCCGCCGATATACGAACATAGTCGTGTTAAAGTCGGGCGTACTATATTCAACATCCCTATCGATGACACTGAACTTTTCGGCGATCCTGATACTATTGAGGAACAAATGGCTCTCCACGTGTTGCACCGTTGGCAAGAGGTTCCACGTATCGGCACTCGTCTCGTAACTGAGCATGTAGAGACAAGACCACTATTTAACCCTAACAAACCAGGTATTTAAAATAGAATATTTAACATGAAGCCACCCTACTATCCCATTTTCTTGAAGTATGTAGATTTTATTGGCATTAAGATATATTTATGGCTGCAATGTAAAGCAATCAACATGTTTTGATTTTAATACACTTTTGATCGGCTTTAAATCATTAACTCAGTATCACGTAAATTCAGGGAGGATGGCGATCATCTTATCATGACTATGATTCATAATAATAATGAGACTTTCTTAATTTGAAACAAAAAAATTAAATATATTATTATATTAAATCCATAACTCCTTTATATAGGCATTGAACAAGGACGTTTAGAAATGTGGGTGGATATGTTCCCGATGGACATGCCTCTGCCAGGGCCACCTCTTGATATATCGCCTCGGAAACCCAAGTCTTATGAAATGAGAGTTATAATATGGAACACCGATGATGTTGTGTTAGAAGATGATGCGTTCTTTACCGGAGAGAAAATGTCGGATATCTACGTAAAGGGGTAAGTAGATAATGTTACTTTGAAACTTAAATCGGTTAGAATTTTGTTCCAATTTGGAATTATGTTCAACTTGAACGAAATAAGAGTTTAGGTGGTTAGATTTAAGTTGGATCACTTGATGTTAATAAACAATTTTGACTTTTCGTCCAACTGCGGACATATTTTTTAAAATTAGGCAATTAGGCATTTGATTTTAAAATCTATGTTTTATATGTAGATATAGTGCATGCCAGCTTAAAAATTTGCATTCAATTGAATCACCAAACAGAAACTTTATCATTTATCTCACTATTAGGTGGTTGAAAGGCCCTGAAGATTGTCAATCCACTGATATACATTACCGCTCACTGACTGGCGAAGGCAATTTCAACTGGCGCTTCGTGTTTCCATTTGATTACTTAGAAGCCGAAGAACGTATCGTTATAACTCGGAAGGAGTCCATGTTCTCTTGGGATGAGAGCGAGTCAAAAATACCAGCGCGTCTTGAATTGCAAGTGTGGGACGCTGACCACTTCTCCGCTGATGATTTCCTTGGTATGCAAATGTTATTCAAAATATTTTCGTGAATTTTTTTACACTAATAGCCACATTAAGATTGTAATGTGGGAGCTACTAATGCACAAAGACGCAACGCAACAAACACGTTATATAAAAGACTACGAAAAGTTGTAGCGAATATAGTGGTTTTCCTGTTAATGTTCGATTGGCGAGATATCGAAGATTGATTCTATGTCAGATGTCATGCACACTTTTCATTCTTAAAATCACTTATATTCTTTATAGGGGCTGTCACGTTGGACCTAAATCGATTCCCGCGTGGAGCGAAGACGTCCAAATTATGCACCCTAGAAATGCTCCGTAATGACGGCACGGTGCCAATGGTCAATCTGTTCAAGCAGAAACGTATTAAAGGCTGGTGGCCATTCTTCATAAAGCGTGACACCGATGAAATGGAACTTACAGGGAAAGTTGAGGCGGAAATACACCTTCTGACCCGCGAAGAGGCCGATAAAGTGCCCGCTGGCTTAGGGCGAAACGAACCTGATCCTTTGGATAAACCAACGTAAGTACCTACTTTATTAGATTTTTTCCATTATCATACTAAACAAATAGGTTATTAAAACATTACTAAATTTAAAATGTAAGTAAAGAGGACCGTTATTTTGATCCTCGGTCCTATCTGCAATGAATCAAATCCGTAGCTATTTAATATTGCTGATGAGTGTTGACTAGAAAATAAAGCATGATCTCACTATAAACGTTTCCAATTTAGTGAATTCTGTCTAGTTTTGTTCTATAGTTTCCAAAATTATTCAGCAGAAATGCAAATTGTTGGTAATAAATAGATAAAAATGTGTTTTGATTTTTAAACGTTGAAGTGGACTTGTCATCTAAGTAAATCATCTCTGTCTTCAGGCGTCCGGACGCATCGTTTATGTGGTTTTTGAACCCCCTAAAATCGCTGCGCTACATCTTATGGCATAATTACAAATGGACCATCATTAAAGCCACCGTGATCATCATGGTTGCCCTCATGATTCTCCTCCTGGTGTACGCCGTACCCGGATACGTCGTCAAGAGGATGCTTGGAGCTTAAACCTTAAATTCAACGCATATACTATCATCGCATTGTTCATGTTTATGTCAGGTACCTACATCATATAATCTATAGATTTTCAATATATACAGCACTTATTAAACAACTTGATGATTTAGATTATATGTCCGCACAAAGTTTGGTTCAATTCGATATTGAGAATTGTTTCTTGGCCTACTTAAACCCCTAATCAAGTGAGATGAAAAACAAATAAAAAAATATTTATTTAGTTATTAAAAAGGACTTGGTCGCTTGGCGCTCACTTCGTCGGTTAGACTACATTATACTTATTAGATCGATGAAAAAACATAAAATAACATAAACGTAAAAATTATTGACGCAATTAATCATTCGAACACCAATATTTTTCTGAAAGTTGGAAATACCTTACCGCAAAAAATATACTTAGTTACGTGGACCAAAGAAAAAACTGAATTTTTGTCGCCTGAACCCTTAAAAGTATCAACCTAACCATTCTCGGCGAATAATCTAAACTTTGTTGTGGACTACAGTTATTATTAATAGTAAGACATAAAATAACATAATTCATCCTTTTTCCATTATGGCGCCACTTCATTCTTCTTAGTCACAACATTAGGTAATGTATAAGCCATTTTAATACCATTGTACAAAATTAGCATAGTTAAAATACATCGAGAAAGTAGATAGTCAGGTACTCAAAATTGTACATTGTACACCAGCACAGTTTAATTTTGTTAAAATATTATATTTTTACGCACACAGACACACGTCATCGCACCACTTAAAAATAGGCTATTTTCGAAGACTGTGTTAGTTAATTAACATATTCGCGTGCTATTTCTACTGATAGAATTCATTTAGGCAATCATTTCATTCATTCATATATCTAAATATTATCTAGCAAGTAGTGCTCATGGGACGAGGCACAACAGAAAGAGAAATAATGTTATTTCAAGAAAGTTCTACTAAATATGGCGATATCTATATAAAGAAGTATCATATCATTTCATTGTCATGCAAACGCGTATTGTATCAGCGTTAACATGACAGGGGTACAGTCGTGGGCATCGCCAAGAGTGACCAGGTTATGCAGCTGCCCTTATCCCTTAGATCATAAAAAGTCAAACATATTGTATTTTTACTATTTGACATCGTCAAGATAGCCATAGCATTGAAATGCAAGAAACCTTTACTCTATATAAAGTGTAACCCAAGGCCCAAGGCAAACTAGCGGCACCGTTATGTACAGTCCCCAATGTTGAATGCGAAACCTGATACGGAATTTACCTAATTTTTCAAGGACTATCCAATTTATGTATAACGTCAAGTTGGACTGGCCTATGAATGTAGCATGACACTAATGTTACCACAAATCAAGTACGAGTACCTAACATTAATCCAAGAGATTAAACCTGACGATGTCTTAAAAGGTTATACATTCATTCTCATGGAGAAGGTGTAACATCAAGGATATTTCAGTACAACTAAGAACAATCGAAAAAAATGACAATTATTTTAAGTAGCTAAAAGCAAATTACATTTTTGATTTTGATTTGACCTAATTGTATCACAAATGCATTAATACTTAAAACATATCAACGAAACATATAATAAAACTTTTATAACGCTATCGAAACAAGCCTTAGAAAGGCATTTTTGCTTTTCATGTTATTTGAAAACACTACTACTTAAGTACTATAACGTTCTACTAAAAATATAACAATGTTTTACATATATTGAGAATACAGCCTTTGCTAGGCTGAATGGACGTAACCAATAGGGGGATTGAGGTCAAAAGCCCATTATTATAAAAAAAAATATTAAATACTGTAAAGAATCATATTCGTGATGTTAGTGCAAATAGGGCTACAGTAAATTTGATGGGTACAATTCTATTGCCCTTCAAATTCTTATGACCAACTCTCCCTGCAGTCCCTTTTGCCTCGAATAAACATCTTGGTTACGTTCCAACATATCATTGAGGCATATTACTTAAATTTGATTACAATCAAAATTGTAATCGTTATCTTCTATGATTACTATCCCCTTTAATACTTTTTCTATCTATATATTTTACTATTTAACTTTTGGAACATGTACCTACCTAAAATAAATACTATTCTTACACCATATTACGTATAACAGGTAAAATATATTTTATCTTTCTAATGTTATTTACACTACCTATCTATTATATGTAGACGTGGCATACCTATACTTCTTTAAAGAATTAATTATTTATTAATCACCAAATAGGTATATCACTTATTTACGATAATACATTAACTCAAACGGTTAGGTTGATTTAATGATTTGAATATATTTTTTTAGAATGCATTTCATAAACGTAAAACGTGAAAACACTAGTACACATTAGAAATTTATACTCTTATGTTTAGCTACCCTCGCTTCCGAATTTTGTTAATGACTTCCTATCTTTCCTTTACTTTACGATTGCCTAATCTCGTATTTAGAAAATTTGTATGTAATAAGTGTTGTAACAGTTAGTAGTAATCTATGTACCCGTTTAACGTTATTATATGTAAGTCGATGTAATTTACATAAGTTTCTTGATAATCAAACACACGGGCTCTATTAGGAAATCGATGATTGAGTGGGTATCTCATAAATTGTGTTTTATATATACTCATATATTAATATAAAAACACTGTAATGGTAAGGAGTTCTAATTGGAATATATGTAACGAGAAATCGCATCTTCCAAGAACGATAGGAAGATTTGCTTTAACTGAAGACAACGTGCAAATGTTAAATTTAACAAAATGAAACAACAATAAATAAAATCACATCTTTTGAAAATCCACGTACTTACCTACTTATTCAAATATAAAAGCAGTACCTATATATAGGTACCTACTGTATCTATTTTTTTTAAATAGACAATATTTTATTCATTTCCTTCGTAGTCAATAATGCTTAATAACACAGGTAGAAGAAAAAAAATACTTAATAGGGCCGGTGTGTTTCATAATACTTTATCTTATCTATACTAAAGAAAGTTATATTTTCTATTTCATGTATACGTGTTATTTAATACTATTCATTATTGTAATTATAGTAGGTGTCTATGAATTTATATTACCTGTATTTAGAAATGACTACCTGCAAGTGAAAGTTCTTATTAATCAATAATCAACATGAATAATTTTATTCAACTAGATAAAATTGCGAATTGTCTTAAACTATAAACGAAGACAATTATAAACGAACGCACTATAATTTCACACCCTCATACACTTGAATGGGGTAAAGCAGGTAGTCCAAGTCGCACAATCATTTACGCCGACTTCAGCAGCGGCGGCGCCTGCGTCTTCGTCTTCTGCAACTGCGACGGCGTCGACGTCGGCAACTACGCCGACGACGACGTCTCCTGCAACCCACTTCGCGACCCCCGTCTGTATATGGGGACCCCTCACGTTCTAGGAACCCGAGAGCAGTAGCATTTTCCAGAAACGATTCCACCATTCTGTTCAGCTCTTCAGAGTCCTCCTTCCCGTGACTGGTGCGCAGATACCGCAATATCTCCATCACAGTCGCGCCATCTTTGTTTTCCTTCAAAAAATTTATAATCATTCGCCCCGGCTGATTTTGTGGAGGCCGAAATTTTGGAGTACTGGAAATCATTTTTAACGTCATTTTACATGCAGATTAATTTAAGTTCTAAAATTTTGCTAAAACTAGTTTATTAGTATTACAAAGAAATTTCACTCAACTTTGACATGATTGAACATCAACTTTGAAATATGAATTTTATACTTTTCAGTAATTTTAATAATAGTGATTATTGCCAATTATTGTACATCGGATGTTCCTATCACGGCAATGGCAATAAATAATTAAATACTTAAATGATGTAACCCAAATCAATAAATTATTAATTTTTACATTAATGAAAATGACCTAGAGCCATTTACCTACATAACAAAGTTTCAAGATTTTTTAATAATGCAGTGAAGAAAAGTATTGAGCTGTAGACATAAAAAATAGAACAGTCAAAAATGACAAATAGCTTTGGTCGAAGCCAAATTTAAATATGCTTTGGAAATTGAATTGATTAAATTTTGCTTATTTTTGAAATGATAGAAAGGGGTAAAAGAAACTAGTATAATGTCGCGCAGCGAAAATCGCTTCCTGGAGCAGGATCAGAATACCGCTAAACTCATAATAAACACTTTTTACAAAGTGGTCAACGACAATGGCGTATTGGCGAGCGATATAACGAAACACCTCCGACAGAAATTTGGAAACGTCTGGAAACTTGGTGCTCTGACAAATAAAACCGAGGAAATTTTGAAGCGTAGTGCAGCTTTGGGGTTTTTGAATAGACAGGGAGATCGCTATGTGGCGAACCTGGCTCGCGGGCTCAGGTGCCGCAGACGACGACGACGGTGCTGCCGCCGCAGACCGCGTAGGAGACGATGCCGCAGACGAAGCCGGCGACGACGCCGGTGTTGTCGATAACAAATAAAATTTATTCTTGAACTATAATAAATAATAAATTATTCCTGTTATCAATTAATTTCAGTATAGATGTTTTAATGAAATTTTAATCATAATTATTATATCTTTGTAGTTGTAAGTGGATTCAATTTATATATCTGTCCGTTTCAAGTTTATTACATGAGCACTTAATTTACGACCTGAATACATGAATAGATGTTTATATATAACCAAAAAAAATATGTAATTTTGCATAAAGGTACAGGTGGCTAAATCATTCCGCAATCACATTTGTAGGTAACTAACCTACAACCTATTTGAACACTTCTGAATAAAGCCTAGCTAAACCGTAGGCGAGTCAAAAATAATTATTTTTTTAAATATTACCAACATTATTATTATATTCTTGTCTGTAATCTATTTGGAATGGAATTTAAGATTCCTATAACATGTAGGTGTGTATGTACCTATGACAAAAGATGAAAACCAACAATTGAGCCAATGTCGTAACGCGATTTTTGGCGTGCCATAAGAGGTCTATTTCTAATTTTTGCCATTCCTAAAACTCGCTCACGGAATCTTAGGAAGGATAGGTAGGATTTCAATGGTCTGCATACAATCTAAAAAAGCTGAAACTTAACAATTTTGCATTCTTACGAAATACAAAAAGCTCCTAAATTCAAACGTTACGTAGATATCCAAAGGAAGCCCACAAAAACTGTATTGTTGTCTTCTTCATCTGTATTCTTTGTAAAACTAAGTGCTCATTA